>OU426988.1:197019137-198219137 GCA_911387755.1 Chrysotoxum bicinctum | reverse complement strand
ACGGTCATCTTCACTGACACTCCTTATATCAGCTCACAAGAAAACGCCAATTTGCTCGCAGCACAGCTTGCTGTTGGTTCGACCATGCCTGAAATTGTCATGATTCCTCCTGTTTCTGAGAGCGTGAACGGCTTTTTTATTGGACAAATCTTCTTCGGCACTCGCAATGCTTATATGAATTGTTCAATCAAAATTGTTAGAAATCAGAATGATGATAAAATAAAATTAACTTAAACTAACTAAACTAACTTAAACACCATTGCGTAAGCTTTTCCATCTGTCCTATTTTACTGGTCTCTTTCCGAGTGGATCGAAAACAGCATTTGGCCAGCATGTCTCTAAAAAAATGAATCTTCTTTCCCTCTAAATATCGTTCAATTGCACTTACATTACTTCTTTCTAAGGTCATGGAAACGCTGATAAATTATCAGTTCAAGAAGTACCTTAAACAACGAAAGTCCCTCTCAATGACCAACAGTATGGCTTTCGTATAGCAATAGGTTCACCAGTGATCTGATGGTACGAGTATATCTCACCAAACAGTGGCACAAATATTTACATCGTTTTGGAAAACGTTTACGCTTGATATTTCAAAATAGTTTGACATCAAGTTCCTTTATTAATATGAATGCATTTGGTATTGATGACTCTCTTCTACGATGGATTAGAAACTACCTTTCGAACTGTTCAATACAAGTTGTATTGGTTGTTTCTAAGTCTGATATTCAAAAAATAAATGCTGGTATGCCACAGGGTTCCGTTTTGTTTTCGATTCTCTTTCACATTTTCATATCAATAATCTCTTGTCTGAAACTTCTAATCCATTAATTATTTTGCTGACGACACGGTAGTCTCAGGTTCTCATATTCGTTTACACTTCCTTGTACCTTCGGGAGCGTGTTTAGAACGGCAGCGTACGATAAACTCATTAAATTCTGATCTCGGTAGCATTGTCAAATGGGGAACCATAAGCCGTATAGAATTAAGTGCTTTAAAACTCAATGCAATCTCCTGTCGTTAAATCGGTATCATTTGATTTTCTTGGACAGAATCCAAAAAAGAGCTTTAAAAATGATTGGTGATAGAAGTATAACATGATCATTAGAATCTCTCGAAGAACGTCGCAATGTTTCTTGTGGTTCATTATTTTACCGTGCTTTCAATAAACAGTGGTCTAGTGAAATAGCCATTTGCATTCCTCTCATTAAACAATTTGATCGTAATACTCGCATTTCAGGGAATGCCCATCAGTTTACCTTTGAGTCCAACTTAGGACTGTTAAATTCAGAAATTCTTTCTTAAGCCGTACTCCCTAAATTTGAAATGCCTTAACCGACTCAATATTTTCCTCCAAATCTTTTATTCAAAAAATAAAAAAAGGAGGCAATAACAGCTCGTAGAGCTTAACCTGGACGTACAACTCTCAACCATTCCTGTGTGTGTGAATGAAGGAGACCTACAATTTTCTGCTGATTCCTAACTGCTGCTGAGTAGCACTTCTCATAACAAGAGATAATCTTAGAGGATTTAACAATTCAGCCCTGCAGCTTCTGAGATTCAAACCGAAGACCTTCTGCATGACAGTCCAACGCACTAAACATTATGCCAAATGGTACTATGATGTTCAGACATTCAGACCCTTTTAAGTCCTCGCCAACTTTTCTAAACGCTCGCATTATACTCAAACATTTTAAGGGTAGGCATAATAGTTCGCGAAAAATTATAAACAAAAATGTTTTCTACAAAATAATTAATTAAAATGTGTTTGTTACACTTAACCATTTACATAAATGAACGCAAAATACGAGTACATATTTACAATATTTGGTACGCTGGACATAGGTACAATCTCACCTTATTTCCACTAAAGAAATTAGTTTCAAGAAATTGATAAACCCTATTTTGAAGTATTGATTTGAAAATTTTCATATGCAATATTATTGAAATGTTTGCGGAAATCAATTTAGCCGTTAAACGAGAAAGTCCAAGACAACACAAAAACTATTCTATGGGAGGTAGTGGAGACACAAAATTTTGATTTCTCGTCTAGAGAATCACCAACAAACCTTAAATTACAAGTCTTAAGAAAATCGGTGGTTCAACTTTTTGGGATTTAGGTTTGCTTATGCTTGATTAACAATTTTAGCAGACAGTTTTCGAGATTTGTTTCACCATTCAGAAACTTTCACATGCACCTGTGGTCATATATCGAAAGTACACAAGTATTCATTTGAGCTTTTCATTTTAACTAAAAAAAATAATTTTTCGTCTAGAAAATTATCCAAAAACCCTTAGTTCTGAAGTTAAAAAAAATTGCTACGATTCGTACACATGTAAAGAAAGTACAGGCAATGAGTTATACAGACAGAGTTTGATACAACTGTTTTAACGATTCCTAAAAGAAGCAGCAATGTTTTATTAAAATCGTAGGATTCATTTTTGGGAAGGAAAATACTTGGTAAATCCGGAAACTTTTACTTTCTCTCTGGCTTACTTGTTTATCTAAGACTATTACAAAAAAGAAAGTAGTACAATGATTTTCATAATGTGTTTTGGCACTCGAATTGTATATACTACAAGAAAACACCTGACTAACCAGATCAAATCAACTGAAAATAAATATTGATGTATAAAAGGTTTCAATACCTTTCGCAACCGTCTTCGTTCACGCATAGTGGCAGCCTTGCGTCTATCCACAGTGACGCTCTTTTTCTTGCACGCCTTACATGCCCATGTCAAACAGGGTCGTGACTGCCCGGAAGAACATACTAGCGGCGCTAAAACATGTTCCTCCGAGCTCAAACTATTATCGTCGTAATCCGTGAAAATCGGTGATGGTGTCAAATTGGGATGCTTGTTAATTCTGTGGCCGTATCCATTGCCATGGTCGTATCTTGAATAAAAGTTATGATACGGCCGATGCTGAAATTCACAATCACTTTTTAGACTCTGATCATTTTGATTTAATTTACAATTATTGGTATATTTTGTCATGTTTCTATAGGTTTTCGCACTTTCACTTTACGGGAATATTTCGAAAATATCGGTTAATTTTTGGGTAAGTTAAAAAATTCCGCAACTAGAACCCAGCACGTCCGACACGACCCGTAAACCAACTTAAGACTGATTTGCAGCTCTTCATGTTATACATGTGTTGTCTGTTCTCTCAGCGACAAACAAAATCGGCTGCTTTGACAGAAAAAAATCAACCAACAACCACACGATCCTCGTATTTGAGTGGATTCTATTTTTAAAAACACACCGTTTTCGACGTACGAATAGTTGTGATGGGATGGTTCTTAACTGGGGCCCGCCCATTTAGTTCCATTTTTAAATGAGTCAAAATGTCGTGTGTGATCGCTGAGAATTAAATCGAGGACTTCCAGACATTGGTGATGATATGATGCTTGTTTATATTTTCAGTGATCGATTGCTTTGCGTTGTATCACAAATCATTCGAAAAAAAAAACAGAATCGAAAATGACTCTAATAATTTTCTCCCTGAATAAATTGAAATAATAAAATTCGTTGATGTGACATTTTCAATGGACAACATTGTTCGGAGTATTTTTGAATATTTTGATATTCGTTGTCTCTGCATTTTGTGAATTATTTTTTTTTGTTCTCTTTAATTCTACCTCTAGCGTTTTCGACATCAGAAACGTGAGAATTTTGGGAAAATATATTTTGATTTCATTGAGGATTTAAAGTTCTTATTTATTATAAGCACAAAAACCACTGTCGACATAATGATTTGTATATTAGTGATTTATAATTGGTTTGGAAAATTTAAAATTGGTTGTAAAACTATTAGAAAAATATAATCTAGATATTATATTGCTTTTAAGTGACATTTAGGTGAAAGGGCTTTGCAGAAGGTGTCAATGGGAGAAATCGAGTTTTAAATTGTTCCAAGTAGATCTGACAAGGTATAATTCATCGTTTACAAGGCATCAACAGGAATACTTTTTTTGTTTTGTTTTTGAATGTTTTGACTTTTTTTATTTAAACCAAAGAGATTCGCTTTCATTTTTGGGAAATATTTACTTCACATAGATAGAAACTAGCGCCCGATTTTACAGTGGAGAGTAGGATAACATACAAAACGAATAAATATAAATATTTTCTTATTAAATTTAGCAGAGACAAATCTAACAAGTACTATCGCTATCCATAAGATGTCGCCCCAATCGTTCGTCTTCATTAGAGAACTCTAAGTTTAATTTATAAAGACCGTACCTAATGTATTCATGATTTTTTTTTATTAAAGTGTAACCTTATTTATTTAAAACTTATTTTGTGCCTTGTACTTCTTTTCGACGTACCATTGAGTTTTCCATTACGCTTTGTAAGCTCTATAGTTCTTCCTAGATAGTTTTTTCTTCTATTAAGAATGGCAAGTTATTTATTTAAAAAAAAATTAAACTCGAAATTTTGATCGAACTCGATATAACGATGAAGACTTAATAAAGTTCACGACTGTATCGCCCGTACTTGCTCCTAATTTAAAAAGAGGCTGGGTGCGACCCACACTGATAACTTCCCATTTGTGGTCTTGAAAACTTGTAATAATTACGAAGGTTGGTAGGTTCATATTATATACTGAATTATAGATTTCCGTGTTTTTTAATACTATATTATAGAAATTATTTTATTATTTCGGTTCCAAACATTTTAATTGAAAACAAATTAAAAACGAAATATTCAAATATAAAAGATATGGTTTGGTTATTGATGGAAGGGTACTTACAAAATATATCCGCTCTAAAACTATATATATGTCAAATATAAACCATTTGTTAGAAATTGTATTATGTATAAAATTAAATAATGGCAAAGTCAATATCATTGCTCGTTCTCAAGATATTCTAGTCGAAAAACAAATATTACCACTTTTTAGTAGATTTTTTTTTATATTTTTGTTAAAACTATCAATTCGATACTTGTCAAAATTTAACCATATGTTAATAATTGTATTATGTCGATACCTTCCCGTAAGAATGTACTAAGCGGCACTTTTTTCGAAAATGACTTTTTGATGAGGAAATATACTCGTAATATATGTTAAGGGCCACGTTTTGGCCTGGGTTTCGCCAACGAACTTTCTTCGTTTTTTTCGTTCCCTGAACAATTTTAGAAATGTCGCTTAGTATACATTCTTACGGGAAGGTATCGATGTATAAAACAACATACTTTAGAAGGCACTGTCGGTGTTTATTCCCAAGAAATTCGACTTGAAATACAATTTTAACTAGAATTTTTAATAGTTTTTTTATTTAAAAAAAAAAACTATTAATTCAATATTTGTCAACATTTTACCAATTGTACAAAATTATACTATGTATAAAATAAACTAAATTAGAAGTCAATATCACTACTAGTTCTCGAGAAATTTGAGTCGAAAAACAATTTTTACCAATTTTCAATAGAATTTTATATAGTTTTTTATTTTTTGTAAAAAAACTGTAAACTGATTTTTTTTGAAATTTTCACCAGTTGTCAAACACATTATTTTTCGTAAAATAAAATTATTTTGAGTTTCAAATTGTTTTCCGTTCTTAGAATATCTGGGTTATGAAATTTTTTTTTCAGTTTTTTTTATTTAAAAAAATAACGGTATGTTCATTTTTTTCCAAATTCATACCAAATCTGTAGGACCTTATAATGAGTAAAATAAATTTTATTTGAAGTCAATAGCATTATTTTTTCGTGAGATATTTGAAACTAACCAAAATTTTTACTTTTTTTTAAACCGTTATAGTGAAAAAACTACTCACTGAATTTTAATAAACGCCCTTTCAGCCTCTTTTGAAGTTATTATCTATTAAATAAAATTTATTTGAAGTCAATATCTTTACTCGTTCTTGAGATATCGACGACGAAAAATGGTACAAGAACGTACGGACGTACGAACGTACGCACGTACGAACGTACGAACGTACGAACGTACGAACGTACGTACACACACACACACAGACATCTCTCTAAAAATGATTGATATAGCCTCTAGGGACCTTGAAACGTCGAGAAATGTCAAAAATTCCAATTTGACAAATCGGACCGATTACAATAACTCCCTATGGGAAGTTAAAAATTGTTTATAAATAAAAAAGAGAGACAAATGTTCAAAGAAAATTCCAAATCCAAAAAACTCCAATCTATAATAAACGCATTCCTTAAGTTTGGATATGTGCCACATCATTGTAAAATTGCAGAATTCATTGGTCGCGTTCGGGTTCGTATCCAAAGGTATCCGGATTTGTTGGTGTTGTTGTAATCCCATAGGAAAAAACAACTGATTAACGAAACAGCTGATGTCAAGCAGAAATCTAAAGCTATCCAAAAATTTTTGGTATACTAAACTACCCAAGGGGAATTTTGAAGAACAGCTGACATTTCAGCTGATTTATTTTCTTTTGTGTCGAGTACAGGGTTGGCCGAACTATAACTTTTTAACATTTGTTGCGTCTAGTACTAATTTACTAATTGAGAAAAGTAAAGTTTGTTGCATTAAAGATCTCATTCGGATCCTACTGCAAATCTTTTATTCTTTGAACTTCAGATTATTTCTTGATATAGGAGGTATTAAACTCAAATTCTTTTAGGATTTTCATAGAAATATGAAATGATCTTAACTCTTAAACATGACTTGTTATGGGATTATATGGACATATTTAGAGCTGAGTTTTCAGAAAAGGTTTCTTTTAAGACTATAAGCTTATAATCTTATTGCAAGAAGAGAAAATAGTGTTGCTATAAGATTTAAGTAGATTTAAGTAGTTTTAAGCAGCAAAAGTGTTTACCTCTTAAAATAAAAATGTTATGAAACCCAGTCCAGTTTCATAACAAGATATTAATACTTAGGTATAACAATGGGATATAAGAGAGTTGTATGGGAGTTTTTTTTTGTCAGATTTCAAGAGTTTAGCTCTGGAGAGTATGTTAGTTGGGCTTATTCATTTTTAATAAGCGAAGTGAAAATGGCTGGTCAAAAAGCTACATAATTATTGGGCTGAAGGTGGATTTACTACACAATTAAAATAAAAAATGATCGTACTGGAGCTCTATTCGACAAGTGTGCTGCGCTCCTTAAAAATAAACAGTTTCAATATAATTACCAGTTCTTGGTTTTTATTATTTTTAAAAAGTTTTTTTGGTAATATTTATATGAACGTACCTTGAAACGACAGCGTCTGCTCACCAAATGTGAACAAGCACTAAAAGAAATTGTAGCTTAACTCTGTCGGCTTAAAGCTCACCGCTCATTAAAATCTCAAAAAAAAAAGAAACCTCGTTGGCGTGAGAAAATTTGTGGTTAAAAAATTTGCCCTTTTCAATTTACCTTTCCTCATTGCAGGATTTAATTATCAAAAATTTGAACTAAAAACTTAATAGAGACATTGTCAGTTGTATACATTTATAATATGGTAATATTCTTAAATATATATTTAATGAATTATTATAATAAAAAAAATTCATAGGATTTGTAATCCAGTATACATACATATGTATATCTAATATTAATTGTTTGTTTCGCGGATTAGCAAATGGTGTCTTGCTGCAACTAATATCTTTAAATCATGTGTTCATAATCCAAATCCTTTGATTATGCCAAAGAAAATTGTTTGTCTGCAAAAATAAACTTCCCATCTATCATGTATCATTCCTACAATTCCTCATCTTTATTGTAAATGAAACATTTTCAGTTTTTGTACAAACCTTCATAAGATCATAAATGTGCAAAATTGTTTGGTTTCCATTATTCTATTTTTTTTATGAATTAACTACGTATGTAGCAGATGTAACAAATTGTAGTAAATTAGGCATGTAGTTGAATCGGCCAACCCTGGACGATTCACGTCTTTTTTTGACTTTGACAGTAAATGGTACCTATCCGGTTTTTGTCGTTCGCCAACGTATCGGATACTAAAGTATCTTAGATACCCTATCGGACTACGAGGTGAACGCGACCATTGTTTTACCTAAGCAAGTTAAGCCACCAACAGAAGAATAATCTTACACACCTTTTTCACTTAAACCAATCATAACAAAAGTTTTCGAGAAACTGCTCTTGAAAACGCTAAGCAAAATAATAAAAGACAGAAGACTTATCCTGAATTGCTAGTTGGGATTCAGAAATAAACATTTTACGATAGACAAAGTGCATTAAATTACGGAAAATGCACTTGAAGAGTGAAGTTGCATCGTTTAAAAGCAGTCTTACTACAACTATTTGCTCTGAGCATTAATAGGGGCGTTCACATTCTCAAAATTGTTTGACAAGCACGGCATGATGAATATTTTATGGATGAACAACAGGAGCGTTGACATTCGTCAAACATGCTGTACAACATCACTTCTTATTAGAATTTTGACCATGACTGAACTAAGAAAGAGCATAGATAAAATTTTAGATGAGGAAAATTATTTGAATTTTATATTCAAATTCTGCAAAGTCTGCCGCTATTGATTATAAAACTCATTTTGATATACATATGTATTTTCTTACGATGTACACAGCCAGAGAAGTTCATGGAAAATAAAATTTGCTTTAGGCTTGACGAGCATGCTTGTCATGCACCCAAAACAACAAAATATTTTGAAATCCATCCAACATGCTTGACAAGCCGCTGGATGGAGCGTTCACATTATCAAAATCAAGTCCATCACGCCGTGCTTGTCAAATATATTTGAGAATGTGAACGCCTCTAATGGTCCTTGAAAATTTGATACTTCAGTTTAACTTTTGGATCTTGATTATGATTCTTTTTTTTCGTTTGTTTCGTCTTCCTGTTTTTGACATATGTAGGTATTGGGTAAGAGGTTAGAGGAATGAAGATATTTAGCTCAAACTGTCAATGGAAAGAATCTTGAAAAGCACCAGTTGATTTTGAAATACAGTTTTCAAGATTCTGAAAACATTTTTTGTTGATTATTACGAGTATTTTTCACTAATTATATTTATAGGTTTAACCATTCATATATATTATGACCACAAATAAGTCAACGAATATGTATAGAGGAAGTTAGGGTATTGTGGTATACATGTCTGTTTTTTTGACTTAACAGAAAAAGTTATGAAACAAATGCTCCTAAATTTGGTAGATTTTACCAAAAACATATAAGCTACCAAGTGATTTCTTTTTGTCGAATTCTAACAATAACTAACAAAGATTTTGACAAAATATTGATTTAACCTCTAAATCGTCACTTTTGAAAGTTAAAGGGTAATGTGGTACACTATGCTCTCTATTGTGGTATACTATACCACATTACGCAGTAGATTTTTTAAATGTGTGTGAAATCTCAAATTTCCCATTTTTCATTTCTCACAGCATGATTCCATGTCCATGAGTACTTAGTTTTATTTATATTACCGTCCGCTAAGGTACAAACCGTTGAAGAAACATGCTTAGTTTTTGAGAAAACTGCCTATACCACATTACCCGCCTATACCACATTACCCAAATTACTCTACACATCTTTTCGCATTTATCGAACGAAATCTTTATGAATTTCATGCAGCTTCATTTACAACACACTATGAACCAGGGTTGCGAATTTTTGAATTAAAAAATCCTTAAGTCATAAGTCTATAGATGACTTGTGAATTAAAAAAATTTAATTCATAAGATATTTGGTGACTTATGAATTAAAAAAAACTTAATTCACAACCCCCAAAGTGACTTATGAATTAAAAAAAAATTAAATCCTAAGCTACTAAGTGACTTATGAATTAAAAAAAAATTAATTCACAAGTCAGTTGGTGACTTGTGAATTAAAAAAAATTTAATTCATAAGTTAGTTGGTAGATTGGAAATTTTTAAGCTTGTTTTGACTACATAATTATTTAATTATTAACGAAAGCTTTTGGAGAATTTTTTGGGAGTTGCCGTTTATGCAGTCCCTATAATCCAATTAAATAAAAAGCAATATTGATAAAATCTTTGTGTTGAGCAAATGATGGGTTAGGTATCATTATATAAATTTCGTGAGTGCATATTTTTATGCATATGCCTTTAAATTTTTTGGTTTTCATATTTTACATAAGTTGATTATTTGATATTTTTTTGTAAAATTGTTTCAAGTACCTGAAACTAATTGAATATGTATTTTCAATAAAATTGAAAACAAAAAAAACATTCCGTTTTCTTAATTAAGCACTTCGAAACTTTTGGTACCTACTCAGTAAGTATAACATTTAATTTTAATTTTTATTTTTTTTTAATAAATTTTCAAATTTAGTTTTTAAATCATAAAATTATCACGCTAGCTTATAAATTATCCATTTTATAATTTTTCTAATCAGCATTTATCCATGAACTTATGAATTAAATTTTTTTTAATTCATAAGTCACTAAGTTGGTTTTGAATTAAATTTTTTTAATTCATAAGTCACTTACTCCCTGACGATTTGAATTTTTTTAGTTCATAAGTCACTTACTTGCCCATGACTTAAATTTTTTAAATTCATAAGTCACTTAGTAGGTTCTGAATTATTTTTTTTTTTAATTCATAAGTCACTAAGAAGCTTATAATTTAAATTTTTTACTTGCGATATAGGTACTATAGGGCAAGTTCTGCATTTGGAAAAAAAATCGAACTCGAGATTTTGATCAAAGTTGACATTACGATGATAGCGAAGACGAAAAAAGTGGGTCCGACAATTCCGTCTGTCTGTATGTCTGTACCTCGAACTACAGCCTAAGCTACCGGAGGTATTTTCTTCAAACTCGGTAGTTAAGGGTCTTCGGTGATTCCCTAGAGGAGAAATTGAATTTTTTTTTTGCTCCAAAACTAACGGTACCCCCCATACACCCGTAATGCAAAATCTTATTTATCTCGAAAACGGCTCTAACGATTTTAATAAAAAAAAGAATTAGGTGTGATATTATGAACATAGGCTACATTTTGATCGAAAAAAATTTTAGGGCAAAATGTTATTAGGGGTACCTGCCATAGACCGGTTTTTTTTATTTTCGACTTTCTCATTAACGGCTTTAAGGATTTTAACCCAAAATTTTCAGCAGGAGTCCCCTCAAGCCTCAAATAACATTGTATATAAAAATATTCGAAAAAATATTTGTTGTTTTTTTTTTTTTTTTGAAAAAAAAAAAAACAAAAAAATTTTCTTCAAAACCTATGACCGATTATTTTTTGAAATGATTTCCTAAAATCAATATTATATAATACTTAAAATTCGCATCTCACATGTTTTTCTTGAAAAATTGTAGAGAAATTTCTTATATAAAAAACTTATTTAATAATAAAACGATTTTTTAAAGTTTACGAGTATTTGCATAAATTCATACTTTTCCGGAAACCAGACGGCAATTTAATGCATTTGAACATTATTATCTCATTAAATCCATGTTTTATATTTATAAAATGTATCTTAAATTTCAAAGTACTTTTACATAAGAGCAAGTTCGTGCGATCCAGTCGTGCATTTTATTTTTTTTTAATTCATAAGTCAGTTCCTAGCTGCTGGATTATATTTTTTTTAATTCATAAGTCACTCTCTAGCTTGTGAATTAAAGCCAAGCTTAAGCTAACAAGTGACTTAAGCTTTTGCAACCCTGCTATGAACAGAGTTTAAGAAACGGCCTTAAAACGGTTTTTCCAAAGGATGCATTAAACGGATGTTGCTTTCACTACACAAAAGCACAACGTTGACAATTCCACTGCACTCTTCAAGTTAAGCTTAAGAATAAATTAAAAGACCCTGGGCCTTACCAACAATCAAATTAAGAAGCGACTTTAATATTTGAGCGAAATAAAGCATTATTTAATGGACTCTATATAACTGACCTTATATGCTGCATTTTATTTTTTAGGTTCCGTACAATAAATGCTTCATAATTTAGAGTTCACATAAATATTAAGTTCATAACATGTATGACTAACTTTATAGACCTCTTTAAAAATAATGGTCAATTTCGCTTAAATAAAATTAAAGTCATCTCTTAATTTGATTGTTGGTACGGCCCGGCCGCCCCCTGCTAACTAACTGTAGTTTGAAGCTCGTTGTGAAATTGTTGTTGAAAATAAGTTCCCTCTTCATATTTTTGAGTGTGTACTAAGTTCCCATAAGAAAGTGGAATTCGTTCCCCTTCCCACCTAGCATGGGAACTAAGGCCACTTTACTAAAGTGGATTTCATTCCCACTGAGTGGGAACTAAGGCTGGTATTCACCGAGCGCTCTTAAACGGCTCTTAACTTTACGAGGCTCTTAACTTGAAATTTCTTTGTGGTATTCACCAACTACTCACAAGTGTTTTTCGAAGTTCGAAAATGAGAGCCACTCTCTCTTGTTCAGACATACCCAAACTGTGAAATGTTGTGGAATGTTGGTCTTGACAAATCTTCTTGACAGCAAATGGATACTCTTCTACTTGGCATTGCTCACATGGATTCGAATCAAATGCGTGCGTGGCACGTCTAAGGGAACAAACTTTCGAAGAGAGCGTTCGTAAGTTTAGGAGTGGTCGGGACCAGTCCTAACTTTTAAGAGCGCTCGTAGATCTTCACTAATATTGCTTGGGGAATAGGTTTATGAGCTTTTTAAGTTATGAGCGCTCGGTGAATACCAGCCTAAGTCCCTCAGTGAACTTAGTACCCGTGGACCTAGTTCCCTGGACCAATGGTTTTATGACTTCTAGTTTTTGAGAAAATTGAAAATTACTAACTCCTTTTTTATGATATTTTTCTTGTATTTGCGGTGATCTTACTTTGGCGTTATTTTCGATAAAAAGTGCCATATATTGGTGAAGGTGGTGCGTTGTTTTACGACATAAAATAGTTTTTTTCAGAAGCTTATTCTGATTCTCCAGATCATTAATAGCGTTGGTTGCATCGGTCTCGTGAACATATTCGCCTTTGCTGCAGTTCGTAACTTCATGAGGCGTGCGCTGTCGGATGTATGTATTGTTGCGAACAGACCTTTATACTACTACAGCGCCATCTGTTGGAAAATTGCATAAATAATTTATGGAAGAAACAAAAAAGCTCTCTTCCAATGTCAAATGTATTTCCCCTTATTCCAACCATCTAGAACATTCCAAGACAAGAACTTTCGAGAACAACTAATTTGAGTATATAAGGGAGTGTTCACGGTGAGCGAGACACAGTTGACTTTGGATTATGAAAGTGTGCAAAAGTATTGCTTATTGGATTGTGTTATTAAACAAGTGTGATTTAAATTGAATAAAAGTATTTGAGCTGATTATAAATTGAGATTTACTGTTTTGAATTGGAAAGTGTAAATAAAGAAGAAATACTAAAAAGAGTGATAAGTTTTATTTAACGAACCTAGGAAGAATATTACAGTATATATGTAAGACCACAAATCTTCCTTTCTTCCTTTTGGAGTTCACTTCAAAGAAGCGCCCGACCATATCTTTGCGAAACAACGTCAACACTACCTCATCTGTTCGTTTACATGGGCCTCTGTGGTATTTCCTTTTTTGTAAGAAAAGTCTCGTTGTACAGTTTTGGGAATTAGACCAATTTCTTCTAAAAAAGCGATGCTTTTATCGCTGGTCAGCAAAAAATCCCCGAACGAACAAAATATTGGAAATTAGCTTAGGATGAAGAATTGAATCGCCCTCATTCTTTATTCACAGAAAAACCACTTCACCCTTACAAAGGTTCAATAATGAAAGACCTGGGGTGGAATCGGCTAAGGTGATAGTTGATTGTGATTGTGATTTACACTATAGCTGTCTCCATCATTTCAATAAAGAAATATAGAGAGAGCGATTGTCAAAATGACAATCACAATCACCTATCACCTTTGCCGATTCCACTCCTGTACTACAAGCATACAAAAAAGGTAAAGGTAGGTATGCATACTTTGAACATTACAATTACATTACAAAGGGTGGGCCAAATTTGTGTACCTTCAATTGCTAAGTCAATTGGAGCTTATATGCAAACAATCCGAGATCTTTGTGCAGAATTCTTCTCAGGCTAGTGCGTGAAATGTTAAACTGTTGAGATCGATGGCAAGATGATGTTAGTGAATTGAGTCTCACACTCTCGTCTACAGCCGACACATTCTCGTCCGTGCACCCAACGACGACGGGGACCATGAGTATTTGAATATTATCCACTTACATACCAGTCTTACAAGCTTTTTGTTCAAACTTGAACAAAAAGTTCTTTTCAAAAAACGCAATGTTTCGGCTACAGAGCACTCACTTTGGAAATAAGTTTTCAATGTTTCACAACGTTATTTAAGCGTAAAGCGACTCATTTCGTTCCGCTGACTTATGATATTGATTTTCTGTCAAGATTTCGAGCGGAAAACAGCTGCCGGTGAATGTGAATTTTGTATTATTCATTGCATTTTCATGTCTGAAAATTTTTAAAAACAGCTATTGACATTGGATATATACTAAATTCAAAGTTTCCTTAAATCCAGATTATTTAAATGCAAAAGAAACCCTGCATACACACAACCTCACACCTTCCGCAAATCCTAGAGTGCAACATACGAGTACATACTCGTACGTACCTCTCTGTTTATACGTTGTAATGTTGAGTGCTAGCACTGTATTAATATGTAAGCAAGCAAAACAAAAACAAAAATCTCATAAAGAAGTAGTTTTAGTGATTGTTAATTTTCTCAAAAACTAGAAGACAGAAAATAACTCGGTGTTCAAGTCAGAATTGATATCAGTTTAGACCACAAAAAGTCAATTTAGCTGTTTATTTCACATTTTTGAAAAAAAGATTAGTTTATTTTTATTTTTTTTTTTTATTTTTTATCAATTTTTTTAGTTTGTACCTATGTGAATTTTTTAAAAACTACTGACATAAATAATTTAATTTAAATTTTGTATTAAATCTGGATTTCAAAACCGGTAAAGTACTTCATTGTAAGTGCTGCCGTTGTTCTTCAATAATTTTTTTTTTTAATTTAAGTCTTTTTTTTTCTGAAACTGTCCCTACTTCCTAAACGGAGTGATATAGAGCAATAGTGAAAAAGGCTTGTTTTTCACCCCTCTACAAAAAACGTTATCAATTTTTGCCACCAAAGTCATCATTTTTGTGACATTTTTAGCATTTTGACTGTTGGTTTTGGCATTGAAAAAATTTAACAAGAACATTTGTATAAGGGGAGGCAAGAACCTTCGATGAACTTGATTCGCCTAACATTCCCCAACATAGAAAACAAAGTATCTATTTTATTTTAAAATTCAAAGTCTTGTGAACATAATAGCTAATCTACTGGCTACGGGTAGCTCGGACTTTTCTTTTACTTAAAGATAAAGGTACATTATGCATATGATATCAATAATTATAGTACCTTAATTATATTTTTCAAAATCCAATGGTATCTACTTCAATTGAAACTTCCAAATTCATAATTCCATATTGCTCTCTCGAAATGCAAACTTACCTTTAAATGCAGTAGGTATCTATGGTTTAAAAAAAAAATTAAAATGTTCCCCTTTTTAGATATACCTACCTACTGCACTGCCTGCCAGTCGTAGACAAAATTTAAGTAAGGTGAAATTTTCTACAAATATTACATCAGATTTTCTTGAAAGAAAATAATCAACTCACAACGTCACAACTCACATCCAATCTCTTCAATATCAAAATCATCAAAAAACAAAAAGTAATTTTAATTTTTAAGAGTTAAGAAGAATGACTTCAGCACGGTTTAGTTAGTTGTTGCAAAATATGCAAAATTAGAAAGAGAACAGAAAGTATCTAAGAGAATTCCTATTATTTTAAACTCTCATAATTGTGATTCTTCAAACAGTAAGGGCTACAAATAATTTTTTTTATTTTGAAGTAGCTGTTCATTCAAAAAATATTTTTGAAATTGGTTAATGCCAAAGTTAAAATGTTTTCAATAAAGTAAGAAATTAAGTCTAAACAATTTATAAAAACTATTTCTGCATCTTACTTTGGTGTACCCTGACCAATGTTTACGGTAATTGCGCTGTTAGTGCTAATGATAGAAACTTCATTTATATGGGAACTGCATATCAGCAGTACTAGGTTAAGCATTGAAATGTATTTATTACATTATTTGATTCATTCTTGGATATAACTTAAAACAGTGCAGTCACACTCGAATAAAATATTATAATGATTTAAAAGCCTTGTTTAATTTGGGACCAGTGCCAAGGTCCTGTGAACATATTTTTTGTATATCAAGGATCCCCGATCCTTTACTACAATGACAAGTTTGCGGAAAAACAAATACATATATTTAATGATACTTGAGAAAACCTGGAACATGTAAAATTTAAAATTAAAAAAATGGGTTTTTGCTTCTTTGTTTTTTTTTTGGAAAACCAGCACCAGGTACAAAAAGGGTTTTCTGGTTTTATATACGTTTCTAAAAGTTGACAATAAGAGTGTTCTTCCAAGCAGGGCCGGATCTACCTAAGGGCTGTATGGGCTGCAGCCCAGGGCCCCGAGGTCACAAGGGGCCCCCAGACCCCGTTGAAAACAATAGGCGTTAATTTGAATTAAAAAAAATTTAAAATTAAAAAACCTACCATAAGGTTGGCAATGGCAACCATGAGATCAATCTACTAATGTATAGGTCCCCGGCAAGCTAGATGGCACTAGTTAAGAGAGAGAGAGAGAGTAAATTCGCGCGTCGCTTTTACCTAGAAAAAGCGCTGCGCCAACTTACTCTCTCTCTAAAATCGTGCTCAGTTTGATGCCGAATAGTGTATGTGCGCGTCTATGGAACGGAACGGGGATTCCCCGTCGTTTGTTTTTGATCGGTGTATTTTTTCTACTCTTAGGTTAGGTTAGGTTAGGTTGTTGGGCTGACAATTGATGTAACTATCGTCACACTTAGATCAATGTAGATCCATTGTGTTACCCGTGAGTGTAATCATTCTTTTCTGATAAAAACCTATGTGTTCTGTTAATCCGTCAAGCCATTTTGAGGCATTGACGAAGTTCAATATGTGAATTCCTGAATATTAGAAAGATCTTCTAAATTGTCAAAGAAGTAACTACCAAGCCATTTCCTTCTTTGGTGGCATAGTGACGGGCAATGACAGAGTAGTGCGACGTGTCTTCTTGTACCTATTCATCACCATATCCTCTACATAGGTCATCTGTACTTAGTTTCATTTTAAATTTATGATATTTTAGTAAATTATGTCCGGTAATTATGCTCGTAAGAGAGCGAAAGCACTTCTAACTAAGTTGCATATTTTTGTCAATCCTCTGCTTTCCATACTTTCCTAGTGGTATCATCGGTGTCAAGTAGACTCCACCTTTCATTGGATTTCTTTAGGATTAAATCTGAAATTTTCTGTTTAATGTTGCAGAGTGGAATACTTACCATCTGTCTTGCCAACTCATCGGCATTTTCATTACCTGGTATGCCACTGTGCCCCGGTACCCAGCAGAGTCTAATATTGTGCTGCGTGCCAAGAACCTTAAGCTCTTCGCGACAGCAAGAGACAAGCTTCGATTTTATCGCCTCGAAATCGCTTTAATTGCCGCTTGGCTGTCAATGTAAAAGTTGATATCAGCCTGTGGTATCGCCATCATTGATACCTGTCAAGCAGCTGTTGTCACTGCCAGGACCTCCGCTTGGAAAACACTACTATGATCTGGGAGCCTAAGTGAGTTGTTTAGCTCAAGAGGTTCTGAGAAAAAGCCTGCACCAACACCTGTGTCTATTTTGGAGCCATCAGTATAGATTGCTATTGCTGATTCACTGGTGTAGGGTTGGTTGTTCAGCTATTCTTCTCTGCTTGGAAAGGCAGTTTGGAATGGTTTATAAAAGTCAAGTTCGGGTGTTGTATAATCTGTAATGATACTATCACCCAAATATTTCTGAAGAATTTGGGCATGTCCTATTGCACTGTTTTTCCAGGTATTAGTCTGGCTTAGCCTTA
Organism: Chrysotoxum bicinctum; assembly: GCA_911387755.1. NCBI lineage: Eukaryota > Metazoa > Arthropoda > Insecta > Diptera > Syrphidae > Chrysotoxum > Chrysotoxum bicinctum. The sequence goes on along the minus strand of OU426988.1, from coordinate 198,201,246 downwards.
AGGCGCTATACGCTGCGGATTCTTGTACGAAAAGGTCAAGGGGTATCAAGTTGAGTATCGCCTCTAACCCTGCTGTTGGTGTGGATCTCATGGTACCCGTGCCGTAATTCCAATGCACGCAAGTCTCTGTACTTTTGTCAGAGTTTTGAGGTTTGTGCCTTTTTTCCGTTGCATTCCACCATACCAAATTACCATAAGTTAGTATTGGTCTGATTATGGCCAAATACATCCACCTGATAATTTTTGGGCTAGGTGTCCAGGATTTCCCAAAGATTCTGTTACAGGAGTAGAATGCGATCATTCTTTTTTTTGCTCTTTCCTTAGTGTTAAGACTCCAGTTTAATTTTCTATCTAGAATCACACCAAGATACTTTGCATGATCTGAAATCTTCAGTGGGGTGCCTTCAATTGAAGGTATTCTGAAGCTTGGTATTTTCCTCTTATTTGTAGAAGGGACTAATTCTGGTTTTGACGGGTTAACCATCAGGCCGCACTTTCTAATCCATCTACTAACGTTAGAAATGGCGTATTCGATCTGTTCGCTGATAGTGGGTAAGAATTGACCTGTTGCTAATAACGCAAGATCATCATCCGAAACTACTGGACCAAATTAGGTCAAATTTGATAGGATGGTGTAATTATGAGCAAAAAAACAGTTGTCATATATATACAGGGTGTCCGACAGTCACCGCCCCAAATGAAAACCATGGATTCCTGAGGTCATTTTAAGTCGAAAAACTTAAGAGGTAATTTTCTCGTTTTCGTCCCGTTTTCGAGGTATAACGGTTTTTATTATTTTTCCATTAACTGGCTTTATCTTTGCCAAACTGCGTCCGATTCGTGAGATTTTTTTTATAACCAATCAAGAATTTATTACAGTTTTAGTTTGTCCAAAGACTTTTTTTTCTGCGGACAACCGTTTCTCCGCAATTTTGCATCAAACCCAATTTTTTCGTTTTTTAAGTAGTTTTTTCACTTTGAATTCAATTTATTCAAAAAAACACGTTAATGAGTATTAACTTTTTTCACTTATTATTAAAGCCCAGTTCATTTTCTAAAATTATATATATTTTTTTTCCTTAAAAAGAATACTAAATGTAATTAACAAAAAATAAACAAACTGAGTGAATTAAAAAAAAAAATAATTTTTAAATACAAAATTAACTTTTTCTGAGCTATTGTGGTTAAGAAAAGGACAAATAGATAAAGTTTATTAGTAAGACCGTTAACTAATGTAAACAGTAAAGATTTGCATTATGATTTGAAGGTTGTACATGTCTTTCTCGCGTGAACTAGTGTTCGCTTCGTGTTCTTTCACTTGATACTCAATTTGGATTTGTTATTCAAGTTGTAGTTTTTTCTCAATTATTTGCGAACAATGCATTACACTAATCAAGAATATCTGGAAATGTTATTAATATACGCTGATATGGGACAACTTTATCTATTTGTCCTTTTCTTAACCACAATAGCTCAGAAAAAGTTAATTTTGTATTTAAAAATTATTTTTTTTTTAATTCACTCCGTTTGCTTATTTGTTGTTAATTACATTTAGTATTCTTTAAAAAAAAAAGTATATTTTTTTAAGAAAATGAACTGGGCTTTAATAATTAACGAAAAAAATTAATACTCATTAACGTGTTTTTTTGAAAAAAAATGATATCAAAGTGAAAAAAACAACTTAAAAAACGAAAAAATTGGGTTTGATGCAAAATTGCGGAGAAACGGTTGCCCGCAGAAAAAAAAGTTCTGAGACAAACTAAAACTGTAATAAATTCTTGATTGGTTATAAAAAAAATCTTACGAATCGGACCTAGTTTGGCAAAGATAAAGCCAGTTAAGGGAAAAGAGAGCAAAAATCATAAAAACCGTTATAACTCGAAAACGGGACGAAAAGGAGAAAATGACCTCTTAAGTTTTTCGACTTAAAATGACCTCAGGAATCTATGGTTTTCGTTTGGGGCGGTGACTGTGGGGCACCCTGTATATCAATACAAATTTAATGGATTTACAAAACAAAAATATCGAAAACATAGATTTGGAAAGTGCGCGTCATATTATTGATTATTATCCAGAAGACGTAGACGAGCATTTAGTGAATGAGTGCATTCAATTAAAATCGTACTTACCCCAATCTAAGCCAGAATCGTACACCTCTTCCAGTGACATTTTTAAGCTCATGTATGAAAATAAACTTATTAACGTGTTCCCTAACTACTATACCATTTTAAAGATTTCTTTAACTTTGCCAATTACTAGCTGTGAAGCAGAGCGCTCTTTCTCCAAGATGTCCTATGTACAAAATAAATACAGGACAACAATGTCGAACCATCGACTAGATAATTTATCACTTCTTTCGACAAATTGTGATCTAACAAAACACTTGCAATGTGATGACCAAATTAAGGAATTTGCAGCACAGAAATGCAGAAAGGTTGATTTATAAATTATAATTTATATAACATGTCATACACATAATTTGTCAATTTCATTTACATATTCATAATAAATAAATAAAATGTTTTTATTGTTTTTTTATATTCTTATATATATCACTATTTCGTTTTCACTCTCACCCAAAGGTTGCCTGGAAGAGATTGCTACCACAGCTATAAGGTCGCCGTTTGCACAACTAATGCTTGCGTAGATTTAAGTAACATTTTTTTTTTTTTTTTTTTGCGCAATAAAGAATATATAATAATAATATATCATTATAGACACAGTTTTTTGACATGGCTATTAGTTGAGTACTTAGGTACTTAGGTAGGCCACTAAATAGTTTCAGCCCAGGGCCCCACAAATTCACGATCCGCCTCTGCTTCCAAGACTCTTTTACTGTTTTTCAAAAAGCATAGCGGTTTTAAAACTTACTCGTTTATTTAAGATCCTGTCAAAACCCTCAATTCTTTTCCTGTTTCCTTAAAAGTTCTGAAAAAGAGTTAGATTTGGGGTATAAAAGCCTGTTTAGAAAATGTACTTACCTAATGTAAATATGAAAGATTAGATTTTATTAGAAATTAATACACCAGTTTAATTTTTGATTCCAAGGCAACAGTTAATTAGAAACGCTGTTTAAAATGTCTACATTTACAAATCAAGAATATGCATTAAATTTTTAGTTTATGGACTGTGCAATGGAACTTCAATTATTGTACGACGAAGGTACCAGGAACTTTATTCAAACCGACGACTTTCTAGCTTACGAGTATTTTGAACTACGACCCAAACGCAAAATAGTTGGCCTACTCATCAATTAACAAATTCAAATTTTTTATGTGCCTATATTTTCTGATCCCCAAGCAGTTGTTTTTTAATTTTTTTTTGTCGATGTAATAAATTACATTTAATAAGTAAATTAGACCAAACAGAGCTAAATTCGAGAAAGCACATATGGCTCCAGTTTGCATTCTCTCAAACAAAGATAGAGGATAATATTTGGACTACTCTCTCTGGGATGCAAAATAGTTGGCCTATGAAGATTTAAATAGATTTTCAGTTAACCGTTATTAAAAAAATGACATGCACTTGTTTTGTTGTTTATTGATCTCCTGTTTTATGCAAGCCAGCAACAGTTTAATGTCAACCATGGTGCGTGGCGTTGCATTATCAAGAGACTTTAGGGAATCCATAAATAAAGCCTTCGAAACGGGATTATTGAGCTATAAAATCGCAAAACAAATCAATTTATCGCGCTCATCAATTCGAAACATTATCTCAAAGTTCAAAAATAGTGGAAATGTGGAGATCGGTAAAAAAACGGGACGCCCACCAATTGCAAAATCTCGAGATTTCCGAGTTTTTAAAAAAATAATAAAAGAAAATCGACGTCAAACGGCCGCTGCAATAACTGTTCAATGGAGGGAAAGAATAAAAAAAAAGTGTCGGTCGACACTTGCAAACGGACTATGAAAAAAATTGGATACAAATTTTATAAGGTTTGTTTTAGATTTATTTAAATTAGAGCAATTTTAATTCGTTAAAAACATAGGCCAAAGAAAAACCACTTTTAACACCTAAACAAAAGAAAAAGCGGCTAGAGTGGGCCAAACAACGTAAAAACTGGACTTTAAGTCAATGGCAGTCCGTTATTTGGAGTGATGAGTCCAGGTTTGAAGTTTGCGTGGGCGACGAACGAAAACGAGTCATTAGAAATTCAAGAGGTTTTTCACAAAGATTGTAAGGTGGAAGTGTCAATGCTGCCAGGTACAGGGATATTCTGGAAAATGAGCTTCTCCCATCAATACCACGACTTCAAGCTAGTGATCGAGACTATATTTTCCAACAGGATGGAGCTTCTTGCCATACAGCAAGGTCTAAAATGGCGTGGCTATCTGCTGAAGCTATTCCTTTACTGGAATGGCCTTCCAGCAGCCCTGACCTTTCACCAATTGAAACTGTCTGGCATAAGATGAAATAAAAACCGCGAAAAGAACCATGCCGGACCTCTTCAAGACCTTAAAGCCAAAATCATAAATATTTGGGAATCTTTTGGCACCGAAGAATGTCAAAAAATAGTTGACACAATGCCACGACGCATAGAAGCAGTTATCAAGGCCAAAGGCGACGTAACACCATGGTAAAATAAAAATTAAGACCCATAGGCCAACTATTTTGCACTTAAAAAAATGTTTAAATCGTTATTTTATTTTATAAGATTGCTCTATACCGTTATTTAATTGAAGTCATTTTGTTTTTGTTACTTATTCCTATTCAAAATAAATATATCTTAAGAAAAATACCAAAATATTGATTTTATTTCCGATGGAATTTAAGAATCAGAAGATTTTTGTTTTTTATCATAGGTAGTCCAACTATTTTGCGTTTGGGCTCGTACATATTGAAGGCTTCGAGAAACGGAAGCAATTTCAAATACACGACCTAACGCGGTCAGGCGTAATTGAAAACAAATTAATCGGCCCTTCAAACTCCCCCCAAGCTGAATTCTACAAATTATCTTGAATATTTTTTCAGTTTTTGCGCAATGATTTACCAGAACTATTGAAAGACATTCCATTTATGCCACTAGCTTCATCATATTTCCAACAGAATGGCGCTCCATCCCACTGCGTGAGGTTAATAGTTGGTTAGATTAGATTAGAATAGTAAGGTAATCTTTGTATAGGAAGAAATAGAACGTTCCATTAGCCTGCAAGATTTACCGACCTTACACTATTGGATTTCTTTATATGGGGAATGAAAAAACTTGTTTTTTCAACCTAAATGACAAATTAAGGTGAAATAGAAATCCGTATTCTTGAAACTTTATCAAAAGTGAAGCATCAATATTATAATCAATAAATATTCGCAGTGAAATCCAAAAACAGGCTCTAGCATGCAAACAAAACCATGGAGGACACATTGAACACTTGTTATAACTCTTTGTACTCACATCAAATAAAAAATATCTAAGCTCACAAAAAACCATTTTTTTTTAAATTTTACATGTCTCAGGTTTTTCCAAGTATCATAAGATCTATGGGTTTTTCCGCAAACTTGTCATTGTGTTTTATTTTTATTATTGTTACGTTTATTTAAAAAAAAAAAGTAAAACTGTATGTTTATTACGCATTTTCTCGAGAAAATTGAGCGCAAAGTCCAAAAATTAGCATCTCTATTAGCATGAGTCTATTACATAAGAAAAAGTTCCTGCGACCCGGTCGTGCATTTTTTTTTTTTTTTCAAAATTATACCTTTATATTATAGCTGCGTTTTATCATCTACGTATGTATCTAAATGAATCTGTTTAATTTTTAACACGTGTTACAAAAAAAATTTCATCCTCCTCTCTATCTGGATCTATTTCAAAGATCCAAAAATTTGTTCTTACTTTGGAAGGTAGTAAGGTCAAGCAAACTACAATGTAAAAAAAGAAGAAACTTATACGACAGTAGTGATAGCAAAATTGAACTTTCTTGTAGATCTTATTAATTCTAAACAATTATTGTAATCGTTTATTCATAAGAACCTCAAGCAGATTTAGTATGAATGCTTGAAATATTAGTTTTGTTCACTGAATAAAAGTACAGAGTAGAACAGAACAGAACAGAGCAGGACAGAGCAGAACAGAACAGTTTCCATGACAACCGTCAGTTATCTGTTCTATCTTTCTCTAACTAAAAAGCGAGGGCAAGAAATCTTGTTCTAAACTGTTCCAAACTGTACAAGACAGACTCATTGAACAGCAAATCAGAACAGTTTAGAACAGAAAATTTCTCATTGAACAGCAAAAAGTTGTACTTTCCTGTTCCAAACTGCTCCAAACTGTTCGGAACAGCGTCACTGAACAAAACTATTGTATATACAATTTAATCAAAAACTGTAAAAACTACTTTCGATAAATATAAGAAAAATAAAATGGTCCACAAAAAAATTGACATCGTTATTTTCACAAAAATCTAATCAAAAATATATAAGAAAAAAAGATTAAAATTATTAATGACTGAGCTTTGTTTCTATAAAAAGCTTTTATCTACACAAATTCGTTGTAATACTGAAATAAATTGGACTTTAATTATTGAATGAGTGATTCTAATGTTAAATTTTAATAACAAAAATTAAGATTACTTCCGGCAAGGCAGCTGATTGTATCTTTCTCTGTTTGCATAGCTTGCAACAAAAGACAAAACTTACTTAAGACGATACCAAATTTTAATTTATTTTTGGGAAATATTATATGGATACTACTGTTTGCGAAATTATTTTCACATTCTCTTAAATTCTCTTAATTCATTTTCAGCAAAATACTTCCCTTTCCCTGCTTTCCGATTCCGATGAACATTTCCATTATGTAAAATGAAAACAAAAAGTGGAAACGGAAAGAAGTGCCGCGCCGCCGAATCCAATACCAAAATCAAGTCGAAAACTCGCATCGCAATGCCAACGGCAAGTGCGCCGACGAGAGAGCACAATATTCTGGGTGCTTTCATTTTCGCCACATGCCCATAGTTTGTCTTCTACTTCGGTCGGTATAAACTAGTTCATCTATCTATTGAATTAATTTTTATTGAATTTTTCATCAGTGCGTTAATTTTTGGTGAAACATTTTTTGCAATTAACAGTGACACGCAATTTTTAAGATCCACAGAAAAACCAGGAATTTAGTGGACTTACGAGCATAAGAGAACTGAAATCTTTGTGAGTGAAAAAAAAAATTGCTCTCTGAATAAAGGTGTGTATAATTTGTTTTGAATGAAATCAAACGACACAAGAGATACAAATTGCGCGATATCCTCCGAATTCACACTTCACCTTAAGATTTAAATAATATTTTAACCGTATAAAAGTGAACTAGGTTATTGAATGCACCAGCAGCAGCACGAGGTACAAGTTGCAGTAGGTAGATAGATATACTCGTAGGTATATGATACAAAACAGAACAGACTTAAATTTCATTGAGTAGCGCTCTCATCCAAGGTCAATGATGTTGGAATGGCAATACAACAAGCAGTAAGAATGTCATTTACCTGCAAAAATATGTATTGTACCCTATTCTCAGTGTTCATTTGACCTGGACATTGTAAAAAAGTAACCTTAGGGTAAGTTGAGGGTTTAAAAAAACAGTACAAACTCGATTTACGAAACTAATAGAAGTTAAGGCAGTTGCAATAACTGAGGTTGTTGCACTTACTGGCTTATATTTTTTTGAATACAAAATTATAGTTGTAATGGCTTTGTTTTTTTAGAGATAACGAAAATGTTATAAAACATTATTGAAACCAAACAAATCGTTTTTGTTGGTTTGATGTTTTTAATGAACAGATGCATAGACACAAGAAGTTGCATTAATTGATGTAACATTTTTCAAAAGTAGCACTTATAGAGTAAAGATGTGCTTAAATTTTCGTGTTGCGAAAATCGAGGAGTTGCGTTAACCTAGTTCGTACTGTAATTTGTATTCGATTTGAGAACTGACGACAGATTAGAAAATCCTTCATTCTAATTCAGAATTCTAAAACAGAGATGATTCGATTCTATAACACCATATTTGGGATGTACCCTGGAGTAATTGTAGTACGATGAACTATTAAGGCGGAGATCTTGGTTGGGATTCAAATCCAATAAAAAATGGTTTTTCGTACGGGTACTTCCTCGCGAAAAAGTGTAATGATGAGATGATATGTATTTAATCTAAGGCGTTCGGATTCAGTAGAAAATTTTAGGTTCGCTCTATCATCGTCGATTAACAACAAGCACACATGAATGGCTGATAATTAAGTTAGCTAAGTTAAGAATGGCTGATAGTACCTATAATAAGGTAACTCCAACAACATTCGGAATTGGAAAATTAAAAAAAATAACGGTAGTTTCAAACAATATTGAAAATTTATAAAAAGTAAAATGCACGACTGGATCGCACGAAATTGCTCTTATGTAAATGTACATCGCGACCAAAATGTAGTCCTTGCCCGTAATAGCACAATAAATTTTTTGTATCAAAATCGTTAGAGCCCTTTCGAGATAAATAAGATTTTGCATTACGGGTGTATGGGGGATACCGTTTGTTTGTGGGCTAAAAAAAATTCAATTTATTTACCCTCAAGAAACTCAAGTACCTTAATTGAGGAAAATAGATCCAGTGGTTTGGGCTGTAGGGAGAGGTACAGACATACAGACATACAGACGGAATTGCCGGAACCAATTTTTTTCTGCTTTCATACCTATAAAATATTATATATGAAAATATTTCATTAGTCAAATCGAAAATTGTAAAAGCTTTTCTTTATTAATATATTTATTGTATTAAAATCCTAATTTTTGATGAAAAAGCACACTGCATTATAGTTTAGTTTAAAAAATAAAATGCACGGCTGTGTCGCACGAACTTGCTCCTATGTAATAGACTAAGAATTTCAAAAATGATTGTTATTTGAGAAAAACTGTTAAGCATAAAATTAATTTTTTAAATGACTAAAACAACTTCTTTAGTAGTTGGATACCTATATAGGTTTATGCAGGAACAAAAATTATAAGCCTTTGTAGAAGTTTCTTAAAAAAATAAGCTTTTATATAAAAAATTTTTAAAATATTTTTAAGAAAAAATTTTGGTACGCCAATTTAAAGTTTTTTTATTGTTCCAATAAAAATTAAATTTACAAAAAAAATATTGAGCTGTTCTCGAGTATTGAAATGCAAATTTTTTAAACTTTTTAGCTTTTAAAAATTTTAGCTAAAAAATTTCATTAAAATCCGTTATGCCGATAATGAGAAATTCAAAAATAAATCATTTTATAGTAGGTACAGTCAGTAATATCTTGTTCTCAAATTTTTTTTATTAAATTATAGATCTTAAAAATTAATCGAAAAAAAATAAGCAAAATTCTCGGAACCGTTTTCGAGAAAAATTCGATTTTCGAAAATCATTTTTAAATATTTGTATGGAGGGTACCGTTATTTTTAGGTAAAATAATTTTTTTTTCTCATATCTTATAGATTATTTTAATAAACTTTTATTTATCAAGTTTTAAGAAAATCGAGATATTGAGTTTTCAAAAAAAAAATTGATATTTTTTTAAAAATCAAAAAAAAATGTTTTAAAAGTTGAATACGCAATAATACTGAAACTGCTGGGGAGCCTTAACATAAAAAAAAATTAATAAAATCGGTCGTACCGTTTTTGAGAAAATCAAAAAAAAATGGTTCCGAGGGGGGTACCAAAAATAATATTTTTTTGGAAATTTTTTTTCAACCATTACCTAGGCTTAACTAAATGAAATTTTATGACTTTTTTTAAAATCTGTGGGACAGTTTTTGAGAAAAAAAAAATATTTATAAAATTTCGAAAAAATTCGTATGGCAGGTACCGTTATTTTTGGTCTTAAAAAAAGCAAACATCCGGGGCGGAAAAATTAAAACCCATACCTGTAGTCGAACAGACAGACAGACAATTGCGAGACCCACTTTTTTCGTCTTCGCTATCATCGTAATGTCAACCTTGATTAAAATCTCTTATAGTGCCTATAAGTCGCAAGTAAAAATTAAGACAGAAAACTTTCAACAGCTTGTGGAGATGGACATGGTCGGTAGTTCGTTAGTTACGTCAAGACATAAAACAGGTAATTCAAAAAATTGCAAGGAACGTAAGAACCCAAATTAATAATGAATAGCACGTTACCTTAAGTTTACTCAGCTGAATAGCCTTAGGTTAAAAATCATTCGTTATATTCATTCTTTTCTTTTATACATAATATTCGCAAATTTATCTAACCAAATAGCAAAACAAACGCAAAAAACCATTCAATCTAAACTATTAGCAACTTTAATTGATTTTCTAACAGTTTAAAATGATTTGCGTTTGGATTCAATCTACATATTTGTGTGCAGGTTTAATTTATTTGTCTTTGGTTTAAAACTATTTGCAATGTTAATGGTGCGAATGATAATGTTGTATATAATTTCAAATCAAATGCAATTAAACTAAATCGATTAGGTATTTGCTTGATATTAAGAATTGAACATTCCAATTCAAAATACTCGAAACATTAAGATAAAATACCTGAATAATTAAAAAAGATAAAACTGTTTAAGTTTTAAGCTAATTTCACCCAAATAAAATCGTTAAGACAAAATCTTAAATTTTATTATACTCGTTCTCTGAACCTGTCTTCAAAAAATATATCTGTCTATAGAGTTAGATAATTGATAAAAAAAAACATTTTATTAATAAAAAACAAATAACTCAAACCAGCAATAACAAGCAGACATCCCAACTGTGATTCTGTTATCAACCCAAACGATAAATAATCCTAACCAAAACAAAATAAATTGCAACAAAACTTCTTTGTTAATTAAATAAAAATATTCATACCTATATTATTTTTTCAATTTACATAACACAAATGTGTAGAGACTAGTATCGGTAATAATTAATAAAAGTATTGGCATATCAAAATGCTCTCAGAAGCAATTTGTATAAGGACTTGTTTATTATCATTGTTATTGCATAGACATAGATAACTACTACGTATCGGCGGGCGTGGGTAATTTGAAATTTAATTAACGTATGGCCAGCAAAATTCAAGCTTGCTAAAGGCTCGGTCAAACAGAACGCGTTTTCAACGCCGCGTTAAGATTTTTTAACGCGACGGTAAGATTATTTTGACGCGACGTTGCAACCGCCGCGTCAGAGGACGTCAAACAGATAGCTTTCAAGCAATGAACGAACGAAACAATAATTCCTTAACAAAAATAATTTCAAGCAGCTCAGATTCGGTGGAGGAATTATTGCTTCTATTTGCTATTTTACAAAATTCCCGTAAAAGAAAAAGAATTTGGGTCATGCCAATAAACAAAAAAAGAAGAGTCGCACATCTCGAAGGCCAACAAAACAGAAGACCTATCAATGCGGCATTTATGATGAGAGGCAAATTTGTCTCATATTTCAATAATAATAATTAAATATGTATGTAAAACAATGTTCTTATACGATTTATCACCCATATCGTATAGACATGGGTAATTTCTCACCAATTCAATTAATTTTTCCATCTTGAAAAAATTTAAAATTCCTTTGACTGCCGCAGCGTTAGAAATAATCTGTAATTTCACACAACGTCGCGTTTCACCGCCGCGTTGCAACGCCATGGTGAATTCAACGCGGCGTCAAAAACGCGTTCAGTGTGACATGGGACATGTATTGCAATGTAATACAACGCTTCGTTTGAACGCGGCGGTGAAACGCGGCGTAAAAACGCGTTCTGTTTGACCGAGCCTTAAGTTAGCAAGAAATGAAGATAAAATAGGTAAAGTATTTGCATTAGAATTAGGATCGTCGAAAGCTCAAATTTAAAAATAAACGTCGATATCAAGCGCTGAACGTTTGAACTTTTATGAAAATGCGCATTTTTACTATAAGTATGGCACCATGCTAGGTGGGCCTCCGACGCGACGTGTACAGAGTTCGAAATGAGTTTGAAGGGTTGTTGAATTTTTTTTGTCAACTTTAAAGAGCATTGGTATGCATGCCGCCAATACATCTAAATGTAAGTAGAGGGTGGCTTAAAAATCACTCACTCGATGTTGTTTTGCTAGATCTCTGAAAAAGAAAGGAAATAATTACATAATTTAATGTTAAATGTAGTACCAAGTACCAAGTACCAAAAAACCGCAAAGAAAGAAGACTGGAATGTTCAATCTTGCCGGACCTTGCACATCGCCAAAACATGCCATTGCACCGTGCGTCGTATTGGGACAACAGTCACAATTGACCAAATAACGTCGATAAAAACTCGTTTATTATTGTTCTGTATCGCTCACTAGTCATGGTATCCAGATTATTCACGGCGGCGCGCGCCTTCTTAAAATTGAGGTTCAATGACAACTCTACAGTGACTTTCAGTTGATGCAATGACTGTTTTTGAATAGAATACGTGGATTCTACGTTGTCCAAATTTTGTTTCGTTAAGGAATTCATTAAGAAGGAAATTGGCCTTTTTGCTTATCATTAATATCAACCGAAAATCGTCAACAGCACCGTTGATTTTAAGGAAAACGTGAGTGTAATATAGGATTGACCATTTGCAGGCAGTTAGGCAGTATAAGGTACTGTATGAATTTTGTAAGAACAAATCTTTAAGGTTCAGAGATGTAGTGAAATGGACAATATTGTGGCACGTTGTCTCATCTGCGAAATCTTCAGCCAAGGTGCCCTGTCATATTCTTATCGGAACGAGCAATACAAAGCCTTCTCGTGCCTTTTCTGCCACGTGTTATTCCAGTCCCAAGTTGGTCAAAAGTCCATTATGAACTTACCTGTGAACCCAAAACGAAGTAACGGTGTTGCATGAGCGGTTCACCGAACAAAAATATGGAGTTAAATTCCATAGAATTCGGAAACCGGACCACCCAAGGTACCTTTTGAAATAATGCTGAATTGATGTTATTTGACTCATTGCAAAGCATTATCCTTGTATTATGGTCTTGTGACCGCTTTCTATTAAAAACTATAAAAATGAAGTAAAACTTTTTTTCCAGCGTTGGGGGTTTTTAGAATACGAAATGTTTGTACGTTTACAAATTAGAATCTTTCAGAGGCTTTGCTTGAGGGAAAAGAAGTTTTACTTCTACCGCGTGTACGTCAGTACACACAACTTTTTTTTTGTAAATTTTGGACCACCAGGATAGGTTCTAAGTTCACAATAAATATGTAAACTTATAACCCACCCAAGTGGACAAAATGTGCATAATGGACTGTTGACCCTTCTTCCTATCGTACGAACAGTAAATCTATGCCTAAATTGGCAACACTGTTGAATTATGTCTTACAAAAATAGTCTTACATGGCATCGTTAAAAATCAAAGCACGCCCTCGAAATAGAATGCGTTCCCGATTTATCTTTATAAGAACTCATATCTTTGAGATAAGCCGTTTTTTTGTTTATTTATCCACAATACACACATTTTACGGATAAATATCTCACTGAAGAGTGAAACCAGGGCCGGATTAACAAGTAAGCAGAATAGGCAGTTGCCTTCTAACATTTTCTTACAAACATAAAATTCTAGTAACACTTTTTTTTATTGCAAAATTTTGTTGTCAAGTCCGGCAGCAATGGAGTAGGTCTTTCAGTCGCTATAATTGCAGATTTGTCTACTGAATTCCACTTGGAAAAGGGTTTGCTTATAAGTTTTTCAATAACACAATCACAACGGTTTTTAATAACAACTTTTTCACTACTTGATGCCAATTTCTAGTTAAATTTTACACGCAAATTATAAAAGCATTACTTTAATAAACAAAACCGACTTCCAAATTTTTATTTTCAGGTTTAAGAAAATTCGTTTTCTTACCTCCACTAAATAAAAAAACTCTACAACAATGTGAGTTGTGAGCTTTTTTATTTTTCAGTGAGCATCTGAGCTTACTTCCAGTTTCCAGATTCCAGTGGATACATTTCGCTCTCGAATCATGTATGAATGAGATTGAGAACGAGAACGAGTTGATGTTGAAAGTTAAAAGTTGCTTTGCTATTGCTATACTCTGTTCAATTTATATTTGCAGTACAGGCCTTATGGTAGAGCTTTTTCAGAAACACTGGTGCCTGCTGTTGTTTGCACGGCACCTTAACTTAAAAAATTGCCACTGAAATAAGAAAGAGAATCACTGATTTATATTAAAATTGTTTCTCTTTGAGCTCACGTACAGCCCATCATGACCTATCTGCTCCATGGGTGAAAGCGAAAGGAGACTGATCACCAATTTGCAACCAACCCTTATTGTGTTTATTAAAAAAAAAAACACTGAATCAGAGTTACCATTGCCGAGTTAATAGAAATTCATATGGCATTTTCTTTGGTTTGTGCTATGTAACTTTCAGGATTTAAGCTTATTTGAGTTTTTAGTAGCAAATATTTTTCTGAGATTTTCGGGCAATTTTTAATGCTCCTACAGCCCAACGGCAATCCTGTAAGAGCTTTAAATTAAAGACAGCTTATTGAAATCCATAATGGTCAGACTGAAAGGCAAATATCCTATCTTTCCTGTACTGCAAATATAAATTGAACAGAGTATAGAAGTGTTTGTTTTTGTTGAGTACATGAAAAGGTTAATTGATGAATTTGCCGAAAACAAATGTAGAAAACGACATGTTTAAAATGTATATTGTAATTTTATTGATATTACTACATTGTAACAATAATTTTTTTATGAAAGATATAAGTTTGTATTTTTTAATCGAAAAAAAAGGTAACGGACGTGAAAAAAGGGCCCCCAAATTGATGGTTGCCTAGGGCCCCGTTGAGGGTTAATGCGGCCCTGAGTGAAACAGATCTTTACTTTGGTTTGGAGAAAGTAAGATTGTTGGGCTTGATATTTGTACAGCATTTGATAGCGCTTGGCACCAGGCTCTCTAATCGAAAATAAATGCGTATGCGTTTGGTATCAATGAAACCTTATCTTATTGGATGAATGCCAGCCCTAAACACTATCCTTTCGCTAGCCCCCCTCGGTTTATTTACGGAATAGTTGGCGGCCAAGAGTGCTTTGGAAGAAAGGGCATAATACCTCGGTAATTATTTCATTGTGGGACAAGAGAAAAACCAATTTTGCTAGAATTTCCTTGAAGCTGCGGGCGAACGTCAGCTGGTCAACAATCTAGACTTGACGGGTTCCAAGAAATCTATGGACGAATATTTCGAGGAAAAAATTTGAATTTCCTCAATATATCCTCAACTATCCTTTCCAACTGGAGTCCTAACGGAGTCCTAAAAGGCGCAGGAGGGCTCATCTGACTTCCTTTGTGAATGCCAAAGCCTGGCCAGAACCAGAAAAGCAGCCTTCGGAGAATAATTTTCTAAGATTTGGGCGACATCCGACATCTCTCCCTTGTCACTAAAGAACATCCTAAAAAATACCTAAGTATGAGATGGTACGACTCTGCCGTATTATATCCCCCTTCTTATCTTACCTAGCCTAAATTTTAAGTGAAATTCTTAAAAGAGTTTTATTGTTGTTATGCTCCAGGTCACCTAAAAATCCATATTTCAAGAAAATCCTTCCATTATTAAGACCCTATTTCGATGTACACATACATAAGCGCACAGTTGACGTACATACATACTCGTTTGTACGGACAGTCAGACTGTATATAACGAAAATCTCTTATTTATGAACTTCTTCGTCATAGTAATTTTAGGTTTAAGACCTAATAGAGCAAGTAAACAAAATGTCAAGTTTTCAAGTTTTAATTTTAGATACCTTATACGTATCTATTTGTTTTTTTGTTTACTTCTGCGAATATCTGCAAAATATTGGTCCTCACTCTGGCTTTTGTAAACGTACATACGTATTTATACTTGCTTACGTATTGCGCAAGAATTAAATAGGAACCCAACTAACCTACTTGAGCACATCGATTTCAATAACAGACTTTTTGTCTGCGATTCCCCTGATTACATCGACATTTTCCTTTTGTATTAAAAGCATTCAAACTGATTTCTTGATTTTTCATTAACATACCTTTTCGTAAATACATTAAATACATACCTAAATTCTTTTGATTTTGTGTACTTATAAACAATCTAAATTAAGACTTCAGGTAGTTATACGCTTCGCCAAATCAAAGATGTTTATCTATTATATCACAAAAAGCTCTAAAGTCCGACAGCGTCGGAAGCGGCAATCTGCGATTATTGTTATCGAAAAAGAAAAAGTTGAAAACAAAAATATATCTGTCGGGGAGTGGTAGGGTGGTGTTAATTTTATTAAATTAACAAAAAAACTAAAATGTTTATTTTTGGTTCCGGTATAATATTATGTACCTGCATTCTGTATCTATGAATCAACAAACATAGGGCATGTTTTGGGGAAGTTAAAAAATCGATTTTAATGATATCTGATATTGCAATGATTGAGACGACGAAAAAGTTTGTACCCTTAATTCTGTTTTACTATCTGCACCTCGGTCTGCAGCTTAAAGTCTATGCTTTCGGTGACAGCGATTTACTCCCGCGATTTAGCAGCTTCAAGCAATTGGTGAGGGTGGCTCGGGGGGTAGCTTTCAAACGCTAGATGTATCGATTAATCTTTTAATTTTTCCTTTTTACTTGCGACTCATAGGGACTATAAGGTAAGTTTATGCATTCATAAAAAAATCCAACTCGAGATTTTGATCAAAGTTGACATTACGATAATAAAGAACATGAAAAAAGTGGGTCTCACAATTCTGTCTGTCTGTTCGACTACAGTCTAAACGACTTGCCCGATTTTCCCTAAACTTGGTAGATATCATTTTTTTAATTTTTCTCGCACACGGTTTTTTCATTTTTTTTAAAGCCTAGTAGGTACGCAGATCGCGCTAAATTTTATCTTCCACATTTTCTCCAAACATTAGCTAAAATCCAAGATAAATTTTGACATAAGAACCTTATGGAGAATATGTCACAGAAAACAGCTGTTCTCTAGACGGTGTTCACATTGGACTTACTCAACCGATTTATTTTGACGTAAGGCCACCCTGTTGGTTCAGACACAAAAGTAGTGTGAGCACTCCAGAGTCCAGACTCACTTTGACGTCTTGTAGTTGTCATAATTGTTGGCCATTTGCTATGCCACTACAAATATACAGTGAATTACAAAAGTAAGCAAACGCCTTCTAGTTGAAAGATCATTTCCTTCAAAAAATCGAAAAAAACAAACTTAATATTTTTGTCTATAATTGATATGTATTTCGAACTAAAAAGTAACATTTCAAATAAAAATTTAAAGAAAACTTAAGAAATATTCGACTTAAACTAAAAATAATAACAAATATTTATTACAAAAGTAAGTATGTAAGTTCAAATAAACCTTGAATTCAATTGTCCAATTTTATACCATTCATTCTGAAGAACACGTATTAAATCATCTTTCGTTGATTACATGTTTTCTTACTTACCCAGACGAAATACCCTCAGAGTTTTGGAAAAAGATGGGAGACATCGGGTGTCGATGGCTCATGATTCTTGTCTCCAAACTTATACGAGGTGATCGCATGCCTAATCAATGGAGGGAAAGTTACCTTCTTCCAATTTATAAAGGAAAGGGTGATACTCGAAGCTGTGATAATTACCGTTCGATTAAGCTGATGTCACACACCATGAAGATCGTTGAGCGAGTCTTGGGTAGCCGGCTGCGAAAAATAATTAGGCTATCTCATGACCAGTGCGGGTTTGTCGGGGGTAAGTCAACCACGGATGCAATCCAGAGTATAAGAATAATTATGGAAAAACATCGGGATTCTTTGGAGGATTTGCATGTCGTATTGGTTGATTTTGAAAAAGCATTCGATCGGCAACCACGAGATCTAATATGGGTGGCCCTCAGGCAACGAGGAGTTCCAGAAACCTATGTGCGGATAATTATGGACATGTATGATGGAGCAGTTACTAAAGTAAGATGCGCAGCTGGAGTCACCGAAGAATTCGAAATCACAGTAGATGTACACCAGGGAAGTGTCTTGAGTCCCCTGCTCTTTATTACAGTTCTTGATTACCTGCTTGAAGGCAAAGTGACGGATCCAAAAGTGCATCAGTTATTCTTTGCTGACGATGGAGCCATCATAAGTGAAGACCCGATATCCCTACAACGAGCACTTGACGTATGGGTGGATGTTCTAGAAGGAAGTGGGTACCGCATAAGCGCGAAAAAGACAGAATACCTATGCTGCCCATTTTCTGATCCACACAGGCCTATTCCAGACATTTATTTGAATGGAGTAGTGCTACCCAAGTGTGAAAAGTTTAAATATCTGGGGTCTATGATAAATAACGAAGCTACTTGTGATGACGATATCAATCATCGCGTAAGCGTAGGGTGGATGAAGTGGCGGGAAAATTCTGCTATCTTCTGTGACCGATGCCCCCTAAGCTGAAAGGAAAGCTCTACACTTCAGTTGTGCGTCCAGCACTCACATACGGTTCACAATGTTGGACAATGTACAAAAAGTATGAGAGCAAGCTAACGGCAGCTGAGATGAAGATGCTTCGTATGACAGCAGGAGTTACAAAGCTTGATCGAATTAGAAGTACGAAGATCCGAGGAAGCCTTCATGTTAAGAATACCATTTCCCAAAAAATTGAACACGACCGACTCAGTTGGTATTGCCATGTTCAAAGGGGAGATCCTGAGAACCCCGTCAAAAAGGCAATATCATACAACGTTCCAATTCGGAATAAAAAGAAAGGTAGGCCTAAACACTCCTGGTACAAACAAATGCAAAAACACCAGCATTCAGTTGGCCTTAGAAATGGAACAATACAAAACCGGGAGGCTTGCCGCCGATTTCTGAGGTCAACCCGGCGAACCCCACAGGCGGATCACTAGTGTGAAGCAGATACGTGAGAGAGTTATGATCCCCTCGACATCGAGATCATAACAGCGCCGAAGAAAAGGAAGAAGAAGAAGAAGAAGAAGACATGTTTTCTTACTTGTCGTTCAAGATGTTCCCATAACTGCTCAATGAGATTTAAGTCGGGTGATTGTGGTGGTGATTTGAGCTGGATTCGGACTTTATAAAGCAGTCATTCTTTAATAACATGTCAAGTATGTTTAGGATCATTGTCTTGCTGGAAGACAAATGACCTACCCATTCATAGCTTATTAGCATTTTTCTGAAGATTGTTCTTTAAAATATTCAAATATTCGAACCTATTTATCAAAGAATCTATAAACACTAAATTGCGGACACCAGATGATGCCATATACCCCCACACCACAACGTTTTCACAACCGAGCTCCACGGTTACTGACATGTTCGATGATTCAAACTTTGTGTTTATTTTTCTCCAAACTTTTCCACGTCCATCTACTCCTCTTCACTTTCCTAACAATAATACGGCATTCCAGCTTTTCATTGTCATTGATCGAGGGTCATTTTTCAAACTTTCAATGTTATTCTATTTGGTTATTATTTTAAGTATAGTAGATGGACTTTTGTTACTCGTAACAATTTTACCATTCTCCATTCCGATTTATTTTCCAAATAGTGTTTGATTATAATTTTGTTTAAATGAGTGCTTACTTACTTTTGTGATACACTTTACCTTAGCGTGTCATATTAAACGTTTTTCTTTTTTAGCCCCGAGCAGGGGACAGAGCGGGGCCTGAGCGCTTAGAGCTCGCTTCGAACCTAGCGTGACCTGAGCGCTCTGAGCTATTTAAGAAACACATCTAAGCACTGAATTGTCATTGTATCATTTTTCAACCCAGACATTTTTTAATCTTTTTAAAGATTCTATCAGAACAACGTCATCTGTTTCGTCCACTTCACCCCTTCGAAAAAAAAATATTATACTCTGCTCATAATTATATTTATTTTTCCTTACCTTCACTGGGAGAGCAACCAGCTTCGCCCGCCATTTCCATTGTTTTGTTTTTTTATTTCTTTTTTTCTTTTACTATCATCCCTTCCAAAAAATATAATGAAGTTAGCCGCCCTCAGCTTTTTGCTCGGTCTGCTAGCTTATTTATTATCGAGCTCATCGAGCGAGCCCCGTTCGAGCTCTGAGCTAACAAAGAAATGCAAGTTGAGCGCTTAGACGCTCTGGGTTAAAAAAGTAAGTTTTTTTGACAGTTCAGTGCCCCGCTCTTGTAAGTTGTAAGTCTTCCGTCACCAAATATTCTTCTAAATATTATTCATGTATTATTCCATTTCAAATTGAAATTGAAATTTAGCTCGAGAATAAATGTGCCAGACAATTATTACTTGTGCTAAATTTTGACAGATAAGTTATGTACAGTTCGAAAAGAAATTTTGATTTTTAGCTTGGCTAAATTTTGGAGAGAATTTTGTATGGGAGATAAAATTTTGCGCGGCTTAAACCAAAAATAATGGTGCTTGCCATACGAATTGTTTTCCAAATCTTAAAATTATTTTTTTTTTCTCAAAAATTGTTCCACAGAATAAAAAAACTGTTAGTAAAAGCTATGAAATGCTTAAAATAAAAATTCCCGAAATTTTTAGAACAATTTCTTTGGCTTTTGATTTTCTCAAAAACGGTTCACAGATTTTGAACATTTTATAGTATGCTAAAGCTCCTTAATAATTTTAATAGTATTTACCTGCACTTTGCTCTTCCATTAGGAATATGATCAAAGTGCATCCAGACCATACTGCACTCCGCTTTATACCTAAATAAATAAAAATTAAATTAAATTTAGACATTCTGAAAAATTACTGTTGTTCATGATTTTTTTTTTAATAATTTTGTCGGGGCTATTAAATTATTAATATTTTTCGTCGAAGAAAATGGTCCATGGTCCATCTCTTGTTTCTTATTCGTATTTTTGTCAGTTAAAGAATTTTTGTTTCATTTCGCTTTGATTTTACAACGAAACCAAATTTTATTTCATAAATTTGGACCGAATTGTATTCGATCAAATTCTGTACATTATTCAGCTGGAATTAGTTAAAATTCAGAGGTTGAATTTCATCAAAATCGAATCGTTTGAGTGAAATGAAAATGATCAATTGATTGAAATGATCGAATCATTTTGATAATCGATTTTTGAACGATGCGTCCATTTGAAATGAACGATTTACTTACCTCTTCTATGAATATTTTTCTCCAATAACATCCGTTTTTAAAATTCTTCTTCTCTTAAATATAAGCGCAAGTTTGTGCGACTGAGTCATGCATTTTATTTTAAATACTCAGAAACGAGAGACGATCTACCTTAAGAAAATGTTGTTTCAATGCATCCCTCTTCTTGCGGCTTCAGTATACATTAAATTTGTTTTAATTTAATACAAATAGTTTTTCCAACGCAGAATTAAAATCTGTTTAGCCTACTAAAACACTCATGTTTTGAATGCAAAAATAATATTTTGCGCGCAAATTATATTTACAATGGATGTAAACTAGCAATGAATGATTTTAATTTTATGAATGACGTCCAAGCATTCAAATTCATACAAATGCCGCCGCCTGACGCGACACGCCTGCATCTGTAGCATAGTGCTTTGAATTGGACGAAGATTTGATTTATTCAAATTAAATGATGACCATAATAAACTGCTCTCGTCAAGCGCAATCTATATTAACAACTTTCATTTGAGTGTCAGATCAAATCTAGAAAACGACAAAATTACGTCTGCAGACTAAAAAAAATAATGAAAAATATAAAATAAAATATGGTATACGTACATATGTATATACCATCGGAAATAAGGTTTAAAAAGCTTAATATTGTTAGATTTGTGAAGTACATACCTATAGTTTATTATCTTGTTTTGATTTGTGCGGTTTATTTGTTTTTTTTTTCGCACTACCATCGCCGACCATTACAGACAAACAGACACGTTTTCTTCTACACTATGATTCAAAAGTATTCGTTTCTCACAATTTTATTTTCGAGACAATTTTAGTTCTTTTTCCGATAAATTTATTTAAGATCTGGTACGGTACGTACACATCATTCGTCCCTATTCCATTTTTGTTTGAGCGCTCTAGTTTTTTTCAACTCTTTATCATACGCAAAACGAATGCTGTTAATCTTTGCCCTGACATTTGCCTTCGTCGCTTCTGTTTTAGTTTTTGCAGCAACATATTGTATGCTGCTTCTCTTTTGTACTGAACTGAAACGTATTTACACATCAGTTTAACTGATAACTGAACTGACAACTTATTGGAATTCCATCAGTTTCAGTTATAGTTTCAGTTACAGTTAAACGCTTCAGTTTTTGCATTTTGCCGAGATGAAAATGCACATTGTCAAAAGATGATTTTTCGCACAAAATCGTTGTCCAATTCAAGCTGCTCTAAGGCCCAAAATGCGAAGCTATAACGAAGCGGATGGTCGTGCCCCTTCAGTTGCTGAGTCAATTCGACCTTGCAAGCGAATAATCAGAGATCTTCCTGCGAAATTGTCCTCAGAAAAGTGCGTGAAATGTTGAGCTGTTGAGATCAATGGTGAGTTGATGTTCGCGAATTGAGTCTCACACTCTTGGCTACAGCAGCCACATCCTTGTCTGTGCACTCCGTACGACGAAGGAGACCATGAGTGTTGTCTTTAAGCATACTAGTCTCACGAACTTTTTAAACAAACTTACGTACAGCAGGCGCGATCTGTGCTTCATTTCGGCCAAAACTTCTTTTCAAAAAACACAATGTATGGGCTATCCAGCACACACTTCGAAAAAAAAGTTTCCAATGTTTCCCAACGTTATTTAAGCGCAAAGCGACTCATTTCATTTTGCGGAGGTATAATACTGACCTTCTGTCAAAATTTCGTGCGGGAAACAGCTATCAGTGTCAAAATAACCACTAGATAGCCCTCCCTTTATAATACCTTTATGTATACCAACTACAACCAACCCAGATTACACAGTAGCACATGCCGCTAAACACAACCACCCATGTGTACTTTGTAAATATCCTCTAAATTGGTATACCACAAAGGCCTACGATTGTTAAGGTTTTCATTACCCTTGAAGGTTATATGATAAAAAAAAACTTTTTGATCCTTCGAGTCGGATTTCACGGTGCGGAGCAGATAAATGCAGGGTACCCATATGTATTCAGTTAGGTCAAGGCCCGCTGCATGATTACTACTTGGAACTTTTGCTCCTTCGTCGACGCTGTTCACCAAAACGTGCGAATTTTAAAGAAATTAAATTTTATAACGGCTTACTAGAGACGAAATTCTAATTTTTGTTTTACCTCTAGAGCAATATTTTCTAGAAATAAAACAATTTTCGTTGCTTTTTTAAATCTTCTTAGGAACGTTTGTACAGATGTTTTTTTTTTTTTTTAATTCCTTAACAGTAATGTTAAAAGGAAATCTGAGTTTAAGGTTAAAGCATACAAGTTCACAGAACGGAAATATATATTTTACAGTTTCTACCTCCGATTTAGGTAGGTACTTAAGAGCAAGATTTGCATTTGAAACAAAAAAAAATCGACCTCGCAAATCCGTCTGTCTATCTGTATGTCTGTTCGTTTGTATTCACGTGCAGCACAAAACACTGAATTGATTATCTTCAAACTTGATACTTAATGACGGTGATTCCCTAGATGAGAAAATCAAATCTTGCTTTTAGGTCCAATACCTACGGTATCTGCCATACAGCTGTTATAAAAATTCTAATTTACCTCAAAAACGGCTCTTACAATTTTGATAAACAAAACAAAATAGGTGTGCTTTTACAGGCATCGATTAGTTTTTGAAATTATTTCCTAAAATGTATATTAATAAATATCGGGTTTTTCAATAAGAGCGCTACAAAAGTTTTTTTAAATTAAACAAAAACGGTTTTGGATATCAATGAAATTCTTTATTCCTGTGAAAGTACGTTCGATGCCATTATTTATGGAACTCGATTTCTTTTGCATGGCCACCACGGGCACGCTTGCAGAAGTCCAGACGCTGAACCCAATTTTTGACGATTTTCAAGCATAAATCGGCCGATACTGCTGCAATTTCACGTTCGATATTCGTACTAAGTTCATCAATCGTCGCTGGCTTGTTGGCATAGACAATAGACTTGACGTAGCCCCACAGGAAATAGTCTAACGGCGTCAGATCGCACGACCGAGGCGGCCAAGCGACTGGACCATTTCGTGAGATAACACGTTCTCCAATTGTTGATCTTGTAGGACGATTATGACGATCATAAATTGGACGTAGCGCTCTTAACGTTGAGGCCACTGACTCCGAATTTCGGTAGTAAATTTTAATAATTTCGACTCGTTGTTGGCTTGTATGTATATCATTCCATCATGAAATGGCAAACCTTACTGAAGAGAAATGTCAAAAGAGCGGCAAGAAATATGGCGTCGTTTGCTGTCCCTGTCGCTTTACTTTTGTAGCGTCCCTGTTGAAAAACCCTTTACTTACAATTGGCATACAATTTTTTGTTTTTACGTGCATTCTATTTTGCCTTATTCTTGTATCTATTTAATGGCTTAACTCATTTTGTTCTAATTTTACCCAGAGCTATTTCAAAGTACTTCAAATTTATTTCTATTCGAAAATTTTACGAAGAAGGTATTATTTAAAAAAGTTTATTTTTAATGAATTTAATGAAACTACAAACTTCTATAGAACAAATTCATTTAATTTTAATCAAAGCAATTTAAAATAGGACATTATTCGTAAGGCAGAGTATTTTGTGTAAACAGAAACAAATTCTTCACAAATATAACATTTTAAATAAGATATTTAATATAAGATAATATTTTAACGGTGTTTTGATTTTTTTTTAAATTGTATTTTAATTCTAAGCATAATTTTTTTTTCTATTTCATTTATATTTCATTTATCTATACCATTTTTGATTTAATTATAATAAATATTTTGTTTAAATAAATTGAGTAGAAAACAAACAGATAAGATTCGTTCACAAAGCAAAAACTGATAAATAATATTAATAGTCAAAGAATTTTGTTTTTTTTTTTCAGAATACAAAAAAATAAATATTTTATTAAAACGTGTCGCTTGGCGGTGTTCTTAAATATTGTCAAAAAGAAATATCGCAAACATTAATATTTGCGATGAAAGCATTTGAAATGATATTCCCAGCTGTTAGTTGTTATCTTGACAGTGACTGTATCACCCAAACACATGAACATATGAACAAACAGCCAGGGCTGTAGTGTAGATTGGAGTTGCTAGAGAACACCCGCAGGGCTCCCGACAATAAGTGGCCCTTATATTCTTTAATTTATTTATTTGTCAATCAGAGTTATTTCTTACAGACTAGCATAACAATTTCGAGATAAACATAAAAATTATTAATTTACATAAAAAAAAGAAAATACATAAAGTAATTTCATCAAAAAAAAATAATATAAAAAATAAAGAAATCAAAAACTATGAGTATCTCTTGGGGACATGGAATCCTAATTTCTCTAAAAGAAGTGAATACTTTATGCGAAAAGTTTTACAGTGTTAGCGTATGATATCCCATTAATAAAAATCTAGCATTATAACGAGGAACATCACAACTCCAATTAAGTTTCAAGATAGCCTTCCTTCGAAATCGCCATTGCACTTTTTCAATTCTTTCAGATGCAGATGTTTAATATGGTTTCCAGACTACAGACCAAAACTCCAAAACAGACCTAAATAACGAGAAATAAATCGTTTACAGCGTACAAATATCAGAAAAGTCACGAACTCACGAGCATTTCATTTAATAGTCTATCATAGACTTTGCTTTACTTATAATAATTAGTTCTATATTAGGCCGAAACGATAATTTTTCATCAAGCATAATGCCTAAGTCTTTCTTTTATGAAAGTCTTTCTAAGATGACATCTTTCAAATTATAGCTGTAATGAATCAAAACATTCCTTCTAGAACATGCACATGACATTTTGCTTCATTTAGATGGAGAGAATTTGATTTGCACCATTGAGAAAACCTTACAAGATCATCTTGTAGAAGTAAACAATCATGAGTGGAACCAATTTTTTTTATAAATTTTCGATTTGTTCTAATATATCATTAATTTATAAAAGAAATAACAATGGTCCAACATGGCTACCCTGAGGGACTCCACATAAAACATGAATACGGTCAGAAAACATTCCATCAATTTTTACAATAATTCATAGTACTTCATAGCCAGTCAAATAAGATTCAATCCACTTAATAATATTTGAATCTAAACCTAGACAAGCAAGTTTGTTTTACTCTCAATTGAGTTAGTAAAATTCTAATACGTTCTTCATAGCTGTTGCTATACATACATAACTCACAACAAATCACGGTTAATATATTCGAACTTTCCGGTTGTGTTCAGCTGTTTTCTTTTGGTCAATCGAATTAGCCGGCTTTGGGCCGATTAAACTGATAGCTTTAAAAAAAAAATTTCTTTTGGATAATTTAATGTGTTAACATAAACTAGGTATATAGTATTTGATGATGAGAATTCTTTTTCATGATCAGCTGATTGTCATTTCAAATAAAATGTACACAAATTAGGATGATACTGCTGGTGAAAATGAATTGAAGAAAAATTAACGGCTTTTCAAATGACTGAAATATCTCCTGTTCGCTATAAACGACATTAAGGCGGCTGTTAAAGCCATTACTTCTAGTACATCACACCCAATATTGGTCCAGCAATGCCGAGATGAATTCTCTAGCCTCAATATTAACTACAATGTCACTCATCTCTGGGTTCCGAGTCATTGTGGCATTGATTACTTGCGGAAAGAGTGAACATTCCCCTCAGAGTTATGAATGGCAACATTCTCTCAATTTTTCTTAGCAAATCAAACCGTAGGTGGAGCAGTTTAACTGCATTATATATACAAAAAGATTTGGCCAACTTTAATGAATCCCGAACACTTGATCTGATATGCAGACCCAGGAAAGACATAGCCAGGATCGTAGCTAACTGTAGCGAACACTGGCCAATAGAAGAGCATGCAGCAAAACTAGGAATTCCTCACAACACTCACTGTCATAACTGTGGTTTATGTGGAAATTGTTTAAGAATCTTAATATACAACTTTGTAAGAAATTTTGTAAGCTAGCAATTTAGTTATGTAAATAAATATATAAATAAATAAATAAAAAAGGGACAGAAAACAGTCCTCCATTTCCTCTGCAAAAGCCCTGCTCTGACCAAATTTAGGGCGAAATCTATAGGAAAGGTATTTTTTTGACGACATTGACGACATTGACGAACTTTCGAAAGTGAAGATTTTTTTTCAACGCGACGAAATGGCTCTAGAACAAACTTGGGTTACTTCCGTCCCGTGCCCTCAGTTTGACTCTTTTGATCCCGAGCT
The DNA here is from genome assembly GCA_911387755.1 of Chrysotoxum bicinctum. Taxonomy (NCBI): domain Eukaryota; kingdom Metazoa; phylum Arthropoda; class Insecta; order Diptera; family Syrphidae; genus Chrysotoxum; species Chrysotoxum bicinctum. Next base: position 198,174,030 of record OU426988.1, on the reverse strand, counting down.
ATAGGACTGAGGCCTTTAAAGAAGGTTTATGGTGCCTAGCTTGGCACAGTGTAGATCTCGTCGGATGAGTGTGGTGGTCCGGCTGAGTGAGTGATACAATTTCCGCACGATGGAAAAAGTATTAAATTTTAATCTGTTTCAACTTTTCCTTATACTTCTTCCTGATCGCTATAACTGACGACTTAACGATCTCTTTTCGAAGTTAAAACATTATCCAAATTTATTTTTTACAATTTACTCGCGCTCAAGATTTTATTGAGATCTTTATACACAGCACGAGAGATGGGGAAAATTAGGGAGGGAGGGAAACCGAAACCCCATGAACATTGATTTTGAAAGGTGGCAAATTGAAATGGCAAGGAAAACAGTGTCGGTAAATTATCTGAGCGACTAAAAGACTATATTTAACGGTACGTCCAAAATTAGGCCCAAAGTGAAACAATTTATAGAAACATTACATATATATTAATTTAAAGATTTCTTAAGCAAACAGAAAAGAAGAAATTAAGTTGTCGCCCCACATTTCATGTCGCTCATGGCGACACTGACCGAAGCTACTACCCTGACTACGGCACCACTCAAGTCATTTAAAGTTTTTTACACACAGAGAAGATCGCTTTCATTCCCAATCAAGCTTTTCTGCTCGTTTAATTCTGAGAAAAAATAATTTTCATTTCATTCCAGACAAAGATCGTTAAGCGAGTGGAACTAAAAGCTAGATAATAATATCGGACGTTAAAGTATTTTACTGCACGGGTTGTGTCTAGAATTTTATTTTGTATCTCTCTGTTTTGAACTTAATCGAATTTTTTTATAAGAAGTGTTTTTTTTTTGTTTGTAATATTTTTCAGAAATAAAAGAGCAACATTTGTGACAGACCTCATAAGATCAAAAATCAAAATATGAAGCCGTTTAAAATTACATTTGTGCATTAGCTTCTTAAATATACATATTTCTATCTAAAACAATATTTAAAAAAAAACGTTAAAAATGTCTTCCAATTGGAATAACGGTATGCGGTATTAAAGCATCAATGTCTTGCAGCGGCGGCAGTATACAATTTATCACAACATCAAAGCACCCACGAAGATCTCAACGGAGGCAAATAAATTTAAAAGAAATTTTTAGCTAACAAAAATTGTATCATTTCGACGAAATTTATCTCGAAAATTTAAATTATTTAAAAATTAAACAAACAAAAAAAAAAAAACAACACTAAACAAAACAAAATGAATCAACCACCGATAAACTTTGAGGATTTGTTTGCCAATGGAAATTTTATGGATGAAAATCTCAATGAAATCAACAATAATATCGCACACGGCAGCACCCCCTCAATATGGGTCTTTGGCTATGGATCCTTGTGCTGGAATCCAGGATTTGAGTACTCGAAGTGCATAACAGGATACATCCGGGGTTACGTAAGACGATTCTGGCAGGGAAATATAACACATCGAGGAACGGCGAATAAGGTTTGTATTTTGTACTTCTAATTTTTCATTATAAATAAAAAATTAAGCCTGATTAGTTCGTTGGCAGACAACGTGGCTGTGATATATGTATGTAGACGTGTGATAAGTTCACTTTGTGAACTGTGTATTCAACTACTGTGCAAATATTTTCGAGTTCATCTGTTTCATATAAAATTGACATAAGATAGCTACTATTGACAGTCCGCACCATGATAGTTGTACAGGGTTAATCTTAAGACAATGAATAGAAGTTCCTATATAAGCCCGCAGCTTATCAAACTTTAGGGGTGGTTTTTTTTACTTCTCAGTTTAATTTTATAACGTAAACAAATAGTAATGTTTATGTTGGTTCTACAATGAAATGACAATACTTTTTTCAATTAAACAATAATCCGGGTATATTGATGATATTCGGAACACCAAAACTATCCTTAATTCTGAGTTCAAAAAATCAAAAATATACAGTAGTCAATCGATCACAGGTACGCCCGCGACTATTTAAGATTATAGTAGTTGTGGTGTGGCTTCAACTGATAAGCTGTTCAAAGTTCTAACAAACGGCGGAGCATTGTACACAGCTATAAGTTTTTCAGTATAAGATCATGGCGTGAGGATCTAAGCATCTCATTTGTAGAATATTTGAAAAACAAAAAGATGTCAAACAGTCACTAAATAAACAAGTTACAAAAGGTTTTGTCATTTGTCAGTAAATTTGTTAAGTTCATTCTCAATCTCACACATTCTGTGATATTACACTTAGAGAAAATATCATGTAAAATAATCCACAAACATCGTTGATCATGTTAAATATTTAACAATTTACCAGATTTAAATTCTTCCTTATGTGAAATGAGAAAGATATACTGTAAAATCAAAACTATTTTCGGGTTGTATGTATAGTTTTATTAGTATTTAATATTTATTTATTAATAGTTTTAAAAAATTCTTACAATACAATTATGATGACTAAATTTAAATTAAATTTGAAATTTAATATTTAATATTCTTCCAACTTTATAAATTATGTATTACTAGTGAAAATATACAACTTTTGCTTAAATGTTTGAATTCTATGCTAATTTTTACTTGTGATATAGGTACTCTAAGAGGAATTTTCATCAAACTCGGTGCTTGAAAGTCTTGGGTGATTCTCGAGCCGTTACAGCCGTAATGCAAAATTTTATTTACCTCGAAAACGGCTCTAATGATTTTGATAAAAAAGAATTGGGCATGTAGTACCTACATTTTGGTCAGAACAAATTTTAATTTTATTAATGGGACCTGGTATATAACCGTTTTTTTTTATTTACGATTTTCTCATTAACCGCTTTAACGATCTTAACCAACATTTTTACACAGCAGCTCCTTAATAATTTATTTTCGAAAAAATAGTTTTTGGATTTTTTAAAAATAATCAAATTTTTTTTGGAAAATTTAATATCTTGAAAGCGGGAACACGATTAAATTTTAAAGTGATGTCTTAAAATGTATATCATTAAATACCAAAAAATTTAGTACATAAAAAACTTGCTTCAGTATATGTCTGTATGTCTGTACCTCAACCTATAACCTAAACCGCTAAAGCGATTTTTTTCAAACTCAATACTTAAGGTTCTTCGGTGATTTCCTGGAGGAGAACTTAACTTTTTTTGGCTCGAAAAAAAGGTTTGATAAAAATTATTGTTATTAGAGAAAACTATTTATAATGCCATGTGGTTTCTTAACTTAAAGTCTATGTATTATTTTACGAATAAAAACTAAATATGAAATGAAAAAAACTATTTCCTCGTTTTTGTGATATTAAATTTTCAAAAAACAAATTGATTTTTTTTTTTTTCAAAAATTCAAAAAATTTTTTTTTTTTATTTTAAAATGTAGGTAAGTTTTTTTTAAACTAATTAGGAACTTCACTATATAAAAAAATTTATTAAAATCCGTTACGCCGATAATGAGAAATTCAAAATTCGAAAAAAAGTAATATCTTAATTTCAAAATTTATTTTATTGAATTATAGATCGTACAAATTTATCGAAACAAAAAAAAATTATCAAAATTTTAAAATACGTTTTTCAGAAAAATACGATTTTCGAAAACCATTTTTTTATTTTTAGGTAAAATAATTTTTTTTCTCTCAAATCTTGTAGATTGTAATAAGAACCTTTTAATTGTCAAGTTTAAAAAAAATCGACCAACGAGATATATCGAATTTTAAATTTTGGTAGGGCCAATATACCTCCATTTTTTAAGCTTAATGCAAGCTATTTTCAAAAACTTGGGAAAACTCCCATTTCTAATGATTTATTCATAATTTTAAGTAAAATAGAACCAATTAATTCGTATGACTGGTAAATGATATCACAGCCTTATCCATTCCCGTATTTCTTTTTATAGCATTTTTGATAATATCACAAAAGGTATTTATATCACAGTATTACAATTTTAATATGCATGTACAGGAGTACAGGTGTAGATAAACTATTATATTGCACATTAGGTATCCTACACTGAGATTCAATTCTAGAACATTAACGCGATTTTCTGTTTAAATTAACAGTCACAGTGCTCAATTAACCCTAGACCAGGTTAAGATCATCACTAGTTAAAAAAATTGTAAAAATATCAATATGAAACTTTAAGTTAAAAAGTAATGTAATAAAATTGGAATTTAGAGGAGACTATGTTTAAATAAGACAATTTATTTAAAATTACGACTGCACTCAGTGAAAATCTTACCAATTAATTGTATTTGAAAATTTTAATGTTGAAATAACACTGCATATGTACATAGGTTTAATTTAACTAAAATATACTCAAAAACAGTTCCATGTTAATTTAACCATGAATGCAATGATTTTGAAGTTTCTCGAACTTAATATGCGAAAGTGCATCTTGTTAATTTAACAAGACACTTATTTAATTTTTACCTGTTGTCTTTTTTTCTTAATATATAACGGGTGATTTTTTAAGAGCTTGAGAACTTTTTTTAAAAAAAAAACGCATAAAATTTGCAAAATCTCATCGATTCTTTATTTGAAACGTTAGATTGGTCCATGACATTTACTTTTTGAAGATAATTTCATTTAAATGTTGACCGCGGCTGCGTCTTAGGTGGTCCATTCGGAAAGTCCAATTTTGGGTAACTTTTTAGAGCATTTCGGCCGGAATAGCCCGAATTTCTTCGGAAATGTTGTCTTCCAAAGCTGGAATAGTTGCTGGCTTATTTGTGTAGACTTTAGACTTGACGTAGCCCCACAAAAAATAGTCTAAAGGCGTCAAATCGCATGATCTTGGTGGCCAACTTACCGGTCCATTCCTTGAGATGAATTGTTCTCCGAAGTTTTCCCTCAAAATGGCCATAGAATCGCGAGCTGTGTGGCATGTAGCGCCATCTTGTTGAAACCACATGTCAACCAAGTTCAGTTCTTCCATTTTTGGCAACAAAAAGTTTGTTAGCATTGAACGATAGCGATCGCCATTCACCGTAACGTTGCGTCCAACAGCATCTTTGAAAAAATACGGTCCAATGATTCCACCAGCGTACAAACCACACCAAACAGTGCATTTTTCGCGATGCATGGGCAGTTCTTGAACGGCTTCTGGTTGCTCTTCACTCCAAATGCGGCAATTTTGCTTATTTACGTAGCCATTCAACCAGAAATGAGCCTCATCGCTGAACAAAATTTGTCGATAAAAAAGCGGATTTTCTGCCAACTTTTCTAGGGCCCATTCACTGAAAATTCGACGTTGTGGCAGATCGTTCGGCTTCAGTTCTTGCACGAGCTGTATTTTATACGGTTTTACACCAAGATCTTTGCGTAAAATCTTCCATGTGGTCGAATAACACAAACCCAATTGCTGCGAACGGCGACGAATCGACATTTCACGGTCTTCAGCAACACTCTCAGAAACAGACGCAATATTCTCTTCTGTACGCATTCGTGTGGTTGGTTTAATGTCCAATAAAGTAAACTGAGTGCGAAACTTGGTCACAATCGCATTAATTGTTTGCTCACTTGGTCGATTATGTAGACCATAAATCGGACGTAAATCGCGAAACACATTTCGAACCGAACACTGATTTTGGTAATAAAATTCAATGATTTGCAAGCGTTGCTCGTTAGTAAGTCTATTCATGATGAAATGTCAAAGCATACTGAGCATCTTTCTCTTTGACACCATGTCTGAAATCCCGCGTGATCTGTCAAATACTAATGCATGAAAATCCTAACCTCAAAAAAATCACCCGTTAGCACTGATTTATTTATATATAATACTTTTTTTGAATATTCCAAATAAGGTACTAACAATTTCTAAGACCCCGGAACCTGAAATCAAAGCGGTGCCATATCCTTTTCAATAGTAAATAAAACTCACGCGTAGGTGGCGCAAACCTGCTCTTATGTAAAAGTATTTTGAAATTTTAAAATCGCTTATAAATAAATATAAAACATAGATTTAATTAGAGAAAAGTTTTTAAATGCATAAAATTGTTCGATTTCTAGAAAGCTATAAGTTTATGCAAAATATTAGACATTTCCTTAAAACTTTCAGACGTCAACAACATACACATTTTAGGAAATAATTTCAAAAAATAATCATCACTATTTCAAGGTATTGATTTTTCAAAAAAAAAAAAAAAATATGTATCTACAATATTACTTTAAATTCAAAGGAGCTCCTGTTAAAAGTTTTGGTCAAAATCGTTAATAAAATAGTCAAAAATTAAAAAAAAAACACAGTTCTATGACAGGCACCGTTAGTAACAATTTTTCTTAAATTTTTTTCGGCCAACATCTCGAGTTCGATTTTTTTTTCAAATGCAGAACTTGCCCTATAGTACCTATATCGCAAGTAAAAGTTTTAACACTTCAACTTTATGTTTTTACTATTGTGCAAATAAAACTTAAAGTTGAAAAAAAAATATTCACCTATTTTTTGAGATATTGGATGTTCAATAAAAAATGTTTGAATTTTTTTCAAGAACCAAAAATAAAATTATTTTTTTTTTAAGTTTTGATATGCAATAAGCTTTTTAGGAACTTCTGTATAAAATTTAATTAAATCCGTTAAGCCGATAACGAGAAAGTGAAATCTCGAAAATATCGTTCTATGGTAGGTATGGCCGTACATCTTCTATAGTATTAAAAAACTGTCGATTGTCAAGATTAAAAAAAATGATTCTATCGATTCTAACGATTTTTCGGAAATTTTCCTTCAACCATTACCTAGTTTGACTAAAGAAGCTTTTTTTATTTTGTTTTAAATCTGTAGACAGTTTTTAAGAAAAAAATCTTTCAACACTTATAAAAACAAAATGTAGTTTTGGTCTTTAAAAAAAATTAGCTTAAAGAAAATCGGGAGAGCCAATTAGACTATGTCCAACAGACAGGCAGAATTGCGAGAAGCAATTTTTTCGACTTGCCTATCTCATCGTAATGATCGTCCGATGAAAATATCGGAAATCGTGAAAGCTTAGCATGCAAAAAAAAAAATATTACGAGTGGCTTGTTGTAAGTTTAAAGAATATTGACCTATCCGTTCTCATCCATTTTTAAATATGGGATAAACCATCACACATGCATGGAAGCACCGCAACAAAGAAAAAAACTAACCTGCTCAACCATCTCCGATATTTTTATATTCATTATATGCAAATTTTATTTTGTATATTGAAATGCATTTATACAACATAAATAGATTTGTGTATTAAGGTAGCGCAAAATATTTGTATAACCTGTATGCATTGTGTTGTCAGCAAGAAGTATATTCAAATAGAAAAGCACATGAAAAGCTTAGAGTTCCGTCGTCAGGTAAACATTGAAGTTGATTACAAGTTTCAGACAAAAGATCATCGAAGGAAAAGTGTAGGTGACAAAACGGAATCATGGGGCACACCAGAATTGAAAACGTCCATAACCACTCCAAATGAAAGGGCAGAATGGTAATTTTTAATCCAATAAAGGAGATACTCGTCGATGCCAAATGTACGCATTTTTGATTAGAGACCTTTGTGCCTATCAAATGCTTAAGAAATATCAAGTGCAATTATCTTTGTTTCACCATGACCTTGGAAAGAAGGGACGTTAGTGCAATTAGCCGGCAATTGGAGGGGGAGGAAGATTCGTCTTTTTTAAAGACTGGCTAGAAGAACACAAGTACAATCTGGATCAGCGGATTTGTGTACTTCAAGATCTTTATGGAGTCTTGCTTTCAAGTACAGGGGCGCATAACAGAGGAAGCTGACGAAAGGAATGTTATTGCAAATGAGTATTGAAATCAATGATTTAGAAGTGTTTTTTTTTAATATTTCCTACAACAGACCAAAAGTATTTACTATACCCTTGGAACTTTGTCTTATTTTTTGCCGTAGATTTTGGTCATGTTTCACACATACATATAAGTGTGATAAGTGTGAACCGAAAAAAACCGAACGGTCCCCCAATAGAAATCGATTTCGTTAGGTTTGAACAAGTTCATATTCTGATCAAGGACGCACGTACCGTTCACATATTCACGGCTCTAAAGTTCTCTGAAGTTTTTTTGTTTTCTTCTTGTGATTTTGGATACCTGAATATAAACCTGATATTTGATATGAACGGTGTGTGTGTAAAGAGGTCTAGGTATTAAAGGTCTGCATGAATACATTCGTTTACCTTCTCTGAGTAAGCACAGTACTTCAGTGTATTCTGTTCGTTGCATGCATAGAAAGTAGTGTACACTGAAAATGAATACACTATTCTAAAAGAACAAACACTGCACACCATTCGATTCCCTTATAATAAAACGAATACACTGTTTGGTTTCTCTCCTAGGCTTGAATGCTTGAACCAAATAGAACAGAACAAGCCTAACAGTTATAAATACACCGAATACAGCGAACGCAGCGAGTATAAAAACGAATACACTGTTTGGTGTCTCTCGTAAGTATTTCTGGAATTATAGATAACTAGCCGACCCAGCTCTCGAAATTCGAGTGCCAATTTATTTATTATTTATTATTTATATTATTGGCAGTGTTTTCAATCAAATTTATTAAATTAAATTTTATTTTATGTAATATGCAAAGTGTTCGACAGTGCAAAAACAAAAATGACCCACAGTGTGTAAATGCGTGTCTCAAGTATATTCTGCACATCTCCGTAACTGTGGCTTTCCAACCATATAAAATTTATCGAAATCGGTTAAATACTTTTGGAGAAAAGTGTACCACAAAAAACATGTTTGCCGTTTTATTATATGATGATGATGATTTGTATAGCAAAATCGATAATAATTTACAAAATTTTAATTATATGGGCTTATCCGTGCAAATTTTAACTTTTGCCATGCGTCGAAATATATAGACATTATTATTAAATATTCAGGTTTTGGAACTTATAATATTATATATACACACATATATCATTGAGTTTTAACTATTCAATTTATAAAATGAACCATCGAGATAGTGCGAAAGTGTTTGAAATCGAAAAAATTATCGAATATTGAGACTTTTGGCTGCGTGCGTGGATAATTAACGTTTTTTATTATTGCAAAAATAATGTTTAACATAAGATTACTTAGTACAATTTTTGTTTTTTTTTTTCAGATAAATGAATGTCAAAATTAATTGAAATCATTCATTTTGAGTGCGTGCCTTCCTTATAAATAATCCTATATGATATAAATTTTAGAAAAAACTGCCATGCGTGATTTTTCGTAAATCTTTAATTGTCACAAATTTTCGTGTCTATTTTTTTAACATTGATCATGGGGCATTTTTGTATGGTCTGCATCATTATTTAAGCTATTTAGAGTAAAAAAAACTTTGGCTTCAATGCGTTCTTCATTATGTACAAATTTTATGAAGTTAACAAAACGAACGTAAAAAACGTAACTCTTTCAAAAAAGGCACATTTTTTACTACCACACCAAAGCATTGTTTGATTATACACTTACAATGAGCGTAACTTAAACAGTAGAAACTATAAAAAAAAGGGAAAAGTGTGAATGTAATGTGTATACCTTTATACTCTTCAACAAACAATACATATGAGTTATTTTGAAGTTTTTTATTTATTCGTGGTTTATAATTGAAGAAAAACTCAAATTTACATGCGTGCCTTTTTTTTTTTGTTTTTTTTTTCAAACTCAAGTAGTTAAAATTTACAGGGATAAACCCATATCTTTCTTAAAAATGAAATATGTTCAAGGAAAATGTACTAAAACTTTTTTTGCAAATTTTATAGAATATTATAATACAGTTTCTATGTCATTCATGGTAATGTTCTATATATTTGAATAAGAGCTTATTTGTGGCCAAGATAATTTTTCAAAATGCGTTAATAATGTCAAAACTAATGAGTGATATATGTATACTGGAACAAGCCTTTAAAAAAAACTTAATTGAAAATACTTTTATATCAGCTTTCCTCTTAGATTTAAGGTTTTTTAATCTTTTACATAATATGTTAATTTAAAGAATAAGCAAACCAATAATATAAAAATACTCATTTTCTCCATTTTTATTTTTGTATACAGATTTTGCATTTTTAGTCAATGGAAAAGAAACACTACTTCAATTTCTTTTAATATTATTTTTTCAGATTAATCATGTAGAGTTGGATAATTTCTTTTCACAAATTGTATATTTGCTTTAATGACAGTATTCTCAGACCTTAATTTTATAGATCTGTTGACGATTTCGGAAGTTAGAAACTCGTTTATGAACCATCTCGTTTGAATTGTTTTATGAAAATCCTTATGACCAATTTTAGTGTGTAACTTGTTGAATTGAACGTAAAATATTGTTCGGCATTATCTTAGAGCAGGGTTGAGGCAATAAATGAATTTGAATTTTTGTTCAATATTCAGAAATTTTTCATCAACTTTTGAATTTTTAATTATAAGAACCTATCCCAGTTTTGCTTCCCACAGCTTTTTAGTATTAAATTTGGTGTGAGTTTGGAAAAAAATTTAAACAAAAATAAAGATGACCATATTTCATTGAACTATTGACCTCAATCATAAAGACTCGTAATACTCAAGTTAGAATCGATACAGTAAAATCAGCATTTTTTCACGATTTTAATTTTTAATCTTAGTGAGAAATTAAATAAAGTTCCACTACCTCGTCTCCCGTTGCATATATCAAGTTATTGCCTATGAAACATTATAGAGAATCATTGCGATAGTAAATTTGCATCATAAGATTCTTAAAATTATTCAATTTTTCATCAACTTTTGAATTTTTCATAACAAAAGTTGAAATTAAAAGAACTTTACCCATTCTTTTAATATGGTCAGTTTTACCCTTTCCCAATAGTTCTTATCAAAATTTAGCTTGAGATTTCCACTTTTTACTTGCGACTTATAGGTACTATAAGGCAAGTTATGTATTCGTAAAAAAAATCGAACTCGAGATTTTGATCAAAGTTGACATTAAGATGATAGCGAAGACGAAAAAAGTGGGTCTGGCAATTCTGTCTGTCTGTCTGTTTGTCTGTTCGATTACAGCTAAACGGCTCGGCCGATTTTCTTCAAACTTGGTAGATATGGGTTTTGAATTTTTACCCCCGGATGTTTTTTGATTTGATTTTTTATGACCAAGAATAACGGTACCTGCCATACGATTTTTTTTCGAAATTTTATAAATATTTTTTTTTCTCAAAAACTGTCCCTGCGATTTTCTTAAAAAAAATTCTAAAAATTTAATTCAGTTAAACCTAGGTAATAGTCGAAAAAAAATTTCAAAAAATTAGTAGTTTTGGTAGCCCCCTTGGGACCATTTTTTTTGTTTTTGATTTTCTCAAAAACGGTTGCACCGATTTTGATCATTTTTTTTATGCTAAAGCTTCCCAGCAGTTTGAATAGTATTGTGTATTCAAATTTTCCAACACAAATTTTTTGGATTTTTAAAAAAACTTTCAAATTTTTTTTTTTAAAACTCAATATTTTGAAAACCCCATGCTCGATTTTTTCAAAACTTGATAAATAAAAGTTTGGAAAAATAATCTACAATAAATGAGCAAAATAAGTTAATTTTACCTAAAAATAACGGTACCCTCCATACAAATGTTAAAAAATGGTTTTCGAAAATCGTATTTTTCTCGAAAACTGTTCCGAGAATTTTGCTTAAATTTTTTTTCTTTCTATTATTTTTTAATATCTGTAATTTAATAAAAAAAAAATTTGAAAACAAGATATTACTGACTGTACCTACCATAGAACGATTTTTTAAAATTTTGAATTTCTTATTATCAGCACAACGGATTTTGATGAAATTTCGTAGAGAGAAGCTTCTAAAAAGTTTAAAAAACATTGCATTTCAAAACTTTAAGAAAAATATTTTTTTGAATTTAAAAAAAAAAAAAATCAATTTTTTGTTTTTTGAACATTCAATATCTCGAAAACAGCTCAATACTTTTATTTGTAAATTTAATTTTTATTCATACAATAATAAAAACTTCAAATTGGCGTACCAACATTTTTTCTTAAAAATATTTTAAGATTTTCTTATATAAAACCTTATTTTTTAAAAAACCACTACAAGGACTTATAATTTTTGTTCTTGCATAAATCTATATTTGCTTGAATCACATGGCATCCTATTCTTACCTTTAACTACTAAAGAAGTTTTTTTTAGTCATTTAAAAAATGAATTTTATGCTTATGAACAGTTTCTCTAATAACATTCATTTTTGAAATTCTTAGTCTTTTACATAGGAGCAAGTTCGTGCGACCAAGTCGTGCATTTTATTTTATTGATCTTCACCTTAATGATCGGATAATTTGATTAAAAGTTAAAGTAAAATTTGCCGTGAACAACTTTTCTATTTGTTCACCCTCACATTCTTTAGCAATTGAAAGTTCTCAGTTCGCTTGGTGTACTCGGTGTGTTTAGTGTATTATTTGGTGTATTCGATGTTTTCGATATAAACTCGCTGTATTCGATGCATTTGAGAAAACAAATCAAATGGTGTATTCGTTTCAAGTGAATACACGATTCTTTTGTTTTGGTATGGGGTGATGATTCATTTGTTTTGTTTTAGAAGAAGTGAAAGCAGCAAATAGTGTATTTGAAAAAATATAGAATGGCTTGGAAGTGGTTTCAAGCCATTCGTTGCAGATGTTTACTAGGTATACGGAAATCCAAAGCGAACTGACTGAAAACTTTTATGTTTGAAACGTGCCTAACGATACAAACGGAAAATCATAAACAACCCAGTGTATGATTCTATACTTAACAATTTCCAACTACGGGTGGCCAAAGAACCGCTTTCCTTTGTATATCCGCAGTACTCCAGATCTTGTTCTTAATCACCAGGATTGAGCTGATGGACTTATTTAATCTGGATGAAAGGGTATAGGTGCAGATCTTTCCTCAAAATTCAATGAATCGTGCTACGCAGTATGCTGTGGATTGTAAAATACTCCATTTTAAATCTCCCAAGCCTTATTTCTAAACAAAACAAAAAACTCAAAAATATCTATAAATAAAGGAATTATTAATTATTCGCATTGGTAATATGTAGACTTAAGGTACACCCGTAGTATCGTCATTTCTTTTAATAAATTCCTTCTGAACACACCTAAAAAATAACAGTTTATGCAACAAAAAAAGTAAACAGAACTTTTTGACGTTTCTAAATGTCAAAGAGCAGATACTAAAAAAAATATGTATTTGATGATTTTAACCTTGGTACAAAACTAAAGAAAGAACGGTGCTTAACTCCAGGGGCGAACACAGGTAGGGGTTTTGGGGGTTCAAACCCCCTCCGAAACATGTGGAATAAAAAAATAAGGGTTCATTTTCTTAAAGAAAAAAAAAACAAATTCTTCTATATCTTTTCATAAATATTATCAAATCCTTAATTCAAATATTATTAACGTATGGCCCAAGAATAGGAGTTCCTGGAAATACAAATTGAAGCAATTTTCTTTGAAATTCGCAAAAATTTGAAGTTTTGGTCGATACTTACTTAAGCAGGGATATTAAGGAACAAAAGTAAAGAACTTTATTTATATTATATTCATACCACAATTTCTTTAAAGTCTAGTAAATTATGCAATAAGTAACTATAAGTAATTAAATAAGAAACAGCCATATTGAATGTTTTTATACCACCATGTCACAAGGAAATCGTTTAGAATTTCACCCCCACAGGTTTTTTTCTTTTTTTTTAGACCAAAAATGGGTAGGTACCAGGGACGAAGCGTCCATATATTGAGTGGAATGAGTGCTTCCGTTGAACCATTTGAAAAAATTGTATATAGCAAGGAATTAAATTCAAAATTCCAAATTGTATTAATATTTTTATTATATTATTTGTATCTATTAATGAATCGTCATTTACTTTGTAAATTACATTCCAACATCATTATGACAACATTATCATCTTTTACTAAAATTACTAAAGGAAATCAATATCTATCTGGTTATTACAACTTAAAATGCCACACTGCAAACCAACTGAGAATGCTCAACATCACTCCATTATTTATAATCCTCAATCTCATGAAAGTTCTTGCTAAAATGCTTAACAGCTATGCATTCCTTATTATCGCCTTCTTAACTCAATTTCAAAATACCCTTCCACTCCAAGTCAACTGAAAATATACCTACAACATCACTCACCAATATTCACAAAATGCTCAAACAACATGATTCTCAAACAATATATAGAATGCACAACAGCTGGGCATTCCATTATTTCGCATACTTAACTTAAATCTCAACCCAAAGTCAAAATAATTTTGGCTCGTTTCTTGCCTTTTGCCCAATGTGTGAAGAATGAGTTCAGTGAATGCATTACGAAAATTTCCTACAAGAGATAGATAAAAATACAAAGATGTATCTATTGAGTTGCTTATTGTCTCAAACTGATAATGAGTTTAAAATTTCATGGACAAACGTGGTAGAAGTTTTATTTTAATATAATGTGTGTGCAAATTTAGGTGCAATTCATAACTATCAGAAAACAAACAAATATGATTTTAAAAGGTGGTAGTTTTTTAATTATTTTCGTGGCGATAAATACAATCCACCTGTTTTCTGTTTATTGTTTATTATAAAAAAAGTGGTTAAAAATACATATGTAGTATTTCTAATATTCATATCTGAGGTTTCTTGACATTCCAGCAGAAATATAACTAAAGTTCTTTTTCAATTATGAGAATTTTAAATCAAAAAAAACTTCAAGGAATCTTAAGATTTTTAATATCCCGTAATAAAGGCATCTGTAGAGAGATCATATTCATGTTTTAAGAGAATTAAATATTATTTTAGAAATAAATGTGGACAAGAAAGGTTATCTACTCGTAGCTTAGTTCTCATCAAATCGTACTTAGATAATTTTGCCTTAAAAGAAAAAGGATAAATCTTTGCGCAAGGCATCAAGCTCTTTGTTTTTTTTTTTAATTAGACTTCACTGTAGTATATTATCTATGTATATTATTTTATGTGTATTATCATTAAGTGGAATTTAAAAGGTTGGATCTCAAAGGTCTTTCATTTTTGGTTTTATGTTCAGTGCTTCCGCTATCGAAAAAGTCACGCCTCGTGCCTGGTAGGTACTGTACCCATACGAGTTTTTTTTTCGAAATCTTATAAATATTTTTTTTCTCAAAAACTGTCCCACAGAATTAAAAAAAAATTCATAATATTTCATTGAGGCAATGGTTAAAAAAATAGTTATTTTTTGGAAACCCCAAAATTTGTGTACCTAAAAATAAAGGTACCCTACCCACCATACAAATGTAAAAAAAATCGTTTTCGAAAATCGTATTTTTTTATCTAAAACTTTTTTTATTTCGATTAATTTTTACGATCCATAATTTAATAAAATAAATATTAAAATTAAGATATAACTGACATGAATCGTTTTTTTTTCCGATTTTTAAACTTCTCATTATAGGCAGAACGGATTTGAATGAATTTTTTCATGGAAAAGCTTCTAAAAAGTTTAAAAAACATTTCATTTCAAAATTCGTTATCTCAAAAACGGCTCAATATTGTTTTTGGAAATTTATTTTTTTATTCGTACGATAATGAATACGTACTACAAGTTGGCGTACCAAATTTTTTTCTTAAAAATGTTTTAAGAATTTTGTAGATATTTTTTAAGAAAGCCCTTCGACTTATAATTTTTATTCTTGCATCACATGGCATCCTGTTTGTAGCTCCAACTACTAAAGGAGTTGTTTTATTCATTTCAAAACAGAAATTGAATGCTTATGAACAGTTTTTCTCTAATAACATTAAATTTTGAAATTCTTAGTCTTTTAAATAAAAGCAATTTCGTGCGACCCGGTTACTCATTTCGTTCTTGTGAAAGTTACAGTTAGAGATGAGTAGCACATAGCACACGCTTGGGAGCGTTGTGGTTATAATTATGTAGTATAGTTAATGTAGGTACCAGTTGAGTGTTGCCATGTCCTTATAATGTTCGTGAAACTCTTTTTCGTATGATTGCAAAAGTATTGTTATACTTAACATATTTATGTTAGCAACAATAAAGATTATGTAATTAAAAGGACAATATAGTAATAAAATAATATATTTATAAAAATCTTAAATTTTTTCTAAAACCCCCTCCGAAATTATTTTCTGCGTCCGCCCCTGCTTAACTCTATTAAACATTTTTTAAAACCAAGATTTTGAAAAGTATCATACTAAAATAGTTTTAAGATCGCACTAATTCTACTTATATTTATAGCCAGTTTTTAAATTTAAAATATATTTTGACAAGTAAAACAATTTATTAAACGTCTCAAATTTTTTTTTTTTTTTTTTTTATTATATATCCATGGACCACCTTAATATATACATATGTACATATATTTTTGAATGTATTTAAGAAATGAAATAAAATTTTAATAACTTATTTTTGTATTGTTCTTTTTTTTACAGCCAGGACGAGTGGCAACATTGATGGAAGACAAAGATGTGAGTACCACTTTCATTTTTCAAACAAGACAAGTTAAGATTCCCTTGAAAGGTTCAATGGTTCTTAATCTTTTGTTTATATAACAGTAGTAATGGTTTTTTTTTATTATCTTTAATGAAATGTGTGTGACACAATTTCCTTTGTTTATTCTCATACACACTTAAATTATTCCTTCTGTGCAACAAAATGTAGTCCATAAAAACAAAAGTGATGTCTTGACCAATTTTATTTATTTTCGCGGGCAGATTTTTTTTTTTTTTTTATTAATTTTCCTCTCATCTTTCAACTTGTTTTTGAAGTCATTTTTGGCAACATATCTACATAATGTATTATGAGTGCGAACATTTCCTAGCAGCGTGATTAAATGAAATTTAAAATAGCATGTTATATTTTGTATTTTTATGTATACATCACACCTCCATATATTACCTTTGTATGTACATAAATATGTATGTATCTAAGCACGCGTATAAACATTTTATCCACTTGGCACATAATACTGTTTACGTAGCTAAATAGCTTAGCGTGTGCGGAATAAATAACAGGTAATAAAATGTATTGCTATAGATTAATTCCGAATCTTAAAATAATTATTCTTATTTTAAACCTTTACAGCCTTATTTATTATTTTTCACTAATACTAAAACGGCTCTAAACCTCCTATCCACCAGTATTAGCTTATTCCACCGCTATTATTACTCGTGCATTTTCATTGTAAATAAGCTTTTCAGGATTAGAGTCGTTGTAAATTCGAAGTAACTTTACTCCGGCGCTAAAACGAAATAATAAATAAGGCTGTTACAGTTCGCAGAAACATGCCTTGTTGTAGGTCATTAATTCATCTCCGATATGCCTAATAATCAGCTACAAATGATGAAAGAATAATATTCTTAAATTTTAGCAGATTTTTATTTGCAGCCCCTATTGTTTTGTTGCTGCTCTCGTTATTATGCCAAATCAGGTTTAGGCCAAAATTTCGAGCCTATATACTTTGCTAAGAAACTACATTTATGTATCTATGTACATATTACTCGTATGATGACCTAATTACACTTTACACTTTCAAAATTTAATTTTGAAAGAAAACAATTATTTTTAAAAACCGTAACACGGAAGAGTCTCTAAGAGCGTCACACTCAATCGTGTGGGAAGACAGTCCATTTAGAGAGCCAAAAACAACAAAAAATAAAATATACGACAGCGTCGCATGACCTTGCTCTTAGGATAGGACCGCACTTGCGATTTTTCGTCGAGGCGATTAAAAAGTCGTAGTCACTACAAATTATTGTCATGAACGCACTTTTTTGAGCGCGATTATTTAATCGCAAAAAATAAAACACACTACTTCTACGCATTTGCTACAAAAAAGGAGCGACGGAAAAATCGCTTGAAAAAATGGAACTTGTTTCATTTTTATAATCGCTCCGATTTTTAAGTCGCATGTGCGTGCATTAACATTTAACGCCATGTGTTTTATTTGGCAGGTACGTGCACGCCTATTTCTCTTTGCGACTTCGATTTTTAAATCGTAGTAATATAAATCGAAAGTGTGAGTACATTTGTTTCATTTTAACTTACGACAATCGCATCGCAAGAAAAATGAAACAAATTGCGACCTTCAAGGCTAGGACCGCACTTGCGATTTTTTAGTCGCAAAAATAGAACACATGAATTTAAATGAGAATGAACGCACTTGCTACCAACAAATCATGACGATTTAAAAGTCGCAATTTGTTTCATTTTTCTTGCGATGCGATTGTCGTAAACTTAAATGAAACACATATACTTAAATGATAAATGGATATGCCCACACTTGCGATTTAAATTACTACGACTTAAAAATCGTAGTCGCAAAGAGAAATCGGCATGCACGCACTTGCGATTTTTAATCCACGATTTTTTAGTCGCAAAAAGTAAGACACATGGCCTTAAATGTGAATGCACGCACATGCGACTTAAAAATCATAGCGATTATAAAAATGAAACAAGTTCTATTTTTTCAAGCGATTTTTCTGTCGCTACTTATTTGTAGCAAATGCGTGCACTCACATAAAAAGTAGTGTGTTTTATTTTTCGCGATTAAATAATCGCGCGGCCGAAAACTCACAAGTGCGTGCATGACAATAATTTGTAGCGACTACGACTTTTTAATCGCCTTGACGAAAAATCGCAAGTGCGGTCCTAGCCTAAATCGTCACGATTTGTTGGTATCAAGTGCTTTCATTCTCATTTAAACTCATGTGTTCTATTTTTGCGCCTAAAAAATCGCGCGATTGAAATCGCAAGTGCGGTCCTAGCCTTATGCTTAGGGGTTTTTCCAATAAGGATGGGTTTATGTTAAAATGGAATAAAATACTGTCTGTGAAGTATTAACAAAAATTTATTTCTTATTATTATTATTTTAACCCTAGAAAAATAAGCATATTTCCCATAAGAGAAACACATAATGTATTCGTCGATTTGACGTAGGTTATCTTTTTAAGGTTAAATGCCCATGTATGCCATTATGTACGAAATATGACATCGTTTAAATGCCCGCCTCGTCTTCTTACTATGGCACGGATCACAGTGGTGCTATTTTGGATCACTACTCCGCACATATCCAGCTTAATTATGTGACGCTCGCCATTAATGAATTTTATGGTTATGAACACTTTTCTCTTGTGACATTCGTTTTTAAAATGTTTGGTCTTTCACATAAGAGCAAGTTCGTGCGACCCTGTCGTGCATTTTGTTTATTTATTTATTTCTTGAAAAACCTATGAACAATAAGACGTTAGGTCTTATAACCTAGGCATAGGCTTCGACTTTAACTTTCTTTTTCTAACAGAATCACAGTCTGAGTATATTTTACAATCATAATGAGAGTGTTCTCGCTAATAATATCCGCACTCGTATATGGGGAGTAAAGGATGCTGTTACCCACATGGTTTGAAGGATGTCATATGTTTAACCCACCACTGTGTTAATGTGATTGTTCCATTCCAAGATTTTTAGCCGTTAAAAACATTTTTTATCGGGGAACTAGGCAGGAGCACAGAAGGAAAGTAAAAAAGGTCCACAATTTTCTTAGAAAAGACAAGACATACAAATTTCTAAGGGTTTAATGAACTGCATGTTCTTGACCAACATGCTACTTTTTCCAAGGCTTCATTAAGACTGCTTACTCCGTTTTTGATGAGGCCTTACGGGCAACTAAAATACATTTGCACTTCATTAGCATTCAAGTGGATTGAACTGTTTTTTACTACAGATGGCGATTCACTTACCTATAGAGAGAATAATAAGAGACTCAAAATTGAACCTTGTGGAACACCACTTGAAGTTGTTTTGTTGTTTAAGTGAAATGCCTGCATTTGATCTGCTAAAATTTTACAGCACAAAATAAGAAGTTAAACTATTGAAAAAGTTTTTCGCATAAAACAAAGTGGTTAACCATACTGAAGGCTTTCGAAAAATCTAGGAGTATAAGAAAATTAATACTACCATTATCTAAAACTTGTCGCATATCTTCCGTAACTTTATTCAGGGTGGTGATAAAACTGTGGCCTTTCCGAAAACCAGACTGTTTAAAAGTGTCTTTAAATTAATAGAACCGAGATACGCGATCATTTTATTCTGCAAAATTCTTTCGAGGATTTTGGCCAAAGAAAGGTTAAATTTACATTGTACTGATATTTACCTGTTGTTAACATAGTGTTAAAGACGTAGATATGTTACGAAAGATAAGACAATGGATAGTATCAATTTGAAAAACTTTGGATGCATCGCATCTAGTCCAGCAGAATTTGACTTAAATGATAATATACTAGCAACTAATTCAGAACTACCTATCAACTGATCTTAAAGTAAAATTGGAGCTGAAAGTGATACAAATTGTCTGTTGAAATCATTGCAATCTTTATCGACACAACAATTTATTTTATTTAATTTTGTGACTTTTCTTAAATCCTTCGTTAATCTGGGAAAACCCAAATGAAATAAGAAAGAGGGATGATTTCTACCTATGTAATTCGATTTCATTTGCTTTATAGATAAGGCTCTATTAAATTCCGTAAGGAGATGTATTTCAGTTGTTTCAACTCAATTTGGATAATTTTTTGTTGGATTTATTAAAGCTGGTTTGATCTTCTTCGAATTAATTTGTTTTTGTTTTTTCTTTATCATTTTAAATTTTTCATCTAATAAGTCGAACAATATACAAAAGAAATTAAACTAGGTACGAAATTCCAAATCCTTCCCTGGGTAAACGAATTAGAAAGTAACAATACAAATAATTATGAATTTCAACTTAAGTTATTTTAAGACATAAAACAATCACCAACAGTTGTTTAACTGTTACTATGAACCAGTTGCGATAGCACTTATCATCTGATTGAAAAAATATGTATTCAACGGCTACAAACACTTTGTCAAAAAAAAAAAATAATATGCATGTGATATGCTTATGATCACTAGATAGGGAGGTAGGTATCGAACAGACCTTTCGTGTGATGTACGAGTATGTCTCGATGGGATTGGTGAACTTTGAAAAAATTATGATTTTTGTAGACAAGTGTTTAGTCCATGATTTTTTAAAAAAAATTTGAAATATTTTTTTTCGAGATTGGCACATCCATGGAAAGGTCTGTTAATTCTCTATTCGGTTCTGAAAACTACAAGCTCTTGTAAGCCTTGGCTGCGGAAAAATTCCCATCCGATGACTTTTTTAGATTTGGGTCAATTTTCAGTATAATCACTTTGGATGGCCATATTTAGACAACCAGACCTCGCAGAACCTTCCGGTTTTCACCCGTGGATAGCTCTGGAAAAGTTGACCAGGGATTTTTAAAACCGCAACCTCCTACAAGACCACGTTTCGGAAATATCACCACCCAAAAAAATTATTCGGTAGCTAGCGGTCGAAAATCATTGAAATATGTGAAATGACTTTGGACGGCTATATTTCGGTAACCAGAGCACGCAGATCGTTTTGGCTTGCATGCTTATATACATATATATATAATACCGCTAGGGACTAAAAAGGAACCTTCGAAAAAGGATGAAACTGTAGAATTATGTACATATATTAATATAATTATTTTTATAGGTACTCCGTGAAAAGTTTTACATTTATTAAAAAAAGACTCAAAAATTTGATCAGACATGACATTACGATGATAAAAAAGACGAAAAAAGTAGGTCCCGCAATTCTGTCTGACTGCAGCCTTAACGGCTCGGCCGTTCAATCAGCAATCACTAATAAAGTTTGCACTGATAATTCAATTATTTATCGCACAACAAATATTATCATGTCAGCCGAATCTGGAAATTCTCTGAATTTTGAACCGCGCCGTGATAAAATTCCTCATAAAGAAGGGAAAAACACCGAAAAACATTTTTGAAGAGATGTCATCGGTTCTTTCTTAATGATTCTGCACCTTCATATACGATGGTGAAAAAATGGGACCGCCTGTTTCAACAAGCACGAGAGAGCTGTGAAGACGACCCTCGCCCGGGCCGCCCGCCTGTCACGGTAGTGGCCGAAGAAAACGTCCGAAAAGTCGAAAAAATCGTTCTGGCCTGGAGAATTGCAGATTAGCAAAGAACGAGTTGGAGAAATTTTACATGAACATTTAAATATGAGGAAAATTAGCACGCGATGGGTACCGCCCACAACGCTCCACAAGCAACGTCGACTCGCAAATTCCAAATATTTTTTGGAGCTAGTCGGTGATAACAAGGAAGACATTTGTCAACAATAGTCACCGTAGATGAAACATGGATTCGCCAATATGATCCGGAGTCCAAACAAGAGTCCATGCAATGGATAAGAAAAAGAAAAAAGGCCGCCGAAGAAATTCAAGGTCGAAAAGTCGGCGCCAAGCTAATGGCGACTGTTTTCTGGGATAGCGAGGAAATTTTGCTTATCGAATACTTACCCAGAGGAACTACGATGGATGACCAATATTATGCCAATTTATTGACTCAGGTTCGCGAAGCTATTGTACAGAAACGACCTGGGAAACTGACGCGCGGAGTGCTATTTTTAAAAGACAACGCGCCCGTTCACACGGGGTTCTGAGAGATTGACCACCCTCCATATACGAGTAGACCAGACCTAGCACCTAGTGAATTTTTCCTGTTTTCCAAATTGA
Organism: Chrysotoxum bicinctum; assembly: GCA_911387755.1. Classification (NCBI taxonomy): domain Eukaryota; kingdom Metazoa; phylum Arthropoda; class Insecta; order Diptera; family Syrphidae; genus Chrysotoxum; species Chrysotoxum bicinctum. Next base: position 198,151,494 of record OU426988.1, on the reverse strand, counting down.
GAAAGGACTTACGAGGCCGGAGATTTGCAGATTACAACGAAATGAAAACTGCGGTTGATCGTCATTTTGACGAAAAAAGACACAGAATATTTTTTGGGTGGGTTAAAGGCATTGTATGCGAGATGTGAGAAATGTATTTTACTTGAGGGAGATTATATTGAAAAATAAAAAATAGGAACCATATTATTTTCTTTCATTAAGTACCTTAGGCCGCGGACTTATCAGCCGTCCCCCGTACGTGCCTTACGATTTTTCTTGGAAATTTTATAAAATATTTTTTTTTTTCAAAAACTGTTCCAATGATTTAAATAAAAATAAAGGAAATGCTTTCGGAAAAACTGTTAGGTATTAATGATTCACCTCTTAAAACCATTTTTTGTTTTTGATTTTCTTGAAAACTCATAATTTTTTTTTTTATGCTAAGGCTCCCCAAAAGTTTAGCTCTTAGGTATTGGGTACCAATTCAAATTTACAAAAAAATCGAATTTTTAAAAAAAACTTCAAACTTTTATTTTTAAAACTCAATATTTCGAAACAACCATGCTCATTTTTTTTAAGCTTTACAATTTGCAAGCTACAAGATGTGATAAAAAAATAAAAACGTTTAAAAATAGTTTTCGAAAATTGTATTGTCTTTGCTTCGATTAATTTTTGCTTTCTATAATTCAAAAAAAAAATACAAAATATTGAAATTAAAACATTTCTGACTGTACCTACCATAGAACCATTTTTTCGAATTTTGAGTTTCTCATTATTGGCATAATGGCTTTTAATGAATGTATAGAAAAGCTTCTAAAATGTAAAAAACATTTCATTTTAAAAAATATTTCTAGGATTTTTGAAATAAATTCAATTATTTTTTCTTAATTAAAATTTTTATTCGTACAATAATAAAGACTTGAAGTTGGCGTATCAAAATTTTGTCTAAGAAAATGTTTTACAAATTGTAATGTATAAAAGATTATTTTTTAAGAAACCACTAAAACGACTTAAAATTTTTGCTCCTGCATAAATTTATATTTGCTTTAGAAATCTCATGGCATTCTGTTTTTATCTCTTAATACTAAAAGAGTTTAAAAAGTGAATTATATGCTAATGAATACTCGTAGTTTTCTCCAGTAACATTCATTTTTTTTTAAATTGTCTTTTACATAGGAGCAAGTTCGTGCAATCCAGTCGTGCATTTTATTTGTTTTCGATTTCTTCAAAAACGGTGCAACTGATTGTGATAAGTTTTTTCATAATGCTTAAGCTTCCAAGAAATTCGAATGGCATAATGTATCTATTGAAGTTCAAAAATTTTTTTTTTGAAAACTCAATATTTCGAAAACCAAACCAAAAAATGTTTTTACATTTTCTAAAATATGTACATACCTAGAAAAAAATATTCTCTATAAAAGATGAATGGCAACCAATGTTAGAAAATCGTTTTTGAAAATTTTATTTTTTTTCTGAAGAGAAAAACGATTCGGTTTCGATTTTTACTTTTATAATCTAACGTTAGACAATTTTAAATAAAAACATTACTAACATAACTTTAGATTTTTTTTTTGTTTGCCCAATTGAATTGAAAATTTACAAAATCGGCATTTTGACAGTTCCAAATCAAAAATAAATTTATTTATTTTACACCGTTAAAAAAGTGACTGCAGATAATTGTTTTTCTATGTTAAAGCCACTTTACATTATATTAAATATCATATGACCTGTCAAAAAAAAAAAAAAACATCAATTCGTTTGAATGCACTCATTAAACTCATATCTCTTTTTTTACATTAGGACTGTAGCTAATTCCATTTGAGAAGTCACGCGAGATTTGTTGTTTTCGTGAGAAACATTGAATGGAGTGTTGAGAGTATGCGGTTTTTTTAAATATTTCACATCTCATTAACACATATACTGTAAAATTTTGAATTAACGCAGCTATCATTGTTGATAAAACCACTGCCATTGCTTTCTTTTTGTTCTCCATCATAGAATAACGACAAAAAATTATTTCTGTTTATATTTTAAATTTATTTTGGATTTTGGTACTCTGAAAATCAAAGGGGAAGTCATAGACGTGTAAAGCATAGATAAACCGATAAACCAAAACGGTATGACTTGACTCGAAATGACAGCTCATTTAATAAATCACACAGAAAATGTGATGACTTCTATTATCGTGTAAAGTGGCTTTTAGCTTTGAGCAGAGCTCTGAACAGAGCCTGAGCAAATCGAGTAGTTTTGAAAGAAACTGGCATACCTCATAGTTCCAAAAATACTCGCATATAATAAAACATAAAAAATGAAGTTGGCAGCACTCCATCCGATCGAATTGAGCATTTTGATGTATCTAGGGCTCTGAGCCTAAAAAACATGTACAGATTTATTTTTGTCATCCCATGTGCAAAAAACCTAAGTGGCTCACACACAAAGCACTCGTCAACACGAGTCCATCTTTTGTTCGAGTTATTTACTACGTTTATAATTATGCAGTATGGAAGGATCGAGTTGGATTAGGGTCGGATTTTCGATCCAGGTTTTTCGTCATGACCTTCCCATCCAGGTTCTAAGGGAGTAACGTTAACTATAATTCCACGAGTTAAGATCTCGATTTGGAGTTGAGTTGAAATCGTGTTGAGTGATTCTGAAACAATTTGTTAAGCTAACTCCTCGACCCAGGTTTTTCGTCTCACATTTCGACTCGACACCGCTGAGCGAGTAGGATCGAGTCGGATCGAGTCGAACGAAGCTCATTTTAACTCAATACAGGTATATCTACAAAGGGTCGAAGCGAGCTTCAAGCTCGCTTCAACACCTCATATAAACGTAGTAACTTTCAGAATTCAGATTTTTATATAAAATTATCCGAAAAAAATGTCTATCCGATTGCATGTAGTTATCCATTGGTGAAATAAATCAATTTATTTTTGATTTAAATCTGTAAAAATGCCGTTTTTGGCATTAGAGAAAAAACTCGATTTATTCTTCGATTTAAAATCCATTTTGCAAATCAAAACAAAACAAAACAATTTTCAGTTGTCAGTTTGCAAAATGTGGATATGTGGCCTTAGGTTTGTTCAATTTAAAAGGAGATTATAATCTATACTCTGTCCAACAAAAATTGTCAGTACAGGCCTTATGGGAGAGCTTTTTCTAAAGCATTGGCGGCTGATGCACGCTCACTACAATTCGTTAGGAAAAATGCCACTAAAAAAAGAGCAAGCCACTGACTTTTCTTAAGGAATTGTTGTAATTCTTTGCAAAAAGTTGTACACCCCAACACGACCGTCGTATCTCACTGCTGATGAGATACTGCAGTGTTGCCATAAAATATTTTTGGAAATCGGGAGATTTCCATATCAGAAATCGGGGAAATCGGGGAATAAGAAGTTGAAATAATCTTACCTACTTAAAAAAAAAAATGTTGTTCGTCATTTTATTTTATTTAAGTCAATTTTTAAAATTCATATTATTTGAACACAGTAAGTTCTTTAAACTAAAAATTAATATTTCTCCTCTAAAACAAATAGTCTTGTATATGGGTAGCTTATAACAAACTTTAACATTAAGTTCTTCTAGCTTACAAAGAAAAGAAAATGCACGACTGGGTCGCACGAACTTGCTCCTATGTAATAGACAAGGAATTTCAAAAACGGATGTTATTAAAGAAAATTGTTCATAAGGATAAAATGATTTTTTTAAATTCTTTTAGTAGTAAGAGATTAAAACAAAATGCTATGCAAATATGAATTTATGCAGGAACAAAAATTATAAGCCGTTGTAGTGGTTCCTTAAAAAAATACGCTTTTATGTACAAAATTTTCAAAATATTTTTAAGAACAAATATTGGTACGCCAACCTTAAGTTTTTATTATTGTAGGAATAAGAGTCTAATTTCCAAAAAAAAAATACTAAGTCGTTCTTGAGATATTGAATTTTTCAAAAAAAAAAATGTTTTCTTAAGTTTTTAAATGCAATGTTTTTTAAACTTTTTAGGAGCTTCTTTATAAAAAATTTCATTAAAATCCGTTATGCCGATAATGAGAAATTCAAAATTCGAAAAAATCGTTCTATGGTAGGTACAGTCAGTAATATCTAGATTTCAAATTTTTTTTATTAAATTATAGATCGTAAAAATTTATTAAAAGAAAAAAAATTTTAGCAAAATTCTCGGAACCGTTTTCGAGAAAAATACGATTTTTGAAAACTGTTTTTTAAAATTTGTATGGAAGGTACCGTTAGTTTTAGATAAAACAAATTTTTTTTTCTCAAATCTTGTAGGCTATGTTAAGAAACTGTTTTTTGTCAATTTGAAAAAAATCGATAGGTATTGGGGTTTTCGAAATATTGAGTTTCCAAAAATTTTAATATGTAATAATGTTCAAACTTTGGAGGAGCTTTAGCATAAAAAAAAATAATTTAAATCGGCTGTACCGTTTTCGAGAAAATCGAAAACAAAAAAAAATGGAAAATCAAAACCCATTCTACCAAGTTTGAAGAAAATCGGCCGAGCCGTATAGGCTGTAGTCGAACCGACAGACAGACAGACAGAATTGCGAGACCACCTTTTTTGGTCTTCGCTATCATCGTAATGTCAACTTTGATCAAAATTTCGATTTTTTTTCCGAATGCATAACTCACCTTATATAGTACCTACATATGTATATACTATAAGTCGCAAGTAAAAATACTACATAAGCGTTTAAATTGATTAGTTGAACCTATCGCACTCACAAACGAACTTAGTGTTTCAATGTTTTTTAAATTAAATATATTTGTTTTAACTGAATTCAAGCAATAAACTCCTTATACTTCAAGAAGTCCTTAGATAGTTAAATTCCTAATAAAGTTCCAACATCAAGGTGATTTCTGAGTGTTGTTTTATTTAAATTTATTTGAGAACAAGTTCTCTCAGCATTAGCTGAATAGTTTGGTACTGTTAATATCGATGAAATAAAAGTTAGCCATCAACGGAAAGGCCAAACTTTGATTGGTCCTTTTGATTAAAAAAAAAAAAAAAAAATTTCCCAAAATATTTCTCGCTTAGTATTTGACGTCACAAGCTGCCTTTTTTTTACATTACATACATACTTCACATTCACATATTTTTGACCGCTTTCTCCTGCCTGTTTTATTAATCCTAATATGGATGCTGTTAAATGCTTCTATGACTTGTCGAAATCCATTTACGACCTTAAATCCTTTCGTATTTGTCATTTTTTTAAACTGATTGGCTTTCAAAGCAAATTCATTGACAAATCGTGAAGACACGCATGTCGCACTTTTCTTAAATTTCTTTGATAAAACAAAGCAAGTTTGACAATTTTATTTCTTATTCCTTCGCTAAACTACCTAATTTGGTGATTTAGCTTAATCATAGTTAGTTTAAACGTCACATTTTTCTTTATTAATGAAATTTCACACTTAGTCCAGGAGTTAAGGATAAACATCCACTAAACCATCTTTATTAATATGGGTGTAAGAATTTAAGATATAATTCATTAACAGGATCTTCTTAATATTTTAAAATAACTTTTCCACTTTCAAGATTATCTACTTTAGCTTCAAATGCAAAGTACCTACATTTTAAGAGGTTCGTATAATTCTAAAATCCAAGAAACAACACATTCTTATGATAACCAACGAGTTTGTGATGGATGAAGCAGCTATAATAATTTTAAAAATTCTTGATATTTCGCTACTCTTTTTGACTGTTTTGAATATAGTTTATAGCTACACATTGTTTCAACAACTGTTCAAGTTTGAAGCAGGCATATGATGGTAAAAGAATTGCAGATGCATTTCAAAACTATAATGTTCAGGCAATCACCCTTTAGTAATGAAGCAACAGAGTTTTTACTATCTGACAAATTATTTGCTACATCCGCCGCAAAACCTATTACATTTTGCTTGTAATGTATTTTCATATCAAAAAAGTTGCTATTAATAGTTAAATGCAAATTTAAGTTATGTAAGATGTTGCAAAATTTTTAATAAAATAATAAATTATTTTCATTCAAGAGCGGAGAATATATGAACTTTTTTTGAAATATGAAAATCGGGAGAAAGTGCACTATTTACATCAAAAATCGGTGTATCGGAAATAGGTTCAGAAATCGGGAGAAATACGATAAATCGGTGTTTCTGGCAACACTGAGATACTGTCAAGATCAAGACAAGAGTGTCAACTGTCAAGTGTCACTCAATCAGTGTTGGGACTTCGCAGAAGCTAAAGAGTGGTAGAAAGGTTGTCAAAAAAGTGGAATCTGGAAGAAGTGAAATCTGAGTTGCAAAAAGTGGTAGAATTAGATTTTTAGGTGGTAGGTTTTCATGAACAGCAAAAAGTGGTAGAAATACCACTTAAGTGGTAGAAGTCCCAACACTGCACTCAATACGATCGCGCGCTCTTTATCTACATCAAAACAGAGTTACCATTATCATTCTCAATTGCAAGCAAAGAGCTTTTTCAGTGGTTTTTATTAAGGAGCTTTTGGGATTTGAAGCTTTTGAGAACACATTTTAAGAAGATGAGTATGTTGAGTGTTGTCGTATTGCTTTTCAATTTAAAAAAAACGCGCCTATTATCTTACCACTTGGCGTTGTGGGAAAAGGTAAATTGAATATTGTTTTCAGTCGTTTTGAATCGGCAGACGGTAGCCCTACGCGTTTTTTACTTTCATTTGCGGCGATTTATAATTTAAACTACTGAATCCCTGTGAGAGCTTTAAAAGGCGACACACTTATGCATGGCAATGCATAATGCAACCAGAATGAGAGACAAACGTCCTATCTTCCCTGTACTGACAATTTTTGTTGGACAGTGTATAGTAAAAATCAAAGCAGTTTAAAATGATTCGGTAAATTCATCTAGTTTATATTTTTCAAGTTAAAGTAAATTAATGTTGGAGATTTTAATGGGACAGGCAAAATATAACAATGATGCAATGAACAAAAATCAATCAATTTGAAATAGCATACCATTCGCCGCGAAAAAAGTAAACAATTTGCGATTGAAATCTTAATTTTCCAATGAAAACCCCCCTCAGATTTTGAAATCTACTCACTAAAAGATTCAAATAAAAAACCACACGAAATTGCATTTGTGTTATTTGTTAAATTCATCGCATCGAATTTATCGTGAATTATTCTTTAAACATTTTTTTCTCATTTTCAACTTTCAAAAGTTCACATTACGATTAGAAGAATCTTCCAATGGATTTTCGAGTAATTATCAATTTCTTTTAAAAAATCGTTTTTCTGTGACATGACAATCATTTGTACACTTAAATAGGTATAACCTCATGCAAATAAAAACACTAATATTGTCACAAAAATTGCAAATTTATTCTAAGAAATTAGCGTTTATCAGAATGTGTATCAAAAATGAGATCATATACCTACATTTTATAAATTTGAAATTCCTTTGTGTTTTTAATAATTGCAACTTTTATGATTCTCAGAACAAAACCAATTTCGAGTTTTATAGAAAAACAAAAAATTTGGTGTTTGCATCTTCTGAAGTAAGCCCCATTCCGTTTGTTATCATCTAACATTTGTCGATATCTAATCAATCTGGCACGTTTCCAGGAACACCATACGCATTTATTCAGACCGAAGTCATCCCAATAGCGAATAGAGAGTTTCCCTGGAATATAGGCGTAAATTTGCGCCTTGATACTTTCTATCCTAGGCCCGGGGACTTTCCCCAGGGTATCACTTGAAAATTACAATTCATTACAAATTGTTCTTTCCGGAGCTACTAAGAGCTCGTTTGTAACCCCGAGAGACAAGCCTAGAAGACACAAGCAACCACAGCCACTAGCGTACTATTTGAATCGTATATACACAAACGCATAGACGAAAAAAAATCTGTGAACTATAATGAATGAAAAAACAAAAAAATATAAACAAATCAAATGGTAATGTGGGGTAATTATTAGATTACAATACATATTTCTGTGTTGTTTCCGAAGAAGAGTTCATTTGATTTGACGAATAAATTTTTAATTTTGTTTAAACAATAGAGATTTCTTTTGCTCAATCTAATCACTATCACGTCACGTATTGTGAATAGGCTTATTTTCTGAAACAACACACATCTAACTTCCCCACATGTAAGTACTTCCATACATAGAGAATGTCGCACGGAAGACGGATGGATTTAAAAAATCAATAAAACGCAAATTCTTTGAAAATTGCGAATTTTTTTATTTTTTTTTCTGATACATATAAACGTGGACAATTTTATTTTAAGCAGTTTTTTAATAAAATATCGGTTTAATGGCGGCTCTACACTCCAAACACACAAAATATGAACATGCTACATGAATTTCCAGAGTTCTGGGATGATCATTATAAACACGAGATACTATGTACACCCTGTAAGATATGAGGCGCACGGAGAACCTGTCTCGCGAAAATTCCATGCAAACTGTGGTTGTGCGGCCTGTGGCTCCGTCCTGTTGAAAACAGACATCTTCCAGGTCCATTTGTTCCGATTCGGGCAAGAAAAAAGTTCAAAATTAAGGTCATGAAGAAGTCACAGTAGCTGCTCGATCATTTTCTGTTTTCTAAGTGACGCCTGAGAAATTATTCAAATGCAGTTTGTATCCTCTCGAAGTTTTCTGGGGTAGAGACCGTTCTCTGAGTGCCACTACTTATCGTGGACACATTTTCAGTACTCTGGAAGGCATTCTTTCACTTTCGCATGGGAACTCGATCCCAATGAGCGATATCGAAATGTGAACTACACTTGAAGGGTTGAAGGATCGAAAAAATAGGCTTGTACAAAAAAGAACACGCTGTTGAACAAACCGTTCCGTCTTGGATTTCCGATTGAAACCATAATGCTAACAAAATTTCCGTCCCCGTCTTTGAAATGGTCCCAGATCTTACAAATCTACGAACCTTGAAAAGAAGGTTATAACTGATTCAAATTCACCCGTCTGCCGTGCGCCACCGCCTGTACTTAATGTGACAGTTTGTGCGGAGGCAAATACACATGAACGTTTGAGTTGAACCTAAATATTTTAGCTTCGTATAAGTAAACGGATGTAAAGGGGGCTAGTAAAATATGTAATAGTATACAAATAGTTCTCATAGCTACAAAGTAGGTTTTATTCTAATTTTCCAGCTGAGTGTTTTTTTTCAGAATTTATTAACTTATTAATTTATGCATCATTAATCTGTTTTTAATTTCTATTTTCAGGGCATTACTTGGGGCTGTGCATACAAGATTTCAGGAGAGACTGCTTTAGATTATCTTAAACAAAGAGAATGTACATTAGGTAGGGTAAATAAAACTAACTTACACCCAGCGCAATCTGATCTTGTTTTTTTTCTATTTCTACAGGTGGCTATATAACTGTCGATACAAAATTCTATCCCCGCGTAGCATCGTACGATACAATTTTTAGTGGAGAAGCCATTCAAGTGGTTGTATACATTGCCACCGACCAAAATTGCCATTGGATTGGTGAGAATTGTTTGAAAGAGGTCGCTCGAGAAATAATAAATGCTCAAGGACCAAGTGGACACAATATTGAATACCTCCTAAGACTGGCCACATTTATGCGTGAAGAAATTCCCGGTGCTGAAGATGAGCATTTGTTTACATTGGAGAAGCATGTTAGAGATTTAATTGCGGACAAGGAAATACCTTTGAGATCTGTGATGGGTGTAGACCCGGCGAGAATACGCAGGGATTCGCATGAAGATATTAAGAAACCACCAACATTTGAATTTACGTCGCGAATACCTGAGAGAAAATTGCGCTGCTTGAACATTTAAAAACTTCTAAAATATTTTTTTGTATGCATAAATATAAAAACTGAAGAACCATAACTGTAATAATTAAATTTTAGTTTTTTTTATATTTATTTTGTTGTTTAAATTTTTAAATAATTTTCGCTGATATCGCATAAGCTTTACAAATTGATGATGAAACAAAAACATCATAATACTAACTTTTATACAAAACGAAGAAAAGAAATGAATAAATAACGAAGAAAATTATTGTTATTGGTTTTTATTTGTATGCTTTTTTTAAGAATGTAATTTGTTGGTTTACAGTTAATTGTTTTTATTATTGGGGGGCATATGGAATCGGTGTCGTTTAATTTGTAAGTATATCTGCGGCTCGCAGTTCCATTAGTTTTTCCATTGAAGTAATCGATTGCATCCAAACGTCTAAGGTTGTTGCCATATTCGCGATCTGTTTTCGGTCTAGAACTCGTGGTTGCACCTGAGAAATAGTAAAAGTTTTTAATTTATTAAAAAAAGACGTTATTTTGTTCATAAGATATTTATAAACTGCATTAAGTGAAATATACTTAAAAAAAAAAAAAAAATCGACCCGACTGGGATTTGAACCTAGGATCGAAATATTATAATTTTGCAGACAACGACACAACGTAAATCAAAGTTGGAGAATATTTTTTTTTTCAAAAATAAATAGGTAACAAGAATTCTTTCCTGAACAATGGACCAAATTGTTCTAAAGGGGTTTTAATTGGCGGCGTGTGACATCTGTTGTTTCCTATTCAGTAACAGATGTCAAATCACCGTGACAAGTTACACTATTGAAGAGCACATCCAGGTAGGCAGGGTTGCAAAAGCTTAAGTCACTTTTTAGCTTAAGCTTGGCTTTAATTCACCAGCTAGTGTGTGACTTATGAATTTAGAAAAATGTAACTCAGCACTAGTTACTGACTTATGAATTAAAAAAAATTTATTTAGAACCTACTAAGTGACTTATGAATTAAAAAAAAAAATAATTCACAACCTATCAAGCGACTTATGAATTGAAAAAATTTAAGTCATGAGCAAGTAAGTGACTTAAGAATTGAAAAAAATTTAATTCAAAAGTTACCTAGTGACTTATGAATTAAAACAAATTAATTCATAAGCTAATCGATTAGAAAATTATTATTTGGTAAATTTATAAGCTTGCATGATAATTTTATGACACACAAAAGCTTGAAACTTACCTTCGTTAATAATTATGTAGTCAAAACAAGCTTAAACATTTACAATTTACCAACTAGCTTATGAATTAATTTTTTTTTAATTCATAAGTCACTTAGTAGCTTGTGAATTAATTTTTTTTTAATTCATAAGTCACTAACTTGCTCTTGACTTAAATTTTTTTAGTGAATTAATTTTCTTTTAATTCATAAGTCACTTATAGGTAGTGAATTATTTTTTTTTAATTCATAAGTCACTTAAAGGTAGTGAATTAATTTTTTTTTAATTCATAAGTCTTTTAGTAGCTTATGAATTAATTTTTTTTTTTAAATCATAAGTCACTAACTAACTTATGAATTAAATTTTTTTAATTCACAAATCATCAACAGGCTTATGACTTAAGATTTTTTTAATTCAAAAATTCGCAACCCTGCAGGTAGGTAGGTAGAAATGGCGACCACCGGCAGTCTACCCCGTGGCCCAATTAGCGTTGTTAGTCCGTACTTTTTGGAAAACGACGTTGATGAGGTATTCACCGTCGATGGGGAGGGCTACAGAACATGATAATCTATTCTTTCAAAACAGCCCTGACTTTTTTTTGTCGACTGTCGAGCGATGTTTGAATTACCAGGTGGTGTCTTAAAGTAAAGAAAGAGACTTGGTTGTACATGCGTGGCGGTTGTATCGCGGGGTTAACTTCCCTACCATGTAAACAAAATTTTAGTTATGAGAGACACGAGACACGAGTCTCGCATAGTGACAATAATATCCGGTATTTCCAAGGATAACGACGTGAGATTATGTACCCTAGAACTTAAGTACACTTTATATACCAGGTGGTATTCAAAAAATTGAGTCTATCCCAACACAGTATAAGTCAGATATAACCGCCAGAGATGCGATGGATAGGATAGGGTATGAAGAAAAGAAATTATTGCTTCGAAAAAAGATTATAGTAGTAAAGAAGCGATGAGTTGACAAAATATGAGCCTGCAACGCGCACACGCTCCTACCGATGAACCTATAAAGTAAGAGTTTCTGTCCTTCACGCTTATGGAAGATTAGGTGAATCAAAAGATTCGAAGTAGGTAAATAGTACTTCTATTTCGGAGCAAATAATAACGATACCTTACTGAAGATCCGATGAAGACTGTTTCTATTTTGTTTTGGTGAAGGAAATGCGTTAAAAATTCGTCCCCGTAAGACGAAGCGCACTCTCTACAAAACCCAACAGCCCAGGTTCGAGGCGATAATGAGGATCGTACTTATGCAGCGCACTTGGGATCAAAGAGAATAAAAAGTTGTCGTGTATTAGGCTGCGAACCTTCATAGATTGTATTTTCGGAATAAAATAAACGTAAAGTATAACATCCTTAAAAAACAATCTTCCGTCCTGAATATTTGTATGGACGATATTGATAAATTCGTGCCTGTGGTTTTACATGACAGGACCAAGTAGACAATCATTAACAGTCTTCCTATGATGCTTTGAAAATTTGAAAATTTGAAATTTGAAAGAAAGTTAATCATAATTTAATTCTCTGTACGTTTTACTATTTATCACTTTAATTTTTTTTAATTTACTGAAAAACACGTTAGAACTACTAAGGAGGTCTTTCTATTAATTCTGTAATAGCTAAATAGGCATATGTGTAGCGAGGCTTGCAGTGTAATCAAATGGAAGCCTCCTGGATTCATACTATGCGTCTCGTAATTGATTGTTAAGCACTGAAACGATTCTTGTGATACTGCTTGGATAGCAAAGATTGATGAAGTTTATGGTGTTAATGGGCTTTGGTTACGTTAGAAGACTTTAGGTTAGTAAACACGATTATGTTTTTATCGTGTACAACTTCCCTTAACAAAAAAAAACTTCAAACTCAAGCTTCCCAATCTAAACAATAACAAAAAAAATATATTAAATTTTAGATGAAGTGTGTCTCCAAAAAATAAGTAATCTACACCCAAGCCCCAGTAACTTGATGTCAAGAGTTTATCTATTTTTTTTTATAAAATTTTACTTACCCATGACATATTTACTAATCCAGCGACTTCGTCGATTTCTCCACGGACCAGCCCCTGTGCCAAGGCTTTCATTACCAGAAGTTCTACTTCTTTGATTGGCAGTTGTGTTTCTTTTGCAATGTCTTCAAAAGTAATAGCCCTCTGAATAGCAGATCGTTTGAAGGTCATTTCCATGAGACATAACAAAGAGATCTTTTGACGAAGTTTGATTTCTTTTGCCGCCAAATCTGGAATCTTACTCCAAACTGGTTTCATTGAATTGAATCTATAAGGAATTTTGATGAGAATGATTATTTTTTTTAAAGAAAATAGAACAATTACTTTTCAATGTCTCCAAAGTTAAATGCCTTAAGCAATTCAACGACCCATTCGTTTTCGGTTCCTTTCAGCGATTCTAAAATAGGATGTGCAAGCTTAAGGAAGAAAGAAAAATGGTAGATATGGTCATTTGGAGGAACAATTAGATTTAAAATACCAATTCGCCAATATTGTAAACGCCATCTCCCAAGAGAGCGGCAAGTCCTAGGAAAAACGCTTGTTGCGACCATTCCTCTTTGGGATAATCTTCGAGAGAGCAGCCCAAGAACTGCAGACCGCAACGATAGTAATCACTGTGTTGGCCAACACGTCGGTAATACTGCGAAGCCAGCAGGTAGTATTTTCCGTGGACTGGAGTGACATTGCCAGCTTCTTCGAGAACCTCTCTCAATTCCTCGATGATCTTTTTCGTTGATTCTAGGTCATTGAGGTTCGTGAGGTAGATGTTGCCTTGAAGAACCTACATACAAGCGGTTATTAAAAGTAGTTCCTTCCAGAGGAGAGTTACTAACCTGTGTATACCAAATCGCTTCATCACAGATCTTAACTTTGTCCTTTAATTTTTCCAAAAATGCAACAGCTTCCTTTTTGTCCGCAATATGTTCCACTATAACTTCAAGAATCTCAACTAAGCCATAGGGATTGATCCTTTAAACAAAGAAATTTTTGATGCATCATCGTTTTTTGATCGAAAATCTTTGGTTAGGTTTACTTACTTCATTTCAAACGATGATATAAAGTTTTGGTATAGCTGCAGCAGGGAATCCTCATCCTGGAGAGATTCATGACGAATGAATTTAATCAATTTAATTGTAAGCTCATTCCAGAGTCTTCAAGGTACAAAGAGAAAAGGATAAACGAAAATAAAAAAAGGTTAATGACCGGTGGTTTTGAGTGACCCGATTCTTCTGCAAAATTTTACAAATCAATGTTAATATCTCGAAGAAAAACTTACTTTTCATTATAAAGATCTTCAATTGTTGTCCATTCGGAAGCCAATTCCTTATTTGTAGTTTTCTTTTGGGTGGATAAATATGCAGAAACATTTGCGTTGGACGCCATCGTGATGACTTTCTTAAAAGTTTGATTTTTTTTCTGTGCTGATGTTTTTTGACAGATTCAGTTGTCAAAGGCCATCCGGTTTTCTTAAAAGAGAACTCTATGAATTGTTTAAAGCCTACAGAAATTATGCGAGAAACAGATTGAAACAGCTACTTTAACATCAAAAGTCTTGTGGAATAGATTATTACGTGAACATCGTATTTGACAACATACGAGTATAATAATAATAGGTGCGTTTTATTATTCACAAATCCATCTGGATCCGGATCTGGATTAGGTTTTAACATGTATTACAAAAACAATTTAGGATCCTGTTTTCTATCGGGTGCGTTTACTCATTCACAAATCTATCTGGATCTGGATTAAGTTTAAACATGTATTACAAAAACAATTTGGGATCCTGTTTTCTATCGGGATCTATTTCAAAGATCCAAAAATTAGTTATTACACTGGCGAGTAAATGGCTTTTTATGGTAAGGTAGTCAAAAAGAGACGGGTTTATAACACTGCTGTCAGTAGGATCCGTATCGTTTTATTTTCAAGGGATGATCCAGATCCGGATCCAGATAGATTTGTGGATAATAAAACGCACCTATGTACTATAGGTTATGTAAGGCGTGTTTTTTCGCCAGTTCATATACAATTGTAGAAAAACGACATCGGGACTAAGCGCTTTACATGCAAATGCAACAACTACTTAAATCTATACAGAGTTAGCTAAGACCAGATAATTTTCGAGATTAAGGCTGGTATTCACCGAGCGCTCATAATTTAAGAAGCTCATAAACCTATTCACCAAGCAATATTAGTGAAGATCTACGAGCGCTCTTAAAAGTTAGGAGTGCGGGCCCGACACTCTCTCTTTCTATAAGTAAACATTTCTGTTGGCACTAGTAGAACAAAAGATGGCGTTAAATATGTTGTTTATTTTTGCCACTGGTGTCGGCACGAGGGCTAGTTTCGATTGTATCCGTTGGACCATTTTGGTTGCAAATTTTGTATGGGAATTATACCCAACTAGCAGTCCATATATAATAAGTCAATGGTCACCAGTAACGCTCCCCAAGCAAAATACGAAATTGACCGAAGGATTCTCACTGCCAGCTGTCATTCAAGTTCGAAAACAGTTTGATTTCACAGTGTGGGTATGCCTGATGAATAAGAGAGAGTGGCTCTCATTTTCGAACTTCGAAAAACACCTGTGAGTGGTTGGTGAATATCTACCCCAAAGAAATTTCAAGTTAAGAGCCTCGTAAAGTTAAGAGACGTTTAAGAACGCTCGGTGAATACCAGCCTTAATCTAAGACCCGATAAAAATGGTGATGCCAAAATAATATTATCTATATGTTATCGATAATTTGTTCAGAGAAGTCAAAAAGTGACGTTTTTGGATGGTTGATGCTCAATACAGCTGACAAAGGCCATAGCGTACACAGTGATGGGATTACAAATAATCCATAAAAATATCAAATAAAGTTAATCGTACAAAAAGACTTCCGTTCTATATAAATGCTTTTATTGAGAGAAAGGAAACGTTCTAGAATGATCTAAAGTTAAAAAGATAATGAATGAGTTCAGATACAAAAGGAAACAAATATACCTTAAGGGTCAACACACAATTTGAAGTTCATTATACCAACACCCTTTCTTGAACAAAAATTACATCTTAACCTTAAGTACATATTCCAAAATTATTTTTACAAAAATTAAATTTGTTTCCACACAATGGTTTTGTTAATGAATCTGCCACCATTCGTTCAGTCGGAGTATACTGTACATCGATGTTCTTATCTTCAATGTGTCCTCGAAGAAAATGATGACGAATATCGATGTGCTTTGTGCGTGGACGAAATCCAGCCGTCGAAGCCAGATCCACTGCACCTTTGTTGTCACAAAATATAACAGTCGGCTTTGATATGATGGAAGTATCAATTTCTGCAGCCAAGCTTCGAACCCATAGTACCTCTTGACAAGTTGCTGACAGTGCCATGTACTCGGCCTCTGTGGTCGACAAGGCCACTGTTCTTTGCCGCTTACTTGCCCACGAAATAGGACCTCCGTGCATCTTGAGAATGTAGCCACTTACTGAACGACGTTCATCAATTTCGTTTGCCCAATCCGCATCGCTATACGCCAATAACTCAGAGCAACCATTTCTGCAGAATTCAATTTTATCGTTGATTGTGCCCTTTAAATAACGCATAATTCTTTTCACGGCTTTCCAATGTGCCTGACCTGGATTCGACAAATATTTACTTACTACACCAACAGCATGAGCTATGTCTGGTCTTGTCCCTTGCGCTGCATATAGAAGACTTCCAACGGCTTCTCTGTATGGAATATTCTGCATTGCAATACGGTCTTTTTCATTTTTCGGAGACATATCTGAAGTCAGTTTTTGATTTGGGTCTAAAGGGGTCGTCACAGGATTGCAGTCTGCCATTTTAAACTTGGTGATTACTTCTTTCAAGTAATCGCATTGATCCACCCAAAGTTTTCCTCGTGTTCGATCCCTCGTAATCCTCATACCCAAGCAAACAGAAATTTCGCCAAGATCCTTCATCTTGAATATTGTCTTAAGCTTATTCTTTGTCTTCTTCATTTCATCAAAGTCATTTGATAGAATTATCAAGTCATCAACGTAGACTGCAAGTATCTGAATGAAAGTACTTGATTTTTGTATATAAACACACTGGTCTGTGCGTGTCTGCAAATAACCCATGGACTTGAGAACGGAGTCCATCTTCTTGTTCCAGGATCTGCTACCTTGCTTAAGACCATATATTGCCTTATTAAGCTTACAAACTTTATATTTCTGAGATTCTACTACGAACGGCTCAGGTTGCTTAATATAGAGATCCTCATCTAGATCCCCATGCAGAAATGCATTCTTCACATCCATGTGGTGAAGGTGAAGATTATACCTAACAGAAAGTGCAAATAATAATCTAATTGTATTAGTTCTTACCACTGGTGCATAGGTTTCTTGGAAATCTATGCCTTCGATTTGTCCACAGCCTTTTGCTACCAGCCTAGCCTTAAATTGCTTGTCTCCAGTACCATTCCCCGGTTTGGTTTTAAATACCCATTTAGCGTTAAGTATTTTTCTGTTCGGCGGAGGATCTACTAAAGACCATGTATTATTTTCCATTATTGCGTCATACTCGTCTTGCATGGCTGCCTTCCAGCATGATGCATTCGGACCACTTAAAGCATCTTCAACTGAGATAGGATCGGCAGGATCATTTTTCTCAGTTAAATAAGTGATGTAATCCTGAAATTTCCTCGGCTTAGGTGTTCTATTTGAACGCCTTTGTGAATTCTCTGCATCGTATGTTTCGGATGATTCAACTCTGCTTGACTCCATGTGAATGCTATCGTCTGCGTCGTCCCTTTCTTGTTTCGGTATCTCCGTAAGCTCAAATGGTTCTCTTATTTCTTCTGGAACTATCATCTCACCGCTATTGTCAACAATTGTCTCATCTCCTTCATCATCACTGCTTTCAACCAAAGAATCGTCACAAATATCCTCTGATTTCTCCGAAAGAATTGGAGTGACAATCGACTGATGTGAAGTCTTATCTTTTCCCTTTTGAAATAAATCATTTTCTTCTATTTTTCCATCTTCGAAAAAAATCACATCTCGACTTGTCACCAATTGTTTCGTCTTCGGATCAACAAGGCGGAATCCTTTAGTTTCATCACAGTAACCAGTGAAAATAAGCTCTCGAGACTTCGGATCCCATTTCAATCTCTTCTCTTTTGGGATGTGTGACATAGCTTTGCAACCAAAAATTCGGAGATGGCTAACATCAGGCTTTTTATCCGTCCAAACTTCTTCGGGTGTGACATTCGGAGCATTATTTGTCGGTGTCCGGTTAATCAGATAAACGGCTGTTGCCACGGCTTCGGCCCAATACTCCTTAGACAAACCAGCATCGAACAACATACTTCGGCCTTTTTCTACAATCGTGCGGTTCATCCGTTCCGCAACCCCGTTTTGTTGTGGAGTGTAGGCAACTGTAAGTTGATGTCGGATTCCTGAATTCTTCAAAAATTGTTTCAGCCGCAAACTCACGTACTCGCCACCATTATCTGATCGAAGGATTTTAATTTTTCGATCGCTTTGATTTTCTACCATATTCTTAAATTCTTTTATTGTCTCGAATACCTCGTATTTCGCCTTTAAAAAATACACAAAAACTTTCTTAGAGCAATCATCAATCATTGTAAGAAAGTACTTTGCCCCTCCGATGGAAGTCGTCTCCATTGGCCCACATAAGTCGGTATGTATAAGGTCAAGTACGTTATCAGCTCTCTTTGCTCTGTGTTTGAAAGATTCTCGATGTTGTTTTCCTTTAATACAATTCTTGCACTGCTCATTACTGCTTTTCTCAAAATTGCATCCAGTCACCAGACCATTTCGGAGAAGGTTCATATTCTTACGACTCATATGACCTAAACGTCGATGCCACAACATAGCTTCATTTTGTGTGCAAGCAATAAATGCATTCTGACATGGTCGATCTATTTTGAAGATTCCATTGTCATCGCTGGCCGTTGCCAAAAGCTCTCCATCAAAACTTGTGATTTTACATCCATCAGAAGTAAATTCTACTTTGTGGCCTTTCTTTACTATTTTACTTACAGATAATAAGTTGGCCGAGATATCTGGAACATAAATCACTTCACTTGCTCTAATACTATCAGTTTTATTATTAATAAAAACAGGAATCATTGCGTTTCCGATCGCAGTGCCTTTCATTTTTTCATTATTTGCTGCGTAAATCTCAGAGCTACATGGACGCGCCTTTTCATCAAGCCAATCTGCTTGAGAAGTAATATGAGACGATGCGCAAGAATCCAAGTACCATGCCTGGGGGTCGGAGGCATTAACGGCACAGCAAGCAAGAAAAGTCTTTTTCGTTTGAACACAATGTTGCGATGATTTTTTAACTTTATTTTTGCAGTTTTTACTGATGTGTCCATAGGCGTTGCAATTGAAACAGCGAGTTTTATCCATAGTCATTGAATTCTTTTGACGATTCCGTTGTCTGTTCCAAGGTTTCATCAGTAGCGCGGTTTCAGATTCACAATTAACATAATTTTTGTCAGAAATCTCTTGAAGAAGCTTTGTCTTAATTGAGTCGCCAGTTATTGCGACACCCGAGCTCTCAAGACCCATTATCATCGGTTTGTACTCGTCCGGCAAACCAGCAAGTAACAACGTACCAACCCATTCATCTCCAACTTGGAAATTCAGCGCATTCAGTTTGTGTGCAGTCGTCATAATTTTGTTGACGTACTCGTTGACTGAAGCAAAATCAACGAAATGAGTTGTTATCAACGCTCTAAGAAGACTTACTCTCCTAGTCAATCCGGAATCCTCGAATGCTTGTTGCAACTTGTCCCATGCATCCTTTGCAGAATGTGCATCCTGAATATGCATATAATTCATGGAATCAACGGCAAGGATTATTTTTGATTTGGCCTTGGTAATCTTCTTAGTATCTTCTTCGGTACCTACGATGCACTCCCAAAGATCCTCATGCTCTAAGTATGCCTGCATGGCAAATTTCCACGTGCTGTAGTTATCTCTGCCGGTGAGTTTCTCGATCGAAGGTATTGTGTTTGACGACATGATTCGGCTGATGCAATCTAATGAATCAGATATTAATATTTCTTTTTTAGATAAAATATTTCTAATCCAGATAAAGTATTCCTGGGCCCATAACCTGATGGGATTACAAATAATCCATAAAAATATCAAATAAAGTTAATCGTACAAAAAGACTTCCGTTCTATATAAATGCTTTTATTGAGAGAAAGGAAACGTTCTAGAATGATCTAAAGTTAAAAAGATAATGAATGAGTTCAGATACAAAAGGAAACAAATATACCTTAAGGGTCAACACACAATTTGAAGTTCATTATACCAACACACAGTGCTTCCAGCTATTTCGAAAAAAGCTCCTAAATCCCGATGTCGTTTTTTTCTACAATTCTATATGGACTTGCGAAAAAAACACGGCTATACTACGTTTTCACCAAAGGTAAATCCGGGATTTAAGCAGTGTTGTTCCTCTACGTGTCGACTTTGATTGTCTGTCTACATTAATGCGTAGACAATTGTGTCGACAATGTAGACAATGTAGACAATGTCGACAATGGTGTCGACAATGTAGACAATGTCGACTATGGTGTCGACAATGTAGACAAAGCATGCCAGCCAATATGTCATTCTTGATTTCTCTGTCACATTGTTTACTTCATTTAAGAAAATTTCAGGTGTTAATTTCAGTTTTCATTTAAATATTGGTCGACGAAAAAATAAAGGTTTCGATCACCTAGGTTTTCTTTTAATGGAAAACAATAACAAATTTGTAGCATATTCTACAGTGTGCAACAAAAATCTACAAAATACTGCACAGGTAAATAAAAATTTGTTAAAAAAGCATATTCATATCCTAATAATAATGCCTTCACATTCATTTACGAAAGCAATGCCTGTAAGTAATCCCAATCACCTATGACATCTTAATCCGGCGATGTCTCTATGATTGTTTTGATTGATGACAATGATTTTGGCTCAAGCTCTGATTTATTAGACGAAACATAATAAGAAAAATTGAATGTCTACGTTGTCTACATTGTTGACATTGGTATGTAGACAATCAGGAATTGTATACGTTGAATTGTCTACACGTAGACAATCGTGTAGTCTACATTTTTTGTCTACATGGAACAACACTGGATTTAAGTGGATTTACCATAAATCTCCTTTAAATCTCGTAGATTTACCATACAAATATAAATCACCTCAAATGAAGATTTAAAATAAATCTCCTTGAAATCTTCTCGAAATCAGAAGATTTGCAAAACAAACAAACCTTATTTTGTATAACGCACCTTTCTTCATTGACAATCAACACAAAATAGAGATATCTGTTTTTTTCCTGTTTATTATCCAACTGCAATTTTTTTTTCTCTTGTCCAAATTGACAATTGAATGAAAATACAGAGTGAAAACGTCAAATAAATCTCAGTTTCTTTGGTGAAAACACTTCAAGATTTATTTTAAATCTCTAGCGGATTTACTCTTGGTGAAAACGTACTAATATACAAAGCTAGTATCGCACTGAGGCAATTTTGTTAATAAATTGCTTTTGAACATACCTAAAACAATGACAGTTCGTGCAAAAAACTGAGTAAACAGACCTTGTGTGGCGTTTGTAAATAGCACGATACTAAAAACATAAAATAGGTATTCGATGATTTTAACTTTAATAAAAGGGTAGAGAAAGTATGATGCTTTATTGGATTAAAATTTGCAAAATCGTTGTTTTAATCTAGTGACTTATAACAAAAAAAAGTCAATTGCACAGAGAATCAGATCAGGAAAGTTCGATTCGTAAATTGATTGGCCATATGAAGATTTATCAAATCTATTCTAATAAAATCTCTGTTTAGTTGTTGGTGGGAATTTAGTATTAAGTGCCACTCCTATTATAGTAAGTGGGCATTGTGAAACTGGTCCTTGAAAACGCAAATGGAATGTGAATACAAAATTAAAATGGGGTCATTTTTGCCAATGATCCTCCATCATCAAATGATTATAATGATCATTAAATGAAAATAGAAAGATACGGGTCAGAGTGACAATAATGTCCCATAACTTTTAAATTGAATTTTCATGAATTTGTTATCTTATTTCTATACGGTAATTGGACTAATTTGCAAAACGAATAAAGCCATCTACTCGCCAGATTAAAAACTAATTTTTGGATTATAAAACCTGGGACCTATTTTACGAAACACTTTCCCTTTGCAAATTTCGTTCCACCAAACGTAAATTTGCAAATAGAAATTATTGAAATGAAAAGATTAAAAGTTTTTCTCTTTGGGAAAAACGTTTTATCCTAATAAAAAGCAGGATTTCAAACTGTGGATACTAATACTAATAAGTTCCCATCAAACTGAAATCTAAGATTTCAAATGAAAAATGTTGCCATTTAAAATAAGTGTAGCAAGAGGATTTAGCTTGTATCTGTCCAAAGGAATTCCGGATGGAGGATATTTTTCTTTTAAAGCAAGTTAAGAAATTCAATATAGGGAAATACTGCGTATGATGTTTATTCGCATTTTATGTATATATAAAGTTTTGGCAGAGCCTAGGATTACAATAATGGTACTCCGTTGTTTGCACAAGTTTCTACATAAAAATATTCGTAAGATTAACCCGAAAGCTTTGTTGTTTCCATACGAAAATTCTTCTTCTGCGTCTCTACCTATCGACGGAAGGTTCTTTTGCAAAACGTTGAAAGTAGCTTAAAGAAATTTTACAATAACCCCATTTGAGAATAAGTTGATAGATTTGAATTACAAATATATGCAATTGCTAAAACTTATACAATGTTTTCACCAAAAGATAATCTGACATTTAAGGCAAGAGATTTATGTTGCATTTCGACCGCACTAAAAGATTAAAAAGAAAATTAACTTTGACAGCACCTATCAAAATGCTAATGGTGTTTCAACTTTTCTTATAAAGTGAAAGCGAGAGAAAGAAAGATTCATTTGTGCCAAATTTGTTTGGTTTATTAAGTTTTTTAAAAAGAATTCTTCTGCTACATCAAAAATTTCTATTGTATCAATGTAGCAGGAATTAACTATTAGATTAGTTGTATTTCAATAAAGTAGCACAAAAGGCTGTGAAACACAATCATATATATTTTTTCAATTTATCCATTTGATTTTCCGTATCTACACTGATGTGATACTGATTTGATACTATGAAACTGGACTAATGTTGAAATGCTACATTGCACTTGATGAAGTAGCGCTGAAATAGGCACATGGAGAACTTATAGATACATTGTGTTGGCTAAGTAACACAAGACATAGTATTTTGGCAGACATTTTTAATTTGTTCAGCGAAAACATTCTATAAAATCGTCTGACATCAAACTAAGTCAATCTCAGTAATTATCATCAAGGATAAACCCATCTATTTTATAATACTTTGGAAACCTGCAGTAGATAAGATTTTAAAAAAAATATTTTTTTTTTTATATTTTAATCTCCAAAGAATATAAAAATAAAATTCACGACTGAATCGCACGTACTTGCTCTTATTTGCAAATACTTTGAAATTTTAAAATTTTATACATAAAACCATGGGTGTAATTAGAGTAAAATGCAAAAAAAATCGATGTTTATTTTACTAAAACACCTCCTTAAATAGTATGAGGTTAAAAAACATAGAATGCCGTGTATGATATCTGCTGAAAAAATGAAATTACACAAACATAAAAAATTTATTTTTTTTATTTATTATTTATAAAATTATCAAAACATTTTTTTAAATTTTTATCATTAAATAAAAAAAAAAGTTGAAAAAAAAATTAACCCGGTTTTGAGATTTTGAATTTAAAAAAAAAGTTGAATTTTTTTTTACAAGCCCAAAATCATTTCTGTTTCAGTTTTGATATGCAATTAGAAGATTTTGTACATAAAATTTCATTAAAATCTTTTATGCCGATAATCAGAACATCAAAACAAACATTCTATGGTAGGTACTATCTGCAATGTCTTAAGAAACAAACATTTATTAAGAATTCTATGTTCCATTTTCGAGCAAAATACTCTTTTCGAAAACCATTTTTTATTATTTTTATGAACATTTAAAGGTATGACAAAACTTGTAGTTGATATTTAAAAACTTTTAATTTTTCGAAAATTTTCTTAAAATCTAAAAAAAACATTTTTTGAAACCTTGAATACTTATTACTTTTCAGACCTTTAAGGAACTTTAGTTTAAGAAAAATGAAACAAAATCAGTTGTACCGTTTTTGCCAAAATCAAAATCATAAAATAATTTTTATGGAGGGCACCATTAAATTTTTTTAATTTTTTGATTTTTACTTGCGACTTATAGGTACTAAAATGCAAGTTATTTATTCGTAAAAAAAATCGAACTCGAGATTTTGATCAAAGTTGACATTACGATGATAGCGAAGACCAAAAATGTGGGTCTCGCAATTATGCCTGGCAGTTTGTCTAAAAAAATATTTTTTTTTTTCAAAAACTCTTCGGCAGATTTAAAAAAAAATATAAATTTCATTTAGTTGGCTAGGTAATGGTTGAAAAAAAATTTACGAAAATTGTTATTAATGATGCCTTTACAACCATTTTTTTTTGTTTTTAATTTTCTCAAAACGCTAACCCCTATTTTGATTATTTTTCTTACGCTAAGGCTCTGCAAAAATTTGAATAGTATTGTGTATTCAAATTCACAAAACAAAATTTTTGGATTTTAAAAAACAATTTCAAATTTTCTTTTTCAAAACTCAATATTTCGAAAACCCCATGCTCGATTTTTTTTAATTTGACATTTAATATATTGTAAGATATGAGAACAAAATTTTATTTTATCTAAAAATGACGGTACAAATGTTAAAAAATGGTTTTGTGGAAAATGGCACCTAGAATTACATATAATAAAATTTTTGTTTTCTCGATACATTTCTACGATCAATTTCAATAAAAAAATTAAAAAAATTTAGGTATTACACGTACTGACTGTACCTACCATAGAACTATTTTTCCAAATTTTGAATTTCTCATTATCTTCATAACGGATTTTAATGAAATTTTGTATAGAAAAGCTTCTAAAAAGTATGGAAAACATTGCATTTTAAAAGCTAAAACACTTTTTTTTTTTGAAAATTCGATATCTCAAAAACGTGTTTATTTTACAATAATAAATACTTTATGTTTTTAAAATTTGTATATAAAAGTTTAATTTTTTAAGAAACCGCTACAACGACTTATAATTTTTATTCTTGCATAAGTTTATATTTGCTTAAAAAATCACCTGGCGTTGTGTTCTTATCTCTCACTACTAAAAAAATTAATTTAATGCTTATGAACAATTTTTTCTAATAACATTCGTTTTTAAAATTCTCATCCAAAAAAAATTCAATACAATAAGGTCAGGAGATCTTACATAATACCCATTGCGAGAGGCAGATCGAGCTTCAAAACGAGTAAGTCCGCTGCTGCGTAAACTAATATTTACTGAGATAATCAACTTCACCCAAAAGATTCACAAAATTTTAGATGATTTTCTTAATGAATTGAAGGGCAAAACTTAAGCCGGAAATAAAGAGTAGGTAGGAAGTGCCCATTCTGTTTTCTTCTTTTTGAAAATAAGAGAAAACCTTTAAGAGCAGCTTATACTAGGCATACTCAATCTCAGATTCAGATACCTACCTACCTATCTAAATGTTAAAATGACAACAAAAACATTATTTCTCTCTATATATGTATAATCTTAGGCTGAGAAATACTTAATCTTTATTCTTGAACCGGCCGAATTGTAATTAGTCTTGTGTTAGCCGCCGCAAAACAAGTTCGCCCGTTTGAAGCTCACTTAAATGTCTTGAGCGAGTTAGTTTACAAACAAGAATAATTTGGTATTTCCCGTTAAAGTTCCTTTGATTCATCCAAACAATAAAATTTAAATTATGAGGAATGAACGTAGATTGTCAGAAGTGATGCTGGGTATTGTCCTGATTACAGTGATACTTCCAGCGAATTCACGTAAGTGGAAATATATTTGCTTTGTAATCGGAAAAACATAATTGAAATGAATTTTTAATTAATCACCGATAAAAATAAGAACACATTTTCGTATACTTATTGTTGAATTTATCTTAAGACATAAATAAACCATCAAAATTGTTGATACAATTTGGAAGTCGGAAAACTTGTTTTTCTTGAAAGTGTTCAAGAATATGTTCACAAATAAATTTCGAAGAAGAGAAGATAAAAAAATAAGAATATTTGATTTCCTTAGAACAATTAAGTTGGTGTACGAGTTATTTAGATATATTTTTAGTTATACAGAGACAGAAATCTGTTTGTACAAAAAAGGTAATTAAATTTCGAGAAACAGTTTCGATAAAAACTTATTTGCTTAAGAAAAAAACAAGATAACTAAATTACTAATTACTTTTAAGGTTTTTTTTTTGTCTTAAGTCCAAAATCCTTTTGAGTTTGATATGAGTCAGGGGAAGTTAAAGTTAACCTTTTGAAAAGACGCAGTTCGGACATGCCTTCAAGACGTGTGTATGTATATACATAATAAGGATTATCAAAACAAAGAAAATATAATGTGTATTTAAATTTTTGTTTTTAAGTTTTTAAGAAATAAATTTTTAAACTTTATTATATGGAATAATGAAATGTAACTTTAATAGAGATTATTAAATTGAACAAGCAGAAATAATTTAAAGGGAGAGTACGATAGCTCAGACAACAAAGTTTAATGACAGATTGTATAGAACAGTAATGAATAAACATTTTTTACCAAGTGGGTAGTATTCAGGCGGGAGGGGCAATTTTCTAAAAAGAAACACTGAAAATAGAAAAAATATTTAAAAATAACGGTAAAACTTACAATTAGGCTAAAAGTCTGTTCTATCGTTTTGTTTTTTTTTTTAATCAAGTAATTTCCATGAATAGTTTTTGAAAAAAAAAAACTAGTTTCAAACTCAAATTTCGGAAAAAATAAAAAAAAAATATTTGTTGTATTAATTCAAGATGATGGTGGACTATATACTAAATTTCTTGCTCTTATTAGCCTTGTATTACTATCGCCA
The DNA here is from genome assembly GCA_911387755.1 of Chrysotoxum bicinctum. NCBI lineage: Eukaryota > Metazoa > Arthropoda > Insecta > Diptera > Syrphidae > Chrysotoxum > Chrysotoxum bicinctum. Next base: position 198,124,474 of record OU426988.1, on the reverse strand, counting down.
ATGATCCATATAGATTTTTTTTTTAAACGCCATCAGTACTGCTTAATGCAAGCATTTGTAACAATATTTCTTTTCTCTTCGGGTTTTTCACCTTTAGATACTGGGAAACATCAGCTTGTCACAGTCATCATTTAGCGTGGTGTTAGTTGTTAGTGAATAAATATACATAATACATATAGCCTAACACTCTACTAAAAAACGAACAAATATGACAAACAAAGAAATAATAAATATTAATCTACTATCTGTAGCTACAAAAATAACTACAAGTCAAATAATACTAGCTATAAAACAATAACGTTACGAGTAATTTCGAATACTTAATGAGAACGCCCATACAACCTGTGCTTAAGTGTAAGCTTTGAGTAACTTAAATCGAAAACATCATGGTTTATATTAGCCTCATGTTTCATACGTGTCAAAGGCTCATTGAGACCATAATTGGTACGGTGGAAGTCTATATGAAAAATTTCAGAGTTCCGAGAACTGTGGCTTCTAGCTTTAAAATGGATTTGTTCTAGAAGAACCGGTGAATCTATGGAACCAACCAAGAGCTAACCCTTAAAATAAATCGATATCGATACGGATCATAGTGGCAGTAGTGTTGTATGCTCAGCTCATCTCTCTTTTGCTTATGTTTAAGATTTTCAAATTTTTCTTGTCTTTTTCCTTTACACTAGGTGTATTTTATTCATTGCTGCATAGCTAGCGCAGCATTCCAGTGCGAATAAAACGATCAAACTCACTCCATATGTCAATTTTAATTTATATTTCAATGTTGGCCATTATTATAAAAAATATCAAAATCTGATGTGTCAAAACATGTATGTACATGTACATATGTTTAATTCTAAAATTCAATGCATAGCGCCATTTTCATTTCAATAATTTAAAGTTCTATCACCAGCACAACTGCCATTTTTTTACTGGCTTCTTTTTCGCCAGCAATCAAATTGTTGTTGTTTGTCGAGGGAAATTTTGCTGCACTAGCTATGCAGCAGTGAATAAAACACACCTACTGTAGCTTAGACTACCTTAACATGAAAAGCCATCTACCTGCCAGAGTAAGAACTAATTTGCGGATTTTTGAAATAGATACAGATAGAGATATGTATCCCAAATTGTTTTTATGATGCGTGTTAAAAATAAATCCAGATCCGTAGATAATAAAACCCACCTACTGTCTATCAAGTTCTTAGAGTTCGTCATTGATGGTGAGGAATAACACCCTCTAGACTTTCATTTTGAATAGTGGGTGGAGTAAAATCCTTTAATTGTATTTTCTCACATTCCACTTCATCGACCATTCACAAAAATCAAAAATTAATTAAAATTAAAAATTATTTGAGAGCCCAAGTCATTTTTATATTCTTCTTCGAGACAATATTTTTCGATAAAAGTAAAATGCACGACTGGATGTAAAACACTAAAAATTTTAAAATTGACCTTTACTAGAGAAAAATGTTCATAACCATAAAATGCTAAGAACAGGATGCAATTTGATTTTTCAAGAAAATATTATAGTTTCTTGTATCGTTTTTTTAATAAGCTTTTATATACACATTTTCATTATTGTACGAATGAAAATTAAATTTCAAAAAAAAATAGTTAATCGTTTTCGAGACATCGAATTTTCAAATGGCATATCTTCTTAGACTTTTTAAAAACTTCTCTATAAATTTTTTTATTAAAATCCGATATCCTGATAATGAAAAATTTGAAAAAAATTTCATTAAAATCCGATATCCTGATAATGAAAAATTTGAAAAAATGATTCTTGATACATACATACATACATAGGTATAAAGTCAGTAATATCTTAATTCCAATTTTCTTATTGAATTATAGATCGTCAAATTAATCTAAAGAAAAAAAATTATCTAAATTCTACGAGCCGTTTTTAAAAACCATTTTTTTAACATTTGGATGGTGGGTACCGTTATTTTTAGATGAAATAAATTTTCATTTCCCAAATCTTGTAGAAACTTTTTTTTTAACTGTCAAGTTTGAACTTTTCGAAATATTGGCGTAAAATTTTAATTGAATTAGTACGATGCTAAAGCTGTTTTAGTATAATACTAGGTTAATACAACGAATTTGCAAATTTTAATCGGATAAAGCATCATACTTTCTCTACCCTTGTATTAAAATTAAAATCATCGAACACCTACTTTATTTTTTTAGTATCGTGCTAGCTTCATATGACTCTTGGACATTTGCAAACATCAAAAAAGGTTCGTGTACTTACTTTTTACACGAAATGTCAGTGTTTAGAAGCAATTTATTAAGAAAATTCTTTTAGTACGATACTAGTTAGAAAATGTTTAAAATTAAGAATGAGTTAGTAAACTACTATAAAGTTAGCAAATTGTTAAGTAGTATCATACTAATACCTTAATAATAGGCTGTTTAAAATTTTGCGCCATTGAGTTAAAAAAAAAGTATCGATATTTTTTTAAAAATTCACAATACTATCCAAACTTTTGGGAGCCTTAGCGTAAACAAAATGATCAAAATAGGTTGTACCGTTTTTTGAGAAAAACCAAAACAAAATCAAATACAATACTATATCGCACGTATGCACTTACAGTAAGAGCACTTTGGAATTTAAAAATTACTTATAAATATAAAAAACGTGGATTTAATTAGAGAAAAATATTCAGATGAACAGAAATTGCCGTCTAAGTTTTTGTAAGAAAAGTTTGAAAAATCGTTTTATTATTAAATTAATTTTTTATATAAAAAATTTCCTTGAAATTTTTCTACGTATTTTTTTAGTATTTAAAAATATACATTTTAGGAAATAGTTTCAAAAACTTATCGTTTTCAACATATTAATTAAAAAAAATTAAATTTTTATTTTTTAATCCAAAATCCAAAATCCAAAAAATAATTTTTCGAAAAATTTTATAATATTTTATATAGTATTTGTACTTATATATATTATTTATTTATATATTATTTGTATATGAAATAATATATAAAATATTATTTCATATACGAAGTATGTAGCTCCTGTATAATTTGGTCAACATCGTTATAGCCGTTAATGAGTAAATCGAAAATTGTTCATAACCATAACTTTTTCCTCCTGAGTTACAAATACATTAGGTACTTTGCATTCGGAGTAGGAGGAATATTTAAACCTTTTTTCTTAATTATTTTTGTAACTTTGCAAAACGGCTTAGAACCTTTATCAAAGCCAGATAATAGGTTGTTCCAATTTTGATTTCGGAAAATTTGGTTATCATCTTTAATTCGAAAGTTAAGGATCTTTAGGTTAGTTTTAAAAGTGTCTAACCTATACCGAATCCAATTCTCGAAGAGCTACCTGGAATGTATGTTGGTTCTAGAGGATATAATAATGAGAGTGATCGGTGCCGTGAAATAAGGCCAAGTGAAATAAGGCCAACTTTCAAAAATTGACCTTATTGCACTTTGATAAAGCGAAATAAGGCCAATTTTTAGTAGTTGGTCTTATTTCACTTTGACAAAGTGAAATAAGGCCAAATGATTTTGAGAAATAAGACCAAATTGGCTGTCGTTCTGGGTTTTCTTGAGCAACAGTACCTTGGGTGGCCCGCTTCGCGGGTTTTCAGGATTTTAACTCCCTTTTCGGGGCTCACACCCGCTCACGCAACTCCGTTGCTCCGCTTAGTTTATGTTCAGTCGCCAGGGAGGCGCCTGTAGCAACAGTTTTCTTGGGCAACAGTACATAACTGTTAGTTGTTTACTCCAATTAATGTAAAATACAAAACTGTTGCTACAGGCGCCTGCCTGGCGACTGAACATACCCTAAGCGAAGCAACGGAGTTGCGTGAGCGGGTGTGAGCCCCGAAAAGGGAGTTAAAATATTGAAAACCCGCGAAGCGGGCCTCCCAAGGTACTATTACTCAAGAAAACCCAGAACGACGGCCCCCAATAAACAATTATATAAAAACCCAGAACGTCGGCCCCAATAAGCAATAAATTATGTTGAAAGTGAAATAAGACCAATTTGGCCTTACTTCACTTTGTAAAAGTGCAATAAGACCAACTGCTGAAAATTGGCCTAATTTCACTTTATAAAAGTGCAATAAGGCCAATTTTTGGAAGTTGGCCTTATTTCACTTGGCCTTATTTCACGGCACCAGAGTGATCTATTCACGGCGACAATATCGTGAAGTATATTACACCAACAGTTTGCTCTCAGGCATCCCCATAAAATTAAAATCACCTCCTATCAAATAATTTGAGTTTGTCCTTATCAGTTTCAGTAAGTCACTTTTAAATTTAGTCTTTTCCTCAATATTACTATTTCCACCTGGAAAATAGAAAGAGAAAATACTTACTTTGGATGAGTCTCAACACCTATAGCCTCAGCTACCTCAAGACGAACAGCTGGTATGATTGTATGCTTAATAGCTTTGTTTATTAAAATTGCAAATCCCCCTTCCTTTTGGTACTGTCTATCTAGCCTATAACAAGCACAATTATCATTAGAAAAATTATTTTCATTTTTTAGCCAAGTCACGGTCATTAGAGTAATGTCAATTTTGTTTTGAATCATAAAATCAAAAAAATCGGTTTATTTATGTTGAATGCTTGTAGCATTCTAAGTAATAATTTTTTGGTTTTTGTTCAATAACATACTGAATAAACATACTTCACTGCAAGAGTGGTAATAACATTAAATTTATTAGTACGACAGGAGCTTAACTTAGCGATAACATCATTTAGAAGACATGAAATTTCATCAAGAGAGAATAAAGATTTATTTTTATTTTGAGTCATTTGCTTTCACATTATCACATTCTCTGACTGATTATTGACTGCATGTGACGAACTTGTACTCGACGACGATGGAGCATATTGGTGGTGAGTTCGGCTCCTGTTAGAAGTTTGGGGCAATTGAGGAAATTCTTCCATGATGAATTTTACGTGATTAGTTTTGGCACTCGGTGGATTTATTAAAACAGGTTTTGAGAGATAATTATTGTGGAGATTTCTTGTCGGATTTCGATATATTGCTTTCAACTGACGCAGGACGGGTCTGTAGATTTGTGTGGACCACTGCAGTTTGCACATTTAGTAGTTGATGTTAGTTCTCTGCATTCTGAAGTTTTGTAAGGACCCGAACAAGAAGAACAGAAGCTTTTTATCTGACAATGCATGGCCCCATGACCAAACATCTGACAGTTGTAGCACTGTGTAATTTTATTAGGCTGGTGTTTTTTATAATCCCATCTAATAAGAGTTTTAAACACAATTTTATAGTTCGAGCGAAGATCGTTCATGTTGATTGAACCACGTTCAATGACAACTATGTATATATTTGTGGATTACAAAATGTGAATTGGTTTTTATTATCATTGGTTTAACTTTCAAGATCTAAGCCGGAGAGGACCACTTTAAATAGCCTACTTGCTTTTTTTCGTGGGAATAAAACTTACATGATTCTTTTTTTTTAGCTCTGCCGCAACAATATTATAAGATTCAATGCTTAAACACATTACTTTTTGTCACAAGGATATGTTTTTCAGAATATAATCACTTATATTTAGTTTACTGATTAGATTTCTCAGAAACTCACTTTTTGTTTTTAAAACAATGATTGGGGGAACTTTCGGTTTCATAATTTTATCACGTTCACAATGCATTTCAAACGAATTATTATCTTTATTTTTTCAACATATAAATTACAAACATTTAAATACAAAAAGATTTACAAGCATGGCTATAAAGCCGTCTGCCGGTATTATCAAGATTTAATTACATTGAGAATATATACTAATATACTTGACAAAAAAAAACAGCAAAAGATTAAAAGTTGAATATATGTAAATTAATTAAGTAAAATGTTAAACAAAGGTTTTGCCAGTTAGTAAATATGAATGTAAATATGGAAATTTTGAGAAAAATTTAAACAATTATTTCATTAATAATATAAAAAAGAAATGAAAAGTCAAAGAAAAAGAAAAAAAAAAAACAAAAAGAGTAATTTGAGAGTTGCAATATCGATTGAAAAATGGGCTTTTAGTTTAGCTAAAACAAAAATAATAATAGATTGGATCTATAGAAGATTTACGTACATATTTCTATACGCGGTTGCTTGTGAGACAAATCGAATAAGATCTTTCCATCCACTCTCTCCATTCAAAATTAGGTAACACTCCTCTGTCGAAAGAAAGCTCCTGTTAAAGCATAAACGCCGTATTTCTTGCAGTATTGCACAACGGGCTAAGAAATGATAAACATTTTCGATTTGATTTAGGTTGCAGAGCGAACATTTGTGATCTATGTCTTCTCTGTGTGGTCTATAATTAAGTTCAATCATCTCCGTACGGATCTTAAACAGCAAACTGATCTCATTTACTGTAAATTCATTTCGAAAATAATTAGAAACTCCTAAACATAGATTAAGTTTGCTATACACCGTTCTTGTCATGGATGCTTTCGCACGAGTAATAGAACTTTTGAATAGTTTTTCATCTATAATTGAAATACAATCGTAGAAATTATCTTTCCATGACTCAAGGTTATTCAAGGTCAAATTCAATGAACAATTGTATTCGACCGCCAAAACTTGCCATTCTTTAAATGGGGAGTAATTACGGCGAAGAGCAGTCACCAGCATTTTTCTTTGCAGGCTGTCATCAGACCTACTTAAGACTTTGACAATGTAGTCTGCGTTTGCCTTAAGGTTTTTCAAGAAAATAGGAGGTAATCCTGATTCAATATATATAGCATAGTTGGGCGTGTTCGAGGGGATTCTAAAAACACGCTTGAAGAAATATCTCTGGATTACTTCAAAATCTTCACACATTGTATGACCATATACTTCATTAGCATAGCAAAGTGAGCTTTTAATGGTTGCATCAAAAACTTTAAATTTGACAGTCGGATCTACATTTTTGTTATTAAAAAAACTTGACCAAATACAGTTAATTGCTGCTTTTGCAACCGACGATTTATCTTTTATATGAGGACCGAGACTTAAATTATTCGTTACGATAAAACCCAGGTATTTAAATTCCTTAACAACTTCTATATTAGCTCCATTAAGATTCCAAGACCAGTCGTTTCTGATACTGCGATTATGGGATCTAAAAACCATGATCTTCGATTTTGTACTGTTAATTTGAAGATCCCATAGATTGCAATAATTGCTCAGTTTATTAATTTGGAGTTGTAATGTTACCGGATTATCAGTTAAGACAACAAGATCATCCGCATATAAAAGAACCTTAATATTCAAATCACCATAGTATACACCGCCTGGTAAACTGTCTTCAATATCGTTAATAAAGAGTGAAAAGATTAAAGGACTCAGAATACAACCTTGTGGGACACCCAACTCTGTCTTGAATTTGTTTGAGGATAATTTACCATTTGACACTACAGCGCTTGTATTCAAAAGAAGTTGTTCATAAATTCTTAGGAATTTTGTCGATAATCCGATACCTGCTAATTTGAAAAGCAATAGCTTTCTGTTAATAGTATCAAAGGCAGCCTTGAAATCAACAAAAAAAGCGTACAAATTAATTTTATTTTCTAAAAACCGTTTGGCAACACTTGTCAAGGTGAAAATTTGATCAACGGTGGAGAGATTAGATCGAAAACCCGCTTGAAAGCAAGTAATTTTGTTGTTCATTTCCACCCGAGACACAAGTCTTAAATATAAAATCTGAGTAAACAGCTTCCGTAAAGAGCTGAGAACAGAAATACCTCTATAGTTTTCAGGGAGATTAGGATCACCTTTTTTATAAACCGCAGAGATGGATGACTGCCGGAAATTATCTGGTATCGTTTCATTGTTAAATATACGGTTAAGTAGGTATAATATATGTTCTAAAAATTGTGAGCTGGCATTTTTATAGAACTCAGCTGGGATGCCATCTGAACCCGAAGCCTTGTTGTTTTTCATTTTTTTCAATGCAAACACTAATTCTGACATTGAGAACGGAATATCTAACTCTTCGACGTAATTGAAAGGTATCGCAAATCTAATATACGATTGATTAGGGTCCGCTAATGTAAGTTTTTCAAAATACGAGCCCATTTCATCCATACTGATTGGAAAAGCAACCGACCTATTCCGATTACCTAGAATTCGTACATTTTTCCAAAACTCTCTGGCATCTTTACATTCGATCAATTTCCAGGCCATCTTATGCAAATATTGTTGTTTTTTATAGATGCACAGGTTTTTGTAAGCACTATTTGCCTGCAGGTAAAGAGATCTTAGCGCCTAATATTGTTGGTTTTCCTAAAAAGCTTAAGCCATTTGAACGAAATATTCCTACTTCTCCTACAGTCTTTGTCATACCAGCTGCACTTAAAAGCACTATTTCTGTTGACTGAATAGGTGACAACAGACTGTCTAACAGTAGCAATAATGGCATCAGTTGCTTCATCGATTGTGCTAGCAGAGGAGGTTTGAAGATCGAGTAGATGTTGATTCAGGTTTTGCTTATAGAGGTCAGATTTTTTTTCCACCCAACCAAATTTTTGGATTCTACTGCACAATTGCACATGACAGATGACAGGCACCCAGAACCCCCAGCAGACATGATTTGAATACTTTTTTTTATAAAGTAGTAAAAAATGTGTAAATGATGTTATGTAGCTATTCAAAATATTGTCAATCGAAAGTTGATAAAAAATGTTTAATCTAATTTTCTTTAACAGGCAACTTTAAGTCGCAAATTTGATGAAAAACTCTTTAGAGTTTAAGTTTTATACTGTAATTTGAAATTAGACAAACAGATTTCAGCGATCTAATATTTCCGGTTTTTTTTTATCACCGTTAAGTTAACTTTTATTAATAAAAAAATCAAATACCAAAAATAGACTGCACAGTCAAAAGAATGTTCTTTGAAAATCAACTATCATTGATAACTTTCAGGTTTAACCGTTTTTTACCATATTTTCTTTAACATGTATGGATGTATGCATAAAATAAAATTGAGTATTATGGATTAAGCGATTAATATGAGCTTCCAACTTTTGTTGCAACCTAATAATACAATCATGTGTAATACTTTTTACTCGTATAATTATTTTGGAACTTGGGGTTCATGAAAAATAGTTATTAATAGGGGTTTTTCTTTTTTACTATTAGAATGTATAGTTTTAGGTGCACTTATTTTTGGAATACATAAATGAAAAACGAAATATCTGTCTACTGTTTTCAACAGTTTTAAAAATGTTTAAATAATAATAAGAATTAAATCGACTCGATTTTAATGAAAACATCTTACATTATAAGGCCTATCAATAGTTAAGCTAAAATTAAAATAACATATTAAACAACTACGAGTATGTATTTATTAAAATATTATCTAACTGGTTTTATCATTTTTCAGAAATAACTAAACTGTTCCCGGTTACAGAAAAAGTTTCACCAAAAACCTCTGTACTTCCCATACAAGACACGTTTTCTAATGAACCATATTCCGAAAAAATATTTTATCCACCTCCTCCAGGTGTTAGATTGTCAACAACTTCATCTACAGAATCAACTCTTTCAACACTCGGAGTTTTAATAGATACAAGTACTTCAAAATCACTAGGACCTAAGGGTAAAGAAGCAGTTCCCAACCAGTCAAATCGTTCAAAATCACCAATTTCCGACGTTGAGGGAAAATTACGTAACGAGTCAAATCAGTCGATTGAACTCAGTTTGTCTACTGAAGGAATTTCTGACCAAAAAGTAATATTGTCAAATAAAATTAATCTCCCGAATGAAGAATCAAATGCTTCCGCCCAGGAAGCAATTCAGTTCAAACAAGGACCTATACAAATTGATTTAGCTTTGACCACAGAAGCGTTTTTCGTCACAGAGGCAACTCGCACAATAAGTGATCCCAAGAAAACAACTTTAAGTACAGAATCAGCCTTTACCAAGGAAACTAATACATCAGGAACTGAAACTTTACCTATTGAAACAACAACGTCAAAAGTCTTTGAAACTATTCAAAATCCAAAACCATGCTTGACTCCGATTGGTAAGAGCGGTGAATGCAAAGACATACATCAATGTCCTTCCTTATTAAATTTGTTAATGCGAGAACCATTATTGGCGGAAAATAAATTATACCTTCAACGAAGTCAATGTGGATTCGAAAAACATACTGTTTTGGTACGTACATAGATCTTTTTCTCAATTTAAAAAAAAAACATTTTGAAACAGTACCGATTTTGATAACATTTTATTTAAAAAAACGTTCGGTTGTTTTTCATTTCAAATACTCGTAACAAATTTCGATTTGAAATTTTATTTTATTACTATTTTATTTATTTAGCCTAATTTTATGACTGGAGGAGCTCCTATAACAGAATAAGGTTAGTAAGTGTGGCGTTGAAAGTCAAGACGTCTATTTTAAAATTTTCTAGAAGATTTCTTTGATTTTTTTTTCTTTTGGGATTAATGCAAACGAATTTTCTTAAAACTGAAGTTATTGCGCCAATTTTATAAAAGTTGACAAGTGCGACAAGTGATAATTTGTAAAATGACAACTTGACAATTGTCAAATGTATGTCCCATAAAGAACTTGAAAACTTGTCAAATTGTCAGGAAATATACATATGTATGACAATTATCAAGTTTTTCAATGATGATAAATTTGTCATAACAATGAATTGTCAAGAATTTTGCTGGAACTGTGATGAATTCTTTGACAAATTCATACTGATCAATTATCAGGCCTGAATGAAGTTTCTATCATTAGTACTAACATCGCAACTACCGTTAACATGGGTCAGGGTACACCACAGTAAGCTCGTTCTAAGAACCCCGATATATCATATAAAAATTGGAGACAGCCTCTTACTATAAAACGATTTTTTTCTTAGAATATACCCAAGAATCATTGATTAAAAAGAAACAAAATTCGTAACTAAAGTTATATCTATGAAATAACAATACACTCGGGCGTATGAGTACTATTTTATTTCATTTGCTTTTTTACTTTTTCTTCAATTTTTATTTTTCTATCATAGGAGGGAAGAGGAGAACACTGATAATATTGTCACATTTTTTGTTTTATATTATTTTTCAATTTGTTAGTTTAAAAGCAAGTTAATGGGGCCTATCGTGAATAAAATTTCCCTGGGAATTGTTCCCAACTTTCAAAATTGTCATCTCGAATAATGTCGAAAGTTTCCGTTGTAATTTATTGATATTGGGAATTAAGTTTAATAGTGACTTTGGCTCTCATTTAAAAAGGCCAGTCGCCAGCTTGAAATGAACAGTGCAGAAGTATTGACCTTTCCAATTTTCGAAGATGGGGAAAATTCCGAGGGAAATTTTGTTCACGATAGCCCCCAATATATCGTTTTCTTAATAATTATTAAAACTATAACTTGTATCGTGTATATAGTTCAAACTTGTAAAATATACACTTGTGCTCACTAAATTAAGCCACAAAACCAACTATCATAATTTTCCTCTATTATATTCTCTTGTATCACTTTTTATCTCTTTTGTTTAACGGTTACTAACTACTCTAAGAAAGAAAACTACATGTCGATCGGAGAAAAAAAAATAATTGTTCTTTAACAGCTTGCAGTTGTTTATGATACGTTCCTTAATCAAGTGCTCAAATAATTAAGCCATTTCATCTATTTCAGGTAATTTATTTATTACTGTAACCGATTTTTTATTAAAATCTAATAAAAATACTCGTAACTGTTTGCTTATTCTTAGTGTATTTTAACTAAAAAAGTAAATTTTTCAACTAAAATGGGTAAAAATAATAGTTCTACTCCATGTGAGAGAAAAATCATCTGGGAATGCTTTCAAACCCACCAAAACATTATGAAAGTAACCCAATTCTTAGGTTTTTCTCATGGTAAAGTGAGGAACGCGATTCAATATTATCGAAATAAGAGAACTTTTGAGGATTCACCAAGAATAAAGCCACGTAAAATCACTCCTGCTGAAGATAGAAAAATTAGTAGGCTCAGCTAAGCGGATCCTTTCTTGACAGCAGCGGTACAAATTAGAGCCCAAATGGAGACGAACTTCAATTTTAAAATATCGGCACAAACCTTACGATTACAAGAAAATAACCTAAATGGAAAACCAAACGTGTCGAAAAAAAACATCAAAAGAAGACTTCGATTCGCAAGAGAACATCTTCATAAGAGCCTGCGTTTTTGGAATTTAATCGTTTGGAGTGATGAATCCAAGTTCAACGTGTTTGGAAATGATGGAAGACAGTATGTCTGGCGCCTACCATTAAAAGAATTGGAACCCAAATACACGAAAAAGACTATTAAGCACGATGGTTCATCGGTAATGGTTTGGGGATGCTTTACCTCATGTGGAGTTGGTCCTATTATTCAGATCAATGGCAAAATGACTGTTGAAATGTATAAAGACATCCTAGACACTAATTTGAACAGGGAATATGCCGATAATTTGCCTCTTGCCTGGATATTTCAACAAGATAACGACCCGAAGCATTGCTCTCGGGTCGTCAAATCCTGGTTTGAATCGAATTCAATTAAAGTTCTGTAGTGGCCTGCTCAAAGTCCCGATTTAAACCCCATAGAAAATGTATGGGGTATTATAAAAAGGGCTGTTGCGGCCCGAAAACCAATGAATAAGGCCTCTCTTTGGGAAATAATCCAACAGGAACGGATTAAAATTACACCTTCTTCTCTTCTGTGGGACCAAATGATGAAATCCATCTCAAAAATTTTTTTTTTTGAATTTCGTAATTTAAAAAATCTAATGGTGGGATTATATACTAGAAATAAGGTTCTTCCAAACACCGTACATTTTTTGTATCTTACTTTTGTTCTAGCTACCTAAAATTACCGTTAAAAATGACATTTCGATATTTTTATTTTTAGAATTATTAGAAGTGAGAGTTTGAAGTCAATTAATTCGTATTTTTCTGGACAGAATAAGTATTATACCTTTTTAAAAAAGCCCAAGCCCTCTTTTTTATAAAACAGTTATATTTTTTTAATTACGTTCACCAGTAAATTAATAAAAATAAAATGCACGACTGGGTCGCACGAACTTGCTCCTATGTAATAGACTAGGAATTTTAAAAACGAATGTTATTAGAGAAAACTGTTCATAAGGATAAAATTAATTTTTTAAATTCTTTTAGTAGTAAGAGATAAAACCAGAATGCTATACAAATATGAATTTATTCAAGAACAAAAATTATAAGTCGTTGTAGTGGTTCCTTAAAAAAATAAGCTTTTATGTACAAAATTTTTAAAACATTTTTAAGAAAAAATTTTGGTAGGCCAACCTTAATTTTTTATTATTGTACGAATAAAAGTCTAATTTCCAAACAAAAATACTAAGCCGTTCTTGAGATATCGAATTTAAAAAAAAAAAACGACTTTTTTTTTCTAAAAATTGAAAAAATATTTTTTCTTAAGTTTTTAAATGCAATGTTTTTTTAAACTTTTTTGAAGCTTTTTTATGAAAAATTTCATTAAAATCCGTTATGTCGATAATGAGAAATTCAAAATTCGAAAAAATCGTTCTATGGTAGGTACAGTCAGTAATATCTAGATTTAAATTTTTTTTTTATTAAATTATAGATCGTAAAGATTAATCAAAAGAAAAAAAAATTTAGCAAAATTCTCGGAACCGTTTTCGAGAAAAATACGATTTTCGAAAACCATTTTTTAAAATTTGTATGGAAGGTACCGTTAGTTTTAGATGAAACAAATTTTTTGTTCTCAAATCTTGTAGATTATATTAAGAAACTTTTTTTGTGAAGTTTGAAAAAAATCGAGCATGGGGTTTTCGAAATATTGAGTTTCCAAAAAAAAATTTTGAATTTTTTTTTTAAATTCCAAAAAATTAAAAATTGAAAATTTGAATATGTAATATAATAATATTCAAACTTTGGAGGAGCTTTAGCATAAAAAAATTATTTAAATCGGCTGTACCGTTTTCCAGAAAATCAAAAACAAAAAAATAGACCCAGGGGGCTACCAAAAATAACAATTTTTTGTATTTTTTTTTCAACCATTAGCTAGTTTTAACCAAATGAAATTTTTCAATTTTTTCTATTTAATTCTGTGGGACAGTTTTTGAGAAAAAAAAATATTTATAAAATTTCTAAAAAAATCGTATGGCAGGTACCGTTATTTTTGGTCTTAAAAAAAAACAAAAAAAAAACGTCTGGGGGGGAAAAATTAAAACCCATATCTACCAAGTTTGAAGAAAATCGGCCGAGCCGTTTAGGCTGTAGTCGAACCGACAGACAGACAGAATTGCGAGACCCACTTTTTTGGTCTTCGCTATCATCGTAATATCAACTTTGATCAAAATCTCCCTATAAGTCGCAAGTAAAAATGAGTAAGGTGCAGTATATTTTTCATTTTTTTGTTTTCAATTGAAGTTTTCTCTGTTAGCTCCGGCTGCCTCCGTTTAGTTAATGGCTGTTTAGTATTCCAAAAATATTCTTAATTTGGAAGAAAAAATAAAAACTTTCATTTTCATGCATTTTTGTTTAAGAAGAAAAAACGTATGATGAGAAAGAAAAATAAGTTTTTACAATAAAAATTCGTTTTCTTATAACTTTATTGTTAAGTGATGAAAAAATTTTAAATTTGGCAAAAATGTGGAACCTTTATTGATGCATATAAATGTGTATTCCAAAAAGTCTTAGACCATTATTTTATTACTTTTAGTTCAAAATTAAAAAAAAAAATTTTATTTTTTGTCAAAAATTCAAAAAAATAACTGTTAAAACATGTGCAACACATTTTCATAAACATCATATGTTTCCACAAAATTTATAAGTTTTTATCAGTTATTTCCAATATTATTAAAATTCAAAGTTTTATTTTTAGAATAAAATATTTGTTTTCCAATTTTAAACTTCCTTAATCATATTTATATTAAAAAAATCATAATTAAATAAAAATAAATGCCAAGCATTTGAGGGTGGGAGGGGGTGTGTGGGGTATGTTGCATATAATACAAATGTACGTACATATAAATAACACAAAACAGAAGAAGACAAAAAGTTAACATTTCACTTAGAAATAGAACTGAATACAATATGGAAACTGAATCGTAAGCAATACCAAAAGCAAACGAAAAGACTCTAAAAGGTAATAGAGTTGGCATGGGACAGCCAAATTGTTGTTGTAACATTAATCAATCAAGAGGCAAAATTCATAGATAATGTAATGAGATGATTACTAAGCTTTTATTCTCAATAAAGGATTCGGATTAAATTAAAAAATAAAATCAAAATGAGAGAATTTATTTGCAAGGAAATGTTCAAGCTCAGCTACAAACGAAGATGTTCTACACACTTTATTATATACATCTGATCCTTGTATATCTAGTCTGGGAAAACCAAGAACAAAAAATGATACCAAAGAATTGTTTGACGAGGCTAAAGAACTTTAGACATTAATTAATATACCTAGTAATAAGGTGTACTTTTGAATTCCTTTTTTTGTTTTTTTTTTGTCTTAAGGGAAAAAAACTATCATATATCAAAAAGGGGCGTGGCAGTACACAGATTTTACTAAAAAAAATAACACTTTTCATAAATTTACTTCTACATATAAAACTTAATTTAAAAAATGCCTGCTTTTAATGAACTTTAAGTTGAAAATAAGAAAAAGGGGAGTGAAAGTAGGCTGGAAAGTGGGCGGAAAAAATATAAATGCGATCTCTTAAATTTAAAAAACCTCAAAAACAAATTTTAGGATTTCTGTTCACTAACAATAAGAAAATAACAAAAATTAAAAAAATATGGGCGTGGTAGTGGGCGGATTTCACAGAAACTATTTTCAAATATTTTCATCGGTAAAACAAAAAAATTGTACAAATTTCATCCAAATTGTTGCAACAAATTTTGCCCATATAAATTAAACAAAATCTACAAATTTGTTATTTTATTTTATTAAAAAAAAAAAGAAAATAATTCATTTATATTAAAAACGTTTTAATATTTTAAATTCTTGGTTATACAAGTATAAGTGTGCAAAATTTCAAAAAAAAATATTGAGAAACGAAAAAGTTATGGATTTTTGAGATGGTTTGCACCATTTGGTCCCATAGTGCGTCGCGTCGGTTCAATGTCGAAGAGGTGTGAAGAAGTTATATACGCCAAAGGGATTTCCAACTCTATATACTAACTCTAAAAAATGTAAAAAGTGGTTTAAAACGTAATAAAAACAAAATTAAATGTCTTTATTGCAAATGGCTTGATTATATGTCCACTTGGTTTGGTGAAATCCTAACAATTTTACAATAAAACTGCGTTAAAATATTATTGTTATGTTAAAAAAGTTATAAATTATGAATTAATAAGAATTAAATATAAATATATACACATAAGTTTAACTAGTTTAACGAAAAAACAATTCATTTTGAACTGAGTCCTAATTTTAATTTCAGTGGCTTAATTATATGAGCACAAGTGTATGTACTAGAGGGTGTTTTTTTAGAGGCAGAGAACTTAATATTGTCATAGAAAGTTCTCTGTTGTTTTGTGCTTAGTTCGATTCATGATGAGTAGACTAACGCCAGAACAACGTTTTGAGTTTGTTCATGTGATCCAGTCCTGCACAACTCAAACAATGAAAATTAGTAAAAAAAAAGAAGTAAAAATTCAGGTATAAGTACAAATAAGTTCGATTCCTTAAACTTTTAGCCTTATGAAGGTTTATCAAGGTGAATTTCTAATCAGCTAGATTTACGATTTAATTTTGTATGATAAATCTTCGAAATTTGTACAAGATTAAGGGTAATTACCAGTGAATGACAATCGCAATTTCCAACAAGAATTGCCATTCTTTGTTTAAATCATTCAATAGCAATTAGCAACTAATAGGGCTTTTCCATGTTAAATAATTATTTTATCAGTTTACGAATACAAATTATATTAGTTGCACAGCAGTATTGAGTCAACAGGGAACGCACACAATGCAGGAAATACAAAGTGATGGAACTTAAGATATCATCTATTTACGCTAACCGAATCGTCTTTTTTTGAGACTTTTTTTGTAGATTTTTGCTTTTTTTACAATCTCCAAATAAGAAAGGAGGCTGATAAGCCTCCATTGAATAGCTTTTATCTTGAGATATATTAATCGTATCGTCAAGATTAAGGTAATTTGGCTTAGGGAAAATGGCATAGCATCATTTCCTGTTTTTAATAAGTAATTGAAGTCGTTATATTACTTGACACAAAAAAAACTATTTTTAACCCCTCAACCTCATCAATGAAAAAAAAAATCCGGGCCGACTCATGAGTCATGACACACACACCTATAAACCCATACTCATATTTTGGTTCTTACCTCCAAACCAAAAATTTTTTTGTTTGCTCTTGGATTAAGAGAATTAGTGATTTATTTTATAAAATCTTCAATCTTGAAAAACAATAAGACATTTTTTTATAATTGGCGCGCACTCAAGGGGTTATTATCACCCTTAAAATTATAAACACAGTACGAGCGTTAGGAAAATAAGGAAGGGGTTAAAAGGAGATACCGATGCACATTAGTTTTAAATTTCTGAATATTACAATGGGAAGGAAAAATAGAGTTAGGTAGAGCATTCCACATTCGTGTAGCCCGGTTGAAAAAGGAATCTCTGTATTACACAGTACGTCCGATGTTGGACTCAAGGGTAAACTGATTAGCATTCCTAAAAGGGCGAGTATTACGGTTAAATTGCTTAAGGGGAGGAATGCAACTGGCTATCTCCCTAGAACACTGTTTATAGAATTAACGTTAAGATAAATAAAGGCAAGAAACATTTCCACGGTGCTCGAGAGATGCAAATGTTTCGTTATATTTCTATCACCTATCATTTTTAAAGTTCTTTTTTGAGTTCTATCCAAGAGACTTAAGTGGGTCATTGGAGCACCTGCCCAAATATGGGAATTGTACTCAAGCTTTGGACGAATATAGGCCTTATAGATTACAGCCAGATCAGAAGGGGTACAAAATTTCTTGCAACGTCAAAGGAAACTTAAGCACTTACATCGTTTTTGACGACACGTCGAATATATGGTCATTACACACAAGGTGGTCTGTGATGCACATACCGAGGACTGAGAGCTGTTCGGTTTCCTCAATGCAAGTGCGGCTCATGGATAGCGGCTTGGGGAGTCGGAGACAAAACGGAGCCCTGGGGTACACCAGTAGTTATTTTATAAATTTCAGACTTGAGACCATCCAAAAAGACTTGTATTGCGCGGCCTGAAAGATAATTTCTAATCCAACGAAGAAGAGATTCGTCGATACCAAAAGCACGCATTTCAATAGGAGAGCTTGATGCCATATACAGGAGGAGTCATAACGCTCTCTGGCAGCATTGAATTAACAGCAAACTGCTGCAAGCAAATTGGCTTTGTCAAGTGAGCTGACAAAGGGAGTGTCATTGATAACGAGCGTACTATACCCTTGGCACACTGTAGTATTTTTTGCCTAATTTGTTGCTCATGTAAAAATTTGGTCTGTCGAATATGATCATTTCAGGTCTTTATAGCTGGTTTCAACTTATTCCGTTTTTCCTCATTAGGGTTGGCTTTATAACATCGGAAACTTATTTCTCTGACCCTGAAAGCTTCTTTACAGCTCAAATCAAACTATGAATTTTCTTTGGGTTTGATAAATTTGTCCCAATGTGGGATGAAGTCTCTCATTCCGAAAATAATTTAATTTGTAATCATATCTGCACTGGAGTCCACGTCACTTTCTAGGAAGCACAGTGACCAGTTAAGGTTTTTGAAGAAATCATTGAGACCGTCCCAGTTGGCTTTCTCATATTGCCAAACGGTTCTCTTTGGGGGTTTTCTCTTTAACTGAGTTTTTTTCCACGAGAAATTTGCAGATATAACACAGTAGCCTGATGTGCCTAGAAGCGATAATACACTTATGGTGTACTTATCCGAGTCAGAGGTAAGAAACAAGTCTAGGGTGTTGGCCGATTGACCTTCAACGTCAGGAATCCGAGTTGACTCGTCAACAAGCTGATTCAGGTGGTTTAACTCAGCAAAAAATCTCACACAGTAGCCTGATGTGCCTAGAAGCGATAATACACTTATGGTGTACTTATCCGAGTCAGAGGTAAGAAACAAGTCTAGGGTGTTGGCCGATTGACCTTCAACGTCAGGAATCCGAGTTGACTCGTCAACAAGCTGATTCAGGTGGTTTAACTCAGCAAAAAATCTCGACATACTTTCCTTCGGGTGTTGTCTGACAAGAAAAGCGGAGCCAACTAGAATTGTGTACATTGAAATCGCCCGCAATTACTACGTTTATATGCAGTATCGAAAGATCGAGTTGGATTAGGGTCGGATTTTCGACCCAGGTTTTTCGTCACTTGAGTTGAGAGCTCGATTTGGAGTTGAGTTGAAATGGTGTTGAGCGATTCTGAAACATTTTGTTAAGCCAACTCCTCGACCCAGGTTTTTCGTCTCATATTTCGACTCGACACCGCTGAGCGAGTGAGATCGAGTCGAACGAAGCTCATTTCAACTCAATACCCGTTTACAAAGGGTCGAAGCGAGCTTCAAGCTCGCTTCAATACCTCATATAAACGTAGTAAATGACGATTTCTGTGTGAGGATAATGAGAAACAATTCCTTGGATGGAATCGGACAGAGCATCAAATTCGTTAAAAGTTGAATTTCTGTCCAGGGGTGGAATCGGCTAAGGTGATTGGTGATTATCACATTTGTGATTATCATTTGTGATCACCTTTAATTTTACATCTGGGTAAGGTGATCACAAAAAAATATTTAAAATTTGGCATGACTTTAGAAGAAAAGCCTTGACGTTTGTTTTTCATCTCAGTTTTTCTTCTATTTAATTTTAATTTTTGCCGCGCGAAGTAGAATTTTGTGGAAAACAAATTATAATCGAAACAATTTTGATAAATAAAAAAGTTGAAAATGTAAGTAAATGTTAAAATCCTATTTTAAGAATGTTATGGAATGAAATATACATGTTTTCTATGGGTCACAAGCCAACAAATTACAGACAGATTTGCTAACTAACTACATGGAACATCATCCGAACAAATAATAGATATAATGTAGAGGTACCTCCTGGGATTCCAAATTTTTCGAAATAAAATCTTTTTGTTGTCTCCGAGGTAATAAATTTGATTACCAAAGCACACAATTTTCTTTCCATTATCTTCAAATTTCCTGTAGTGACCTCACTAGCGGTGCTTTGTCTCATCGGAGTCGACCAGTCAAAGCCAACTTGCCTTTGGTAGGCCCCCCCCCTCCAAGAAAGTTCAGCGTCACAGCTAACTGGAGGGTGGGTGGTATATGGCTGGACCGAACACCAGTGGGTAAATCCAAAAGCCGTTAAATATATGAAAATGTCTCTTTAGTTACGCGGAAATTTTTCAGAAATCTATTAAATCAAAAAACAGTTATTAAGACATAAAAAATCATGAAAAAGAAAAACAAGCTTACTTTGCATTTGGTAGCTCAAATATATTTAATTTGTTACGCAGATTCAGATTTTTTAAACGAACTTGTCTGCGGTAATTATTTTCACCGTCATCATTTTCGTTTCTAAAAAATAATTGCACCGGCACAAACTTTCATTTTATATTGAAATATAAGAAAAATTAACAAAACGAAGTTGAAACACGACAATTTTACTTAGAAGTGATAACAAAATAGCTGTCACAAGCAAATGTCACAAAAATGTGATTATCACATGTGATAGTCACCTTACGCAGACCAAATTTGTTTTTTGTGACTGTCAACTATCACAACACAAATCACCTTAGCCGATTCCACCCCAGGTTTCGACTTCGAAATGATTGCAACCATCTGAAAGTCAGAAGAATGAATATTGTATTTTTCATATATTTATAATTTTAATGTTCGAATGAGAACCCTGATTGCATTTTGTTTTTATAATTTCAATGCAAAGTGAATGAATATAACCATCAAACTGAATTCTTCGAATGATTTTCAGAATTCTCATTCACAATAAAAACTTACTTATTAAACTTAATGGGGCCTATCGTGAATAAAATTTCCCTGGGAATCGTTCCCAACTTTCAAAATTGTCATCTCGAATAATGTTAAAAGTTTCCCTTGGAATTTATTGATATTGGGAATTAAGTTTCATAGTGACTTTGGCTCTCATTTAAAAAGGCCAGTCGCCAGATTACAATGAATAGTGCAGAAGTATTGACCTTTCCAATTTTGGAAGATGGAGAAAATTCCGAGGGAAATTTTGTTCACGATAGCCCCCAATATGTACTACCTACTCAATTTCTTGTAACATCTTCATATTCATTAGGTTATTATCCAATGAAATATAATATTTCAAATATTAAACCTGTTACTGATTTGACTAATCTACATTACTTTTTATGATCTATCCATTTTCAAAAACGGTACCTGTTTCAAATATTTTAAAAAACTATTTTTTTTAACATACAAATAAATATTTCTTAGACATGTTGCCCTGACAATGTTCCAGCACCAATAATCTCTCCAAAATGGTCTCTTTTGCCCAAACCTCGCGTCTGTGGTTCCATGACTGAAAATCGTCTCTATGGCGGTTATTATACAGAAATCGATTCTTATAGCTGGATGGCTTTACTGGAATACGCCAAAGGTAAGAGATAATTATCTTAGTTTTTTAATATTTGTAAGCCATTTTCTTAAAAAAAAATAATATCAACTTCAGTTACGCCATATCAAATCCATGAAAATTACTTTACCACTGAATACATGTCAGCATTTAAAAATTCTATCCGTTATTTTTTGTTAAGGTGGAAACGAAACAGGATTTCATTGCGGCGGTAGCTTAATTAGTGACCGATATGTTCTCACTGCAGCTCATTGCGTCACAGGCTTGCCCAAAACTTGGTCCATCAAAAGTGTTCGTCTAGGTGAATGGGACGTAGCCACAAATACGGACTGTTCAAAATTCAATGACTTGGTAGATTGCTCAGACCCGCATATAAATGTTTCCATTGAAGAAGTGATTCCCCATAAGGGTTATTTACCAACATCTAAAAATCAACTCCATGACATTGCTCTTATTCGTTTGTCACAAAAAGTTAATTATACTGACTTCATTCAACCAATCTGCCTACCACACGATGAAAATAATTTACACGCTTTCGATGAGCAAGGCTTGGACTTGGTTGGTTGGGGAGCATCACCTGAAGGCTTGTCCAACAATATCAAAGAGAAAGCAACTGTTCATGTGATGCAGCTTAATAAGTGTCGCAGTAAATATGAAGAAAAGAACATTATCTTGGAACAGTCACAGTTTTGTGTTGAAGGTCGAATAAAAAACGATACTTGTCGAATTGACTCCGGAGGAGCAGTTATAAGTTTTGATACATCCAATAAAGGACTTGGAAGTTACTATATTGCTGGAATTCAGTCTTTTGGACCGTTGCCATGTTGGGTGGATGGATTGCCTGGCGTTTATACTAGAGTTGGAGAATATTTGGACTGGATCTTAGAAAATATTCACGCTTAATTTGTTTTTAATAACATTTATGTAAACATAGTTACAAACAAAAATAAATAAATTTCTTAATAAACTCAATATTGAATTCTTGAGTTTATTTCTTAACACGCTAACATCTAACTAGATCAGAGTATAAAGGTATATTTTACTTAAGCCGGAAAGAAAATAACTGTCTTAACATTATCTAATGCATTTTGCAAAATTTAAAATTAACTGATTATTTATATTACCAAAGTTAGAAAAAAGTGAGTCTTATGTCGTTTTTATTTGGCAATCCGGAAGCCTTCCGGACTCTTCTGAAAGTGTTCAATTGGGAAAAAATGACAGTTCTAATTCTGAAAAGAAGAGAAATTTGCTTCTGGATTTGAATTGAAGCTCGCTTTGAACGTTTATATACCTGTATTGAGTTGAAATGAGCTTCGTTCGACTCGATCCCAATCGCTCAGCGGTGTCGAGTAGAAATGTGGGTCGAAAATCCGACCCTAATCCAACTCGATCTTTCGATACTGCATATAAACGTAGTATTTAACAACGCGTAGTGTATTGAAGAAACTACATGCCTAATTTACTACAATTTGTTACGTCTGCTACATATCTATGTAGTTAATTCATAAAAAATCAATATAATAAAGGAAAAAAAAAACAATTGTGCACTTTTATGATCTAATGAAGGTTTGTAAAAAAAAGTTTCATTTACCATAAGGATGAAGAATTGTAGGAATAACTGAACGTTTAATTTAAAAATTCAAATTTCAAATGCATAACTGACAGTTAGTTGACAGCAATGCTACAATTTCTTACATTAACTAATATTAACTACATAAACTACGTAGCAGACGTAACAAATGTAGTTATTTCTAAAAAGTGACAATTCGGCCAACCCTGCTTTCAAAAACATTTTTCTTGATTTTGATTTTTGTACGCATTTGATGTTTCACATATACAATCAAACAAAACTTCAGAATCATCAGAAGCAAACAAAAGTGTTCAATTGGGATTCCGGATCGGAGAGAGATTCCGGATTGCCAAATAAAAACGACATTAATCCCGAACCGGATTCGGTATTTAGGGTGAATACTAATATTTACTGAGAATCAGTAAAAAAATTGGGTCAGTAAAAAATCACATTTATTTATAAAGAGAAAGTCTGGAATAATGGGTTCTATTAGTCTACAACGCCATTAGAAGACAGTCCATTTCCCCACTACACTGAGACTTTTTTATTTTTAAGGCGGAAAAAAATGTATTTTGTTCGTAGATATTAAGGAGCAGTACGATTGGCGACACACCCAAATCTCTTCTTACATAAATCTAGAAAAACAAAATTTCACATTTTGAAAGTCTTCTTATATCAAAATCCCACTCTTAAGGACTCTTCACATGAGATCGAACAACGAACACGAATGAACGAATATTTGTTCCCAATATGTCCATTTTGAATTTTTTATTCATCGCAAATTAAATTTACAACAAACAAAGAATCAAGATCAAGCCTAATTTTGGGGTTAGTCGCGCGAGTTATGATCCCTACTCGAGAGTTAACTAAAAAAAAAGTTCTTGGTAATTCGCACGACTAAAGTATGGAGATCCAGGTATTGTTGCGTCAATTGCAACTAGCGTCTTACATGGGTGCTAGCGTTGCCAGACGTCCCGGTTTACCCGGGACAACCCGGGTTTCAGACATAAATTCATCTGTCCCGCCGGGACTCAAACTCAAAAAATAAAGCCTAATGTACCTAAATATCTTTCAATTATAAGGAACAATCATTGCGATTTAATCTTAAGAAATTACTTTTAAAATTTCAATCAAACAAACTTAACGAAAAATTTATTTTCGTAAACTGGCATCTGTCATTGAAATTGACAAAAGAAAAATATTTCCAAATGATAAAGGACAAAAAAGTCATTTAATTAGTATCTAATTAATAAAAGAATTTATTTATTTTGATCTATACGCGCATTTAATGATTTTTACTTGCGACTTATAGGTACTATAAGGCCAGTTATGCATTCGTAAAAAAATCGAGCTCCAGATTTTGATCAAAGTTGGCCGATTTTCGTTAAACTTGCGATAGTTTATGAAAAATTTTTTCCCCCAATAGTTTTTTCTTTTTTTCAAATACCAAAAATAACGGTACCTGCCCAACGATTTTTTTTCGAAATTTTATAAATATTTTTTTCTTCTCAAATTTCATTTAGTTAAAGCTAGGTAATGGTTAATTTTTTTTATGTTAAAGCTCCCCAGCAGTTTAAATATTATTGTGTATTCAAATTCTGTAATTTATATAAGAATTCTATAATTTAATTAAAAAAACTGAAATCAAGATATTATTGACAGGTATGTAGGTACACCACAGAACGATTTATTCGACTTTTGAATTTTTCACTATCGCAATAACGGATTTTAATAAGTTTTTGTAAAGAGAAGCTTCTAAAAAGTTTAAAAAACATTGCATTTCAAAACTCTAAAGAAAATATTTTTTTAAATTTTGAAAAAATCAATTATTTTTTTGAAAATTCGTTACCTCAAAAACGGCTCAATATCTTTTTTGTAATTTAGATTTTAATCGAACAAAATCAAAAACTACAAATTGACCTACCAATATTTTATCTTAAGAATGATTTAAAAATTTTGTATATGAAAGCTTATATTTTTAAGAAACCACTACAACGAAGTATAATTTTGTTCTTGCATTGATCAATATTTGTTTGAATCACATGGAATCCTGTGTTTAGCTAGTTGGAGCTTGTTTTAGGAATTGTCTTAGTCATTTAAAAAATTAATTTTTCTCTAATAACATTAATTTTTAAAATTCTTAGTCTTTTACGTAACAGCAAGTTCGTGCGACCCAGTCGTGCATTTTATTTATTTTTTCCCGGGCAATATGATTAAATATGATTAAACTAAAATAAAATGATTGCGGACAGATGTCTATCCTATTTATTAAACTCCCACATATAGCAATTATCGAAAAAGAAGAAATACTAACCATTGTCATAAATTGTTAAAAAGCCTATTTACAAAAATTTACCATAATTTTTATATATGGATTTACAAAACTCAGTTTGGACTTTTTTTTGAAAAAAAAACCAACTTGTTTTATTTATAACTAAAAAAAATATTTTATTGTTCTAATATCAGTGATTAACAATTAAAAAGAAACACAAACTTGAACTCTCTGAGATCGAACTTTTAACTCAGACTCTACATTAAGAACCCCTACAAAACAGTTACAAATGATCATACAGATATGTATGTTAGCGCACTAACTCACTTACTGATTCGCTAAATTGTTAACTGAACACGTTACTGGTTGTTTGAGTGCGTTTGATGTAAAAAAATAATTAAATATTATCGGCTTCTCCACGACGTTTTTTCAAAGGACTATCACCGGTGTAACACCTATCTAACATTTCCAGCAGAGTAGATTGTTTAAGTTTTACTTTTTTTTCGCCGGTTTTTGGTAGCATCGATTTGGGGCTACAGACTTCCTTGGTCTTGTTTGTTATAGTATCTTCTTCTGAATTTGTATCAGTGGCTACAAGTTCTGCTTCCAACTTCTCTGCAACAGCCGCCAACATATCGTCCTCGCTTTGTTCCTCGAAGAGGTCTGGAGACAATACTAAGGGTGTGCTACTACTACTACTAGCTACCTCCTCGTCTTTTTCTCGATGACATGATTTATGTTCTTTCGTTGAAGTTTTAACAAACACTCGTTGTTTTCTGCTACTGGTCGACCCTTGACTGCTAGTGTGCCGATCAGTGTGACAGGTGCATATAAAATCATACAGCCCGCTCGGAGCTAGTTTCTGCTCTTTGAACATCTTCAAATACCGCCACAGCTCTTTAACAGTGACATTGTTTTCGATGAAAAACGTATGTATCTGGTGTACGGAGTCCCGAAGTTTCTTATCGCCAAATGTGAAGTAGACTAGTGGCCTCTTGGCCACAGTACAAGCCATCAACTGCAAGAGAGCCTTCAGAGTCGCCTCCCCTCCAAACGCACCACAACCCCAGTTCCCTGATGCTATTCCGGGCGCAATTGTGTCAAGTGGATGAAAGAAACCCACATAAGCTTTGTTCAGTTCCCTCAACATAAGATCTTCCCGGTATTGGTGCGACGGTCTCGCAAAAGGCAATGCATCGATTGCAACTATGTGGATACTTTTCCGACGACTGCTATCGAGTGGAGTATTGTCTTCAAAGTTTCCGTCCCAAACAAACGAGTTGGAGTAACCCTTGTACTTGCTGTACATTTCGCAGCCGACCATTATCAATGCTTCTGTTGGTCGAAGACATTCTGTGAAGAGTTTACTTATAAGCAGCTCCGGACAGATGCTGAATCGGATCTCTTCCTGAACACAACCATGGCCCAGAACTCCTCCGCCCAGAAATTTATTTGCAAAGTCAACTTGCAACAGACCACGACCCTGGTCTTCTATGGTTCCACATGAGGTTATGTGCAGCGGGGTCACTGCTAACGGCGCTTCGATGTGAGACCAGTTAGGTAGATCTGCGTTTGGTATGCTTCGTCGTATGAACGAGACCACTCCTGTGGGAGTCTGATTGCAAACTCTCTTGAAGTAGTGACAGATGCATTTGATTTTCTCGATTACTGATTGTCCCCGAGATTGAAAAAGTCTGTTAAAGTTTATGTCCGGAAAAGTGCTGTACTCCGACTTGCGTTTGGTTGTATTCCTCCTGGGGAACGTGCACAGAAACGCGTTTGCCAGCAAACATGCGACCTGGAGTTGGGTCAGCGACAGCGACCTATTTTGTCCCTGCTTCAACAGTGGTATCCCACATGGTACAATAGAAGGCAATCGCAAAGCAAGACGAATAATCTTTGGGAGAAGATAATCAAAGAACTCTTTTGCTTCCGATTCGTCGAGCTCTTCTTCGAAAAGTTGATGCAATGAATGGAAATGCCATATGTCTCTGTATTTGGAGTTGTACGATAATATAGCATCCTCAAGTTCTTTGCTAGTTTTGATTGGGCAAAGCAAAGCCTGCTCTACCATTTTCCAGCGCCGTTCAATTGTTACATTGCCCTCGTCACCAACAATTGGATATTGACTTTTGGTAGAACATGGCAAGCGAACGTGATTTGCATCCCATTTGTCTTGTCCTTTGAGAGGACGTGGAGCTTCGGAAAGATCGCAACGAATTGGAAAGTGATACAAAACCGAGTCATGGTCGGAAGGGCGAATAGGTGTAACATGCTCCAGTTCGAATTCGTTGAGATAGCGATGAATTTCATCCATGGAACAGCCACGCCAAGATACGTTGTCATCGATAGAAGAGTCCATTTTTTTTATTAGTAATTTTCAAATTAACCAAAGATATAAAAGAAAGTTAATTTATTAACAAATTAATTTTTATGCCAGCTTTGTGTTTTTGTGAAAATTTTGAACCGTCTGTCAACCAGCTGTTTACTATGAAATGTCAAATATAGTTTTCTTACTTTTTAGTTCACAGAAACGATGGCAGCTACATACAGTCAACATTCACACCATAGGTACATTCATTTATTTTATGAAAAATATATCTTTCTTGTGCATATAAAGTGTATTCCTGGAGACAATTTTCCTCTTTGTAGAAAGATATAACTTTCCCCCACATATTTGCATGAACACCCCCTAAGAAATAGTTGCGTAGTTGTGGGAAATAATCAGCTGTCTGTTAAACTACATTCAACTCTTAGGCTCGTATTCACCGAACGCTCCTAAACGGCTCTTAACTTTACGAGGCTCTTAACTTGAAATTTCTGTGGGGTATTCACCAACCACTCGCAAGTGTTTTTCGAAGTTCGAAAATGAGAGCCACTCTCTCTTGTTCAGGCATACCCAAACTGTGAATAAATGGTGTGTAATGTTGGTCTTGACAGCAAATGGATACTCTTCTACTTGGCATTGCTCACATGCATTCGAGTCAAATGCATGCGTGGCACACGCACAAGCGAACAAACTTTCGAAGAGAGCGCTCGTAGATCTTCACTAATATTGCTTGGTGAATAGGTTTATGAGCTTCTTAAGTTATGAGCGCTCGGTGAATACCGGCCTTAGGCTCGTATTCACCGAGCGCTCCTAAACGGCTCTTAACTTTACGAGGCTCTTAACTTGAAATTTCTGTGGGGTATTCACCAACCACTCGCAAGTGTTTTTCGAAGTTCGAAAATGAGAGCCACTCTCTCTTGTTCAGGCATACCCAAACTGTGAAATGTTGTGGAATGTTGGTCTTGATAGCAAATGGATACTCTTCAACTTGGCATTGCTCACATGGATTCGAGTTAAATGCGTGCGTGGCACGTCTTTAGCGAACAAACTTTCGAATAGAGCGCTCGTAAGTTTAGGAGTGGTCGTAGATCTTCACTAATATTGCTTGGTGAATAGGTTTATGAGCTTCTTAAGTTATGAGCGATCGGTGAATACCAGCCTTAGGTTCGTATTCACCGAGCGCTCCTAAACGGCTCTTAACTTTACGAGGCTCTTAACTTGAAATTTCTGTGCGGTATTCACCAACCACTCGCAAGTGTTTTTCGAAGTTCGAAAATGAGAGCCACTCTCTCTTGTTCAGGCATACCCAAACTGTGAAATGTTGTGTAATGTTGGTCTTGACAGCAAATGGATTCTCTTCTACTTGGCATTGCTCACATGGATTCGAGTCAAATGCGTGCGTGGCACACGCACAAGCGAACAAATTTTCGAAAAGAGCGCTCGTAAGTTAGGAGTGGTCGGGACCACTCCTAACTTTTAAGAGCGCTCGTAGATCTTCACTAATATTGCTTGGTGAATACGTTTATGAGCTTGTTAAGTTATGAGCGCTCGGTGAATACCGGCCTTAGAAATGCACATGCGTCAACAGCCGTGTTTTTTCGCAAGTCCATATAGAATTGTAGAAAAAAACGACATTGAGACTTAGGAACTTCTTTCCAAACAATTGGAAGCACTGTGTACGCTCTGGCATTTGTCAGCTGTATTGACGACTAGCTGCAGGTTGATGCATCCAAAAACGTCACTTTTGACTTCTCTGAACAAATTATCGATAACATATAGCTAATATTAGGCGTGTTTTTTCGCAAGTCCATATAGAATTGTAGAAAAAAACGACATCGGGACTAAGCGTTTTACATGCAAATGCAGCAACTACTTAAATCTATACAGAAGGTGTGTTTTTTTTTACAGGCTTAATAGGCGACGATAAAAAAACGCATCGGGGCATACAAAAAAACTTGGCAGCACTGTGCTGTGGAATGACATTTTAAAACAAAACAAATGGTCGCGTTCGGGTACGTATCCAAAGGTATCCGGATTTGTTGGTGTTGTTGTAATCCCATAGGAAAAAACAACTGATTAACGAAACAGCTGATGTCAAGCAGAAATCTAAAGCTATCCAAAAATTTTTGGTATACTTAACTATCCAAGGGGAATTTTGAAGAACAGCTGACATTTCAGCTGATTTATTTTCTTTTGTGTCGAGTACAGGGTTGGCCGAACTATAACTTTTTAACATTTGTTGCGTCTAGTACTAATTTACTAATTGATAAAAGTAAAGTTTGTTGCATTAAAGATCTCATTCGGATCCTACTGCAAAGCTTTTATTCTTTGAACTTCAGATTGTTTCTTGATATAGGAGGTATTAAACTCAAATTCTTTTAGGATTTTCATAGACATACAAAGACATGACTTGTTATGGGATTATATGGACATATTTAGAGCTGAGTTTTCAGAAAAGGATTCTTTTAAGACTATAAGCTTATACAATCTTATTGCAAGAAGAGAAAATAGTTTTGCTATAAGATTTAAGTAAATTTAAGTAGTTTTAAGCAGCAAAAGTGTTTACCTCTTAAAATAAAAATGTTATGAAATCCAGGCTGGTCAAAAAGCTACATAATTATTGGGCTGAAGGTGGATTTACTACACAATTAAAATAGAAAATGATCGTACTGGAGCTCTCTTCGACAAGTGTGCTACACTCCTTAAAAATAAACAGTTTCAATATAATTACCAGTTCTTGGTTTTTATTATTTTTAAAAAGTTTTTTTTGGTAATATTTATATGTATGTACTTGTACGTACCTCGAAACGACAGCGTCTGCTCACCAACTGCGAACAAGCACTAAAATCTCAAAAAAAGAAACCTCGTTGGCGTGAGATGATTTGTGGTTAAAAAATCTGCCCAAATTCAGCATTAAAAAATATTTTTAAATCATGTGTTCATAATCCAAATCCTTTGATTATGCCAAAGAAAATTGTTTGTATGCAAAAATAAACTTCCCATCTATCATGTATCATTCCTACAATTCCTCATCTTTATGGTAAATGAAACATTTTCAGTTTTTGTACAAACCTTCATAAGATCATAAATGTGCAAAATTGTTTGGTTTTCATTATTCTATTTTTTTTTATGAATTAACTACGTATGTAGCAGACGTAACAAATTGTAGTAAATTAGGCATGTAGTTGAATCGGCCAACCCTGGACGATTCACGTCTTTTTTTGACTTTGACAGTAAATGGTACCTATCCGGTTTTTGTCGTTCGACAAACGTATCGGATACTAAAGTATCTTAGATACCCTATCGGACTACGAGGTGAACGCGACCAATCTCATCTCTTTCTCATATCTTCTATCAACTTGTTTTCTGTTTTGTTGTTGTTCATTTTCAATGCCCGCGAATCTGGAAAGTGAACATTTTTTCAAGTATTTAAACGTTTCTGATTTCTGTTAGAATTAAGAAAAAACAAAAAATGCGGCGTTCTAGGGCTCCATCAATGATACCTTCATACTCAAGGGGAAATGAAGTCCGCGTAATTACTTCATTACCAGGAATATCCGACAATCCTTCACAACACAATGAAATTTCTTCATAAGCATCTAGAAAGGGTAAAGAAAACTTCATTGGTCCGCCGCAAAATACTAATGATCCGAACAACAAAATTCTTTACAATGTCGTCTGGCGGAAGATCACAACAAAGAAACACAAAACCTGGGAAGGCGATGGATCCCTCGAGGTAAGACGAAATATTTACATTCTTAAAAGCGAGACAGGGCAAACGTTGGGCAATTAAGACTGAAGAACTAAGTGAAGGATCATTGTATTCATCGGGGGCAAGGAAGTAGAAATCCAAGAAAAAGTAACAGACCTTAAGGAGTTCTATGCAAATAGAATGATGCTTAAAGGATCTTCCGGTGAATGGCATGAACCAGAAGAGAAGAAAAAGAAAGCTCAGTCCAATTTCTTCTTTCCAATTCTGCACTTAACTGCACCTAAGATGTCAAAGAAAAAGCCTTCCACAACGAAGATTCTGCCAGAGATAGATGTTGAGCCATTGGTACTTCCTAGGCCGCAGGACGAAAAAAGGTTCAACAAACTAAATCGTGCTATTTACGAAATGCGAGTATCGCCACTACTAGTTCAGCATCTGCGTCCGCACCAGCGTTAAGGGGTTTGCTTCCTTTATGAGTGCGTAATGGGCTTCAGAAATCCAGATTTCCTTGGAGCTATACTTTCAGACGAAATGGGACTGGGAAAAACCCTACAATGTCTAACTCTTTGCAATACTCTCCTCAAACAGGGACCTTCCGGAGGCGACAGAGTTCTGCAAAGAGTTCTCATTGTATGTCCCAGTAGTCTCACGTCAAACTGGAACAACGAAATCAACAAATGGTTGAAGAACGAATGCATGTATGCTTTTATTGTCATTGCGACACACAAACTCGACCAATTCTCCCATCAGAGTCATATTCCCTTTGTTATTGTCTCCTATGAAATGTTTCTTGGTCATTCTGATGATTTCAAGATGCTAGACTTCGATCTGGTCATCTGTGATGAAGGTCATCGGCTAAAGAACAGTGCCACGAAAGTTTCTATCGCCCTGCAAGCCATGAATATTTAACGGAAGATCATTCTAACCGGAACACCAATTCAGAAGGCTACTATACGAAGCTTATAAAAGCATTTGAAAATGTTCGAAATAATAAGCTAGAAAATTTGAACTATAAAAATAAGGTCATGTTTGACGGTGCTAACAGTGTGGGAGCCTGAAAAATGTTACAATTCTTAAACGGATGAAAAATTCTCTCAATGTCGAAGTTTTTGATAGCGGTATTGGACCACGAATGTGGTGCTGAACACGTTAAAGTGAAATAATGCTGCCCGATAGGAATGCCAATCGTAGAGCCTAATGTAAGATGTGTGAGCGTCGATGGTGATGCTGATCGTATAGTATATTTCTTTACCGATGAAGATGGTCAGTTTAACCTTCTAGATGGTGATAGAATCGCGACACTTGTTGCTGACATTTACATTTACATCACAAAGCCCTTGATTACGATATAGGTGTTTATTTTGAAGCCAATGGACATGGTTCTATCGTTTTCAGTGAAAAGGCTAAGACAACGATAAAGAAGATTGCTACTGAAAACAATGACAACGAAAATGCAAAAATATTACTCAACGTTATTGACATAATTAACGAAACTGTAGGTGATGCTATTTCGGATATGTTGTTGGTTGAGACAATCCTTCATGCTAAGGGATGGGATGTCAAAGACTGGCTTCGTACTTACATTGACCTTCCCAACTTACAACTTAAGGTTAAAGTTCAACACCGCACCGTCATCACAACAACAGATGCCGAGAGAGTTTGTGTTACTCCTGTTGGTCTCCAAGATGAAATTGACAAAGTTGTTGCTAACTATAAACGAGGACGTGCATTTGTTCGACCCTCAGGAACGGAAGATATTATCCGAGTGTATGCAGAGGCGTCTACAAAAGAGGTTTGTCTAATGGACACATATACTTTTATTTTATTTTATAAATGATAAATCGTTCTCTTTATTTTAAGAATGTTGATAATCTGGCATATCAAGTCAGTGATATAGGCCCTGAACCTTTGGCACCTGCTGTTAAAATCAACTCACACATCTAATTGTCCGCCAAGTTTGCTATTGATTTTGATGTCTTCGAATATAAGTAATTAATGTTTTAAAACACATAGTGAATTTATTTTATACCATATTTATAACTAATTATGTAGTCTCTAGATAGGTATAAAGCACGTTTACTTATTTGCTACTTTCCACTGCCGTTTTGAAAAATGTTTGAAGTGTAGCCATTCCTCTTAAAATAATAATAAAATATATCAGAATATAGTAAATCGAAGTCAAACAAACTCTATTTTATTTGTTTATTACGTGCCTTATCCCATCTCCTAATAAATAGAAATCTAATAAAAATTACTTTTTTAAAACAAGTTTTTATAATTTGATGGCATTTTTTTAGGAAACGTTAACTATGATTTCAGCAAAACGATTACAAAATATCAAACGGACACTTAATGGCGGTTTTGATTGACAGAAATTTCGCTAAAAGATTAGGCGAATAAAACTCAATTGATTCCTCTTAGCTAAGGTATCACTGTATTTGTGACCAATAATACTCGTAATTACGATGGATAAGAACAATTTACAAGAACTTAATTTCACTTTGTTGAAGTAAACATTTCCCAATTTTGAAATTAGTGTTTCTTAGGTTCTTTTAATTTCAGGAAGAAATCATTTTCAAATTCAATAAATTAGTTGGTAATTTCAAATCTATCCAAGTCATATAGAAAAACAGCAATAAAAAAAATAATATTTAAATTTTAAAAAAGGGAAAGCTAACAAAAAATCTCTACTATAAAGTGATAGTCGAGTTTTTGAACCTCAAATTAACAATTACAGTTGAAACTCGATTATACGGGATTCGATTAACCTATGAACCTGTTTTAGCTTACTCCACCGCTATTCCTCGTGCATTTTTATTATAAATAAGCTTTTCAGGATTAGAGTCGTTGTAAAGTCGAAGTAACTTTACTCCGTCGCTAAAACGAGTTAGTAAATAAGACTGTATATGATCAGAAATTATTAAACAGCTTATTTAGAAATATATGTAAGTAAAAAAGAGGCACATATTAGTTATTCAAAATTAGGAAATTTACTACAGAATTTTATCGACATCAATAAACCGAATTGATATGTATCTTCTAAGTAAACATCACCTAATACGATTTCGTATAATTTATTTTGTATTTTATTTTTCAGATCATACTTATACTTACATGGTTTAATCAAGATTCGATTAAGAATTTTATTTTTCAATTTGTTTTATATACAATTTGACTTAAAACTAACTTATTACTAAATTAAATCATGTTGGCTCAACAATAGGGGCCCAACGTTCTTCATTTGGCTTTACATAATGCTATTTGCTTACAATATCATATTAATGTTTTCTTAATCTAATTCATGATTTTTTTAATATTAACTAAATAATAATTTTTGATGAGTGGGCGTTTTATCCCCTGTAGTATTGATTGTTGTTCTTCTCGTAAAAGGGTGCGTTGTCGTTATGGATGATGTCTTCAAATTGATCGTCAGTGATGGCTCGGGTGTATAGATACTTGTCACGAGGCTCCAGTTCATGCTGGAGAAGTTGTTGCACTTCTGTGTTGGGATGATCTTCCAGGTTCCTGATGATTTTTCCGGAGAGCTGCAGTAAATACTTGTCCAATGGTATTAATTTTGCTTCTTTATACAGATTCCTTGTTGGTATATATTTCTTCGTCAGTGTGTTACGATACAGTCCAGTGCAAATGCGGAGCATCTTTCTTTCAAAAAGCTTCATCTTTTTCATTGCTGTAGGTGAAATAGTAAACCAGATGGGAAAGGCGTAGGTCAGAACGGGTCGGATAAGTTGTTTGTACACAAGCAGCTTGGTTTTCTTACTTAGTCCACTTCGCCTCCTGAGAAGCGGATGGACCAAGTGCAGAGAATAGTTGGCTCTCTTCAACATCAAGTCTGCATGCCTTTTGAATTTGAATTTATTGGAAAAGTTGATTCCTAAGTACTTCGTTGATGATTTGACTGTCACTTCAGTGTTGTCTGGAAGCTTTATTTTGATTGCATCACAGCGTGTTGCAAACGCTCGTCTTCGAATGACAGTCACTGGTGTTCGGAAGCAGATGAGTTCAGTCTTTTCGCTGTTTATCCTCAGTCCCCATTTGACATAGTATTCCCATAGGTTTTTAATGTGCTCTTGCACTCTCCTGGCAGCAATTTCTGGTGAAAAAGCGGTGGCGTATGTGATTGAGTCGTCTGCATAAAGCTTCGTCTTTGTACCTGATATGTTGGCTGGTTGATCAGCAGTGTAAATGTTGAACAGCAGTGGTCCAAGTTTTGATCCTTGAGGAACTCCAGCGTTAATTCCTTTGGTTGATGACACATGTTTTTCTACCTGTACATAAAAAAGTCTATGGGTTAGGAAATTTTTGATTATTCTTACCAGGTAATTAGCAAGTCCAAGTTCCGAGAGTTTGAATAGTAATCCTTTTATCCAAACGCTGTCGAAAGCTTTTTCGATGTCCAGCAAACACGCTACAGTGGTTTCCTTTTTGTTGAGACATCATATCCCAGTTGTTCCTTGGTGCGGAGAGAATCGAAAACAGGTTCATCGACAAACA
Organism: Chrysotoxum bicinctum; assembly: GCA_911387755.1. NCBI lineage: Eukaryota > Metazoa > Arthropoda > Insecta > Diptera > Syrphidae > Chrysotoxum > Chrysotoxum bicinctum. Next base: position 198,088,509 of record OU426988.1, on the reverse strand, counting down.
TCAACAGAAGATCGAGGATTCCTCCTATACGTAACGAACAAGGACCAATTTGGTAGAAGTTATGTTAGTGGCATTGCATTGGATCAAAGAAGTCTGCAAAAAAGTTATAATTAGGCTTTTAGTACAAAAAGAAAGATATATCAAATATGGCAATTAAACCATTATTATAAGGCTTTCAGAATAAAAATAGACTTTTTTTAATTTGGATATTTTTGAGCGCTCTCAATTATACTGTAATACTGTACGTTTTTTCGGAAAAACGTTTATATTTTGCTAATAGGTAAGGCGAAAGGAGACGTTCAATAGTATCAAAAAGACAAGAAGGCGAGGGAATTGGAAGGTAAGTATAGGAAGGAGGAGATGCTATCAGGTTAAGAAAAAGACGAATGGAGGTTAAAAGGAATAAGCAAATGATAAAAATTTTAAATTTTTTTGAACGGGGAAGAGTGTATAATTGGGTTTTTGAAATGTTTTTGTGGAATTATCCATTAACACCACAAAGTGCTTCGTAAAAAAATGTTAAACGCATTTAATATATTTAAATATAATCGTTTTTCCAGTGTTTTAAAGGTAGTATATGTATATTTATTACTATTATTATATACATATTATATTTATACTATTATCCTGAATGCCTGATAATTGATTTTTTATCATATTTATACATACATACTCACATCTTTGACTTTTTAATAATTTAAGGTAGTCAACACATACAATTTTTTAGTATAATTCTTCGAATATTCTTGAATTACTTCCACAGTTATTTCAGGCAAGATTGTAAACTTTTCTACAAGCGGCCAACGAATGTTCTCTAACACACTCAAGCGAATATCTCCATTGTTTTACTTGATCAAGAGCCTTACTTTTAGATGTTCGAGATAACCGACTTGAATCACTGCCGGGTGATGATAAATTCATTTTAGGTGTCTCTTGTTTCATTAGGGTTATATTTAGTTATATTATTTTGATAAGTTTTTCTAAATATTCTCGTTCCGACTGTTCGATAGCCAAATCATCACGATCGTGCATGTGTTGATGCTTGCCCAAATCCGTAGTGATTTCTCCCACTTCCGTATAGAACTGAACGTCGACGTGCTTCTTCTTGCCAAACATAATCGCATGCTTGAGATGAAAATGCTGAAAGGCGCTCTTGATGTCGTTGTATAAAATGTCCACTTTGTCACCTCGCACTGAGACATAACGAAAAACATTTGTGTGCTTCCAAGCTGCCATTCATACGTTTGGTAACAATATTTGGAAGAATGTATAAATCTTTAAGCTTGGGATTAGGATTACCCTTGTTTTGGGACATTACAAGAGTGTGTCTTGCTTTACAAGATCTTCTTTTTCGCGCTCTTCAGCTCCGCGTGTCTTAAAGCGTTTTTGGACCTCTTTGATGAGACGGAACGCATTATTAAGATTCGATTAGGGAGCTGAGATTTCACCTGGTTCTTTTGTGTTGGCACTGCGATAGGTTCTACAATTAATAAAAAATTCAATAAATTTTATATTTAATTAATTTTTTCAGAAAACTTACACTTCTTTGTCAACGTCAACTGAATAAAAAACAATTTTCTTCTTGTTTTCTTTTATCTGACGTTTGTATACAATTCATCGCTTTGGTAGCACAGTTTTAAGCCTCGATAAAAATTAAGCCCCGAAAATTATCGGGGCATCGCTGATGCCCATATAGGCTTAGTTGTTGCATTTAACATGTGAATTGTTTGCCCCAGGCATCGTTTTTTTATCTTCGCCTATTGAAAAGGTAAAAAAAACACACCTAGAGTTAGCTAAGACCAGATAATTTTCGAGACTTAGGCTGGTATTCACCGAGCGCTCATAACTTAAGAAGCTCATAAAATTATTTACCAAGCAATATTAGTGAAGATCTACGAGCGCTCTTAAAAGTTAGGAGTGGTCCCGAACACTCCTAAGCTTACGAGCGCTCTCTTCGAAAGTTTGTTCGAAAATTCGAAAACTAACCAAACTAAACAAACCAAGCAAAATACGAAATTGACCGAAGGATTCTCACTGACAGCTGTCATTCAAGTTCGAAAACTGTTTGATTTCACAGTTTGGGTATGCCTGAACAAGAGAGAGTGGCTCTCATTTTCGAACTTCGAAAAAAACACTTGTGAGTGGTTGGTGAATACCTCAAAGAAATTTCAAGTTCAGAGCCTAGTAACGTTAAGAGCCGTTTAAGAGCGCTCGGTGAATACCAGCCTTAATCTAAGACCCGATAAAAATGGTGATGCCAAAATAATATTATCTATATGTTATCGATAAAAAAATGTTGTTTATGTAAAAATGTAACTTTTCATTTTCGTGGGAAAGATCAGCAATTCTCACGAATTTGATGCGGAAAGTGAAGAAATAAACCTGATAAACTAAAGAAATATGGATTCTGACTTCTAATTTGACATTTCACAAAATATTTCCCACATTTACGCAAGTATTTTTTAAGAGGTGTTCGTGAAAACATGTTGCGGAAAGTTATATCTTTCTACAAAGCGAAACATTATCTCGTTTCATGAATACCCTTTATATAATATGGAGGGCTCGTTCCTATCCTTAATGAATTTGTAGTACTTGCACTTATGATAGGCGTCCGTGTTTTACTTTCTGTAAGTTAAGGATATAGCTCTCTGCTGTCAATTTATATATAGTAATAATTTTCTTGGAAAAGTTTTAGTATTTATTTGCTTGTTAATTGATACAAAAATATTGAATTAATTGTTTTTTGTTAATTTTTATGCTATTCTTTTTTTCTGCCTTTCCGCCAGGCAATCAATCCTGCCAATATTATCGGTTCAATCACCCAATCGATTTAGTAAGGAACCCAGTGAATTGCGGTTATTGTGAATTCCTTGACCCAAGATCTATTTTCGATAATCTTTGTGCAAAAAGATGTGATCTTATATCATGGCAAGACATTTGATCTGAATGGTTTATCGTGGGGGCAAATCAAAAATAGATATCTACCAAACAGTTTCTAAAAACACCCAAGCACTAAGACACAAGCAATAGTTGTGTTTTTTTTGGAAAAATTATCCCTAGTACAGTAGGATTTTATATGAATAACAAATAAAACATCCGCAGTAGGATCACTGCCGATAAAAGGAGAAGTGAAATCCTTCTGTGGATAAAGATTTGACGTTTATTCGAGTATCGGAAGTGATCCTACTGCGGATGTTGTATTTGTTATTCATATAAAATCCTACTGTACTACGGATAACTTTTCCAAAAAAAAACACGGCTAATGAATACAATCGATCATTTCTTTATAGTCCTCGCATTTTGTTTTACAGAAGGCAGACCGCAATGATTTTTATTTTTATTTATTTTTATTTCATTTCACAAACTCACCTGAACACTGTGATGAGTTCGCCACTTTGTCTACCACAAATTAAGCACACTCGGCATATTCACAAATTGTATTTGTTTATATATCTATTATTATTATTTTATCTGTGCATTCAAGTCTATTCACATTCACTTTAATTTCCATTTACGTCTTCACTCCTAAAAACTTTGTTTTTGGTTGCCGCTGTCAAATTACATTGTCTTACACAAATTTGAGTAGCGCCCCCTATGATATTATACGAGTATACATATACCTACTCAAAGACAGCGCTAAATTAAGCATAAGACAAAATAAAATTTAACCAAGCATTTAAGTCCACATGTACTAAGCTTCAGCTAAAAAATCAAAATAAAATCCAGAGCATAAAATATCTGCGTTGTACATTATCCTTGAACCAAATGTCAAATGAACGCACACAATTTCTTTTCAGACAAAAGCTGTTATATGTGACATTTTTCGTAAGTTTACAAGTAAAGGGTGTTTTCTTAGAGGTGGAGAACTTTAATTTGAAAGATATTTATTCATGTAATTGGCTTTAATTGAAAGATAATTTTTCGTAGCTGCCACGGCTGGCCGTATACATGGCGTAATATAAAGGCCCAATATTTATACACTCTTCGCCGTATCAAAGTGGGTGGGCACAAGTGTAATCGTTGAGCACGATGAAAAACTGACACATCAGCACTAGGCTGTATATCAGAAATCGCGTATTGTGTGCGCACTGTAGGACGTCTTACGAGTTGCAAATTATTGTTTGGAGTAAACGTAATGCTAAACCGATCCATAGTTTCTCAAACTCATCGCTCTGATGGACGATTATGTTTTTCAAAATAAATTCGAACAACTTGCAAACGTTGTCTAACGCCAAGGTCTATTCATGATGAATTTCCGAGCAAAACTAACCTCAAAATAACCGAGAACTTTAAAATCCACTGCAACAGAAAACAGTGTTGCCAATTTAAAGTTATCCTGCTCTAAAAAAAACACCCTTTATATATTATAGTTGCATCGACCTAAGGGTATTTGGTCGATTTTTAAAGGTATCTATAGTACTATCTTGATAATTACTCACTTCCGTGTACAAAATTTAAGAAGAATTGTCTTAGTTGGAAGAGTTGGGAGAGACAGGTTTTATATGGATTTCTCAGTCTTAAAATTCCCCCCATTTTAAGATGAAAAATTAACCAAAAATACAATTGTATATCCTAAAAGATTAATTTATTTTTACACAAATATTCGTTTTTGTGATTCTAATCTGCAAAAAAAAAACTTAAGGCTCGATATTATCCTGAATCCAGTCAACATAATCACTGACTCTTGTATAAACGCCTGGCCAACCTTGCAATCCGCATGGAGTCGGTCCAAAAGACACTACTCCAGCGATGAAATAGTAAACTCGCATTTTGTTTGATGAATCCAACCCAATGAGTGGCCCACCGGAATCACCACGACAAGAATCAATACCCTGTTGTCCACCAGCACACATTTGTGAGCTTCGCAAATCAACACTACGTTGGCTATAAACCCGTTGGCAATCACTCAACGATACAATTGGGACTTCAGCTTTTAGTTTAACATTACTCGATGTTCCTTGTTCCGTTTTTCCCCAACCGGAAACATCCATGACGCTGCCATCGAAAGTTGAACGCTTCAGGAGATCTTTAAGTGGCAGACAAATTGGCCTAATGAAATCGGTATAAGGTATGCTACGTGATAGACGTAGCAAGGCAATATCGAAGGGTTGGCTTTTTGATGAAGCGACATATTTTTCATGTGGAATTACTTTTTCGATTGGAACATCAATATGAGGATCGGCACAGTCCTCAAAGTTACGAACATCCTTTTCACAATCACGGTCTGTTGACGTATCCCATTCACCTAGACGAACTTGAAATGGCGTCCATGTTTCCGGTATGGCACTTATACAATGAGCCGCTGTCAAAACGTAACGGTCATTGATCAAACTACCACCACAGTGATGTCCATTTCCATTTGCACCTTCAAATATATAGCATCGAATTATAGATAAATCGAAGTTGGTGAAAAAGAATCTTACCTTTTTTATACTCAATTAATGCCATCCATGGGTATTCGTCGATTTTAGTTACGTTACCACCGTAGATTCGATTCGAAATTACGTTACCACATGTACCAGGCTCAGGAAGGTTTGCTCGAATTCTCGGTTCCGTAGTTTCTACATTTGGCATTTGAGCCCCAATTTGTCGTTCTGGACAACAAATCTAAACACAAATTTATTCATTACATAATAAATTACAATTTTTTTACCTTTATTCTACTGGCTTACCAAAACTTTTCCATTATTTGAACCACATTGGCTTCGTTGAAGAAAACTTCTATCAGCATCTAATAGCGGTTTCTTTGTCAGCATGTTGTACAGATATGTGCATTGCTCCAAGTGTATGCACAAAGCACGTTCTGAATTGGGCGTTATGCATCGTCCATAGTTAACAATGTTTTCTACGGGTATATCGGGCGGATAATAAAATTCTTTTTTTTTTTCATAAAATTTGATGAGACAATGAAAAATATAAAGCAAACATATTCATTAATTTAAAGTAAAGATTTGTTTAAAAAACACAAAAAAAAAATACTCTACGTTCCATTTTTGAGTTATTAACATTTATGTACGTTGGTTAATATGATATACAAATCCTTTTCCAATGTTATAAAGCAAGATCGAATCTTTAAAATTTGTATTAAGTCGATTTTAATCTGTTTTTTTTTTTTTTAAGTTAGATTTTATTTTAAAAAAGACAAAATTGTCCTGGCGATGATGTTATAATTTTAGGTTTAAAATTGATCCTTTTGTGAGTTTCATATTCGCTTGACATATACTTTACGAATCCGCAGTTCAAGTGCTGTATGTTTAAATAAAATGCAGTTGTTGTTCGTTAGTAGGTATTTCCTTTTCAATAAGAATTAATAAATATCTTCAAACATATCATTAGTGACGCATTAACCTGAGTAGCAAATTTCTTTCATTTTCTTACCGTTAATTTAATAAAAAAAAACCTGTCGGGAACCAGAATGCACCTCAATTAACTGACTTTTCTAATAACAAAAAACATAATTTGCGTTTTATTTTTAGTGCTTTTCGACTTTTTTTTCTTATTTTTTTTTGTATACAAAAAATTGATTTATTCGATTAGTAAATCCGAGGTCACACAGCAAGAACACAAGTTGGTAACATACATACATACATATATGATTTGGTGTGATAAAGGCAGCAAGCCACTTGACAAGCAACAAACAGAATACTAATCAAACATACCTTAGCTAAGGAGGCTTTGAATTAAAATGTCAAAATTTTATAAAATTCCTTTTACATGAGGAAACAAATCATTTGATATTTAACGTTTTGTTTCGAATTTTTTTTTTACCTTTTACAAAATCAAAAAATCGGAAGATTTCTACCTATCTTGAAGGTCTGACTGCAGATAAAAATACGAACTATTCACTGTGGAAAGCTATAAAAGGTGTTAAAAAGCAGCAATTAAACTTCAGAACCTTATGAATGCGGCGTTAAGGCTTTCATACGTTCCACGCCAATAGTAAGTAGCAGAAGTTTTAATGGTTCCAAAACCGGGAAAGTCTCCGAACGAAAAGAAATCTTATAGACCGATTTCCCTCTTGCCACTGATCTCCATAGGTATTTGAGAAAATCTTATTAAAGCGACTGCTTCCTATTATCCAAGAAAAGCGGCTTATTCCTGACCATCAATTTGGTTTCCGGAAAAGCCACTCAACAATTGATCAGGTGTACAGAATGAAATTGAGAAATCACTAGAGAGAAAAAATGTATGTTCAAACGCATTTCTAGACGTCCTTAGACAAGGTTTGGCGCGATGGCCTTAAGTTTAAAACAGGTCTTTCCGGATCAAATATATTACATCCTTGAGTCCTACCTCGAAAATAGGCTATTTCGAGTTAAGCAAGGAAGGGAATATTCTGATTTTAAGGAAATCAATGCTGGTGTTCCCCAGGGATGTGTTCTCGGTCCGATTCTGTTCGTACTATACACTAGCGATATTCCTCAAGAAGAAGATACCATAATAGGTACTTTTGCAGACGATACGGCTATACTTGCAATATCCGATTCAGTTGAATCTGCAATCGAGAAGCTCCAACGAGCTCTAGATAAAATTTCGGTATGGACTAAGAAATGGCGAATTGTTCTTAATGAGTCCAAATCAACACATGTTAATTTTACTTACAAAAAAATTACCAATCTGGCTACTTACATTAATTCGGTGCAAATACCATATATGGAAAACTCACTTTAAAAAGAAACGAGATCAACTTGAAAATAAATTACGTGAAATGATTTGGCTTATTGGAAGATACTCCAAACTCAGCAAGTGTTAAAATCAGTATGTACGTACGGTATACAACTTTGGGGTTGTACTAAACCAAACAATAGACAAATATTACAATCTTATCAGAACAAAGTTCTCAGAGAAATCGTTAATGCTCTGTGGTACATTAGAAACAGTGATTTACAAAGAGACGATTAACAACTGTTAAAGATGAAATAGCAGTTTTCGATGAGAAGCTACGAACTCACTTAAATGAACATAGTAATAGAATTATTCGACAAACAATTGATGAGACAAACCTTGTGCACCGACTTCAAAGAACGAGACCGTTCGACCTAGCGCCATAAGGAGTATCCGCTTTCAAATGTGGAATCCGCAGGTCCTCTCAGTGGAGAGCTACCTGCCAAACGTGATTATATTATGAAATTAAAACTACTTGATAAGGTAACTAAGTAGTAGTCGCACGAGCAAAAGGGAGTTGTTTTTTAGTGAGTAAGAATCACACACTACTATGAGTACCGGGCTCATAGTGTCTATGAAGATTCTTCACATACCCACGTAAAAAAAATCTTTTACAAAATCATAAGAGATTTTTTGAAGATTCCTTTTAAAGTAGCAATGTGGAAGGTCGAAAAGGAATTTCAACAAAACCTCTTCTTACTCTGCCATCCAATTCATCCAAAATTCTATTGGTATATTGGTATTGGTATTATTAACATACATACTTGTATTTTTATTGCTTTCTGAAATTGTTACAAATTCTTGTTTCTTAACTCAAAACCAATCGTACTCGTAGCTTGAGACATTTTTTAAATCTTAATAATCAAGCAAAACATACCTATGATTGCTTTTCAATGTTTTGATCATTTTCAAAATTCAATAATCAAAATTCACATAACGATGAAGTAGTGGGATTGTTTATACCATCCCACTGTGATCTATATTTTTTTTTTTTCAATTTTCTTATAAAACTTTAGTCGCAATTGAAAGTTGTCAGCAATGTGATATGGCAAGTTATGCATTCGTAAAAAAAAATTGAACTCGAAGTTCTGAGTAGACTTCACAATTACAACGATGGGGAAGGCGGGAACAACATTCTGAGAGTTTTGAATACTATTGTGTATTAAAATATGGAAAAGAATGTTCTCCTTTAAAAAAAAAAATCTATTTTTTTTTTTGAAAATTCAATATCTCAAAAACCACATGTTCGGTATTTTTGAAACTTGACAGTTAAAAGTTTTTAATATTATCTACAAGTCTTATGGGAGGTTTTGTGGTGCATAGAAAGAAGAAAAGTCCACCCACTTTCTCAAAAATTCTTATAAAATAATATGGAGGGCTTTCGATAGTTCTATAACGATAAATATTGGTAGAGCGGTAAGGTAAGAAAGATAGAAGGGTGGACTCTGCCTACTAAAATCAACTTAGTTTATAGCTTCCTATTTCTTTTGGTATATTTTCTTTTTCTTATTTGTTGTTTTGATTTGCGCTTCAATTATTTCTTCTTGTCCTGGCAAGATATCTAACACTAACATACCTACCTTAATTACAGCAATCGGAAGTGCTCCATATAAATTAAACATTTTCTCAGAAATTGGGCGTATACCACGCCCCCTAAATGGAAAACCCCAATTTTTAATTTTGGTCCCTTATATGCAATTTGAGCCCTACCGTTCTACCAAATTTCATCGTTTTAAAGCAGTCGGAAGTGCTCCATTCAACCAACACCAATTCGGAGAAAATGGGCGGATACCACTCCCCCTGAATGGAAAATCTCAAATTTTGCTCTTCTACTTGCATGAGGAGACCTACCGCAGTGCAAAATTACAAGATTCTACAATGTCGGGAAGTGCTCCATAATTTTGATGAACTGTCAGTCAGTGAGTCAGTTACGGTTATTATGATTTTTGAGGGCTTATATCTCAGGAACCGCTTATGCTAGAAAATTGAAATTTGGTGAGGCGCCTGTACTTAACTAGCTTAGCAAATATTCGGAATTTTAAGTTTCTGACTTAATTGGTACTGAAGATAGGGAGGGGTCAAAAATCGCCCGAGTTTGTTCCTGTAAAAAGGGTGTAGTGCCAGAACTTGGCTAGGCACTACCGTGCCCTTTGCTACATATTTAAATTAATATTAAACTCAAAAGTTACTTTACAGCACGCTTATAGCCCCGCTAAAAAATTCAAGACAAAGGTTGCCTTATAGGTGATCAATTTCAATGGCAGCTACATTTTATTTTGCTGTAGGGGTTAAATTCAAAATCCACTCTCCGTCGGTTATCGTTGATGATTGCTTGTTAATATTCTACTGCAAAAATTCAATTTTTTGTCTTGACTCATCTATAAGGGGTATTTGTTTTTTTTTTTTTTTGTCTCGAAAACAGCTCTAAAGAATTCGCTTAAGCTTCGTTACTTTAATTTTTCAAAGTATCGATCAAAAATTCTGGTTTTTTTAATTTTTTTCTTTTTTCGACTTTCTTAAGTTAGTGCCGTATACGACCCAAAGTCCATATCGTTACAAAATATTGTGATGCTAAATCCTGGTTTGATTGTATTAATCATACTAATGTAGACTTTAATTGACCCTCAATTAAAACCGGAAAAAATGCTTTCCAAACCGCTATCTTAATTTTTGAAATCTATCTACTATATGTGTCTTAAATACATTTTCTCAAGTAATCCGGTTTACTTATATACTTAACCAAGTCACACTGTTAAAAAAAAATGGCAAAAACGAAAAATTCAAATAAAGTAAAAGCGAAACAAAAATTAAATAAAAAGCTAGTATAGAACCAGTGTGAATAGAGGTGTGTGAATAGTTTGGAGTTATAAAGCCTGTCAATAAAATGGCGCGCAATTTTAAACAATCTAATGTTAAGGTATTTGTATGATACCACTTATGTAACAATTTGGTAACTACGAGTATTAGGCAGCTTACTACCTTTTTTGCTTTTAAACACTCCTAAGTAAACGCCGGTTTTTTGACATAAGAAAATGTCAGAAATGAATATAAAAATTGTACTATAGCAAGAAGATAAACTATGTAGCTGATCGATAACTTTATTTTTAATAAAAAGAGAAAGTATGATACTAAATTTGATTGAAATTATCAATGGCTTAAAATCTTACTTTCTCGAATATATTATTAAAGTTAAAATCGACAAATAGCTATTTTATTTTTTTTTAGTATCGTGCTAACTACATTTGACTCTTTGAAATTTACAAACTATTAACTTTGGTTTTTACTGGAACTGACATTGTTTTAGGTTTGTTCAAAAAAAATTAAAAAATAATTAAAGAATATTAAAAAATAGTCTTAGCACGATACCAGTTACAAAATATTAAAAATAAAGACAGGTTTAGAAAACTGCTTTACAGTTATCAAATTGCTAAGAAATATCATATGAATACCCTAGGCTGTTAAAAATTTGGCGCCATTGTCTTAGTAGTATTACATATTATAAATAGTTTTGAAATCATAGTAATTCGACTAAACATATGCTTAGATTACAATTTAAATCGTAAAGTTCATAAGTAAAACGTTTACACACATATTCTTAGCAGAAAAACTAAAACAATATAATAAAAACATTTAAAACATACTGAGAACAAAAATACAAATATAAATTATAAAAGATTAAAATAATGACGAAACGCTTTCTGAAATCTTCAACCTGTTCTTAAAAACCGGCTATCTTAACGAATATTCTTGTCTACATGCTACATCTACTCTTGTGATCTTTTTGTTTTGTTTGCAATTTCTGTTTTTAAATATTCCGTCAATTAAATTATTCAACGAGATAGCACGAATTAAATTATAGCCAAAGTTTTAAATGCTGTATTTCTGGTAGTTTCACATTTTGATTGTCAATTCTCAGGTTATTTTTAAGAACAAAAAATCCCCATTCGCACAAATGAATTCCCGCAATACTTGACTACCTTGCTTTAGGCTTAATAAGTAAAGTGTAATCATTTGTCATTATGTATTGTGATGTCTATCTTTATTCTTCATTTGTTTACATTTACGAGTAATAAGTCTCTACCGCAAGAGTGCTCTCGATGTTAAGATTTTGCTTTTTTTTTCAGAGAAATCCCTTCAAGACAGGTTTCGACCCATAATTAGCAATTTCCCAATGACTAACAATCATAATTTAATAAAATAACAATTATTCAATGCGAACGAAATCTGGTTATTGGTATGAGTTTACAAGTAGATAGTTGTTATTAAAATCAACAAAGATGAGAAAAAATGCAGAAGATTTATTGAAGATCCCGAGGACCTTCAAATTTTAAGCTTCAAAGTTTAAGCAAAATTAATAACATGATAAACAAAAAACATAAATAAATCAAATTTAATATATACTTAGATTGGAAATACCAAATGTCTTGAGGGTGTTTGACTTACGTGCACTGGTCACTGATATGATACTGATAACTATTACAATTGCAATGCTCAGGGAAGATTTGCTTATCATCCTGGAATGTGCCAATGGTCAAAGTTCAAACAGTTGAATAAAAATAACTATCGGCTTCGATTCAAAAACGTTGATTATAATTAAAAAATATCAATTTATTTTTTTTATTTCTCCTGCTAGGAGATAATGTCAACAACAGAAGCTTACTCAACTCTCACAAACCGATCAAGACTAATCCAATTGATTCTCTGACTGGGACTAAAGTAACTGACAACTAGAAAGACCACCTTCTACTTCGCTGTCCCATGTGAGAAGCTCACGTTTAATAGAGAAACTAAACCGGTAGTACTCTTCATACAGATGATACTTATTAAGGGAGCAGAGATTTATTAAAAGAAGCTTTGAAGAGAATTTAAAAAAGAAAACAAAAGCTCATTTTTGATGAACTTGATCTTGAACCGATCTTTTTGCAACAAACAAGAAACAACATAATTATAAAATACATCTTTCTCAGCTTTAAAAGAAGAGACTCTGGTATTAAATTACATTATCTTAGTTAAAAGAGAATTAAATTCAAGCTCTAAGAAGTTAAGTGAATTCTTTGAAAACATTTTTTTATTAAAAGTTGGGAAAGAAAGTTACAATTAATTTCAAACTTTTTTTTTTTTTTTAATTATATCTTATCTTAAACACACCTTACACATAATTAAATCAATTATTAGGATTTAATGATGAGAAAACAACTACATACATATGTATGTACTAGCGGCCCGGTACGTGCCTTGCTACGTATAAAGTGAAATAATAAAAAAAAAAATTTATTGCAACATCAAATTCATTTATTCAAACAAAAAAATATTTTATTAATTGCTAGCTATTTTAAAACTTAATCCAAAACATTTGGATAAACAATATTTTTTGTTTTTCCATTTTGAGCATGAATAAACAAACGGCTGGGGGTACCGACTCTGGAACAGGCAACATAAAGTTGGCCATGTGAAAAACATGATTCCTCCAAATCCACACCACAAAAGTGTTTGCCCTTGATCCTCGTTTGAACTCAAATGGCATATCAGTTGGAATCATAGGGATACGTGGTATCAAACAAACTTCTCCTTTTGATTTAGCAGTTAAGATCAATCAAAATTTGGCAATAACTTTTTCACTGCCAATCTGGTGCCATTACACAGTTTTGGTGGATTAATATTTCGCAATAATATAATCAAAGAACCAACTTTCAGATTCAAGCAATGCGGTGGCATACCAGCTAGTTCCAATGAATTTTAAAATTCGATTGGATAATTCATTGCCTCATCTTGATTCATAACACTGTTAATTACCACGTAAATCTTGCATTGTTCGATTAAATGCTTCTAGTGATTTTTTATTCGCCGTTGTACACTCATCCCATAAAATAATTGACGTTAATCGCAGAACTTTTGCCATAGCAGAATTTCTCGAAATATTGCAAGGTGGAGTTTCAATCACCTGTACATTCAATGGCAATTTTAGTGCAGAGTGTGCAGTCCGACCACCTTCTAATAATGTAGCAGCAATTTCCGAAGATGCAAGTGCCAATACAATTTTCTGTTCCGATCGAATAGTTAGAATAGCTAAAATCAATGACATAACGAACGTTTTGCCTGTATCACCAGGCGCATCCAAGAAATATAATCCACCTGCATTATTGGAAACGGTTTGCATGATTGTGTCATATACGATGAAGTTCCGAAACATGTTGCAATTGCTCATTTCTGCGATGAAGTACAATATCACGGGATTGAAACTGATCACCAAGAATTACAATTGCAACCTCATCAATTGTCGATGTTCTATCAGCCCTTATTACGATTTTGTGATTATCAGATAGCATACGATCGAAAGCAATTTTGAACAATTGAACTAATGCGTTATGCTGATGGAAAAACCTTTGTAGCTTACGAATAATTTCTCGTCATGTATTCGAGACAATTACATAACGTTGATCCAATTTAAGATTTTCATCACCAATAAAATAAATTTGCTAAAATTGATGATCAGCGTCGGGGTATGGCAATAACGAACCAGCTTGATGATAAATCTAGCCCTGAATCTGTAACATGTATGCAATTTCAGGTAGATGTTGGATCAGAATTTTTAAAACTATCGAATACTTTATGATTCAGATTGATATAAACATGGGACAATCATGTTGAAGTATTTTCCTTAAACGTCGGCATAATTATCTCTAATAATTTTAGTAGCACTAAAAGAAGTCATTTGAAATGCCGAATTGTGTTGTTGAATATGGATCAAAAAGTGATTCGACGTTTGAGATGTCCCAAAAATAAATGAATACAATGGTTCGGGTGGAGTTTATATTGCTAGAAATTTCACTTTGTCATTAGCACAACACATGCCGGGCATTTCACCTGGAAAGTTAGCGTCATCACAATGTGGACATATGTATTGCGTCCATCATTCCAATATATCCGTACATACTATAATCAATTTGACTGTTGTAATTAAAAGCAGCACGCATCATTTTAGCCAAAAGAGCAGCACGACGTATTCACATTCCAAAATCAACAACTACTAATAAATTAAAAATTAATTAAAAAAAACATTGTCCAGCGGACAAAATTGTGAATCTAAACCATTCTCAGATCCCCTTGAACACACACAAAAAATTTCATCAAAATCGGTCCAGTCGTTTAAGAGAAGTTCAGTGACATACACACTCACAGAAGAATTATATATATAAAGATATAGCGCTGGGCCACCCCCACCCCCCCTATTACACTTTTGAAGTACGATAACTTGGGCGCCGAAAATTGATAACGGATTTTTGTAGAAAGGACAAATACAAGCATTTTGTACAATGGGAGGGGGAGTCTATCTCGCACCGCTTAGGAGGTAGGAGTAATTTTAGAAAAGAACGACTTAAATTTAAAAAAAAATATTAAAAAACAACGGAAATACTCACAATAAAATACTATGCCGGTTTTGAAATCCAAAAGTCTGTTCTATAATCCTAAATTTAAACTTAATTATTTATGTCAATAGTTTTTGAAAAATTCGCATGCAAGCTCAAAATTTTGTTAAAAAAATTTAAAAAAAAAGTTTAAACCAAGTTTTTTTCAAAATAGTGAAATGAAGTGCTAAATTGGCTTTTTGTGGTCAATGCTATTATCAATTCTGAATCGAACACAAGAAACTGAATGATTTTATGTCTTCTAGTTTTTGAGAAAATTGAAAATTACTAAAACTACTTCTTATGAGATTTTTGATTTTTTAATTGCTTACATAAATACATCAGTGCTAGCACCCAGCATTTAAAAAAAAATCCTTAAGTTGTAGCTTAAGATTTAATTAATTTACTGAAAAACCGTATTTACAGGTATTTTGATCACAAAGGAGATAATTATAGCAAGCACCTCGCGAATCTCTAGCCGACATTATTTAAGCCCATGGAAAAATGTGCCGATAGATGGGTATTGTATTCCTACATTTTTTGTCACCTTTTTTCTTAGAGCTTCTTTCAGAGCACCGCCACATTCAACCGAACTTGAAATTTTTCTACCTTTATCGGTAAGTTGCAACACAGTGGGGGAGTTGACTTTTTAGTTTGAATTAGACCGATTTCTTCTATGAACGCGATGCTTTTGAAATATTTTTTTTTTAAATATTAAAAAGTTATTTAATTTAGGATGAAGTACTGTATGCTTAGTCGCCATTCTTTATTCAAAGAAAAAAATACTTCACTCTTACAAAGGTTGAATAACGAATGACCTTGGTAAACAATAACCTGTACCACATTAGCATTAAAAACCAACGGTAAAAAATTCGAATGTTTTTTTTTTTTATGATCTAAAAAGGTATACTTTGAACATTACAGTTGCATTATATACAAATAAAAGCATCTAACTGATGAGCCCACTGTCGTACCTGGGCGAAACGCATCTTGGAGTTGAATTTAATTCAATCACTCCACTTAAACAGAGATAATTCTCATTTATATTCGTTGCATTATATAGGTACATATGTTAGACACAAACAATAAATAAACAGATTAATTAAGGAATTATATAAATTTGCTGCATTCGTACAGTAGTACCTTTGTATATAAAACTTATATTACTATAAATAAGACGAGAGATTGTGACGACATCTTAAGGCTAGGGACTGCAATTTCTAGATTTGTCTTTGCTAAATTTAATAATGAAATATTCTCTTTTTTACTACTTGTTTTGTATGTTATCCTACTCTCCACTGTAAAAGCGTGCACTAATTTCTACGCCACCACCAGGCTAGCGTTCGCAATACAAAATCACGCTCCATGATAATACTATAGGTTATATACATACATATATTATATATTACAAAGGTAGTACCTAATGTAAATTTTTCATAATGCATTACATTTTCATGTCTGAAAATTTTAAATTTGCAACTTTGGGCTACGTATGTATATGTAGGTACATAAGTTGACATTGGATATAGAACATACGGTAAATTGAAAGTTTCTTTAAGTTCAGTTCAGTGTGTTGTGGGGTGCACATCTCATCTGAAAGAAACCTTCTTGTTAAAGCCTAAATAAAAAAGAAAAAAAAAAAAAAAAAAAAAAGAAAAATGAATTGTTCGGTGTGCAAAGAGAAAATTGATAGAGTCTCTAAATTCAAAGTGACATGTGGTAACTGCAAGTGTTTTTTTCACAATAACTGCGTGAACCTTAGACATGAAGACCTTGAGTTTATGAAAGTAAATAAGAAATCATATCAATGTGAAAGGTGCACAGCCCTAAAACGTCGCAGTTTTCGCAATCCCGAGTCAGTGCCAATACAACCACTTGAAGCAATTGCAAACCCACCAGCTAATACAACTTCAAGCGATTTAAGCACTCCCAAAACATCTCTTTCCACCGAAGCTGAACCGACATTGCAGATGGTTTATCAAAAACTTTTAAATATGGAAATCCTACAGAAAGAATACCTCCAAACTGTGATTGATCTACGAAAAGAAAATGCTGATCTAAAATCCAAATTGAACACTCTAGAGAGTAAATTGAATTGGCAGAACCAGTATCAAAAAAAGAAATGCATCGAAATAACTGGAGTCCCCGAAGTCAATGACACAAATGCACAAAGTAAGGCGCTTCAAATTTTTCGTTCTGCTATGTCGTTAAACGTAGGCGACAAAGATATTGATAAATGCTTTGTCAAACAAGTGAAAAGCAACAACAACAACGACAATAATGAAGAGCCCACTTCCACCGCATGCAAGTCTATCATTTGTATCAGCTTTGTGGACCTCGCAGTCAAGCAACGAATAATGAGGGAAAAGAAAACGAAGAAAGAAAACATCAACTCTTGCGTTCTTGGCGGCAGCAAAGGAAATGTTTACATCAACGATGCCTTGACCAAATACACCCAGGCACTTCTAATGCGAGCGAAAGGGGCGAGGAAGGAAAAAAATTTTAAATTTGTTTGGTATTCAAATAATAAAGTGTTAATGAGAAAAGAGGAAGGTAGCAACATCATTGTGATTAGGTCGTTTGAAGACCTATTAAAAATATAAAACTCAATTTTATTTTTTTTTCTTTAAATGAATTTTGATCTTATAGATATTGATAATGATGTTCCTACCTTAACTTTTAATAATATTTCAAATGGTGAAAATGTATTTTTAAATGAATTATATTGTGATAACAAACTTTTTTTTGTACACCAAAATGTCAGAAGCTTAAGAGAAAACTTTTCTGCTCTCATTACACATTTAGATTCTTTTCTTTGCATGCCTGATTTGATTCTTGTTTCTGAAATTTGGATTTATAATTTTGAAGATGGTGATTACTCTTTGCCTGGATATGATTTTGTAGCTAATACTAATGAAACTTACGCTGCTGGTGGTGTTGGGTGCTTTATAAGGAATGATATTTGCTATGATTACTCAGCTATTCATTTGGTGAGTGCTGATGTTATAAAAATTTCTATTAATATAAATCGCGAAGTTTTTGTTGTTATATGCGTTTATAGATTTCATAAATATGCATTTTCGGTATTTTATGAGGAATTTTCAAGGTTGTTAGAACGTGAAAACGCAAAAAATTTGTTGATCCTAGGTGATTTTAATATTGACATTTTAGAAAAAAACGATACAATCTCTTCATTTTTGGATCTAATAGCTTTGTTTGGGCTGGTGTCTTTGATTAATGAGCCAACTCGATTAATATCAGGGAAGTGTCTCGATCATATTTTTTGTCGCGTCACAAATAAAGACTATACTTGCTTAGAAAAATGTGTTTTCGATTTTCAAATCACCGATCATTCAATGACCGGTGTACTTCTTGAAACTTTAGATAAAATTAAATGTAAGAAGTATGATAAAGATAATTTTACTATTATGATGCCTAAACTTGATCGAACTAAATTAAATAATTTGCTATTATTTGAACCATGGGAATTAGTTTATATTGAAAGTGATGTATCCAAATCGTACGATCTTTTTGTTGAAATTATAAAACGGAACATGGAAAATTGTACTTATTTCTCAACTTATAAAAAGAAAAACAAAAGGTTAAAACCCTGGATTACCACAAGTTTACTAAAGAGGATCAAAACTAAGAATAAACTCAGGGTAAAATGTTCCAAGCATAAATTTAATATAAAATTGAAAATGAGATACAAAAAACTATCTTCTGAACTTAAAAAAGAAATTCCATTATATAGAGATGCATACTACAACAATCAGTTTAACGAAATTAAAGGTAACTCTAGACGTGAATGGCTAATAGTAAATAGTATTTTTAACAAAGCTACTACAGCAAAAAAACCCATTGAGCTGTGCATTAATAACATTATCTACAAGAATGAACATGAAGTAGCCAATGAGTTTAATAAGTATTTTGTAAATATAGCACAAGACACTCCTCTAAATGTTAGATCACATTCTTGTCCGAACTGCCATCGTAGCGAGCACGGTTGTCATAGTTTTTTCTTTGAACCAATCACAGCACTAGAAGTTTCTAAAACTATAAATAATCTTAAAAATACTAATAGCTGTGGATATGATGACATTTCTAACCTTCTATTAAAAGATATTAAATGGTCTGTTGTTGACATCCTAGCACATATATTCAATAATAGCGTAATATCTGGTGTATTTCCAGATGCGATGAAATGTGCTGATGTCGTACCACTTTATAAAAAAGGTGGTAAGGATAAGTTAAATAATTATCGACCAATTTCGCTGCTACCGTCAGTAAGTAAGGTTTTTGAAAAACTTATTAAGATAAGGATCGTGAAATTTCTTAATAGTAAAAATTTTTTTGCTCCATCGCAGTTTGGTTTTCGTGAAAGAAAATCAACGGAAGATGCACTCTTGGATTTTTGCTCAAACATTTTTAAAAGCTTAGATGATAAAAAATACACAGGTGGTTTATTTGTTGACATAACAAAAGCATTTGATATGGTTAACCACAAAATTCTATTAAAAAAGCTAGAGTGTGCAGGTTTTAGGGGTTCCATACTTTTGTGGTTTACGTCATATCTTAATAAACGATCTCAGAAGGTTAAAATTAATAAGATTAGAAGCAGTGAGGAATATACATATATGGGTGTACCCCAAGGATCGGTAATTGGACCCTTACTGTTTCTAATCTATATTAATTCACTGTTTGAGTTGCCTTTCAAGGGTGTGTTAACAGGATTCGCTGATGATATCGGATTCGCGTATGGGACACAAAGTGTTTTAGACTTAACAGCCAATATAAACGAGGATTTAAGTATTCTTCGTGTCTGGTTTGCTAGGCATGAACTTGTTATCAGCTCTAAAACAAAACTTATGTTGTTTAATTTATCGAATGTCCATAACCTTGATATAGATGTTTTTTACCACTCTCCGGAATGTGAACGTTTTAAACTATGTTACTGTAAATGTGAATCTGAACTAGCAAGGAATACTTTTAAAAATAATCTACCATGTAGTGAGAATTGTTTTCAAATTGAAAAGGTAGATGAGTTCCAATATTTAGGTATAACTTTGGATTCAAAAATGAGTTTCTCTGGCCATACTGAAAAGTTGAGACGATACTTTCGTTCCATTCTCAGGCACTTTTTTTATTTGCGCTCTGTTTGTAGTAATGACCTTTTAAAAACGATATATTACGGAATTTTTCATTCCAAGATGCAATACGGAATAACTTGCTGGGGGGGAACAAATTTTAACAAAATACAACCACTTTTAATATTACAAAAACTTATAATTAGAAAAATATTAAGAAAATCACGTATGGATCATAGTTTTCCATTATTCGCGAGTTTGAAAATTCTTCCTTTACGTCACCTGTACTGTTTTAAGGTATTAAAAACATTCTTTTTGAGATCTGGTCACAGAAATTTAAGAATTATTGAAAATTATAACATGCGTGGAGTTCATTCATTTTTGGTTAACATTCCTCGATCGCGCACCACTGCTTTTCGTAGGTTTTATAATATAACTTCTTGCAGACTTTTTAACAAACTACCGCTTTATATCAGATCAGAATTATCACCATCTAAATTTTTGAAAGATTTAAAATTATGGTTGTTTAGCTTTGATCATGCTTGTTTTGAATCATTTGTATAATGTTATTTACTTAAATATCGCATTTCGTTTGTATTTCTCTAATTTAAATTACTTATATTCATTGTATGAATTTTCTTTTTTAACTTTAATCTTTATTTTTGAAGGGTCACCCC
Source organism: Chrysotoxum bicinctum (assembly GCA_911387755.1). NCBI lineage: Eukaryota > Metazoa > Arthropoda > Insecta > Diptera > Syrphidae > Chrysotoxum > Chrysotoxum bicinctum. Next base: position 198,067,674 of record OU426988.1, on the reverse strand, counting down.
ACCCAATGTTAAATTAATTTGAATTTTTGAATATGAAGGGGCATTTAAAACAATTTTTTTAAAAATTCTAAATGCTTCTACTATATTTCTCTTTTATTTTTACTGTATTATATGAAATAAATTGTTATTGAAGAATTATTTGAGAAATAAAGAAATGTATCTATCTATCTATCTATCTATCTATCTAAATCCAGATTCGTAAATGCAAAAAAAAAAACCTTGTATACACCCAACCTCGCACCTACCCCCAATCCTATAGTGTTCCCAAGCAGGGGGTTGCAGATATCTCACTGTTTATGCGCCGTAATGCTGGGTGCTAGCACTGATGTATTTATGTAAGCAAACAAAAAAAAAAAAAAACAAAAATCTCATAAAAAGGAGTTTTATTGATTTTCAATTTTTGCAAAAACTAAAAGACATAAAAACATTCGGTTTTTTGTATTAGATTCAAAATAATAGTAGCATTAAGCACTTTATTTCACAATTTTGAAAAAAAAATGGTCTAAACTTTTTTTTCCATTTTTTTTTTAAATTTTGAGTTTGCATGCGAATTTTTCAAAAACTCGAAAATGGCTCGAAAGGTTTTAAGATTTAAGTAATATTATGGGCATGGACAAGATTTGGTAAAAAAAATGTTATTAATGGTACCTTTCATAAGACTAGTATTTTTTTTTTATTTTCGACTTTCTCATTAACCGCTCTATCGATTCTGTCCAAAATATTTGTACAGAAACTCTTTTTGAATTTAAAATAATATTGTCTATAAAATTATTTAAAAGAAAAAATATTTTTTCGGTTTTTGAAGAAAAATTCCACATTTCCTTTTTGAAAAATCAATATCTACAAAACGTGTTAACGATTAATTATTCTACGAAATCATTCCCTAAAATCTACATTATTAAATACTTAAAATTGACATTCCAAAAAAAAAATTGTTCAATTTCAAAGTACTTTTACATAAGAGCAAGTACGTGCGATCCTGTCGTGCATTTCATTATTTTTATTATTGTTATGTTCATTACAAAAACTAGTACAACATAATGCGGAAAATTCTAAACACTATTCCAAAAAGATATCGATTTTATTTAAAAGTTGTTAAAAAGGTTTGTATATCTTCTTAATCAAAAATAAAGGAATTTTGCGAACCTCAAACATTTGTTACTTGTAATATATATTTTGTGAAACAGAAATGGATTTTTTCACACTTGAATTGCAGATGACAAGTTAAATTTCGTACACAGAAAATGGTGAAACGAAACTAATAGATTTTTTATCTAGTTTTTTTTGAAAAATATACATATCGACGGTTAACTATGAATACCTCCTAACATACATTTTTGTGAAATTCACTTTTTGATGCAGTTTCGTTAATAATTTCCATCTGCTTCGCTGAATTTTTAAAATTTAAACTATTTCACATCATAGATATTCAAAACTGATAATTATGTGTAAAATTTTATCATTATGCGTTTTAATTTTGAGATTATAATCAGTTTTTTGGGTCCCCTTTAAAGTTTACAAAATGCGACATAGGAGGTATTCATAGTTAACCGTCGATATGTAATCAAGATTTTTTACGTTATTAGAATAGGGCCCAGCAATAAGAACAATAGGGAAAACTATCGATTCAATTTTCCAATGCAAAATCATTCTAGTTTCAGAGTTTAGAAATTCAAAAATTCGTTTTCGAAATATTAAGTTTTTAACAAAAAAAAATTCTTCACTAATCTGTTTTTTTTTTTTTAAATTCAGGAGAACCATTTAAAATAATCGAACGATTACGATTCCGTCTGTCTATGTGTCTGTATGTCTATGTACCTTGACCTACAACCTAAACGACCGCAACGATTTTTAATAAAAAATAAAATTAGGTTTGCTATTAAGGCTATGTATTATGTATTGTCATAGAACCGTTTTTCAAATTTCGACTTTCTTACTAACGGCTTTAAGGTATCTGACCAAAATTTTTATTAAAATAAATTTAAAATAAAATTATATATGTATAAAAATTTTCGAAAAAATATTTTTAGGATTTTTGAAAAAAAAAAAAAAATCACTATCTTGGAAACGATGAACGATTATTTCTTGGAATTATTTCCTAAAATTTAGAAATATTAAAAAATACTTTAAATTGACTTCCTAAACTGTTTTTTAGAAAAAAATTAAAGAAATTTCTTACATAAGAAATTAATTTATTGGCATAACAAATTTTTAAACTTTGTTTGCATGGATTCATACTTTTCAGATGTCAATTTAAATTTGTATTAATTTAAATTAAATCCATGATTAATATTTATTTTGTAAGGAATTTTTAAATTTTAATGTACTTTTACATAAAAACAAGTAGGTGCGATCCAGGCGTGAATTTTTATTTTCAATAATTTAAAAATAGAATACTAAGATTACAAGCAAGATGATTACTTTAAAAGAGGTAGACAAAAATACAAATTTATTGAACATATTTCTGCTTAGATATGTGAACTTTGTCGTTCGAAGAATCATTACAAGTAATAACATTTATGCACATACATACATATGTAAGCATTTGACGGGTGGCATAGGCGAGCTATAAATTAAAAACGAATCAACTTACAGAGCTCATTATTAACTTATTTCTTAAATTATTTTATTCTTTAAAAGTTTCTTTGTAGATAATGAAAACGAAAACACGACATTTTTCAAAATGCCATAATAAAAACTCCCACATATACCAGTTTAAACCGTATTTTAAATAATATAGGTCTTATAAAATGGAAAAAGCTTTTTGCCACTTAATAAAAAAAAACAACTTTAATATTTTATTTATTCTAAAACACGTACATATGTATGTATATTTTAAACTAATCTAAATTTGTACTTAAAACTTTCAATAAATTCAACTTATTACTAAGATTAAAACTTATAAATTCGGAATATCTATTACATTATGTACATGTGTATGTAGACTTAATTATAAATTAAAATAAAATCACATTTAAAATTGAATATTTGATTTTATCCAATCGAGAAACGATGCAACTCGTGTGTATACACCAGGAAAATTAGAGACCCCACAAGTCCTCGGACCAAATGAGACCAAACCAAGGAGCGTATAACGAAAGCTGTGATCAGAAGATCCATCATCCATCAAAGGACCTCCGCTGTCGCCTACATAAAATACAATTCACAGCATATTCAATTCAAAACATAATTAAACGGTTGCAAATACCTTGACACGCATCCATATTTTCCCTACCCTGGGCGCAAATTTGAGAAGGCTGAATATATATTGGTGTCCAAGAATTTGCACTGAATTGTGCGTACGTAACCGCACATTTGCTCCGATTTACAATCGGCAACCGGACATACTGCAGAGAAGGCTTTCTATTCGCAGTCAATTCCGATTGGTGAGTACCTGTTGATTTTAAATTTATTTGACAAATACATATATGTAAATATTTCAAAAGTTAAAACAATTATATTTAAAATACATATTTTTAGATAAATTTTGACCTGCGATATTTGAACTCCAGCCAGCGACAGTTACCAAGTTCCCCGTAAGTTCAACATCCCGCAGAGCAAGATTGTTAAAAGGTAAACAAATAGGTGTAAGGGGAACTACAAAAAGAAGGTATCAATATTAAGTATGTATGAATGTTTATATAATATTATGTAGGTATGTATGTATGTATAATTTTTATATGACTTGCCTCCCTCGTCTGGCCTTGATATGCGAATTAATGCGATATCATTTGCATACTTCGGTGAGTCGTAGTTCGGATGAGCAATGATCTGTTCGATTTCGTAATCCTGATGAACTCGACACAGAACCGGATTATTTATGCAGTTTCTTTTTCGTTTCCCACGCACCTCTCCAATTCGAATATGAGAACTTTTATTTTCATACATACGAACATTAAAACTGTTTCACTACAATTGCAATAAAAAGTTATCACTTACAGTTCAAGAACATCGATTAAGTTTGTAACGCAATGTGCGGCAGTTATCACATATCGGCTGCTGATGAGTGATCCCGCGCATCTGTAGCTCACTTTTTGAGAAGCTGTAAAAATGTTTAAATATGAATAGTCAACATGTGAAAATAAAAGTTTATAGTTTATTTGATGAAAAAGATAAAATCCACCTAGGAGACTAGGGACGATGCCTGATTTGAGCCTTTTTTTGGTATGGCACGTTTACAGAAATTAGTTATAATAAACTAAAAAAACATTTCTGTTATTTATCATCAAAAACTTAATAACGAAATGTATTTTGAGTTATTATGTCAGTCATGCAGGTTTATTTTATTTTTAAATTTTATTCAATAATTTTAATTAAATAATTCGAGTTGCAGACATAATTCATAGCAATTAAATCATTCGATTTGTTTGCCGAAAACAAAAATTCCCCAGCTGAGAATTTTTCTGTTAACCTGTATAACTAGGTGTTTCGGTGTGGAAGTAATAAACTACTTTTATTGGTTTTATACTATTGATGGCTATTTAAGCTTTGTATTTTGATTTATTCGTTAGTTTTACTTGCTATAAATGTACTATAGGGCAAGTTCTGCATTTGGAAAAAAATCGAATTTTGATCAAAGTTGGCACTACGATGGTAGCGAACACGAAAAAAGTGGGTCCGGCAATAAGGTCTGACTGTCTGTATGTGTACCTCGAACTACAGCCTAAACTACTGAAGCTATTTTCTTCAATCTCGGTAGTTAAGGGTCTTTGGTGTTTCTCAGAAGGAAAATTGAAAATTATTTTTACTCCAAAACAAACGGTATCCCCCATACACACGTAATGCATAATCTTATTTATCTCGAAAACCTCTAACGATTTTTATAAAAAAAATGCACGGCTGGGTCAAACGAACTTGCTCCTATGTAATAGACTAGGAATTTTAAAAAAACACAAAAGAGAAAAGAGTGTGAGCGTGAGTAAAGAGTTGCCAGTGCGCGGTACTCTATCAACTGGTGATTAAACTATTTGATTTCGATCACAGTTGCGCGGCTAGCCTTACACGCCATGTCGGCATACTACATCGATTCCCAAAGTTCGCACTGCCGTGTCGACACTTAATCATTTCACACGACCCAAAAACCTTATCGACAATATGCTTCGATGATGTAGTTCGTGGCATGTGTTAGGAGTAAGTGGACTCCGCTACGTAACGTAAAGTTTGTTTGACTTATGTTTAACCAGGGATGTTGCTTGTGACAGCATTATATTTGTACACTTATATTCAAACAGAGATGTTATCTGATAAAAAATAGACTGTTTTTACACGAATCTGATTTTAATATCTGTTTCTCTTTTGGCTTGCGAGTGCATCTGTGCGAAAAGAAGTCATCTCTTCGCACTCCTTACTCTACTCAGTTAAGCGAATTGCATTGAGCGAACGCCAAATATAAATAAAATGCACGACTGGATCGCACGAACTTGCTCTTATGTAAAAGTACTTTGGAATTTAAGATACATTTTATAAATATAAAACATGGATTTAATGAGATAATAATGTGCAAATGCATAAAATTGCCGTCTGGTTTCCGGAAAAGTATGAATTTATGCAAATAAACCTTAAAAAATCGTTTTATTATTAAATAAATTTTTTATATAAGAAATTTCTCTAAAATTTTTTAAGAAAAAAATGTGGGATGCGAATTTTAAGTATTTAATAATATTGGTTTTAGGAAATAATTTCAAAAAATAATCGTTCATAGGTTTTGAAGATATTGATTTAAATTTTTTTTTTTTTTTAAAACCCAATAAATATTTTTTCGAATATTTTTATATACAATATTATTTTTAACTTAAGGGGATTCCTGCTAAAAATGTTGGGTTAAAATCCTTAGAGCCGTTAATTAGAAAGTCGAAAATCAAAAAAACGGGTCTATGACAGGTACCCCTAATAACATTTCCCCCCAAAATTTTTTTTCACCAAAATATAGTCCATGTCCATAATATCACACTTAATTTTTTTTATCAAAATCGTTAGAGCCGTTTTCGAGATAAATAAGACTTTGCATTACGGGTGTATGGGGGGTACCCTTAGTTTTGGAGCTAAAAAAAAAATTTCAATTTTTCCTCTAGGGAATCACCGAAGACCCTTAACTACCGAGATTGAAAGAAATAGGTCCAGGGGTTTAGGCTGTAGTGAGAGGTACAGACATACAGACACACTGAAACATGTTTTTTGTGTACTAAATTTTCCTTAAAATTTTTATAAAAAAAATTGATATGCAAATTGTTAGTATTTAATAAAATACATTTTAAAACGTAATTTAAAAATTTAATCGTGTATCGGTTTTCAAGATATTGAATTTTCAAAAAAAAAATTGTATTATTTTTTTAAAAATCCAAAAACTATTTTTTCGAAAAAATTTTTAGTTTATATTTTTTTAAATGCAAAGCAGCTCCTACATAAAAATTTTGGTTAAAATCGTTAGAGCCGTTGGTGAGAAATTCGAAAATCAAAAAAACCGTTCTATGACAGGTACCCCTAATAACATTTCCCCCCAAAATTTTTTTTCACCAAAATATAGTCCATGTCCATAATATCACACTTAATTTTTTTTATCAAAATCGTTAGAGCCGTTTTCGAGATAAATAAGATTTTGCATTACGGGTGTATGGGGGGTACCCTTAGTTTTGGAGCTAAAAAAAAAATTTCAATTTTTCCTCTAGGGAATCACCGAAGACCCTTAACTACCGAGATTGAAAGAAATAGGTCCAGGGGTTTAGGCTGTAGTGAGAGGTACAGACATACAGACACACTGAAACATGTTTTTTGTGTACTAAATTTTCCTTAAAATTTTTATAAAAAAAATTGATATGCAAATTGTTAGTATTTAATAAAATACATTTTAAAACGTAATTTATAAATTTAATCGTGTATCGGTTTTCAAGATATTGAATTTTCAAAAAAAAAATTGTATTATTTTTTTAAAAATCCAAAAACTATTTTTTCGAAAAAATTTTTAGTTTATATTTTTTTAAATGCAAAGCAGCTCCTACATAAAAATTTTGGTTAAAATCGTTAGAGCCGTTGGTGAGAAATTCGAAAATCAAAAAAACCGTTCTATGACAGGTACCCCTAATAACATTTCCCCCCAAAATTTTTTTTCACCAAAATATAGTCCATATCCATAATATCACACTTAATTTTTTTTATCAAAATCGTTAGAGCCGTTTTCGAGATAAATAAGATTTTGCATTACGGGTGTATGGGGGGTACCCTTAGTTTTGGAGCTAAAAAAAAAATTTCAATTTTTCCTCTAGGGAATCACCGAAGACCCTTAACTACCGAGATTGAAAGAAATAGGTCCAGGGGTTTAGGCTGTAGTGAGAGGTACAGACATACAGACACACTGAAACATGTTTTTTGTGTACTAAATTTTCCTTAAAATTTTTATAAAAAAAATTGATATGCAAATTGTTAGTATTCAATAAAATACATTTTAAAACGTAATTTAAAAATTTAATCGTGTATTGGTTTTCAAGATATTGAATTTTCAAAAAAAAAATTGTATTATTTTTTTAAAAATCCAAAAACTATTTTTTCCAAAAAATTTTTAGTTTATATTTTTTTAAATGCAAAGCAGCTCCTACATAAAAATTTTGGTTAAAATCGTTAGAGCCGTTGGTGAGAAATTCGAAAATCAAAAAAACCGTTCTATGACAGGTACCCCTAATAACATTTCCCCCCAAAATTTTTTTTCACCAAAATATAGTCCATGTCCATAATATCACACTTAATTTTTTTTATCAAAATCGTTAGAGCCGTTTTCGAGATAAATAAGATTTTGCATTACGGGTGTATGGGGGGTACCCTTAGTTTTGGAGCTAAAAAAAAAATTTCAATTTTTCCTCTAGGGAATCACCGAAGACCCTTAACTACCGAGATTGAAAGAAATAGGTCCAGGGGTTTAGGCTGTAGTGAGAGGTACAGACATACAGACACACTGAAACATGTTTTTTGTGTACTAAATTTTCCTTAAAATTTTTATAAAAAAAATTGATATGCAAATTGTTAGTATTTAATAAAATACATTTTAAAACGTAATTTAAAAATTTAATCGTGTATCGGTTTTCAAGATATTGAATTTTCAAAAAAAAAATTGTATTATTTTTTTAAAAATCCAAAAACTATTTTTTCGAAAAAATTTTTAGTTTATATTTTTTTAAATGCAAAGCAGCTCCTACATAAAAATTTTGGTTAAAATCGTTAGAGCCGTTGGTGAGAAATTCGAAAATCAAAAAAACCGTTCTATGACAGGTACCCCAACTAACATTTCCCCCCAAAATTTTTTTTCACCAAAATATGGTCCATGTCCATAATATCACACTTAATTTTTTTTATCAAAATCGTTAGAGCCGTTTTCGAGATAAATAAGATTTAGCATTACGGGTGTATGGGGGGTACCCTTAGTTTTGGAGCTAAAAAAAAAATTTCAATTTTTCCTCTAGGGAATCACCGAAGACCCTTAACTACCGAGATTGAAAGAAATAGGTCCAGGGGTTTAGGCTGTAGTGAGAGGTACAGACATACAGACACACTGAAACATGTTTTTTGTGTACTAAATTTTCCTTAAAATTTTTATAAAAAAAATTGATATGCAAATTGTTAGTATTTAATAAAATACATTTTAAAACGTAATTTATAAATTTAATCGTGTATCGGTTTTCAAGATATTGAATTTTCAAAAAAAAAATTGTATTATTTTTTTAAAAATCCAAAAACTATTTTTTCCAAAAAATTTTTAGTTTATATTTTTTTAAATGCAAAGCAGCTCCTACATAAAAATTTTGGTTAAAATCGTTAGAGCCGTTGGTGAGAAATTCGAAAATCAAAAAAACCGTTCTATGACAGGTACCCCTAATAACATTTCCCCCCAAAATTTTTTTTCACCAAAATATAGTCCATGTCCATAATATCACACTTAATTTTTTTTATCAAAATCGTTAGAGCCGTTTTCGAGATAAATAAGATTTTGCATTACGGGTGTATGGGGGGTACCCTTAGTTTTGGAGCTAAAAAAAAAATTTCAATTTTTCCTCTAGGGAATCACCGAAGACCCTTAACTACCAAGTTTGAAGAAAATACCTCCGGTAGTTTAGGCTGTAGTTCGAGGTACAGACATACAGACATACAGACATACAGACATACAGACAGACAGACGGAATTGTCGGACCCACTTTTTTCGTCTTCGCTATCATCGTAATGTCAACTTTGATCAAAATCTCGAGTTCGATTTTTTTTCCAAATGCAGAACTTGCCCTATAGTACCTATATCGCAAGTAAAAAGAAAACCACAAAGAAGAATGAACGATAACTCCGCATTTTCTCAACAATTGTAAGTGTTTAGTGAAAAAGTCACACTTATAGATTGGATGTAGGCTTGAAGAAAAATCAAAATCTTTTCAATCTAGCGTACTGCATAGAAATATTGTATATGCAAGGTTGATGATTGATCACGTATTTATTGGTTCATTTGCGTATATTACGTTGAAGAGATGAGAACACAGCATAGCATAAGCACTGATTAAAATATTAAAACAGCAAACGAAAATTGTATGATAAAATGAACAGACAAAATAAAACAAATTACTCGGATAAAATTACGAAAATCTCAAAGAAATTCGTATAAACACAATTTTGCTGAAAAAAAAACCACAAAGGGCAACGTTCTCTCGCCACTGAAATAATAGACTTGTACTTATGTGCTTTTCATGCATTTGAATAATGTATATCTGGCTTAACGCAACAAACAAATATACTTGTCATGCAGCGAAAAAGTCAAAACTTTTTTTTTGACAAACCACTAGATGGAGCGTTCAGCTTATCAAAATCAAACCAATCCTTTAACTCTTTTTTTAGGTTTCTGAACTTTATCTTACTCCCTCTGTCAGAGATTTACAAACTGATTCACATCATTCCCAACTTGTAATGGAATTATAAGTGACAAAAACTAATTTTTTTAATACATTGAAGTCGTAGTCATCATCTAGTTCATGGCTTGACAGATGGAGAACGATCTATATTTTGATATAGTGAATGCTAAAAGTATTTTTTGATATAATAAAGAATATCTAATTCGATAATTAAAATAATTATATGGTATGACATATAAGGGACAAATTAAATTTTGACGTATCGAGAATATTTCATTGCAGATGTCAACTGATTGCCCTGAAAAACATTTTTTGGATTTTTAAAGTTCAACTCTGAAAATGCATTTTTTGCGAGCATAAAATAAAATGTTATCGTCCGTCAATAACGTGAAGTGGATTTTTTAAGACATTAAATGAACACGCTATAAAATTTTACACGGGTTGATTTGTCTTTCGTCTTTTTCACATATTTAGGCCTATTCGGCGAGATCTTTTATTCCTTTATTCTGTTATTCTGCTATAAATTTCCATACAAATGTTTGAGCTGTCAACAAATCTTTTATGAATTTTAATTTTGGTATTCAGCACGCTAAAATCTGTTATAAAATCTGCTAAGAAAACTTTTATGAACTGTCAAACGTTCGAACATAGAAAAAATCTTTTACGAATAGCATTTTTGGTATTCAGCATGCCAAAATCTGTTATGAAATCTGTTAAAAATCATAAAAGAATTAAAGATAAACTTCTGCTACTTTTATCATAAAATATTTCAATAAGTACACAGGTGCATCAAGTAATAATGAATATTTATCTTGTATTTCGTCAATGAAATTTTCTTTAAAGGAGACAAATGAAAGAAAATGTAACAAAACACATATCATATAAAGATATAAGTAGAGTATGGCCATGGTATTCCCAGAAACATATGAGATAAAATCGTATTCCATTGCATGGATGGATACCCATAGTGTGTAAGGCTAGGCGCGCACATTCAATTTTTAGTTGCACAACTGTTTGGTAGCTTATAGAAAACAGATGAACTACTTAGTTGAATGTCCGCGCAGGTGCATATAATTATATGTTACACAAAATAGCCTTAGGCTAGGCGCGCACATTCAATTTTTAGTTTCGCAACTGCTTGGTTCGAGCAAGTAAAAGTTTGTGTTTTGATACAAACTAAACGATTGCCTAACATGAGTTCGCTATTTTGTGTAATATATAATTATATGCACCTGCGCGTACATTCAACTAAATAGTTCATCTGTTTTCTATAAGCAACCAAACAGTTGTGCAACTAAAAATTGAATGTGCGCGCCTAGTCTAAGAGTTTACATTTTTGTTCGTCGTCCATTTAAATTATGTCAGATGAAATATTTTACATAATCACAGCTGATTATGATAACAGATTTAGTTCAGTTTTGTAACAGATCTCGTTTTCGAAGTAGCATAAGGCCAGGCACGCACATTCAATTTTTAGTTTCGCAACTGTTTAGTTGCTAAAATGAAACATATGGGCTTATATGGGACACCGCGCACTTAAAGCAATTCGATTCGAGCAACTAAAAAGTTTGTGTTTTGACACAAACAACACGATTGCCTAAAATTAATTCGAAATAGTTGAGCTGTTTTCCATAAGCGCAAGAGAGAAAAGAGTGTGAGCGTGAGTAAAGAGTTGCCAGTGCGCGGTTCTCGTTCAACTGGTGATTAAACTATTTGATTTCGATCACAGTTGCCAGTGCGCGATTAGCCTAACAAACTTTTATAAAAGTTCGAACCTGTGAATACCAATCATAAAAGATCTTTTAAGGTGGAAATCTTTTATGATTAATAACAGAAAATCTATAGCAGAATAAAAAATGTGGCAGAATAGACCTAATTATTCGAGAGGTGAAGACATTTTGATTGATTGAATTAAATAACTTTTAAGGTTTTCGCGGTTGTTGGACATAATAAATAAGTATTTTTCGGATTATCCGCGTTATTTGAACGGAACGGTGACCACGCTCAATGTAATTTGATGCGAAACGTTCGGGGTGAGTCCTAAATTGCACTCATATATTTAAATTTCAAATAACGCGGATAATCCGAAAAATACTTATTTATTATGATTGAATTAAGTTCTAGCCAGCAATGGAAAGTAATAAAATCGAGATTTCAGTACTCAAAGTCTCTAATGTAAACACGATGTCGTAAGTACGCAATATTTACAATGTAAACATGGTGTTAAATGCAATCGTCGGTAAGGTAGGTTGCTACACGGAACGTGTAACCGGAACGTGTAACCGTAACGTGTAACCGTAACGGGTTACACGGGACGTATAAGTTTTACACACGTTTTCGATTCACTCTACCGCCGGGAAAGATGTTTACACATCAAAAGAATGTTATTGGAGAAAACTGTTCATAAGGATCAAATTAATTTTTTTAAATTCTTTTAATAGTAAGAGACGAAAACAAAATGCTATGCAAATATGAATTTATGCAAGAACAAAAATTATAAGTCGTTGTAGTGGTTTCTTAAAAAAAAAAGCTTTTATATACAAAATTTTAAGTTTAAGCCAATTTAAAGTTTTTATTATTGTTCGAATAAAAATTAAATTAAAAAAAAAAAAATATTGAGCCGTTTCTGAGATATCGAATTTTCAAAAAAAGAAAAAAATAGATTTTTTTTTTTTCAAAAATTCAAAAAATAATTATTTTAAAGTTTTGAAATGCAATGTGTTTTAGACTTTTTAGAAGCTTCTCTATAAAAAATTTCATTAAGAACCGTTATGTGGATAATGAGAAATTCAAAATTCGAAAAAATGGTTCTATGGTAGGTACAAGCTGTAATATCTTAATTTCAAAATTTGTTTTATTAAATTAAAGATCATAAAAATTAATTGAAAGAGAAAAAATTTATCAAAATTCTAGGTGCCGTTTTCGAGAAAAATACGATTTTTGAAAACCATTTTTTTTAATTTTTTAACATTTGTATGGTGGTGGTGGGTACCTTTATTTTAAGGTAAAATGAAATTTTTTTTCTCACATCTTGTAGATTATATGAAGAAACTTTTATTTATCAAGTTTTAAAAAAATCTAGCATGGGATTTTCGAAATATTGAGTTTTGAAAAAAAAAAATTGATTTTTTTTTTTAAAAATCCAAAAATTTTTTTTTTGAAAATTTGAATAAACAATTCTATTTAAATTTTTGAAGAGCCTTCGCAAAAAAAAATGATCAAAATCGGTGGTACAGTTTTTGAGAAAATCTAAAACAAAAAAATGGTTCCATGGGGGGTACCCTCAATAACCATTTTTCTGAAATTTTTTTTCAAGCATTACCTCGATTTAACTAAATGAAATTTTTTTGTGTTTTTAGTTTTTAAATCTGTCCAGCAGTTTTTGAGAAAAAAAATATTTATAAAATTTCGAAAAAAATTCGTATGGCAGGTACCGTTATTTTTGGTCTTAAAAAAAAAGAAAAAAACGTGTGGGGGAAAAAAATCAAAACCCATATCTACCAAGTTTAAAGAAAATCGGCCGAGCCGTTTAGGCTGTAGTCGAAGCGACAGACAGACAGACAGAATTGCCAGACACACTTTTTTAGTCTTCGCTATCATCGTAATGTCAACTTTGATCAAAATCTCGAGTAATTTTTTTTACATAACTTGCCTTATAGTACCTATAAGTCGCAAGTAAAAATGCACGGCTGGGTCGAACGAACTTGCACCTATGTAACATACATATGTAGAAGACTAAAACGATAAAAGATAAAATTAATTTTTTAAATTCCTTCAGTAGTAAGAGACAAAACAGAATGCTATGCAAATATGAATTTATGCAAGAACAAAAATTTCTTAAAAAATAAGCTTTTCTATAAAAAATTTTAGAACATTTTTAAGAAAAAAATTTGGTACCCCAACTTAACGTTTTTATTATTGTTCCGTTTCTGAGATATTGAATTCAAACAAAAATTTTTTTTAACTTTTTAGAAGCATCTCTACAAATAATGTCATTAAAATCCGTTATGTCGATAATGAGTAATTCAAAATTTTAAAAAATAGTTCTATGGTAGGTACAAGCTTGATTTCAGTTTTTTTTATTAAATCAAAGATCGTTAAAAGTAATTGAAACAAAAAAAATTATTAAAATTCTAGGCGCCGTTTTCGAGAAAAATACGATTTTTTAAAATCATTTTTTAACATTTGTATGGTGGGTACCTTTATTTTTAGGTAAAATAAAACTTTTTTCCATCTTGTAGATTATGTTGAGAAACTTTTATTTATCAAGTTTAAAAAAATCAAGCATAACGTTTTCGAAATATTGAGTTTAAAAAAAAATATTGAAATTTAAAAAAAAAATTTTTTTTGAAAATTTGAATACACAGTTCTATTCAAGTTTTTGGGGAGCTTTAGCAAAAAAAAATGATCAAAATCGGTTGTACCGTTTTTGAGAAAATCAAAAAAAAAAAATGGTTCTTTGGGGGTACCCACAATAACCATTTTTCGGAAATTTTTTTTCAACCAGTATCTAACTTTAACTAAATGAAATTTTTTTTGTTTTTTTTTTTTTTTTTAAATCTGTCAAACTGTTTTTAAGAAAAAAAATATTTACAGGACTTCGAAAAAAAAATTCGTATCCCAGGTACCGTTATTTTTGGTCTTAAAAAAAAACGTGTGGGGGGAAAAATTAAAAATGATATCTACTAAGTTTGATGAAAATCGCCCGAGCCGCTTAGGCTGTAGTCGAACAGACAGACAGACGGAATCGCGAGACCCACTTTTTTAGTCGTCGCTATCATCGTAATGTAAACTTTGATTAAAATCTCGAGTTCGAATTTTTACGAATATGTACATAATTTGCCTTATAGTACCTACATATGTACATTAAGTGGCAAGTAAAAATTATAAACATAAACTACACGATTAAATTTTTAAATTACGTTTTAAAATGTATTTAATTAAATACTTACAATTTCCATATTAATTTTTTTTTTTAAATTTCAAGAAAAATTTAGTACACAAAAAACATGTTTCATGGTGTCCGTATGTATTTTCTTCAATCTCGGTAGTTAAGGGTCTTCAGTGATTCCCTAGAGGAGAAATTGAACGTTTTTTGTTTGCTCAAAAACTAACGGTACCCCCATACACCCGTAATGCAAAATCTTATTTATCTCAAAAACGGTGCTAATGATTTTGATAAAAAAATATTAAGTGTAATATTATGGACATAGACTACATTTCGGTCAAAAAAATTTTGGGCCAAAATGTTACTAACGGTATCTGTCATAGAACAGTTTTTTTTTTATTTTCGACTTTCTCATTAACGGCTCTAACGATTTTCACCAAAAATTTTCAACAGGAGTCCCCTTAAGTTTAAAATAATATTGTATATAAAAATATTCGAAAAAATATTTTTTGGATTTTATGAAAAAAATAAAATTCCATTTCTTTTTAAAAAAATCAATGGCGCAAAATTTTAAACATTTAAAACCTACTCTAAATCAATTTTAGAATGGGAATCAACTCTAAATATTGAGTATAAAACGAGAACCGACTTTTTGTAAATTTTAAAGGACATAAACTATACTTTAACGTAAAAGAGCTCGTCTCTAACTTTAACAGCGGCAAATAGCTAGTTTATCTTTTAAAAGTATACTTTATCCATATTGACAATGGTCATTTCATACCAAAGCAAATCGAAGAAAAAAATGTTTACTGATGTTTTATTCGATTTTTTAAAGATGTTTTTTGTAAATAGAGTGACTCACTGAATATTATAAATTCGAAACAATTGTACGAAAGTTCTCTACGATTAACAAATCTGTACATATCTTATGTATGCCGAGACGAGTATAGCTAAATGAATCTGCACTTAGCAAAAACAAATTGAGTTTTTATGCTATGAATTTGCGATTTATACTTTATTTCTATCTAAAATAATGTAAATAACTTATAAACAATTAAAATCTGTACCGTATATAAAATGTACTTTTTTTGGCGAAAAATTATTTGGTTTGAAGTTGTCTGTTCTTTTTATTATTATTTTTGTTTGTTTGTGTAGTTGTGTTTGAGTTATGTATCTATCAAATTAAGGGTTGTTCAGAAAGAAATGTCTAACGTGATTAAAATTATAAAAAAGTTGAACAAAGCCCCCAAGCTAAACGACTGCGTTAAGTAGAGCCGGTTTTATTGCTTAAAGCCTAGTACGCAGATCGAGACAACACAAATTTTATCGCTACAATTTTAATCTCTACAAAACGTTTCCAAATCTCGCGCAAAAGTTTGAATTTGGAGAGATAAAATCTAATTTAATGTGTTTTGTAGTGTATCTCTGGAACGGGTTGTCTTACAAGTGGTTCATAAATTTTGGGAATCTCCTCTTGATGCTTTCAAGAGAAGCAGCTTGGACAAAAATCACTTTCGAAAATACGGTGGCTGTCAAAATTTGTGCCTTGTATCATTCTTTTTCCTGTCAATATTTAGTGGAGACATTTTGTACAGCAATGCACAAAAGTATGAATTTTGCGCGCGAACTGCGTACTGCTCGGAAAAATATCCAAGACAAAATTTTTCCCGATCCTACTAGGCTTAAACGATGAGAACGATTATTTTTTTTTAATTATTTGCTAAAAGCTATATACTACTAAATACTTAAAATTGGCATCCCAAATTTTGTTCTCGAGAAATCTTAAAGAAATTTTTTATATAAAAAATTACTTTAATAATAAAACGATTTTTAAACTTTGTTTGCATACATTCATACTTTTCCGTAAATCAGACGACAATTCCACGCATTTTAACATTTTTATCTCATTAAATCCATGTTTTATATTTATAAAAATGTATTTTAAATTCCAAACATAGGAGCAAGTTCGTGCGATCCAGTCATGCATTTTTTTTTTAGTTGATTATCGACTTTCTCATTAACGGAATTAACGGTGTTGATCAAATTGTTGTACAAAGGAGCTCTTTTGAAGACATTTGAGAGATGGCCTGTGTTATATTCAGGACATCGGCCGATTGTGGTTTATTCGCATAGTCCTGCGACTTCAGGAAACCCGACAAGGAAAAATCTAGCGGTGTCACATCGAGAGGTAACCTTACCCTCAAATCATTCATGCTCCATGGCACGTGTCGCCATCCTGCCGGAAACGTATGCCATCTAAATCCATATGGCTCAATTCAATAAGAAATTGCTTATCCTTATCATATAGTTCTGTAGCCTTCGCCCTTGACAGTGACCGTCTCACCAACGTCGTTTTCGAAAAAGTATGCACCTAATGATACTGCCGGCCCAAAATTTGCACCAAACTGTAACTTCTTGCCATCCTAAATATGCACCAACGAACACTCATTTTAATGAAGATAGAAAATTATTTCTGTTTAAGTGGAGTGATTGAATGAAATTCAATTAAAAGCTCAAGTGACCTCAACTCCAAGGTGCGTTTCGCCCAGATACGACAGTGGGCTCATCAGTTAGATGCTGCCGTACCTTGGAGTTGAGGTCACTTGAACTTTTAATTGAATTTCATTCATTCACTCCACTTAAATAGAAATTCTATCTTTATTGATTTAATAGTCTTAACACGGACATTATTATTCTAGGTGTCTGAATTTAATCAAATTCCCCTAGAAAAATAAAATTCACAGTCTATTAAAGCTGTAAATTTTATAAGAGTCGGTAAACATCGAACAATATTTGCGTCTTAAAAAGGTACGCAGCATCTAACTGATAAGCCGACTGTCGTACCTGGGCGAAACGCACCTTGGAGTTGAGGTCACTTGAACTTTTAATTGAACACTCATTTTGATAATAAAGTTTTATCATTTGAACATACTATTCAATCTTGTTAATTTTCGTGGTAATCTGGCACCAGTAACTGAATAATAAACAATGACAAATGTCACTAAAGTAACATGTCCGCCACAGACCGCCAAAATATACACACGCCAGTTGAAAAACCCTTTAAATGAGACTTGCGATGCAGTCGTGCATTTTATTTTTATCAATTAAGCTATTCCTTAACGGATATTTCCTTGCAATATAATAAATATATTATCGCGAAATCTTCGACAATAAACATTAAAATCTGTACATTACATTACATCTCAAAATCTAAACATCAATTACCTAAAAGAGTACTCGTAAGCAAAAGATCACTCAAATTGAACTGACATAATACTCTTACTGCATCATGTGCATGTGCACTACAAAGCAACATATGTAGTTTACATTTCCAAATAGCAATTTTCCACAGTTCCATAATTTGTTTTGAACTCCAAGAAGCTTCTTCATCAAAATTAATTTATCTCTGTAAGTTTTAATCAACCCAAAAACATAGATCTTCAGTACAAAACATACCTGAAACAATAAATCATCAACAAGGCAGAAATTTTGTATCGGAAATTGCGATTGTTTCATATTTTGCCCTCAATTACATTAACTCAATCATAAATTAGATTGAAATCCAAATTAATATATTTTCATTGCAGATCAACGGCAAACGTTGGAAGTCAATTACAGCAAGGAGGCAGCAATGAGCGATTTAAGCCAATCTAAATTGCATGCAGTGAATTGTGAGCCATGTCAGCCAACGGCACCATGTCCAACTACTCTATCAACATTCAAATCTAAATCTAAAGCAGACCTTAAGTCCAGTGATTCACTATCATCATCATCATCCATAAAATCTAATGATGACGAATCTAGACCATGCACATCAAAATCACCAAGTCGTCTTCCACCAGTACCAAACACATCAGCTTTAAGCTTTCAAAACGTTTCAAGCCACTTTGATACCCTTATGCAAATAGATAAATCTACAAAGTCATTGCTAAAAAGTGCTGCAATGTTTATTGTTGGTGTTTCTCTTGTCCGAAAGATGAGATACATTATTGACAACTTGAATGTTATGTAATAAAATTTCAATACCAAGAATAAACTTACTTTTGTTAATGTATCCAACACGAGCAATCCATGGAAATTGACCAGGCCCACTATCCTTTCCTCCAACAATTCGTGTATTTACTGAGAGTCCACAGTATTCCGAGTTCAAAAGCTTCGATTTGTTATCGTTTTCAAAAGTTCGTTTCGTTACTGAATCCACTGTTGGCTCTAGCTTGGAGAACTTAAATCCACTTGGAGCTGGATAGCCGTATAAAGCATCAAAACTGTCATATCCATGTTGATCGATGAAGGGTTTCAATTGCTTTTTCTTGGAACTGATATCAATTTCGTCTTCGAATCCATCATCAAAAGCTGGTGGACAATTCTTTCTTGTGTGAGGATCTTCAAAATCCACCAGATTTTGTTCATAGCCCGGAAAGTCTTCGAATCCATAGTTAAATTTTCTAACAATTTTCTTTTTATTATTTTCCAAGAAGTATTTGTTATTGTTCAATTTGCTGGTGTCCCACACCCAAGGTTTTTCATCTTCAAACTCAAGCGAATAATTCTCGTCGGATGGACAGCAAACGAGTGGGTGGTTTTCCGCAAAGCCACACGAAGCTTTGCGTATTTTATCGTAAATATAACTTCTTTCAGATGATTGAGCTTTGATTGCAAGGTTGATCATAGTTTTGCAGTCTCTAATTTTAACGCATTCACAGTCTTTTTCGAAAAAATAGTTAACTTCTGGATTTGAACTTCGCTGCAAATGGGAAAACCCATAGTCTGGGAAGGTATTGGTTACTATAAATAAACAAAAGTAAACTTTAGTAAAGAATATTATATACAAAATATATGAATAATGTAATTAGAAAAAAATAAATCTTTGTAACGAAGCAGAGGTTTGATCCGCTCAATGCAAACACTCTTCATATGGAGATTCATAAAGTAGCCATTACTTTTCTGAAAGAGTTGATAACTGTGCACTACTGAAGTTTTTTAAAATATTCTAGACCCTAAGTGCAAGTAAACTGCTTAGACTCGCGGTACAAAGGAAGTACAATAAGCCCTCGATGATAGACACCCTCAATAAATGAAATACCTCTTTAAAAGCAACACACAAATTCTTACCACTGTTCTGGCTCCCCAATTGCAACGTGTGTGTGACCCAGTGAATACAACTTTCCATCAAACAAATGTTATTTTATTTAATTTTTGATTGTTTTTTTTTATCGGTGTGTACTTTTATTATAAGTGAACCATCTTACAGCCAAATTTGGAGTCGGAATTCCGGGGAATTATTTTTCATACTCTTTGGTTTTCACATTTAATTTACTCGTAATATCCAATTCTTTTGTGATTCAGTCATTTCAAAAAAACCTCAACTTACGGAACTACCCGAATGTACTCGTATATGGATTATTTTTATACATAATGTAGAGTCATACTGTATGAGTATATGGAAAATTATGGATTCCTCAAATAGATTTAACCTTGATGATGTCATACATATGAACATAACTATAGATATAGATTTCCGTCTAACCTAGCCCTATTTTCCCGTCTTAAGTCTCCTCATGCGAAGCGAAATTTAATGGGTGTTTTCCAAGAAGACAACGAAATGTGAAATTTGAGTAAGAAACTTCTTCAAATAAATCTGTTCCAAATATCAGCAGTACATCCCCGAAAAATTTTTATGCAGTGGCTGAGAATATCCCAAGACCTTCTGCATGACAATCCAACGCACTAACCATTATGCTAAGGGCTAGAACCAAGAGTAGAAAGACAATCTTTCGTTTACCATTTCGCATGTCATTTTGGGATTTGTCAACTTTCACTGTGGACGCTTAAACCAATGACAAAACTGTCAATATCAAAACAATCAGTAAAAATAACATTTTTATCATGGTGAAGTTCACCAACGAAGAACGAGTGATTTAGACAAGAATTCGGGGAACCTACATATAATTTTCTGCTGATTCCAAACAGCTGAAATAAGAAGTACATTTCAAAACAATAGATACTTTTGGCAGGTGTCTGAAAAGAGTCAGTACTCCTAAAAAACACTACCCTGAAGGGTAATGGTAAATGGTGTTTAAGGCAAATATGGTGAGTTCGAACAAGACATGAAAGTCATTTACAAAGCTCTATCCTTTATGCCAAGTGATACTTCTATTGATAAAAACCCGCTAAAATGGTGTACCCTCCCTACCCTATTTTTTGAGAGTTTTTAATAAGTGCTTATTTTATTTATGTTAAGAAATATCGCTCTTTAAAAACCGAAAATGAGGCTTTTAAAGCAGCATATCCACTAGAAACCTGATGTTGAATCTCACAGAACCAATCTTCAATTCAGTTTGGAGAAACAGAGGTAATTGCACTTAATGTTTCTAAAGTGTTGGAAACCATTTTTCACTGAGTTTTCTTATTTAACATCGCTCTTGCAGCAATTGTACGAAACTCAAACGTCAACAATAGAGCTACAATTTTTCAATAGTCAGTTCAACTGCTTGCTTATGCGGATGATATTGATATCATTGGGAGCACGAAGCAAGCTGTTACCGGTGCGTTTGCAAGTAATTAAGACAAGACGAAGTTTATGCTATCATCGAGAAAGCAATCTCAACATCGTCGACTCGGGCAAAACGTCACGATGGATAGGTATAACTTCGAAGTCGTCAAAGACTTTGTCTACCTGAGCTCCACTATAACATCGCAAAATGACATCAGTGCAGAGATCAAGCGAATAATTACTCTTGCCAACCGCTGTTTCTTCGGCTAAGAAGGCATTTGAGTAATAAAGCCCTATCTCAAAAAACCAGGGAGACCTTGTATAAGACCCTCATCATCGCGGTCCTGCTGTATGGGGCAGAAGCATGCACACTGTCTAAAACGGATGAAAATCTGCTTGGGTGCTTTGAAAGAAAAGTTCTTCGTTTGATCTTCGGTCCAGTCTGTATCGATGGAGTATGGAGGAGAAGTTTTAACAACGAGCTGTAGGGGCTTTACAGCGACGTTGACCTAGTCAAGAAGCTGAAAATACAACGGCTGAGATGGCTGGGACACATGGAGCGTATGGACACCGACGCACCAGCCCGTCGAATCTTCGAATCCACCCCTGAATGTCTGCGCAGCAGAGGAAGACCAGACCTCAGGTGGCGCGCACAAGTGGAGAGCGACCTCAACCAACTTGGAGTGTGTAACTGCAGACAGCTAGCTAGGGATCGAGCTAGCTGGAGGGGCTTGTTGGTTGAGGGGAGGCCGTAGTCCACCCTGGACTGTGAGGGCCATCTAAAGTAAATAAGTAAGTCTCTTATCGAAATACCCAGAGGCGTATTTAGGGATTTGGGGCCCCGGGCTGATAAATTTTGCCCCCCTTTAGAACAATGAAAATAAAGTAATCAAAAATAATAATAAAAAAAAACACAAAATGCATAGTATTTGATGTTTTCAATTTTTTTTTTGTGTGTATATTCATTACAAAATTCATTAACAATAGATTCGTTATCTAAATTTTTTGTCAGTTCAGCTTCTATACTTAATAAAGCTAAACTATTAATGCGCTAATGCGATACCTTAAATAGGTTTTTATTCGTTTCAATACGGAAAACGATCTTTCTGCACTACAATTCGTCACGGCAGTAGAGCTGTGTCAATCAGGATCAATTCGGTTTTTTCGATCCGATCATCGAAAAGTATTGATGATCTAAATCACAAATTTTCATTTTAATTGATCCCAATTTCAACCATTTAGATGATTCTGGTTTCTCGATTTTCTATTTCAATCTCAATCATTTCAATGAGTCTCGATCTTTAATATCAAATAACTCGATTAACCATGATTTACTCGATTCGATTTGGTGTTATTTGAGGTATCAGGGGTGGAATCGCAGATAGGAATGAAAGTATTTATTTTGAAATTTTCACGACCACAAAAAAGAACCTTCCTTCGCGACACTAATCATCTCGTTTTTTCCTCTTGACGATTTTTTTTTTGGTCCATTTTGTAATTTTCGGAGGTTTTGCTTTTTCCCATCTCTTCAAAAACATCAAAGCATTCTCGTTTTTCTCTCACAAAGATATGAGTGCCTCGTAGAGCCTGGACACAGTTTCAACGTCTGTATCAACATCTTGAATTTCTTTTTGATACAATATTGAATTGCTTGAGTATAGAAGACAATATTTCTGTCTCAAGGGACTTCAATTGTGACAAGTAAGCACGATACTAAAAAGATAAGAAAGGTATTCGAAGATGTTAACTTTAGTAAAATGTTAGAGATATCATGATGCTAAATTTGATTAAAATTAACAAAATCGTCTTTTTAACCTAGTATTATACTAAAATAGTTTTAACATCATACTAATTCGTTTAAAATTTTGCGCCAATAGTTTATAAAATAATGCCTATCCATTTATTTATCCATCATTATAAACTATTGTACAAAAAAACAATCATTATATTGTTTCTTAAGTCGTTTAAAACTATTGACTAAGGGAATGTTATTTGTATATATGTACATGATTCAGCCAAAACTAAAAAAAATTGAGGCATGATTTGCTAGGTATATAAAGATTAAAAATTTGTGTGTGACCTTATATCTAGAATCCGGCTTGATGGATTTTTATAATTTTTTTTTTAATAAAAAAGGACTTTTTGTAGATGGCTTCGAAACAAAAAATTAAGATCCGTTCTAGAGCTGCTACATAGCAACAAGTGCTTTTTTTCTAGATAATATTTTTGTTTCATTGGAATTTGTTGCAAAGAATAGGTACATATATGTCTGTAAATATTTTTATTATGAATTTTCATTATAAAAAATCGTCTATAAAAAATAAGAATAGTAAATGGTGAAAAAAGTGAGTGACATGTTACAGCCGGACACTCACGGTACTGTAAAAATTGTCATGCTTGAAAAACTCAAAAAATCGCATTTTTTTAAATCTTTGTATTTTTGGTTTATCCTTCGAAAATATTGTAAATTAGAAATTGTTATGGGCGGCATGCGCCCTTTTGCTTGTATGTTTTGAAAGTTCAATCGCTTCAAAAAAATATTATTAATTGGCCAATTGCTAGGGGCGACTTGCGCCCTTTTGCTTGTATATTTTGAAAGTTCAATCGCTTCATTATATTATTATAAATTGGCCAAGCGCAAGCCGCCCCTAGCAGCCATGCCGCCCCGGGCTATAGCCCTTTTAGCCCTAGGGTAAATACGCCCCTGGAAATACCTACATTTGGTATCGACTTCGTTGGATTAGAAGTAACCTTTCTGACCCTTCAATTGGAGTTATTCTGGACGGTTTTAAGTTTTATATTTAAATTTTAAATGGTAGTGTGCCCTAAGGTTCTATTTTGTCTCTTGCAAGCTTTCTTATCTTCATTACTGATATTTTGTCTGAAACTTTTAATACACTTCATTGTTTTGCTCACGACAGCACCTCATTTCAGGGTTATAATCTTCGATTGTGGAACTTAATCGATATATTAATCGGGGTATTAACAATCGATTGCAATTTAATGTTTCGAAAGCAGAAAGCTGTCTTCTCTGGGCCAAGCGAAATAAACCACTAAGTCATTATGCATGAATGACACTTGAATCAAACAAACTGAAAAACTTCCCGTTATCCGTATATTTACAAGGTGGCGCAAAATTAATTATCCAATTTCGTTTTTTAATTACTTTTTTACTAAATAAAAAAAATGATTTTGAGTGATGGAAATCTTTATTTGGACCTTTACAATTTTTCTCTTAAGTATAAAAGATGATATCCACCTAGTGGCTGCCACCAGTGTTGATACACATTCGTGCCCATTTTATAGCATTTTCGATAACTTTCCCCAAGATTTCCGGTCATAACTGTTCGCATCCTGTCGATTATCTGAGGCTTGTTGGCATAATCCCGTGACTTCAAGTAGCCCCAAAGAAATATGTCTTGGATGGCTAAATCGGGCGATCTCGATGGCTTTACCAAATCTCCAAAACGGGAGGTTACGCTACCAGAAAACGCTTCCCAGTAATAGTGACGGTATTGTCAATGGCATCTTCAAAAAAATATGGCCTAATCACCCCTCCCGCACACAATGGCTTTTGGGTGGATGTAATGGCTTATAGTGCATCACGCGCGGATTTTCAGTGCCCCAGAAACAAAGCTTTTGCTTATTGACGTAACCGCTTAAGTGGAAATACGCCTAGTCGCTCATGATGATATTCGACACAAAATCGTTCTCTTCGAGATTGATAATGGCTTGACAGTAATTCAGCCGGAATGTTTGCCTAGCTGACACTCTATACGATTAGGAAATCGACGACGCACAGTGGATCGACTCTATACATTTAGACGTGAAAAATTCTAATCTTCTTGGAAAATATCTGTCTCCATTTATAATGTTCATAAATGTAGAAAATTATTCTATTCTATTTGATTGTTCAAGTCTTTAAAAATTTCGAACACCTCTAGTCAATTTTTATGTTTTAGAATAAATCGTTCCAGCCGACTTCCAATTTAAATCAAAATTGGCTGATTTTGAACTGATGATTCTCTTAAGCTTAGCAGTATTTTAACAGTTTCTTGGTTCTGATGCATTAAACTAGTTTGAAATATGTTATAAAAGTTTTTTGTCGGAGTTGATTTGGAATTCGAACACCAAACTTAAAAAAATTCCTTCCTTGGGACGCAGAAATCTTTTCCTAAAAAGTGGGCAAAAAAAGGGCTTTGCAAATCTTTGCGAGGTTTATCACATATATTTCCAGAAAGTAGACGTCCATCGCTATCCAAAACACATAATTTATTTTTAAAGCAACCTTAGGCACATATTTAGATTTTCCAAAAAATACACGTTAAAAACAATTTTTTTTTGTTCTTTGAATAACACAATTTTTTTATTCAACAAACAAACTTTAAGACAATTTCAATACAGATTTATAAAAGTAAATACATTCACGAACAACTGCAATTATTTTTTTTCAATTTCACTTAAAATTGTAATTTTAACAATTATTTTTCTAAAAAACTTAAACGCACCAGATCAAAAAAGGGCTTTTCACTTTCAAGTTTGGAGGTCATTTATTCCATGCTAAACTGGTTTAAAGAGAAAAAAAAGGTGTTTTCAGACTAAATAGTTATCCGTTATAGATAAGAAATAGAATTTTTTAGAATTTTAGACATTGACTTTTTCACGTCTAATTGTATGGGGTCGATCCACTGTGCGACGTCGCAATTCCCGCTGCGCTAACACAACCGACCGATTATTGGTAAAAAAAATTGACACAGTTATTACATGCTCTTGCGGAGCATAAGGCTCCATTGCTTGTCTGTTTGTATACTACATCTGTCTAGTTCACAAATGCCAAATATGACTGACGTACAACGCCATTTGCAATACAAGTAAAAATACTATTTATACAAAATTACAAATACAAGTAAAAAGAACTATTTATGTGTATGAAATTTATTTTATTTTTATCCAAGACAAAATAAATCGTCAAACGTCAAATTCAATAGAAGCTATTCACAAAAGATTCTTGATTGTTGTTCACAATTGATCAAAAATTCATCAATTTATTGATACTTTTTATAAACTATCAATGCATTGATATTTAACAACAGTTGTCAAATATAAAATTCTTTCCTAAGCCGTAGTTCTCTTTCTCTTATCGATTTTTCCCCAGCATTTTCCCCTTTTGTGATGTACCAAATTTCAAGTCCAATGGGTGTAAACATCCATTGAATTATCTTCACTGTGTTTCACTAAAACAATATATGTATGTACATAAGAGTAGTCATTTTCCTTTGTGTGTGAAAATTATAAAAATAAAATGCACGACTGGGTCGCACGAACTTGCTCCTATGTAATAGACTAGGAATTTTAAAAACGAATGTTATTAGAGAAAACTGTTCATAAGGATAAAATGAATTTTTTTTAATTCTTTAAGTAGTAAGAGATAAAAACAGAATGATATGCAAATATGAATTTATGCAGGAACAAAAATTATAAGTCTTTGTAGTGGTTCCTTAAAAAAATAAGCTTTTATGTAAAAAATTTTTAAAACATTTTTAAGAAAAAAATTTGGTACGCCAACCTTAAGTTTTTATTATTGTACGAATAAAAGTCTAATTTCCAAAAAAAATACTAAGCCGTTCTTGAGATATCGAATTTTTCAAAAAAAAAATTACTTTTTTTTCTAAAAATTGAAAAAATATTTTTTCTTAAGTTTTTAAATGCAATGTTTTTTAAACTTTTTAGGAGCTTTGTTATAAAAAATTTCATTAAAATCCGTTAAGTCGATAATGAGAAATTCAAAATTCGAAAAAATCGTTCTATGGTAGGTACATTATAAATCGTAAAGATTAATCAAAAGAAAAAAAAATTTAGCAAAATTCTCGGAACCGTTTTCGAGAAAAATGCGATTTTCGAAAACCATTTTTTAAAATTTGTATGGAAGGTACCGTTAGTTTTAGATAAAACAAAATTTTTTTTCTCAAATCTTGTAGACTATAGAAACTTTTATTTGCCAAGTTTGAAAAAAATCGAGCATGGGGTTTTCGAAATATTGAGATTCCAAAAAAAAACAATTAAAAATTGAAAATTTGAATATGTAATAATATTTAAACTTTGGAGGAGCTTTGGCATAAAAAAAATTATTAAAATCGGCTGTACCGTTTTCGAGAAAATCAAAAACAAAACAAATGGACCCAGGGGGGCTACCGAAAATAACAATTTTTTGTAAAATTTTTTTCAACCATTAGCGAGTTTTAACCAAATGAAATTTTTGGAATTTTTTTTAAAAAATTCTGTGGGACAGTTTTTGAGAAAAAAAAATATTTATAAAATTTCGAAAAAAAATCGATCGTATGGCAGGTACCGTTATTTTTGGTCTTAAAAAAAAATAGAAAAAAACGTCCGGGGGTAAAAAATTAAAACCCATATCTACAAAGTTTGAAGAAAATCGGCCGAGCCGTTTAGGCTGTAGTCGAACCGACAGACAGACAGACAGACAGACAGAATTGCGAGACCCACTTTTTTCGTCTTCGCTATCATCGTAATGTCAACTTTGATCAAAATCTCGAGTTCGATTTTTTTTACGAATGCATAACTTGCCTTATAGTACCTATAAGTCGCAAGTAAAAATAGAAAATTGTTTTAGCGATTTTATACATTGCAGCAGAAAATGTTTAACTTGATTTTGGCACTCAAAGGTAATGAAATTTAATTTCATTAAATCAGTTAACACCCTTGTCCATGCCAACGACCTCAAACTCAGGGATTTTTTTTTAAATATAAGAACTTTGCAGCCACATTAATTTTAAGTTAAACCATTCCTTAGATAGCTATTCAAATTAAAGCAAAGTTAATTCTAATCAATTTCCGAATTTAAAATTTGTATTTCAAAAAAAAAATGTTTCTGGTTACTAAGCATAGTCAGTCAAGTCATTTAAATGTCATTACCTTTGAGTAATAATTAAAAAAGAGCTAATTTGTAAAGAATTATTATGAATGTTAAATAAATGTGTTTTTTTATTAAACGCTGTACTTAATCACTGTGGGTGCACTGAGAAAATGGTCATAAATGGGCTTATGCAAAAGCGTTGACCCCAATAAGATATTAATTCTATAAACGCAATATTAGGTGTGTTTTGTTGAGCTTCTTAATGTACACATCAAGAAATGTTACACATTAAGTAAATGTATACATTAAAATTACTGAAGAGTGAATGTGCTGTTAACATGTTGTTATTGTATTTACATGTGCAAAATAAGCTTAATGTGTAACATTTTTTATTGTGAACATTAGGGCGCTCAACAAAACACGCCTACTATGTGAATTTTAATATTTACAAGTTAGGATTGAGCTTAAACATGGTGAAAACTCCCTAATATGTTCTGTGAATCTGTAGCTCGAACACCAAACGAATAAACACCCGACCATTGTCCTTAATACTACACAAATTTTAACGCTAGAGTTTCACTACGCTGATGTCAATCTAATACTGGAGAAAATAAGGGCGACTAGATGTGGGAATGGATTAAAATAAAAGCGCATGTATGCCATTATGTATGAAATATAACTTCTTTCAAATGCCTGACTTTTCTAATTTTCAATTACACTTCTGCATAAATTCCTCTGAATTTGAGCCATGGCATGTGTTATGTTAACCCTACATCGGTCGGTAATTCAGGTTACCTCTTTTTTTTTTTTTTTTTTTTTTATAATCTACCCGCGCTCAAGGGATTATGATTTACCCTTTAAATGTTTCAACACAGCGCGGGCGTGAAGTTAATGAAGAGAAAGAAGGATAGGAAAGATGTGTGGCACGATGTTCTGATATATTTATCTCCAGGGATGGCGGCTGAGCTAAAGCGGAGAAATGCCGTGTCTTATTTCTATGTCGCTTATAATTCACATTATTTTATTCGTGTTCATCCTTGTTGGGCATACTAGTTTAACTCTATTACATGTTGTTAGTGTTACGCCTGAACAACATGTAATGAGTAAACCAGCAACCCATTGATGACAATTTTTAGAAGGTTTTTAATGGAATTAAAGCGACATAGAAGACGGCAGGGATCGAACCTGTGATCATTAGGTTCACAGGCGAGCACACATCCATCGCGCCACTGCCACCCCCAAAACTACAAATGTTTTCACATAAAACAATAATAGGGTAAACCGACCAATCATTGGCACCTTAAGGTTACTCACCACTTATTCGGCTTATATAACTTATGGGAATTAAGAAACGACAGTTTTTTTATTTTTTTTTTATTTTTGATTATATTTTTGTTTAGTGAAAAACATTAAATACATTATTTTTTGTTAAAATTAATAAATAATTAATAAAAAGTAAAACAATGTCCTTTTACCAATGATTGGCACCATTTTCCAATCATTGGCACTGAACAAACCAATGATTGGCACATTGATTTTGTTTAATTTTTAAAGTTTATTAAAACCAATAAAAACAAAATAAACAAATAGTATAACTCAATTATATAATTTAATAAATAAAAGGTAATTTATTTTTATAATTATATTTAAGTCTTTTCAGTTACATTATGTTTAAATTAAGGCCGAGATTAGATAAGATTTTTATTGATTGATAAAAAAGTCTATTATCAACCTAAGGCAAATTGATACAAAATTATGAAAATCTATAACTTTTTCATTTACCAATGATTGGCACAGTGCCAATAGCCAATGATTGGCACTATTTCTAATGATTGGCATGGCATCCAAAGATTGGTATAGTTCCAACCAACCCAGTGATTGGCACCTCATCCAATGATTGGCATGTGCCAATAAATGGAAATTTGATGGATTTACATTCCTATAGTTGACACCCCTTATAAAAACTATATTTTTAATAAAATATTAAAATAAAAAGAACTAACCTCTTTGTTATAGTTAATTCTTTTATAATAACTGCACTTGAAAATGGTTTTCCTCTTAAATTTATTATTAAATTACACTACAATGTCACCACTTTCCTTACGGTTTTCACAAGTTTCACATTAAATTTGGCGCGAACTTGATTCTAAATTTTTAACAGCGTTTTTTTAATTGCTACTAACTTCAGATGCCAAAAGAAATGATGCCAAATCATCAAAAATAGACTAAGGCTAATATTTTTAAAAAGATTTTATTAGAAAACTTTTAAATGTTATTAATACGAGTAATTTAAACTGTCAGTGCCAATCATTGGGGGGGTGCCAACAATTGGGCAGTTTACCCTATGAAGATCAGAATTTAATGAGCTTATCATACGCTGGCGGTGGAGTTCTACATTCGAAGAACGGAGATGTGAATCTCGAAACGAATATGGAATGATGAGAGTAATTTTATTTTCAAAACAATTTTTTTGATTAGATGTCTCAGATATAATAGTTCAATTATGAATGGGAGTCAAGTCGGAGACGGAATACAGTTCTGGTTTACAACATCATTTATTTTATGTATTTCAGGCTTGAAACCTTCCAATACAAACTTGGGGCCGAAAGATTATTTCAATTCATACCAATTGCACCATTTTCAATAAGCGTGCTTGATGCCAAACTCTATCAAACGCTTATCAAGTACAATAACCTTACTTTCTCCAAAACGAAGTAGGCATTTGTGCAACCGCTCGATAAGATATAGCATAAGATCCCTACCGAAGTCCTATATCCTAATGCAACAAAAGTCATAGCTTCATAAGGAAACTTTCGTTCTTTGAAATATTTCTTAAGCTGAATGCTGATCAACTTTTCCAAGACCTCGAAAAGAAGAGCCATGTTATTGGAAGATGGTTTGCAAGATCCGACTTTTTAGTGACAGGCTGGAAAAATGATGTTTACCATCCACTCGGAAATAGACTAGTAGATTAGGGAGGATGAAAAAGCTTACGCAGTGTTTTTGCCATCGTTGAAGAACACCATCTGGGATAGCCAAAACCTGGAAAAACTGATAAAGTTTTTAAAATTCAATCAATTTCAAATGTTATTTTTCCGTTTTTTGTTTAGTTTAAATTAATATGTAATAAAATTCATTTTAAAACGAAGGCTATATTTATTAAAAATTTTATGCAGTTCAATTCAAAGAGGCACACTTCATTCATTCATTCAAAAAAAACTATATTATTACCCGATGAATATCTTTTACCAAATTTAAATTTTTATCAGGTTCCGAAGTTCAAACATCAAATGATTTATGTAGTCTTATTAAGTTAAGAGGGGATTTTGTGTAACAACATATTATGAAGTTCTTCAAGCAAAGCCGTATAGGATGATAATTCCTTTATTATGCATAGACGCTAAACCATCAAATATAAATTGATTCATTAAACAAAATATTCATTGGCATGAAATATTTTTCTATACAGAAAGATTTTGGCATTGAATAGCATTATTCTCAATCATATAGTAAAATTAACTAGTTTGACGTTTTGATTTGGCTCTTGCGGTTTGGCAAGGTTTAAGATGTTTTAATTTCTTCTAAACTTATATGCATATATATAGTATATACATATTTTTTTTAGTGGAAAAATACTTTACGGTAATTTTTTTTTAATTAGTCACACAAAATATTAACAAACTTATAACCACAACATTGTATTGCCAAATTATAAATATTTATTGCTCGATTAATCTTAAATGACCTTTCAGGATAAAAATACAGCCGCCTTAAATATTATTCTATTTTTAGAAAACTGTGTTGAGTTAAGCATTTAAAAAATTAAATTAAAGATTTTTTTGTAGCCTCACTACACGAATGTGAAATGTTTTACTTTTGAAGTTCAGAACTTCAGAACTAAAGTACATCATTTTTCTAACAGTCGCACTATTCTTAAACGTTTTATAAGTAGTCACAGTCCCTGTTTTAGACTGCATTTAACAGTAAACAAAAATTTTAAATTCTAAAACACGAGACGGGCTTAGTACTTTCTATTTGACGGATGTTGATCACTTTTACTTGCGAAATTGGGCAAATTTTGTATTTGAAAAAAAAAAAAAATTGAACTATAGATTTTGATCAAAGTAGACATTACGATGATAAAGAATACAAACAAATTGGGTCCCGCATCCATGTCTGAAACTCAACCTACAGCCTAAGCTACTGAAGCGATTTTTTTTTCAAACTTGGTTATTAAAAGTCTTAGGTGATTCCCTGTAGGAAAAATTGGAAACATTTTTTAGCTCCAAAATTAACAGTTCCTGCCATACAGCCATTTTGAAAAATACTATTTATATCGAAAATGGCTTTAACGAGTTTGATAAAAAAAAATAAATTGTGTACTGTTGTAGGCATTATGTTTGTTCGTTAAGCCCTGAAGTCATAAATCGTTTTTCGAAAAACCTGAACTCACTCTGGTGAGTAAATTCTGTATTTTTTTAGACGTGCACTCACCCTGAACTCGCCCTAAAGTATAGTTATCTTGCTGTGGCGAGTTCAGTAAACAAAGACAAAATTGTCAAATTTGACATGAGATTTCATATCTATTTCTCTTACTGTCGATTGTAGACTCGCGTGTTTCATGTTATTATTCAGGTTTGTTTGCAATTAAATGTTTGTTGTACTTCTCATCATCTTCATCAGATGAAATATTGATTAAAAACGGAAAAATTTGTTTTGTTCATTTTTAAAACTAATTCATAACAAATATTAAGTTTTATTAGAGCAAAGAATTATTTGTTTCTTACTTCGAGTTGTCAATAAAACAATTGACAGCCCTTGGGTGTTTTTTGTTAACCTAAAACCCCAGCTTTTTTCGACAACACTCAGGTCAACTCTGAGTAAAGTTGAACGAACGAACCCATTGTCTAAATTTTAGTCGTAAAAAATAAACAGACATTTTTTGACTATTGCAATTGTCAAAGGGTCATATAATATAAAAAAAGGAAAGTTATTTAATGATAATCCTAATAAAATGCTAGAGAAAATTTGACGCTTAATTTGATTTAAATTTGGAAAATCGGTATTTCAACCTAGTTTTATGCTAAAATAATTTCAATATCATACTAACTCGACAAACATTTTGCGCCATTCATTTGATTTAACTCAACGTAGTGTAAGGACATTTTTTTCGGCATGATGGTAACATCTAATACACCATTCCACCCCTTCCTCATCCATCGACCAAATAGTACCATAAATTGGAACACTTAAGGACAACTCACATGAGAGCGACCAACGACCGACGAAAAAATGAACATTCGTTCATTTTGACTTTTCGTGCATATGTCTTATTTTAATATTTGTAGCGAAAGATATTTAAGATAAGCAAAGAAACAAAAACAATTATGATACTGGCGCAAAATTTTTGGTGGAACTAGTACGTTGTTTAAACCATTTTAGTATAATGCTTGGTTAAAAAGATGATTTTGCATACTTATTCTAACATTTTCTTTAAGTTAAAATAATCAAATATGTAGCTACGAGTATTTTATTTTTTTTAGTAACTTGCTAACTTCATATGTTTCTTTGAAGTTTACAAACGTCAAAAAGAAGTCTGTTTACTTTGTGTTTTGAACGAACTGACATTGCTTTAGGTGTGTTCAGAACCAATTTATTAGAAAAATAGCCTTAACACTATACTTTACAAAATGCTTAAAATTAAGAAAGAGTTAGTAAACTACTTTAAAGTTAGAAAATTGTTAAACTTTTATACTAATAACTTAAATTAAGCACCATTAGGTTAAGGTATGTGGAACGCAAATAGACTTTGACAGTTTGTAGTAATCAGATTGGAATTCTTTCAAATTTATGTTGTTTAAGTTCATAATTGCAAAGCAAATTTTAGTTTCTTAACATGAATTTGAATTAGTTTTCTACCATTTTGTCTAGTTTTTGTGAAGAATTTAGGCTTACAAATGTTTTAAATCTCTTTTATTCGTACGTCGGTTCGGTCGTTGGTCGCTCTCATGTTAATAGTCCTTAATACCATAAGGGGCATGTTACACAACAAAACTACAAGTCTACAAGACCAAAGCCATTTGTAAGATTATGTTAGTTTTACAAGTGCAGATTATTTCGGTAACGCCGAAAAAACGTGCAATTGTAGGCACTCAGAAATCACTATTTTTTTATAAAAACTTTAATATGAATTCGGGATTACCACATTTTTTTTAATTTATTGGACAGATTAGTTTTGTAAATTTTGCCAAACCGAAACACTCGATCCAATTTTAATCTTTGTCGTTTTTAAAACTTAGGAACTATTGATCTATTTAGGTTTGTATGTTTTGTACATTTAATTAATTTCCAATAATTCATTTCTAGTTCATTTTGTTTATTTATATTTATTTTGCAAACATGCACAGTGGCAATATTGGCGGAAGACAATAATCCACGATGATATAAATTATTGAAATATTGCTTAAAAAGATCATTTCTTTATATTTAAACACAACTTCTACATCCTGAATCACCTGTAAGATTTCATCTACTGTTCTACAAATGAAAGCTAGATTTTTTCTGAACTTGTACTCTGTGTAACAGAGAGATATCACATAATTTCCCTTTTGTGAAATTGGTCCGAATAGCTACAGTAATGTGGTATATTTGTAAAAATTCCCTTGCAATTCAAATACTTGTAGCTTTGCTTCACATTCCTCAGGCCACAATCTCACAATGTTGCTCAAAGAACTAACACAGCTTAAAAGAAAACTACTTTAGAAAGCATGTAGCACTAATAATGTTATATAACATATTTCGCCCCTCAGTTTATTCTATTACCTGAATGAATCAGTTTGCCCTAGCTACATAATGAACAATATAATGTACTACACTAGAATGTTAATGAAAAATGTAAGTCATCAAATTTAAATTAAATTGAAGTGCATAGGCCAAATATGCATTTACTTAAAGACATAAAATATTTTTGGGTAATTGGGTACACTAGATAATTTTTTAAGGTAATTTGTTAATCGTGTCTACCTAAAAAAGTAGTTTCTATGATAATTTTGGATTATTTGTAAGTGTCGTATTGGTCTTGTTAAAGTCGTTACATTTCAAATATGATTTGGTTCTGTAATTCTGTATTAGTCTAGTTTAACAAAATATTGTCTCACTAATTTATTTTTTCAATGAAACGTTTTTAAGATATTTCAATATACATACATACATACATACATACATACATATTCATAATCGTTAGTTCAAAAAATTACCTTTAAAGGGATTTCAGGTGGATTTTTTGTGGAAATGCACCGAGTTTGAGCTTATATCTAAGAACATAAACATAAGTTCATATTCTAATGTAGATATACACTGCAGCCCAAATTTTTGGGTCCGACTAAGTCAACTGACTTCATTCATGTCTAGGGGTTTGATTTTATGAATTAAAGATTGGGTTTTTCAACTAAGTATTTATGTCTCCGTACATAAAAAATACTTTCAAAACCGAAAACCGAAAAATTGTAGTCCTCGATTGCAAGTTTTTTTTTTTTATATATAAGAGTTACGTTTCAAAATCATAAGTATATATTTAAAAATTTTCAACAATTTAATTTAATCTGTCCTGTCATCCGAGATTTTCTAAAATATTTTGTTTTTAATTACTCATCCTTAAAATGAGTTTATCAACTGTAATTTTTTTCAAAAAACAACTAGTTAAAAATCAAAGATTTGCAGAAACCACAATTGAGAAACGTTCTGCAATCATCACTGTTATTAAAGAAGGCAAATCGCTGCGGAAAGTTGCGTCGCAGTTGAAGATATTGAAGGGTTGCGTTCGTTTTTTTCCTGTCCTAGAATTTGGCTTTCCTTCGAAAACTGAGAACGAACTCAAACTTTCTGCCTGCAATGTAGTTGGCATGTTGTTTTAGCGGCGTTTGTCAAATCCGTTGTTTTTTTCAGTAACTGACACCGTATTATATGGCGCTCCCATTTACAGCGAATCCGTAATATCTGTTGGAAAAATTTGAAACGGGTAACATCTGCACCTCGAAGCCCGTGAAAGTGTAAAGGAAAATCCAAGTCAATTTCTTTTCGCGCTCAAGAGCTCGGAATTCGGCAGACTTAACTTGATGGTGAACTATATTTATGAAAGTAAGTGGCCATTGTTCGTTGACTGGGCTGACAAAGGCACTTTTTTGTTTTGGCTTAATAATGAGACGACGCCAACGCGATGTTGAGCAGGCAGCAATGCATTCACAAAAAAGCATGCTATTTTTTAACTTTGCTAATCATCTTAATACATAAGAACTAAACAAAAGGTTTTTATTTATTTGTGTTTATTTTATCTATTTTGTTCATTTTATTTATTTTATTTATTTTATTTATTTTATTTATTTTATTTATTTTATTTATTTTATTTATTTTATTTATTTTATTTATTTTATTTATTTTATTTATTTTATTTATTTTATTTATTTTATTTATTTTATTTATTTTATTTATTTTATTTATTTTATTTATTTTATTTATTTTATTTATTTTATTTATTTTATTTATTTTATTTATTTTATTTATTTTATTTATTTTATTTATTTTATTTATTTTATTTATTTTATTTATTTTATTTATTTTATTTATTTTATTTATTTTATTTATTTTATTTATTTTATTTATTTTATTTATTTTATTTATTTTATTTATTTTATTTATTTTATTTATTTTATTTATTTTATTTTTTTATTTATTATTTGAAAAAGTCGTTGTTGAGGCAATCGCCGTCAACACCGACCCCTACAGATAAATGATAATTAATTTCTCTCTACCCAAATTGAACTATATTGACCTTTTTGAAGTTCTGCTCCAGAAAAATGGTGGCGCTACGAAACACAAAGCGAACGCCACAATGAAAATTGTGCATGCACAATTTGATGGTAGATTTATCTCTCGCTATTTGATCTCGCTAACCTCTTTCTGAAGTCGCTTATATTGAAAATCCCTGGATACACAAAGTTAATTAAACAAAAAAAAAACGGAAAACTTTTCGAAAAACGCAACGTTTGGATTTTTTCGAATTGTTTTTATTTTTCTAAATCTAAGACTGCAAAACACAAAATCCAAAAGACAAATAATATTGGTCTTATCACTTATGTATGTATGAATACTTGTAGTTCTATTTGTTTTTGTTTTTTACATGTAGGGATATTCTTTAAATTGATGTAACTTCTTGACGTAAATAAGTTTACTGATTAATAAGCGACTTTCATTCATAAAAAAATACACGAGTTTCGATAAGTAGTTCCCTATTTCCATTTCCAGAAAGAAAACTAGGGGTAGCAATAAAGGCTTTATTCGAACTAAACGACTGAAAGCTTCAAAGGGTAATTATCCTGTGGTTTTCAACAATACAACGAAATACTTAGGAAAATACATGGAGATGTTCATAAATGCTGTAATAAAAGAAGCAACAGAAAACAAACATGAAATACACAAATGTTATTTTTACGAACCAATTAATTGACAAGTTCAGTAATAATATGTAAATTACATCTTTCTCCGTCATGTCAAAAAGCAATTTTTTTCATGACGCTGTGATTTCTGAAATGTCATTTTTCAGAACATACCTAATAAAAGAGCCAAACAATCAATTACTGAAAAACCCGCTTAAGAGAAACGGCAAAATGTCACAGTCTTTCTTTCACTTAAGCGGGTTTTTCACTTAAACGAACCCCGCTTAAGTGAAAAATAATTTCACTTAAGCGGAGTTCGGATAAGTGAAAAAAAATTTCACTTAAACGGATTTAAAAATTCCATTAAGCGGAGATTTAATGCAGTATTGTTTTTATCTTTTAGACTTGTCTTGAAAGAAATTAAATAAAACAACGATTAAATAACACAAAAATAATTTATTGAAAAACGAAAACTAGCAAATTTTTGTTCTGTTCGATTCAATTTTTTTTTCACTTAAGAGAGTTTTTTTCAATGAAAATTATTAAAAATTAACCGAAAATATGTTTCAGTTATCCGGGTTTTTCGCTTAAGCGAGTTTCACTTAAGCGGAGTGTTTTAAGGGAAATTGGTCGGAAAATACTTGGGGATGAAAAAAGTGTTTCAGGTAAGCGAGTTTTTCTCTTAAGCGGGTTTTACTGTATGAGTAAAAAATAGTAGGGAATTCTTTAAATAATCTGATAAAATTGTTCGTCGAACAGCAAAATGCAGAACGAAATTTTTTGTTATCGAAAGAATGTTCTAATATACATATACATACATATGTAGGTAGAATTCAAAATTTATTTAGCCCTAATTAATCCACTAACAATTAATTCTAAGTCTGCTATTAAAAATGGAAAGTGAGGGAATGTATGTACATATATACATATTGAAGTTATGTATAAAGTTTACAGGTACATATACGCACATTTTAAATAATTTTAGAACTAAGGCATACCTGCAACCATTTCACTAATATCTATTTATTAATCTGGGGATTCAATTTTAAGCAGTTTTAATGCAATTGACTCATAACCCACATTTGAAAGTTCTTTAAATAGATCGAGACATAAATAATGTCAATAGTACTTTATAGCAAAACTGACCGGTTAAAATTCAAACTTTGTTCTTCAATTAATTCAACGATTATTATATAAGTTGACTTACATTGCATTGATAAAAAACACATCACAGATGAAAGCATACAAATTTTATTTTTTTTGAACATTTTTGACAACGTATATGTTGTAGATAATATATGAATTAGATTATATTAATAAAACACTTAAGGCATTAAATTTATTTAATTTTTATTATATCTCCATAAATATCACAAGTCTGTAAGCTTTTAACTTCTTTAAAAAAAAAGAACGATTATTACTTTGTTTGTATTCAACGCGCGCGAATTGCATTTGGTGCAACGATCATCTGATCAACAACTGTACAATGTTGTTCACTTTAAAGTCCGACACAGACTGAATTCGAAACCGAAATGAGGCTTATACTCGTAGATAGTCTTGGGCAAAAAGTGTTGATCGGTGTTTTCTATCATGTAGGAAAGGTGCAATCAATAACCTCATTTTAAACTTGCGATATGGGAAGTAGTTAAGGAAATGTATGGATTCATAAAAAAAAAACAGGTAAATAGTAAAACAGCCGTTATCTTAATTCTTTCTTTATTAGTACCTACATCACACCAGCATAAAAACCTAAGCCGATATTTTATTCAAATTACACGCAGACATATTACAAACACAGTGGCGTAGCTGGGGGAAGTTGAAAATAAACACAAAAGTAAAATTTTTGTTGAATTACTAATTCAATTAACTTTTTATTATATTCAAATCAATAGGGTCGCAAAATTTTCACCGTTGCTAATCAAAGAAGGTGTTAATGAACACAAAAGTTTATTTCCTTAAATCAAAAATTTTATCAATTTTATTTATAAGAAAGTACAATTTTGAATATATTTAAATCATTAGTGTGGCGAAAGTCATCATTTTTTATTAGTATAGTTAAAAAAAAAATAGTTTTTAAAACAAAATGTTTGATTATGGCTAGACCGAAGGGGCGACAGATTATTGTTTTGCCTCAGGCAGCAAATATCCTAGCTACGCCACTGTACAAACAATAATAAATAATATAAGTGGTGTATTTGCTTGTGAATTATACTCAAAAATGACTTTAACGATTTTATTAAAATTTAACGCTCCTTTAGAACGATAACCCAATAACCAGCTCTTCAGATAAGGCAAATATTAGGCTGGGGAATTCACAAAAGAAGTGAGATGGGCCTTCCTCCGGCTCTTCATCTTGACCCCCCTACACAAGTCCGACGAGCTAATGCCCATTCTGCTCATGTGGGTTCTCATTGTATGGTGGGCCGTTAGGACTCCAATTAGTATGGATGGTCGAGACTTGATTGTCTTGAGTAAATATTCTGTTTTTTTTTTCCTCCAAATATTCGGCCATATATTCCTTGAAACCCGACGATCGCAGATTCAAAGAAAATCTGACAAATTTAGCTTTTCTTTGGCTTCAGTGGCATAGGTACCGACATATCAGTTTATCTTGGATCAAGAGATGACCCGTTTTTGGCATATTCATATGCCTCGGTTTTAAGTCTGATCTTCACAAATAAAGGCTGTTTCTTAGGGCTCTATTTTATATCTTCATATTTACCATTGATTTTTCTCTCTGCCCTCAACTTATCATATTCGTTTTCAAATTCCCGTCCAACTCTTTCAGAAGTGGAATTGAACCGGTATCATAAAACTCTGATCTACAGCATTGTTAAATGGGGTATAAAAAACCGTGTGGAGTTTAATGCTTCGAAAACTCAATGCTGTCTATTGTCGTTAAATAAAAATGTGCCCCTTATGCCATTGTCCTTGAATGGCACTTGTATCGAAGAAACCAAAAAGCTCTCAATGACGATCTTCGTTAGTATAACCACATTCTGTAGACCGTCAAAAACGCTGCTAAATGCTTAATATTTCAATATCAACGCAAGCAATTTTTCGCCGCCTCTGATATGGCTAAAATTTATAAGGTGTTTATACGTCGAAAGATCTAAAAATTTAATCTTTGGGCAGTTGTGGCCTGAACTACTCTTCATTTTTTGGATAGAATCCAGAACAGAGCGATGAATTCGATAGTAAACAGAACTACCATGGAACCATTCACATCTCTTAAACACCGGTTAAATGTTCAATGTCTTTCCTTGATTTATCGCTTTCACAAGCACTGTTTTTACTTGCCTTTTCAATTTGCAAACTTTCAAATTTTCATCGTTCGTGCTGTATTTAACATTATAAGGGTCTCATGCCCTTTAGCGCATGTGAATTGTAAAAAAAAAGTTAAATGGAACATTTTTGGTAAAATCATTGGCGAAAAATTTTAGCTCAATTAGTAAGATTGTAAAGCTATTTTAGAATGAAACTATAGGTTAAAACGACGATTTTGTAATTTTTATTGAATATAGCATCATACTATCTCTACCCTTTTATTAAAGTTAAAATCATCGAATACCTGTTTTATTTAGTATCGTGCTAACTTCATATGACATTTCTTTGACATTTACAAACGTGAGAAAAGGTCTGTTTACTTAGTTTTTGGAACGAACTGTCATTAGTTTAGGTCTGTTCAGAAGCAATTTATTAAGAAAATTGCATTAGTACGATACTAGTTTGAAAATGTTTATAAAATAAGAATGAGTTAGTAAACTACTTTAAAATTAGCAAATTGTTCGATAGTATCATACTAATACCTTATTAATAGGCTGTTTAAAATGTTGTGCTAATGTTTTCTTTCATGTTCATTTTAAGAAATAAAATTTAGTTTTAATTACTTTTTATCGAATATTTAAATTGAGTAAGATCGTTCGACTACGATATGCTTTTTATTTATTAGTGAGTCGTAGTTTTAGCCAAAACAAAAACAGAGAGACTAACGAATGGGAGCGTTTTGCAACACTATAAGGCAACATTATTCACTAAAGTATCTAGCAGTTCATTTAGATTGGATTGTGATGATATAGTGATGACGCACAAACTAATATTGGTGCTTGGGGCAACCACCTAATCAAGTCTGGGTTTAGGCAGACAACTTTACCAATACACACATTTCAATTACTCTATAATCAGTGGGTATAGGTAGTAGCATGAATGACCGGGATTTTTTGCCGGTTATTCGGTGGTATTTTGATCTGAATATACCAGCTTTGCCAGACCTCTTTATGCTAATAATTATATACATAATATTTTTTTAATTGCTTGAAGTGATTCATTTTCTTTTATTCTTTTTATTATGTAAGAATAGCTTTAAATATACATAACTGGTGTTGAAATTCCCAAGTCCTTTAAAATATTTGCGGAAGTTTGTTTTATTGTAATATTTGTTTTATAATTTTATTGAGTTGAATAAAAATAACACTATGTGAGAA
Organism: Chrysotoxum bicinctum; assembly: GCA_911387755.1. Classification (NCBI taxonomy): domain Eukaryota; kingdom Metazoa; phylum Arthropoda; class Insecta; order Diptera; family Syrphidae; genus Chrysotoxum; species Chrysotoxum bicinctum. The sequence continues at coordinate 198,025,632 of OU426988.1, read as the reverse complement.
AATTGTTTAACATAGGAAATCTTAATGTTTTGGTTTACCTGCTCAACGAGCATTAATAAAATTATTGAATAATGTTTGTGGCTTACTTACGAGTGAGATTTCCAAATTGTAAATTGTAATGTCAAAACTATTTGGAATACTACAGTTTTAGTACGAAGCAAGGAATGAGTTACAAAAATAAACATTTTAAAGTTTTATTTAGTAACACTGGCGCAAAATTTTAAACAGCCTATTATTAAGGTATTAGTATAATAGTCGAGATGAAAATGTTTCTGTTATAATTCTCACTTATCATTTTTAAAGCTCTTTTTAAATTCTATCATCCAAGAGGCTCAATTGAGCCTCTACCCAAACATGGGAATCGTACTCGAGTCTTGGACGATTAAAAGATCGGAAAGGGATACAAATATCTTGCAACTTCGAAGAGGAAACCTAAACACCTAGCAGCATTTTTGGCGACGTCGAATATGTGGTCATTACACAGAAGGTTATCGGTCATGCACATCTCGTACCGAGAACTGATAGCGGTCTGAAACGTAATTTTTAATCCAACGAAGAAGGGATTCATTAATACCAAATGTATGTATTTTAAATAAGAGAGCTTGATGCCAAATCCTTCAAAACAATCGGAGGGATACCATCCAGGTCGGAAGATTTTTGTACACTGAGATCTCCCAATATTCTTGCAACTTTGCTAGTGCGAAAGAAGATTTATCCCATAATAATAGGTTTGATAGATTTTTCCCTATTCGGGATAAATTTTCTCACTGTCGAGGAAGCATAGCGACCAGTTAAAGTTGAGACCGTCACAGTTGGCTTTCTTGAATTTCCAAATGTTTCTCTTGGGAATTTTTTCTCAAACCAAACTGCCTCGGAGTACTTGAACGTAATCGCTGCTGTTCATTTTTGATTAAGTGAATTGCATTTCCAGGCACCCCTCTGAAAAGAGAAAGCGCCCCACATCATCACTGAGCCTTCACCAAAATTACACCTTTCGAAATATTGTGGTTCCTTTCGTAAGTCATCCCAATATGAGTCCAATCCATCAGGACTATCTAAGTTCCATTTTTGTTCATCGGAAAAAATTACCTCTAAATCGGATTTGTGGGTAAATGTAACAAAAACAGGTTAAAAAATTCAATGTTACTATCCTCGGCGAATTGCAGTCTAGGAACCTTGTGTCAATCTAAAAGAGCACGATTCATTTTAGACCGGCACAAGTTTAGATTTCTTTGAACAGCTCTATCCAAACTGCTGTTTTCGACACTTTTGTCTGAATCATCGCTGCTAATTTGGTGCAACTAACGGTCGAATTGTTCGCGGCGCGAGCGATTATTCGCTCTTCACCGACACTAAGCTTTTGTCTTCATTTAAAGTCAAAATTTTACCTCTTTCTATGCCGGATAGTAATTTTCCACGCCGCATTATTTTCAAAAACTTATTTCAAATAACTTAACTTATAAGAACTTTAATTTAAACACACTAAGCGACACGCTAATAGAGTTCGTTGTAATGTGGGTCATAAATATGAAACACATCAAATCGACCTAACAACGTAGTTCAATTCAAATATACTGTAAAACCCGCTTAAGAGAAAAACCCGCTTACCTGAAACACTTTCTTAATCCCCAAGTATTTTCCGACCAATTTCCCTTAAAACACTCCGCTTAAGTGAAACTCGCTTAAGTGAAAAACCCGGATAACTGAAACATATTTTCAGTTAATTTTTAATATTTTTCATTGAAAAAAACTCTCTTAAGGCTCGGTCAAACAGAACGCGTTTTCAACGCCGCGTTAAGATTTTTTAACGCGACGGTAAGATTATTTTGACGCGACGTTGCAACTGCCGCGTTAGAGGACGTCAAACAGAGAGCTGTTAAGCAATGAACAAACAAAACAATCATTCCTTAACAAAAATAATGTCAAGCAGCTCAGATTCAGAAGAGGAAATATTGCTTCTATTTGCTATATTACGAAATTCTCATAAAAGAAAAAGAATTTTGGGTACATGACAATTAACAAAAAAAGAGAAAAAAATGCCGAATATCACCGGCTGTGCCGGGAGCTAGAGTAAAACATCTCGAAGGCTAACAAACAGAAGACCTACCAATGCGGAATTTATGATAAGAGACAAATTTCTCTCATATTTCAATAATAATAATTAAATATGTACTATGTAAGACAATGTTCTTATACGATTTATTACCCATATCGTATAGACAAGGGTAATTTCTCACCAATTCAATTAGTTTTTGCATCTTAACGCCGCAGCGTTAGAAATAATCTGTAATTTCACACAACGTCGCGTTTCACCGCCGTGTTGCAACGCCATGGTAAATTCAACGCGGCGCACAGTGGGGCAAAATAGCGAAAAGATGGCATTAAATCAACCAAGAGGTCTAGAAACTTGAAATTTGGCACAAATACTACTGATACCAATGTTAATACATGGCCAAAGTTTCTAATGGCCACGCCCATTTCTAGGGTTACCACCCATACAAATTTCATTAGTTTACGAAACTACTCAAAAACGGCTCAATAGATTTAAATGAAACTCCTTCGTGATTGTAATACAACTAAACTTATAAAAAAAATTTAAAAAAAAAATTATAGGGTTACCATTTCGGGATATTTTGTGTTACTAATTTTTGTTTGCTAAACTTAGTTTCTTTTCTTCAATAGAAATAAATTCTTTGCTTTTCAGCTACATGTACACTTTTAAAAATTCAGTTTTAATAGGTCTACAATATCTATTTGAGCTTGGACGTGAATTTTTGTACCTATATTATTTTAACACCAGAAACTAAGCGAAGTGGAACAAGGCAAGTAAGAAAAACAGTGGTTCAATTCATAAAAGGCTCGCTTATTTGAATAGTGACCAAAACTCCTATCAAAGTCCCATTTAGAGTACAAGCATTACATATATCAATTCTTAGTGAAGTGAATTAATCTCGTCTTTTTGGAGAATAATTAAGCCTTTAACTGTTAAGTTTAACAAACTTTGTAAACTCGTACTCACAGAAGTTTTCGAAACAATGATATATGTTCAGGATCGGGATAGCAATTTTTTTAACACTACTGAACTATTTTATACGAAGGAAATACTTAAGAAGCTTTTGATCTGATAATTTCATATTGAAATTTAGATAAGCCTGCTTCGAAAATTAACGCAAAAGCTTCTTCACCATTCATCGAAGTAGGTTAAATGGACTCTCTTAAAGCTTTCCTACACTGTTTGACTTTTCTAGGACTTTGGGGTACTTCGTGAATTAGTTTTGCAGCTACCGACTGCCCACATGTTCTCAAACTAATTTCAGATGCATATGCCAATTCAGAAAGAATGTATGTCATTTCAAAAGTTACCCAAGTATTGAGTTTGCCTTACAATTTCTTCCTTTAAAAAATCCATCTGGCTATTAAATCCTTGGCAACTTGACTTCTTCTTTATATTAAAAAGATCTTGCCTGGTTATTGGTAGTATTTTTGATTTTGTTGGGCATAAGAAATGTCAAAAATACAATAATATTGACGAAAAATATCTTTTTCTAGAAAGTGACGTCACAAACAAAAATGTACTCAACACACAGGGGAGCAGATTGGAGCAAGAAAATTTTGCACATTCTGAAAGGAGAATGTACCCTTAACAAAATGACATATAAAACTTATTAACACACCTTACGGCGAACACAACTAAACGTCTAAGGATTTCAGAGAAATGCAAAAAACAAGCAATTTTTGAACTTTTTTTATATTCAACTACGAATTAAAATAAAAAGAATTTATTTTTTATAAAAAAAAAAAAAATACAAAAATGCTCCTAAGCTTACTGATTCTATTGCAATTTAATTTAATTTGATACACGCAATAAATAATAAACTGTACACAATTTACTTAACCAACTCGAAATGACAAAAAGAGGTCTGCGATCGACTCAAAACGTGAACTTACTCTTCATTTGAGACGATCTGCAGAAGATTACGTGATTCAAATAAACTTTCTCTCTCTCATTTCTAATTCTCTATCATATTTGGAAGAGAAATAGAACGGTTATTTAAGACAAAGCTCAACTTCATAATTTGATTAAATGCCAGCTTTTTTACGTTTTGCCCCATTGTGCGGCGTCAAAAACGCGTTCAGTGTGACATGGGACATGTATTGCAATGTAATACAACGCTTCGTTTGAACGCGGCGGTGAAACGCGGCGTAAAAACGCGTTCTGTTTGACCGAGCCTTTAAGTGAAAAAAATTGAATCGAACAGAACAAAATTTGCTAGTTTTCGTTGTTCAATAAATTATTTTTGTGTTATTTAATCGTTGTTTTATTTAACTTCTTTCAAGGCAAGTCCAAAAGATAAAAACAATATTGTTTCTAGCATTAAATCTCCGCTTAATGGAATTTTTAAATCCGCTTAAGTGAAATTTTTTTTTCACTTATCCGAACTCCGCTTAAGTGAAATTATTTTTCACTTAAGCGGGGTTCGCTTAAGTGAAAAACCCGCTTAAGTGAAAGAAATACTGTGAAATTTTGCCGTTTTTCTTAAGCGGGTTTTACTGTAATGGATTTAATATTGAAAGAAAAATTGAACAAGAAATTGCGGTACTATTGAACGATCAAAGACTGCAAGTTATGTCACCTATGCATGTTTCCTTCTTCTTTGAGAATGTTTATAATTTTGTTGAAAGTTAAAGCTCTGATTGATAAGTGGGTTATATACAGGGTGTCCCACAGTCACCACCCCAAAGGAAAACCATGGATTCCTGAGGTCATTTTAAGTCGAAAAACTTAAGAGGTAATTTTCTCCTTTTCGTCCCGTTTTCGGATATAACGGGTTTTATGATTTTTCCCTAAACTGGCTTTATCTTTGCCAAACAACGTCTGATTCGTAAGATTTTTTTTATAACCAATCAAGAATTTATTACAGTTTTAGTTTGTCCACAGACATTTTTTTCTGCGCACAACCGTTTCTCCGCAATTTTGCATCAAATCCAATTTTTTCGTTTTTTAAGTAGTTTTTTCACTTTGATATCATTTTATTCAACACGTTAATGAGTATTAATTTTTTTCACTTATTATTAAAGCCCAGTTCATTTTCTTAAAAAAAAAATATTTTTTTTCCTTAAAAAGAATACTAAATGTCATTAACAAAAAATAAACAAACTGAGTGAATTTAAAAAAAAAAAAAACAAATTTAAATACAAAATTAACTTTTTCTGAGCTATGTATTGTGGTTAAGAAAAGAACAAATAGATAAAGTTAGTAAGACCGTTAACTAATGTAAAAAGTAAAGATTTGCATTATGATTTGAAGGTTGTAAATGTCTTTCTCACGTGATCTAGTGTCCGCTTCGTGTTCTTTCACTTGATACTCCATTTTGGATTTGTTATTCAAGTTGTAGTTTTTTTCAATTATTTGCGAACAATGGGTTACACTAATCAAGAATATCTGGAAATGTTATTAAAATACGCTGAAATGGAACAACTTTATCTATTTGTCCTTTTCTTAACCACAATATCTCAAAAAAAGTTAATTTTGTATTTAAAAATTTTTTTTTTTTAAATTTACTCAGTTTGTTTATTTTTTGTTAATTACATTTAGTATTCTTTTTAAGGAAAAAAAATATTTTTTTTAAGAAAATGACCTGGGCTTTAATAATATGTGAAAAAAATTAATACTCATTAACGTGTTTTTTGAATAAAATGATATCAAAGTGAAAAGACTACTTAAAAAACGAAAAAATTGGGTTTGATGCAAAATTGCGGAGAAACGGTTTGGCAAAGATAAAGCCAGTTAAGGGAAAAATCATAAAACCCGTTATAACTCGAAAACGGGACGAAAAAGAGAAAATTACCTCTTAAGTTTTTCGACTTAAAATGACCTCAGGATTCCATGGTTTTCATTTGGGGCGGTGACTGTGGGACACCCTGTATATATATGAAACGCGATGTATGTTAGATTGCGCAAAATTAATCATCCAATTTTATTTTCGAATTACTTTTTTACTAAATAAAAAAAATGATTTCGATTGATGGAAATCTTTATTTGGACCTTTACAATTTTGTCTGTTAAGTAGAAAAGATGATATCCATAAAGTAGCTGCCGCCAGTGTTGAAGTTGTTACATGTTTAGCAAGCCGAATACTTAAGTTCCCCACAGACCACTTTTTCGGGAAACTGAGTTAAAGATGCAGTTATACTAATTCTATTATTCTCTATCGTTTGGCGCTATACTTGTTGCTCTATCTTCATTATTAACGAAGTTACATAAAGCATTTTTGCTCTATAAATCACAAATTTTTGGGTTCTTTTGATGCTTATTTGCCGTATATCGAAAATGGGTACTTGGGTAGTTGGGGTAATTTTTGTATAAAAGTTTGAAAAACAAACGCTTAATACTTAAATGCCCTATAGCATTTTTTTTAACTAAAATGGACAAAACAAAAAAGGTAAACAAAAACTAATTTAAAGAAAAGTGTGAAAAAATACCAAAACTAACTGTTACGAATGTTGAAGTATTTTTAAAACTAATTCCGAATAAAATTGAATGTATTTTTCTAGGAAATTTTATGGACCAAATTTCATGTTCAGTGTTTTTCATAATTAAGTGTAAAAATACTTTATCATTTTCATACGTTTCCTATAGACTTGAATAATCAAATTTGGTATAGAGGAAGGCATAGCCACTAAATTTAAATTACTTATTGTTTTATGTTTTTATCACTCAAAGTAAAATTATAAAAATTAATAATGCTAGAAATTTAGATTTTATTTTTACCATTTTTGCTTTCGTTGGTTTTCAAATGTCTAGAGCATAAAAGTCCTATATCCATAGGAAATTTGAAGTTTGGTTTTCATAAATTTCGCATTCGTATGGAAGAGGGTTCTATATCCATTTCTGAGTTTTTTAAAACTTTTTTTAAATAACCGTAACGTTTTTTGACATCAGGTCTTCAAAATAAAAAAAAAGGAATTTTCAATTATATAATATATAAAAATTCAAAAATCGTAATTGTCAATTAAATAAAATGCACGACTGGGTCGCACGAACTTGCTCCTATGTAATAGACTAGGAAGTTTAAAAGCGAATGTTATTAGAGAAAACTCAAAACTGTTTATAAGCATAAAATTAATTTTTTTCAAATTCTTTTGGTAGTAAGAGACAAAGAGACAAAAACAGAATGCTATGAAATATGAATTTATGCAAGAACAAAAATTATAAGTCGTTGTAGTGGTTTCTTAAAAAAAAGCTTTTATATACAAAATTCTTGAAATATTTTTAAGAAAAAAATTTGGTATTCCAACTTTAAGTTTTTACTATGGTACGAATAAAAATTAAATTTCCAAAAAAATATTGAGTCGTTTTTGAAATGTCGAACTTTCCAAAAAAAAAATTTTTTTTTTTTTTTTCAAAAATTCAAAAAATATTTTTTTTTAAAGTTTTAAATGCAATGGTTTTAAGACTTTTTAGAAGCATCTCCTCAAAAAAATTTAATTAAAATACTTTATGTCGATACTGAGTAATTCAAAATTTGAAAAAATGGTTCTATAGTAGGTACAAGCTGTAATATCTTAATTTCAATTTTTTTTATAATACGAGTATTCAATATCGTTAAAATTAATTGAAACAAACAAATTTTTATGAAAATTCTAGGCGGCGTTTTCGAGAAAAATACGATTTGTGAAAACCATTTTTTAACATTTGTATGGTGGGTACCTACGTTTATTTTTAGATAAAATAAAACTTAAAAAAAAAAATCTAGCATAAGGTGGTACCCTCAATTACCATTTTTCCAAAAAGTTTTTTCAACTAGTGCCTAGCTTTAACTTAATGAAATTTGTATGTATCTTTTTTTAAATCTGTCGAACAGTTTTTGAGAAAAAAAATATTTACAAAATTTCGAAAAAAAATCGTATGGCAGGTACCGTTATTTTTAGTCTTAAAAAAATAGAAAAAAACGTGAAAAAAAAAAACTAAAAATGATATCTACCAATTTTGAAGAAAATCGGCCGAGTCGTTTAGGCTGTAGTCGAAAGGTTCTTCCGGATAACAAAACGAAAACGCTATAAAATTGGCCAAAATTAGCTAAGTCCAAATAAAAAAGAAATTGATTTATTTTCCCCATGGATAACTTCATATGAATTAAGTTCCAGAGAAACATCTTAAATGGACGTTAACCGTTTTGGCTTTCTTAAAAATAAAACCTTTACTCCAATTTAAGTTTTAAAGCACTATGTGTATTGTGTATTGTATTGTGTATTGTTATTGTTAAGTGCGGAACTGGACAGGTAATTAAAATTCACCTTCATAGTAGAGATTATGTGTCAAATGATTCTCAATATACGATTGGGTCGTGAACTTTATTCGTTTTAAACTTATTCCTTTGTATATAAACAAAGAGTTTATATACAGTGCTTATTCGTGTATAAAATTATTTTGCATTTTTAGTTTGATGAACCCAAAACAGATTTTGAAGTAAACAATAAAAATTGTAGGTAAGTTCATTGCAGTTTATTCCCAAAGTATAATTTAATGAGGTTGAGTATTCCGTTTGTTAGTTAAATAATTATTTTTTAATCAAAATTGGTTAACGACATGCGGTAAGGAACTTTTTTTAACCTTCCTTTACGATAATTAAATACATCATACATGTTATAAAAATATCAAGACAACAACAAAAAAATATTTTTTTAAGCCTTTTCGACGTGTGTAGGAGAAAAATGTGGAAGAGATTCGGAGACAAAATGGAGCCTTGGGGAGCATCAGAATTTATTTTAAGATCAGACTTCCAACGTACAATAAACATGTTTTGAACGATCCAGAAGGTAATTTGTTATCCAATGAATAAGGGAATCATTGATACCAAACGAACGCATTTTCGATAAGTGAACTTGATGCCAAACTCTATAAAATCCCTAAAATTTCCCTTTTATAGATTGGTGAAACTCGAAAGACTTAAGAGTCTGATAAAATTTAAGAGGATTTTTGATAAAAGTGCTTGTTTATGAAATTGGCCATTAGTCACCCAAATATACGGCGAAATTTTGACACCACATTTCGCGAAAAAGCGTCTTACTTTAACTTACAGTTATATGTATCTGTTGATGCAATGTGGGGTCAAGTAAATAAAGTTTTTAGGCTAACTGGATCCGAAATAGTACCGAGGTAGACAAGAACTAGAGATTCCTGGATATCCCAAAACACCTGTTACAAAATCACAGAACGAGGGACATTGAAAGCAAGAATCAATGCTAAAAGTGATGCTCATAGGAAACATATCTTAATGAATGAGTATAAAGTTGATCATTACACAGTACAGAGATGTGTGAGACGTGACAAGAGAGCTATGGTGGACAAACTTGCGCAGAGTGCAGAAATAGCGGCAGGAAGAGGTTATATCCGGCAGCTGTACAAAATCACCAAAGACATTGGCTGGGAACGTAGCAAAAAGAACCATCCTGTTAGATGTGGACGGCAACCTATTCATGACTATAGAAAATCAGCTGCGAAGGTGGAATAATCACTTTTGTATACATTGTGATATCTGTCTCCTGGCAAATAGCACCGGCGGCGGCGACTTAAATCAAATTTATCAATCACAGCAAGTAAACGCAGAGGTGGCTGGCTTAGGGTTTAAGGCCAAAAAAACTAAAGTAATGCACACCGAAAATATTAAACAGCAAATTATTTAGGGCAGGGGATCATTGAAGAAGTCAAGCAGTTTAATTATCTGGGTAGTTGTGTAGCAATTGATTGTGGAACGGACCTGGATGTTAACATCAGAATAAGTAAGACCCGACGTGCATTTGGAATCATCTCTCCTGTGTGGAACATTAGTTAAATATAACAACGCAGTAAGTCGAAACTCTTCAAATCCAACGTAAAATATGTGCGCCTGTGAAACATGGAAGTGATCTGCTAAAATCTCGAGCATGTTACAGGCTTTCGTTAACCGATGACTGCGGTACATTTTGAAGATCTACTGGCCATAAGTCAAACGTCCATTTATGGAATATAACCGGTCAGAAAAAAGTGGATGTAGACATTATGCAACGAAAATGCAGTGTATTGGCCATACATTGATAAAACTGACAATAACATCTCGAAGCAATCTTTTGAATGGAATCCTGAGGGTGCAAGACGTATTGGAAGACCAAAACCAACCTAGAGGTCAACTGTAATGGTAGAAGCATGGTCTCAGCATATCCGTACGTGGCCACAGCTTAAACCGCTTTAGTCAAATCTTGACAGATGGAGGGATTTTGTTGCTGCCCTATGCTCCAAGTGGAGTTGAAGTGCTACTCAAGTAGCCGGAAACCATATATACAATAAATGGCTATGGGTGGATGACTTGCTTAATTTGAACAAATTTGTTTGTCTAAAAAGCTCTGTTGTCCAACTGAGATAACTGAGTTGAGTCCATATATGTACAATTTTATATTTTGTATTAAAAAACATTAAATTTGTCCACAATATAAAAAAGAATTATATTTCTCTTACATATTTTTTTACATTAAAAAAGTAATCAAATTTTGTTCTTAGAACTCATTAATAAGATTATAAGTCTTGTTTTTGTATGGTCTTTTGAATTTCGAGATAATTTTCATTTCTTTTTTTAATAAAAGTTTTAACTTAACGCAGCATAAATAAATGAACAAAAAATTTCTAAAACTAATGAGCAAATTTATGGAATGTTAAATAGATATTTCGAAATTGAGTGTTAAAATAATTATTTTACTTGATACACAAAAAAAAAACTTAAATTGAATTATTGAACCCTTCCCACATAGTTAATATAACGATATTTCTTTTGTTAAATATTGCAATGTGCGTTGTAAAAAAAAGTTAATAAATAGCTTTAATATAAAAAAAAATGTCTTTAAAAATTGTTTATGATATATATAAATAATTTCAGGGAATGTAGTAAATATTAAATTAATTTGATATTATTTGTTTGTGTGTGGCTCAGAAATCAAATTTTGATTTTCTTATTCAAGCAACTGGAGGAACTTCTTCGTTGGCAACAATTGGCGGAGCAACATAATCATGAACTTCGGCTTCTTCATCAAGTTCTTCAAAATTTTCATTGTTGCCATTAACTAATTCGGCTGGTTCCTCAGAAGTTGTTATGCCGTTTGTTGTCACTTCCACACCGGAGGCGGATTTTAATTCTAGAATTATTTTTTCAGCAACTTTTGAATCCATTTCGATTATTTTTTCCTTGAGTCTGTTTTTCATTTCTTCTGGCCATTTTGGCGACCATTCTTTGAAGAGTTTAATCTGAAATAAACGTAAAAAATTTTACTGTAATGATATTCTTATTGAAATATAATTATACAAATAAAAGAGGCTAAACCTAGTTACTTAAGACTTTCAACTATTCCTGTTTACGTATTAGCCCATTTTGAGCTGCTAAAAAGCAGCAGTTTTAATGAGAAGGGATACTATTGGAGCATTTGCAACTTCCTCGCAAGAGACATTACAACCCCTGAAAAACAATTTTGCAGCTGCTGAGCAAAAGCCTTTCTGCATGGCAGTCCTACGCACTAACTATTATGCTTATTTAATATATTATTCTATATTTTATTAAATTTAAACACACGCAATTTTGTATTTAAAAATGAATGTATATACAGGGTGGGCCATCTAGTGGTTTCTTTTTAAATCATAGCCCAACTAACATTTCAGCTTCGATTCGGTCTAACTAAATATATTTTCGAAGTTCTTTAATACATTTGTAAAGGTTGTTTAAGAACAAAAAGGAGAATATTACACAAGCTTACAAAACCTTTTATGGACTTCTATAAGTGATTCTGAAAATCCTCTTAGAAGTACCATGCACAGATCTTTTAAAGGTGCCAGCTTCGTGTATGAACTATTAGAAGTTCAACAGAGTCCTATTCGAAATTGAACTGAAGTTCAAGTTTTGACAGATGGCTTCAATAAAGCTTCGCAAAAATTACAAACGTACGGCTTTTTATGTCTATTACAAGCTTACACTCGAACTTTTACCAAGCCTGAAAAATACGAAAATAAAAGTAAATTTATATTTCTTTGAAGACGTTTTTCCGACATTTAATCAATTTTAAACCTGAAACTATGTATCACATTGGAATTGTTATTAATTAATGTATTCGGAATAATTTTAAAACATGAATGACATTATACCTTATTTGGGGATCGAACTCGGCATCTCTTGTGTAATAGTCCATCTCTCTACGCACTGGGCCATATTGAATATTATTTGGAAGATGCAAAAACTTAATCAGCCTATTTCTTTCTCAAACTTCAAAATTAACACAAGACTGCGATATACAATTTTGCCAAGGCCACGTTCACACAAGAAAAATAAAACCTAAGCAAATGTCTTAAGTTTCCTTTATTGGGTTTACCTACAAAATGTTTATTTAATTTTCAGTATTGAGCCCTAATCTTCATACCTAATGGGAGTGCACAAAATATCTTTAAATTGCTGACCGTAGTGATTTGTTTTATGTTTCACTTAACTCTTTCTTTATTTTGATTTGTGTCCTTAAAAACGATTCATTCATTCATATTTGTTATGTTAAGTATACATTATGCCTTTTTTCAATATCGTGAATTATTTTCATGTAATATTTATTTATATTATTTGTAATAAAACCATCAAACATTTTGGTCAGTTCACCCATCTATAGTTTTATGCATTTCCACTTTGAGGGATATATAGAGATATCATGCTGGATTTACATATATGCCTCTTCCAAAGAAATTCACATTTATATCTAATATATGGGCACAGAAGATCAAAATGAAGATAATCATATAAATGCAGCTACATTATACTCGTATGTTTGAAAACAAAAAAGTTCTCGGATATTCAGGTTATAACTTCGCACCTGTTTCGAAACGCTCGTTTATAATTGCAATTCAACTTTTAAGAGCCGAATGGTTGATCTGAAATTCAGCTGCCTGCTTTCGAAGGTATTTTTTCTTAAATTTTGGTTATTCGTCACTTCAACTTCATCTTCGCTAGACTCTTAGGGTAGGCGCGCACATTCAATTTTTAGTTTCGCAACTGCTTGGTTCGAGCAACTAAATAGTTGGTGTTTTGACATAAACTAAACGATTGCCTAAAATGAGTTCGATATTTTGTGTAACATATAATTATATGCATATAATCTATAAGCAACCAAACAGTTGTGCAACTAAAAATTGAATGTGCGCGCCTAGCCTTAAGGTTCACAAGGCAAACAATCAAACTAATTGTCTATGCTATATATCATAGGGATCTCGATTTATACTCTTATACTTGCCTGAGTAATATCTAAAAAGTACATAGATGGATTACAATAAATGTGTACAAATAATTAGTTGATGCATGCAATTTAATATTCCTAATTTTAATTAAGATTAAATGTATTAGTTTCTGTTAAGATTCATTTGCAGAGTTCTTAGAAGTTTGAACATTGACATTTTCTTTAAAGACTTTTTGTTAAAGTCTGCTAGGCTTAAGAGACGTATTCTATATAGCTCTTAGGAAATTGTTATAGAAACCTTTTGAAAACTCACTGATGTAAACTTCTATATCATATCACATTGCAATATTTATACAAGTTCCAGCTTGTCTATTTTCATTTATAAAACCATATCCGAAAAATTGGTTCTAGTCTCTGAAAAACTTTGTGTCTTATTTGCAAAAGGTTTAAAAAAAGATGATATTGAAACCGTGACTTCTATAGAAAAATTATTTTTGAAGAAGGCTCTTTAGAAGCATTATATAAATTGAAACTTCCAGCATGTCCATATTTCTAGGCTAATAGAAACTGAAATGTTAGTTGGGAGGTTAATTCGACACTGATAACTGTTTCCCATTCGAAATTTTTACAAAAAGTCAATATCGTACCTCCGCGGAACTAAATGAGTCGCTTTTGGGAAATATTGAAAACTTAATTTCAAAATGAATGCTATGTAGCCCAAACAGTGCGTTTTTTTAAAAAGAAATGTTGGCCGAAATGAAGCACCTACCGTGAGACTGGTATGATTGTGCACAATCATCGTACGGCGCACAGCTGAGAATGTGGCTGCTGTAGGCGAGAGTGTGAGACTCAATTCACGAACATCAACTCGCCATAGGTCTCAACATCTTAACATTTCACGCACTAGCCTGAGGAGAATTCTACGAAAGGTTTCGGATTAATCACTTATAAGGTCCAATTGACCCAGCAATTGAAGCCAGCCGAGGCAGCCATTTGAACGACATTGTGTTCTAATAATGCTAATAAAGCCATAATACACGGAAACAAATTTATTTGTTCATTTAATTGCATTTTTAAAAATAAACTTGTATTTGACCCACCCTTTACATACATTTGCCATCTTATTAAATTTAGGTAGGTAGGTAGGTAGAAATGACGGTCACTCGCAGTCTAAGTCTAGCCCTCAGTCCGCTAGCTCAGAAGTAACCGAAGTTCGTCCTAGAGTCATTCCATCATGTTAAGAAAAGAGATCAAGTCTCTGATCTTCATTTCCGAAAGTTCGTTAATGTCGTGTCAAAAATACCTTTCCTAATGCGTGAGCTCTAAATTTTGCAAGAGCAGGGCATTTACAAAGAAAATGGAAGACTGTTTTCTTTTCCTGCTGGTCCCCCATCTATGACAGTAATTGTTGCGAGGAATGCCTAGCTTCGCTGCATGCTCTCCTATCGGCCAGTGTCCGCTATCTTGCCTGGGTCTGCATATCAGATCCAGTATTCGGGATTTATTGTAGGTGCGCCAAATCTTTATGGATATAATGCAGTTAGTGAAACTGCTCCTCCTAGGGTTTGATTCGCAATAAAAATTGAAAGAATATTGACCTTCATAGCTCCAAGCGGAATGTTGACTCTTTGCGCAAGTGAGTTATGAATTGTCTAGATTGTTGTTATGGTTTTCTTCCTACCTAACGAAACGTACGCAACTTGTGTCTATAGATAATCACCCATATTCTGAAACTCGTATTTATGACTCGTATTCGACTACAGTCGTAGGAACAGTCGTATGCGGTGTTTTGCGTTTCCCAATATTAGTACAAGTTAAGTCGGATAACAACATACGACTGTAGTCGAATACGAGTCAAAAATACGAATTTCAGAATATAGGTGAATATTCATTTTTCTCCTATTTTAGTTACCTCTCGCGCACCGCAAGGTAGTCATCTTGGACCACTCTTGTTTTTAATTTTCATTATTGATTAATGATGACATTTTTAGAAACTCATATCGCCTTCTATTTGCGGACAATCTAAAGTTTTTTAGATGTATTAAATCTTCACGCGACTGCCATCTTCTTCAAGACTATCTTGATCATTTGACTGATTGGTGTTCGCTGAATGACTTGTTTTTTAACAACTCTATACTTGGCTTTATAAATCGCAATTCCTTCGATTTTACCGATCCCTCTTAGGTCTCTGTATGATGCATATGTCAGATCTATTTTACAATATGGCTGCGTTATTCTCTGAGAATTGAAAATGTTCAGAAAAAGTTCACTAGGTTTGTTATATGGAAACTTACCTGGAACATTGATATGCCCTCTTATTCAATTAGATATCAACTTATCGGTATTCAGTCACTTGAAAACCGTCGGAAAATGTACTCTGTTATGTTTATAAGTGATATTCTGTCTTATCGTATCAATAATTGTTCTTCTCTTATATATTTAATTAATTTATATGCTCCGAGTCGTGAGAAATAGAATTTTATTTTTGAAAACGAGCATAGAATTAATTATGCACTTAATGAGCCATTAACTCGCTGTGTCCTTGTTATTGATTTTAACTTCCATATCAATCGCTCTATTCTTAAATCTATGCTCCAGCTCCATTTTTTAATTAATTTTTAACTTAAATATGTACATGTATACCGTATTGTTGCCAATGTTTTATTTCTAGTGGTCTATAAGATATTTCCGTCTGATTGATGAATAAACAAATAAATAAATAAATAAGAATGGCTGATCCTTGCCTGGTCAGCTCTTCCGCCCATTCATTCCCATCAATGCCACAATGATCCGGAACACAGATAAAAGTGAAATTGTGGTTAATATTGAGGCTAGCGACTTCATCCCGGCATTCTAAGACCAATTTGGAGGATGATGTACTAGAATTAATGGCCTTAACAGATGCCCGACTGTCTGTGATAATAGCCGTAATCCGTTTCTGTTTGGGCCTTGTTTGAGTACCTTGCATGCTTCCCTGATAGCAAGTTATTCAGCTTGAAAAACACTTTCGAATTCGGTTAGCGTAAACGATTTAGATATATTGAAAGTCACAGAGAAGATTCCTGAACCGACACCACACTCCATCTTTGAGCCATCAGTAAAGATAGTTGTGTCGAAGTCTTTCGTTACGACGTCATCGTCCCAGTCTTTTCTTGATGGGAACATAACCTTAAAATCTTAACTGATGAGCATTTTAGGTGTACAGTCAGTGGGAGCCAAAAGTTCTCTAAAGGAGTCAAGTCCTTAATATTGCTGTCCGGTTTGGCAGTCCAAGAGTTCGATTCCTTTAGTCTTAATGCACTGCAAGATACTTGATACTTAATCTTTAAATAAAGTTGTAAAGGGTACAGAAAAACGCCTAAGACATCAGTTGGGTAAGATCATGGATAACCTGTCTCCCGTGATGCCAACGATAGCAGTTTTTTGTACCTTCTGCAGTTTATAGATGTTGTTAAATTTAACGAGCAAACGAAAATAATAACTTATTGAGCACAATAGACAAGCCGTGTGTTTGCATAAAACTTGCACCGGTTCATAGTGCACAGTTTAGCGTTATTTGATGTGACAAATGCCACTTTTTTGCGAACCATTCTGCAAATAAAACCTGCTGATCACTTTTTTTAAATGAGTCTATGCGAGAAGCTTTATTGTTGTAATAGTTTTTTGAAGGAAAATACAAAAAAAACAGAGATGACAGCAAATCTGAAGACATGTGTACTGTTCTGCACGTGAACGTTGTGGAAAAATGGATCATCAATAGTGAGGTTTTGTTCTGATTGCTGTTTGTTCACAAAGAATTCTTGTCCCCGTTTACTTCAAGACCAAAAAGTTTCTACAATTCTTCCTTTATAGAGTGTTGATGTTGATATTGTATGCATACCCCAAAAGTTGTATAAATTTGTTGAAAATAGTGACCTTATTGTCATCGCTTGCCCAGCGTACCATATGCTTCAGAACGATTTTGAAGAAGGCACATGATAATGCATCTTTTTGCCGAAATCCGGTGCATGTATGTAATAGTTCGGAAGAGCATATTGCACAGCGTAATTTCTAATGTTGCGCAACAATAGATCGGGATAATGGTCGATCGCAATATCATCCTGACGATGAATGCTGTCTGAATGTGGACATGAAGTTGATGAAAAGGTTTTGAGGTACGACTTGAAATTCGTTAGTAATTTCCAATATTCGCCTCATTTTGAAAATTTAGCCGATCTGCCGGGTCGAAAGCCAAACTGGTATTTGGCGATTTTCTTATAGCTAAGGCTACCTCTTAATTAGTGAGCAGATTAATTGGTTGTTTATTGATTGGAAGCGAGTTGTCTCCTTGCCCTATAACTTGCTTTACATAAAAATCATTTAAAATCTGCTGCGTTCGCCCTCTCGCCCACGCAGAATCTCTTACTCCCTCTTGGCTACTCTTGTTTTTTGTAAAAGCATGTACATTGATTTTGTTCATGATTGGATCCACCGGTATATTTGCCGATTTTAATCCCTTAAAACCTAGTGATAATGATCACACTTTCAAAAGCATTTGATATAGTTTGAAATCAAGCCCTTTTATCGAAAATGCGTGCATTTGGTATTGATGAATCTCTTCTTCAATGGATTAGAAACTACATTTTGAACCGCTCTATACAAGTCGTATTGGATGGTTCCGTTTTGTCTCCGACTCTCATTCTGATATTCATCAATGATCTTTTGTCTGAAACTTCTAATCTATTAAATTGTTTTGCCTAAGCTTCTCATTTTCGTTTCTAGATGCATTTCATTGTTCTTCGGATGTGGAACTAGAACAGTAGCGTATGATAAACTCTTTAAATTCTGATCTCTATAGTTTTGGGGAACCATAAAGCGCGCTTTCCTTGAGCAGCACTTGCATTGAGGAAACTGAACAGCTTTCAGATCTGACTGTAATCTATAACATGCGGTCTCCACTAGCGATGAATCCAGAGCATGCTTTAAAGCATGCGTTCATTATCGCAAGTAGAGACCGCCATCGCAGCTATATTTTCATCGCTTGCGATAGAAAGTATGCTCTCATCGCATACCATTCATCGCTTGCTTTATCGCAAGGAGAACTGTCATATTGTTCTGGCGTACCCAAATTTAATTAAACTGAGTTTGAGTTTTGCGTGCGAAGAAAGCTTTTGCTTGGGGTTTATGTTTTTCTAACAAAATTTAAAAAAATCTGATTTGAAATTGTCCATAGAACTCATTTATATCCATTAAAATTATTCACTATACTAAAAAAGTATGCGATGAAATGCCCAGCCACAAAAATCTGACATTTCTTCTGCTCTCTGCTTTCTGCTTTGGCTATTACGATTGCGATTAATTTATCGCTAGTGGAGACGGCGTGTAAGGCCTCTATTCGTTCAAAGCTCGAGCACATTTCGCATATTTGGGCAGATGCTCCAATAACCCACTTGAGTTACTTGGATAAAATCCAAAAAAGAGCTTTAAAAATTATAGGTGATGAGTATAACAGAAACATTTGAATCTCTCGTCGCAATGTTTCTTGTGTTTCATTATTTTACAGTTATTTATGCAATTTTTTACCATGTTCAATGTTAGATGTGTTTAAGAATTGATTCTCATTTGCTGTGTTGGTCGTAATGTTGATTAAATGAAAGATTTTTTCATTTCTCTTTTTTCAACGTTTCGACGGTGGTTGCCGTCTTCTTCAGGTCAGTCATAATCCCTTTAGCGCGTGCCAAATAATAATAAAAAAAAAAAATTGCTCAAATATTTGTCGAAAGCCGTAATCTGTTGTCGTTCTGTGGAGATTTGTAGTTTACTACTAATCTGCCAAAGAGGTCTTCCCTTGCGACTTTAGCATTGAAACCCCCGAGCGCAACTTTAACTTCTCATCATTTTCATTGCATCTAATAATATGTGTCAATTTCCGGCCGAATCCAAACTGCTAAGATAAGAAGCACCCTTAGACGATTTGCCACTTTCTCACAAGGATCGGTAACCCTAAAACAAAATGTTTGTTTTTAGTCGGCAGTTTGTGGAAACCTTTACCGTGACAGTCCAACGCCGACATCATAAACCATTACGCCACGAGCTGCCTACCTTGTTTCAAGCCTTTCACTGTGCCATCTAATAAACTAGTTTATAACATCATTTTTGATTGCTTATCAGCGAAGTTAGTGTTGGGATGACAGCTATAGCTCCTTTTACTAATTTAATTCAATTTTAGCTGCTTGCACGCAGAAAAGGATAACTCTGCTCCGGGCATGCGAACTAAAACTGTTTATTAATCCAGTTTCAGGTTTCTTTTTTGTTTTAAACTACACTAGACTAGACATACTTGTTTTCATTAACTGTTTGCCACATTCACCTGAAGTTGACTAGATTATTGGAGCCAATAAGCTTTCATTGAACTTTATCCGGCATTCTACAATTTCAATGAAAATACTTGTTTTCTAATTTAATTATGCATCACTTGAAGTTGAAGACTTGTGTCTATAGTTTGGTATACACTTATAAATAATAATAAATAGAAAGTAAAATGATGTTCAATAATTTTAAGGAGAAATATGTTTTAGTGTCTCACCCTGCATTGAAATAAACTCATTGGTTTGTCCATTACTTCGGCATTCGCCAAACCGCTAACCACTCCATTTACGTAGACCCCGGAAGACTCACGGGTCAAGTAATCAACAAGAATTGGAACAAAATCATCACGTTGCAATTCACTCCATTCATTGAACCACTGGATTATATAGCGGAATTCTCCATCTACTGTTAAGTTATTCATCGACATCTTTATAAACTTAACTTTTTAATAATTTATGATTCTAATAGAAAAAAGTATTTGTTAAATTTATCAACTGTTAATTTAAGTATTTTATTGGCAGTAAATTTAATTTTCTTAGTATTTATTGAAATGATCTTTAAATAAATGCATTTTATACAAAAACTTATTGCCAATGTGTCTCACTAGAAAAACAAGATTTTTTTGTTGTGCCTTTGCCTTTATTGTACTTGTATCCATTCGAGCTTCCTTTAAATTTGAAACTCAATTTGCTCGTAGAGAAGACGTCATTTAAGTTCGAAACTTGAAGTAGGAACTACGAATTTGTTTATGTCAGGGAAAACATAATGCTTAAAACAGAATGAACTGACAGCGAGCCCATAGCTGAATTATGTTTCTTATAAATTGAAGTAGAATTGAATCAAAAAATGTTCATCGGGAGCAAAAAGCATTTATGGAATCATTTGGTTTGGGATACATGTATGGTTTTTTAATAAGGGTGGGTAGATTTTGAAATAGATTAAAACATGGTCACCTCTGCTTCTTAGTGGCACGGATCCAAGTAGTTCAATTTTCAATGAGCGATGGCCTATATTTCTAAAAAGTACGGGACAACGTAGCTGCCGGCCCAAAATTCACACTAAACGGTAATGCTTGGAGAATGCATTGTCACCTGGTGAATATCGTGTGGCTGGGTATCGTCCCATATATGCAATTTTGCTTGTTAACATAGCCATTCATCCAAAAATGTGCCTAATCGTTAAAGATGATTTTTCGGGTCCTCTTCCAAACGCTCTTAATAAGCACACTCAGCAAAAGAAAAACGGCGTTATCTATCATCATCACTTAAAATTTCTGCTCAGTTGGATCTTGTATGGGTGCAGTCTCAAGTCCTGGCACAAAATTTGCCAAGTTGAAGTCTGCTACCATAAAGGCAGAGTTTTTGTGCACGGCGAGAAATCATCTGCCTCGCAAAACATTTACATGCACCGCAATGTTCTCAGCCGCTCTTGCGTTCCTTTGAGCAGCCATCTCAAATTTGGCTACAAAACGGTGGGAGTTGATTTTGCAGGACCACCGCGTCTACCGTAAAATGGAGGCATTAGCCAAGTTTTTTTGGAAAAGTTATCCATAGTACAGTCGGATTTTATATGAATAACAAATACAACATCCGCAGTAGGATCACTGCCGATAAAAGGAGAAGTGAAATCCTGCTGCGGATAGAGATTTGACGTTTATTCGAGTATCGGCAGTTATCCTACTGCGGATGTTGTATTTGTTATTCATATAAAATCTTTTCCAAAAAAACATGGCTATTGAGTGGACCACCGGACACTCGTTTTGAAAATTCATGTTTTGGCATGTTCAAACATATTAGGTGCGTTTTATTATTCACAAATCTATCTGGATCCGGATCTGGATTAAGTTTTAACATGTATTACAAAAACAATTTGGAATCCTGTTTTCTATCGGGATCTATTTCAAAGATCCAAAAATTAGTTATTACACTGGCGAGTAGATGGCTTTTTATGGTAAGGTAGTGTAAACTACAGTGTAAAGAAAAGAGACAATAAATAATTTAAAATTTCCAAACCCAAGGATAAAAAGAGACGGCCTTATAACACTGCTGTCACTAAGATCCGTATCGTTTTATTTTCAAGGGAAGATCCAGATCCGGATCCAGATAGATTTGTGAATAATAAAACGCACCTATTATTTACTATGGTGATTTGGAATGACTAACTGTATAATAAATAATAGGTTTAACAGAAATGTCACCAAAACAACAAGACCACCACAGTCTGCCAAAATCTACCACGTGTTGTGTTTTGACACAAACTAAACGATTGCCTAAAATGAGTTCACTATTTTGTGTAACATATAATTATATGCACCTGCGCGGACATTCAACCAAATAGATCATCCGTTATAACTTATAAGCAATCAAACAGTTGTGCAACTAAAAATTGAATGTGCGCGCCTAGCCTACTCTGCAATTTTTTCAATCCCAGCAATTTTTTTTGTACTCCAGCCACCACACAAGTCTCGCTCTCCTACGGGCTTAAAAATCGCAAATTCATTTTGCTTCGTTTAATAGTGGATTTACATGTATCTGCATTTGATTTGTGCAAAAACAGGGATGCCGAATACAGAATTCATATTTGTTAGATATACAGAAAAGAGCAAAATGCAGAAGAACTTCATTTCTGCATTATAGGAAATTCGAGAAATGCAGAAGTTAAGATTATAGTAAAGACGAACATGTTCGTCTTTATTTTAGCATCTTCGTCTGCATTTTGTAAATTTGCGACATTTTCACATTTTTCTATAATTTTTTTTTCACGGGCGCATGATAATGAAAAAAAAAACATTCAATCGAAATCCATTAACAAGTCAACAAGTTATAGCAGGTTATAGGAAGTAAAAAATGTGATGACGATATCAATCATCGCGTAAGCGTAGGGTGGATGAAGTGGCGGGAAAATTCTGCTATCTTCTGTGACCGAAAAATGCCCCCTAAGCTGAAAGGAAAGCTCTACACTTCAGTTGTGTGTCCAGCACTCACATACGGTTCACAATGTTGGACAATGTACAAAAAGTATGAGAGTAAGCTTACGGCAGCTGAGATGAAGATGCTTCGTATGACAGCAGGAGTTACAAAGCTTGATCGAATTAGAAGTACGAAGATCCGAGGAAGCCTTCATGTTAAGAATACCATTTCCCAAAAAATTGAACACGACCGACTCAGTTGGTATTGCCATGTTCAAAGGAGAGATCCTGAGAACCCCGTCAAAAAGGCAATATCATACAACGTTCCAATTCGGAATAAAAAGAAAGGTAGGCCTAAACACTCCTGGTACAAACAAATGCAAAAACACCAGCATTCAGTTGGCCTCAGAAATGGAACAATACAAAACCGGGAGGCTTGCCGCCGATTTCTGAGGTCAACCCGGCGAACCCCACAGGCGGATCACTAGTGTGAAGCAGATACGTGGGAGAGTTATGATCCCCTCGACATCGAGATCATAACAGCGCCGAAGAAAAGGAAGAAGAAGATAGGAAGTAAAAAAGAGTTACCATACCACCTGTGTATTCTCTCCCACTTTCGGATTTCGACATACGTCTGCCTCTCTCTACTTTTCTGCATTTTTCAGATGCAGAAACATGTAAATCCACTTTAAAAACAGTCAAAGTCTGGAACACAAATATCGAAAAAGAAACAAACATAACTTACCTGAACTCTTCCAACTGTCACCGATGACATTTCGAAAAAAAAAAAAACACATCAGCTGCTACTACCACTATTAAAAGCCGCATGTTTACAGCACACACGTGCGGAATTCTACTTGATTGCAAGTGTATTGTTGCCCACTGTCGCACCGTCGTGTCAAAGTTTCCACCCGCTTCCTCTAACGCTTCATCCACCAATTCTCCACCACCAAAAAGAAAGACCATTTTCTTCTGCCTATAAGTTCGTTTCGCATTCGGTTTTTCTGTTGGCAAAGTAATTCACTTTCTGCACATGCAGTTTTCCTTTTGTTTCTCTTTTTGAAATACAGCCTAACATTTTCAAGACAGTTCCTCCAGTAAAAAAAGTAGAAAACCACCAGATTCTGGCCAAAAAGTGATAGAACTCGACCGTCAAAACATTTTTTTTGTGTGAACAGAAGCGACCAGCAGCAATTTGTGCAAAAATGTCGTCCACCATACAACAGCAGCCACTGCTGCAGCCGACCAATAATGAAGACAAAAAACCGTCTGCTGACGAACAACTAGCCGCAGCTGAAAACTTCAAAAATCAAGGAAATGATTTGCTCAAAAGTAAGTGCCTTTCAGTTCATGGAATTACAATTTTCTAAAAAAAATTCTGGAAAAAAATTGTATAGCTTCTGCTGCGCTGCTACAGCCCACATAACCTCAAAATTGTTTTTTTTTCTCCTATAATGCGAGATTTTGTGAGTAGCAAGGGTTTCGCATAACAAACACGTCGTCCTACAGAAACGACACGAGTATCTCGACCACGCAAGGGTGTCCTGTCCCACGCACTTTTCAATCAGGTGCGGACTTTGTCAGTCACGAAAAATTACCCCTATTTGGGGTAATATTTCAAAGATAGTACTTAAATTTCACAGTAGAAAACATATTTTTTCCAACAAATCGTGCGCTACCGATGTCAAAGTGATGTAAGCGATTGTTGTCACGTTGTATTGCTATGACAAAGATAGCAATTAAAAAATAAAAAAAAACCTTGGTTGTAAGATCGTCGCATTGTCAGACAATAATCAAATAGAAACAATGAGGTTCTTGATAATCTCGAGCTGTGTCTTAGTGATGATAAACTACCTTTAAGATAGTCGATTGATGAGCTACCTTTTTGTAGGTTACCCCTTCCTGTTTAATTTTCCGTGTTCAATACGCACCACGGCATACGAAAACTTGGATATTTTCTATTTATGTGCTGTTATTTTCCCGAAATTTCTGATGACCTTCAGAAGCAGGTTCTGTTGCCTGCCATATCCTTCGAAACACAATAGCTGTGTGAAAAGAAGCCAAACAAGTTAAGTTGAGTTTGTTTTCCATATACAAAATACATACCTACCATTTCCAGAAAGAAGAATAAGCGAAGGAAAACATTTCAAATTCGTCAGATTTTAAAGTTTTTTTTTTTAAATAAATCGTTAGATAAAGGTTTCCACTTAAGGAGCTGAAAATAACTGAGCAAATTACTTATTAGTTATGCGACATATACAATTCGGGACAGGGTTGTAAGTCCACAAAATAAAAGTATTAATGTTTTGATTTGTTCCCCATCGAAGTGGGGTCCAATACAAACACAATGGTGAACTTTTTTTTGCTGCGCGCTTATGACCCAGTGCTGACATTTTTGTGGTGGATAACTTATCAAACGTTTACTTATTCATTGTAACACAACTCTACGAATAGGCTAGGGATTCCAGCTAACGTGTCTATTAATGGCGTCACTTGTGATAACCTAAATGAAATCTGTAACAACTTGCGTCTATTTTCAATAAAATTTTATTGAGTTAAACATTAATTATGTTGAAGTGCTTAGTAAGTATAATTCTTATATTGCGGCTGGTTGGCGGTAATTGACTATTGAATTGAATTGAATTGAATGCGTTTTATTTAGCTTCAAAAGCTACCTATTTAGATTTCATTTTTACAATTTTTACTTACATACTATTAAACTTGGAGTTATATATATTATTCTTATCTTTATAAAATTCTTTTACTTACTATATTATTTTATTATTAATAAATATAATTACTTTGTACATATTCAGTTAATTTTTGTTTGAATAAATTAAAATTAGTTGAATTTTTAATTTCTTGTGGCAGGTTATTAAAACCTTGAAAACCTATATAAAATATAGTTCGCTGTCCTCTTACAGTTCTTGTTCTAGCAATTCTTAGGTCATTATTATTTCTTAAATTATAATCAACAACTTCATTTACAAGTATAACATTTTCACATAAATAGCCAGGAAACATATTGTTTTTAATTTTGTACACAAATATCATAGATAACATAAAAAGTCTTTGGCTTACATTTAACCATTTCAGCGAATTTAACATACTTTGAATTGGTGTATATCTATTACATTTCAAAATGATTCTCATTATTTTGTTTTGTTGTAATTGCAGTCTATTTTTATGACTTTGAGGACACATATACAGTAAACTGGCACAATAATCAAAATGAGGTTTAAGTAAGACATTACATAGGTTAATAGTCATACTCGTAGTTATATTTTTCCTAATTTTTCTTAGCACACCAATTTTTTTAGATATTTTTTTACAAATATAATTTATGTGTTCGTTAAAGTTTAGTTGTTCATCCAATACAATACCCAGATATTTCATTTGTTTAACTTGTTCAATCTGCTCATTATTTATAGATACATTAATAGACATATTACTATTGGAAGACAAACTAACAGGAATACATCGAAACACCATGCATTTAGTTTTAGCAACATTAAGCACCAGTCTGTTCATCTTCAGCCATATATTTATTCTGTCCAGATCTTGGTTTAGTACTTCTAAACAATAATAACAGAGTTTCTGGAACCATCTCAGCTTACGCCAAGAGTACCTATCTCTGCATTGCAGGAGATTAGGCTCTGATGTGTGCTCTAGATTCTAAAATACTCAATATATAAGGTCAGACAAACCTTTACAATAAAACATCTATGTATTATTAATCACTATTTTTTATATACAAAATAAGTTTATTTTTAAAAACATTTATACTTAGCTCATTCTTCAATTCACTTGGAAGTCTATTAAAAGAATTTATTCCCATATACATAACTGAGTCCTGGGTGCTACTTCTGTTACACCTATTGGGCCTCAAATTTTCACTGTTGCGTAAATTATAAGGTTGTAATTCTCCAACGTTGATAATATTAACTTTTAAGTATTCAGGAACCATATTGTTTTTCATTTTATATATTAATAACATAGCGCTATATCTAAGTCTCTGTTTAACACTCATCCAATTTAAAACTTCCAACATCACTCTTATTGGGGTGTAGACATTCACTCTCAATATCATTCGCATTGCTTTATTTTGCAAAAATTGAAGCCGATTTACTATTTCTTGTTGACAACCATACAAAAGAGTTGAACAATAATTAAAATGGGGTAAGACAATAGTATTATATAGAAGCAAAGTACTTTCAAATGTTAAGTTTCTTCTAATTCTTTTTATAAAACCAACTTTTTTAGCAATTTTTCCGCACACATATCTCCCATGCTCTTTGAAATTTAACTTCGAGTCCAAAACAACTCCGAGATATTTAAAACTATCCACACACTCAATAACTTCCCCATCCATACATACATTTATGGGTTCATTTACTTTAAGTTTCATACATTTCGTCTTTTTCACATTCAATTTCATTTTATTCATTTGAAGCCACCGGTTTATGCTCTCCAAGTCCTCATTTAAACATTGTAACAACCATTCAACATTTTTTCCACTTATATATATCAGGGCATCATCCGCAAACAACACAACTTTGCAAAATTTCAGCACGCATTTAATATCATTTATGTACAAAAGGAAAAGCAACACACCTAAAACTGATCCCTGAGGGACTCCAAGTTCCACTCCAATCGCATTTGATGTAATATCGCCAATCTTTGTTCTTTGGGTCCTCCCTGTAAGGTACGATTTAAACCAGTTTAGTTCATTTTCCTTAATTCCATACATTTCCAACTTTCGCACTAATATATTTCTTTCAATGGTCTCAAACGCACGCTTAAAATCCAAAAACACTGCTATTACCGAATTATTGCAATCAATTTCTTTTTTCCATTCATATATCAACCAATTTAACGCAGTTTCACAAGAGTGACCTTTCCTAAACCCAGATTGCTCTTGTATTAAAATGTTGTTATTTTCTAAATAGTCTTGTAGTTGGTTAGCTACATAACGTTCTAGAATCTTTTCAAATGTAGGCAGCATATTCACTGGACGAAACTCTTCACATTTTACGGTGTTTACCACCTTCTCTACCGGAATAACAGTGGATTCTTTCCAACTGCTTGGAAATATCCCGTAGCACAATGAATTATTAACAATTTTGATTAACACAGGGCCAATGATTTCAATTGATTTTAAAATTATGTCTCTGTTAATACCTCGTAAGTCCTTTTTATTATTTAATTTTTTAATGAGGGCATATAACGATTCCACGCTTGCATAACGAAATTTAAAAACACAATTTATGTGTATGCTTGGTGGAATATAATGTTGAAAAGGAATTGAATAATTAATTTCGACCACACTCTCAACAAAATACAAATTAAACCTATTAGCAATTTGATTTTCATCAGTTAAAGATTCTTGCCCAAACTTAACATTAGTGATATCTTTACTTTTATTGTTTTTCATAATAAGAGACTTAATCGTTTTCCATGTACCGACTTGATTACCACTGTTCGATTGTATCTGCGTGCGAATATGTCGATTTTTTGCTGCCAAAACTTCTATTTTATACTTATTTCGAATCATTTTATATCTCCTCCAATCTTCAACATTGCTGCTGTAAATTGCTGTTCTAAAAGCCGTTATTTTTTCCTGTTTCATTCTCCATAGATTACCATTGTACCACTGACAATCAACTTTCACTCCAATCAATTTTTCAATAGTCATAGCGTCACAGCATCTTCCAATACAATCATCAAATCTCACCGTAAGATCATTAAAGTTCCGCTCATAAAACAATTCAGGAAAGCCGTTATTATTCAAAAGATTATCTAATTTAGATTTGGAATACTTAAGAATCTTTTTCTTCTGCAAATCATTTTTATAATTATTACCCTTTATTTCAACTCTTATTGTCTCATGATCAGATACTTTAAAGTTCTTATCCACACACACATTAAATTCATCTTTCGCGTCTATGTTAACACACACATAATCAATCAATGTTCGAGAATGTTCTGTAATTCTTGTAGCCTCCTTAACAAGTTGAATGTCACCTTGATCAATAATTAAGTCTAACATTCTCACTTTATTAGTATCATCCGTTAGCAAGTCAATATTAAAATCTCCCATTACTACTGTGTTACTTTCACTTTCCAAATTCTCAGCATACCAATTTTCATAAAACCGTAAAAATTCATTTACCGATGAGCTCGGCGATCTATATACACCAACAAACACCCATTTTTTACTTTCAAACCATACATACAATTTTAAAATCCATACAAAATTATTATATTGTGTAACATTCACCACTTCAAAACGTAATCCTTTTTTAATGTACGCCATTACACCTCCTGTATGCCTTGAATGCGAAAAGCAGTTAATGTGGGAGTAGTTACTTATTTTATATTCACATTCTTCAATATCTGTTGTTATTCGGGTTTCCGATAACAACAATATATCAGGTTTACAATTATTTACCAATAACTCAACATGGCTTTTGTTATTGAGAAGACTCTGCGCATTTAAACAATACGAAATAGCCTTCCTCTTATTGGTGGGTTGCTACAAGTGTCTTTTTCTTTCTATTTTAAGTTTGCGAAGATAAACCTCACAACAATTATCCAACGCATTATGATTCACATCTAAATTTAGCTTTAATTCTTCATTCATTTTCACACAATTCACACAAGACAAAATTGTCGTCGTACATTCAGAACCAGTATGTTGCCCTCCACATTTAAAACAAACCATTTTTTCATTTACACAGTCTTTACTAAAGTGCCCAAAACCCAAGCACTTGTAGCATCTCTTAACATAAACAGCTTCACTCACTTGACATTTGTCCCATCCAACACTGATCTTACCAACTTTCATGATTTCATTGTAGCTTACTACATCCACTTCTATCACTGCAGTATAGTACACCGATGTTTTACCCTTTCGCTTCCACATAGTTTTGAATTCTATCTCCGAGTTCTTTAAAAAATCATTTTGTCTACGAATGCAGGATAAAAACTCTTTTTCTTCAAATTTATCCGAGATATATGATATTTTAACTCTTGGTTTCTTATTTATCACATTTACACAATAATTATCTCCAAGTTTATCTCTAACATCACTTGATAATTTTTCAACCGAATTCTCATTATCACACGACACTATTATTGCCCCACTATTGAGCTTTTGTATTCCTGAAACCTGAATACCACTTGTAGATGGATTTACTTTTGATTTCACTTCCGATTTTGTTTTCTCTGCACTTTGACTTAACTCCTTTGGCACAACTTTAATTTGAGAATTTTTCTTTAATTCACCTGCGTATGTTTTCTTTTCAACCATACTGTCAGCACTGTTGTTTTTCTTTTTAATTTCTACCGAAAGCTTATTTACCGATTTGGTTATAGTGTTAACACTTTCCTTCATTTGACTATCCCTCTCACTCGCGTTATTCACAATTTGATTGTTTATCTCCGTTAGCGAATCTGTTGCATTAATTATTTTATTAACACCATCACAAATCTTATTACTTTGATCCTTCAAACTTAAATTAAAATCATTAATTTTTTTTATTTCATTAACACTTTTTTCAATTAATTTATATGTATCGTTAAATGAATTTAACTTTTCACTGTGCCTTTTTTCCATTGCTTCTAAAACATCTCTAATCTCGGCTCTGTTTTGTTTTAAAGATTCCGTAAACTGTTCTTTGTAATGATTTAAACCCTTGTTGTTTTCGTCTATAACTTTTTTAATATTATTTATTACACTGTCCACATTATAAATATGATTTAAACAATCATCACAAATAAATTTAACCATTTTCACTGTTTGAATAATACCACTGCTATAGCTGTCCAGACCACAACACTTTGGCGATAGATGCCACACTTTTTTGCATATACCATCGCATTTAATGGAAGACTTTCCTACTATAGCAGTATTACATTTTTGGCATTCCATCTTTAAAAGATTTCGGCCAAATAATTAATACTGCCCAATGCGTTATGTTTTTGCCAGATACATATAAAAGACCATCATCAGCAAACAGGATAAGCTTCGATGATTGTACAACTTTGCTAATATCATTTATGAACATAAGGAATAACCACACACCCAATATTGTTCCTTGTGGAATCCCGATGCTCACATTAATTGGAAGCGATACCTTCCCATTCACCGATGTTCGCTGTGTTCTTCCCTTGATAAAAGATTTAAACCATTTGAGTTCCGTTGATTTTATTCCAAAGCACTTTAGTTTTTTTAATAAAATGGTATGATTTACTGTTTCAAAAGCTCGTTTTAAGTCAAGGAAAACCGCAATTACAAAATTTTTACCGTCAACTTCTTTTCTCCATTCATTTATCACAAAATTTAAACTGGTTTCACATGAATGGTTTGCTCGAAATCCTGATTGGTAACTGTTAAGTAGGTTTTGTCCTTCTAAGTGTTGTTGAAGTTGAAACACCACACATTTTTCAATAATTTTCTCATACAAAGGCATCATGTTTATAGGCCGAAAGTCACTTAGTGTTTTTGGGTGTGGGACCTTTTTTGTTGGCACTACAAGTGATTCTTTCCAGTATTGTGGAAAAACGCCAGCACTTAGGGATATATTGACAATTCTTGTTAATAAAGGGCCAATTATGGACAAGGAATCTTTAAACATTTTAACACTCATAAAATTAAAATCTCTTTTTTTGTTTATCTTATCTATTGCACTGTTTATGTTTTCTAAACTAATTTGATTGAACTTAAATTCTATATTGCACTGTTCTAGTAAATTTTCATAATCACAAAATATCACAGATCTGGTTATATCATTTATAGACTGAACAAAAAATTCGTTGAACTTAACGCTTAATATTGCACTATCGTTTATCACAGAACCGTCTTCAAATTGCACATTAGATATTGTATCATTATTTTTCTTTAGGACATATTTTTTTAATTTTCTCCACATGTCTTTCTGTGAACTTGCAGTTTCAATTTGCATTTTAATAAAATCCGATTTTGCTTCACATATTGTCTTTTTATAATGGTTTCGGTATCGTTGATATTCCAACCAAGCACCATCATCATTACTTAAAACTGCCTGTCTGTAAAGTCTAATTTTTGTATTTTTCATAATATTTATATCACTGCTAAACCACTCTGCATTTACATATGGGACATCTTTTTCTTTGACCATCGAATTTACTACCATTTTGATATTCGACACAAATTGATCACATAAAACATTTAGACTAAATGGTTGTTCGCTATCAAAATCAATAAATAAAGGAATTTCGGACAATTTTAACAGAAATACATTTTGGTCGTAAACACAGTATTTAATTTTCTTTTTGTCGTTTCTCTTATATTGGTTTTTTATTGATAATTCGATTGTTTCATGATCACTAATTTTTAGGTCTTTATTAACTTTAGCATCTATAATATCAGTACAGTTTGTTATCACATAATCTATTAATGTTTTTGAATTGTTTGTGATTCTTGTTGGCGCATTTATAATCATACGCAAATTATTATCTTTGACAATATTTGAAATGCGCCTTGTATAAGTGTCATTAACATCAAACCAGTCTATATTTACATCACCCATTATAACAAAATTACCACATTCAAAAAGATAATCTATCCAGTTTTCCAACTCATTGCAGAAGTCATTTTTAGATGATAAGGGACTAGGAGATCTATACAACGCACACAGATTTATCACAGGGTAGTTTTCGTATTGCACTTTTAATATTAAACACCAATATTGCATACTGACTTTATATTTGTTCAATACATTACATTTCAGATTTTACTTCACATATACAAGAACACCTCCAGTATGGCTAGATTCACTTTCACAGCTTAGAGGGTAGTAAAACCCTTCTAATTGAACAAAATTTAAATCATGATGATGTATTGGATCATCTCCAGATAACAGTTGTTCTGATAATATCCCACCGCATCTTTTAAAGAACTTACAATTATATCTAGCTGCTCCACTTTGTTATAATAGGCCTGTTTTTTTTGCAAGTCCATAAGGAATTGTAGAAAAAAACGACATCGGGACTAAGCGCTTTACATGTAAATACAACAACTACTTAAGTATATACGGATTTAGCTAAGGTCAGATAATTTTCGAATCTTAATCTAAGTCCTGATAAAAACGGTGATGCCAAAATGATATTAACTAATATTTCTGGCTCATTACAGTCTTCGTAGTTTAGAAGACCGTTAGACGATATTTATACTGATTTTTTGAAAGCTTTTAAAACACAATTACAACACAGTGTTCTTGTGCTTGAAGCTTGAATTACTTAGATTTCATTCCACACTTCTTAATTGGATCATTAGTCATTTAGTTAGAAAAAAACATTACGTTAAAATTGGTAATGTGCTGTCAAAAGCAATCGATTTTTCTAGTGTTACTCTGGGCAGCCATCTTATACCGCTCCTTTTCATTCCTTTCATAAACGATTTTGTAATTGTAATTGTAATGCTTTACTTGGCAGGAAATATCATTTAAGCTAACAAATATCTTTTCCAAAAGATAATCAGCCCTATCACGAATTCCATCGCATCGGAAACTTTTACGAATCCCGATAAAAGCTATCACTAAATCCGTTCGTAATGACAATTTGTATGAGATTTTCCACTACGATGAATTTTGTGATAGATTTTCGGGATTCGTAGCAAGTTTCCGATTACGATGGAATCCGTGATAGGGCTGAATATTTACATTAAATAAATACAATTAAAAATATCGAATTCAGTTAAAATTTAATTTGAATATAATATAAATACATATGTATGTATATGTAGATGCGATCAAAATAGTAATGAACCCTTTGACACAACAAAAAATTAAATAAATTAATCTACTTTTTAGAAAAAAAGCGGTCAAAAAATAGTAGTGCATTCAAAATCCACTTTTAAATATAACAAAAGAGAAAATTAATAGACAATTCTAACATAAGTAATAGTCGAGTAATTGAACTTTAAATTAATATGTAGTTGCATGTCCCATGTAAGAAATAACAACAGCACAACGACGTTGCATCGAATTAATAAGATTTTCACATCTTTCTATAGGTATGGACCTCCAAGACTGCTGTAAAGCTTTCCAAAGGGCTGTGTTTTTTTGTAGCTGGCTTACAACTCTAGCAACATTCTTCTTGACATCGCATTAAAGATTTTCTATAGGGTTGAGATCTGGGGACTGCGCAGGCCACTCCATGATACTCATCCTCTTTTTTTGGAACCACTGCTATACTTGTATGCTTTGGGTCGTTGTCTTGTTGAAAGACCCATTTCAGTGGCATTTCATCTTCAGCCAGCATATGGGAACATAACTTCGTCCATGATCTTCACATAAAAATACTGATCCGTAATGCCTTCAATGCGGTATATGGGACCAACACCATAGAAGAAATGACATACCCAAACCATTATGCTGGATCCTCAATGTTTTATTGTCTTGGCTGTGAAACGTGAATTATATTGGGTTTGGGCGCCTTCTTACATATTGACGAGATCCTTTTCCACCATATAACACAATCTTGGACTCGTCTGACCGCCATGAAAATTCAGGGATTCAACAATGATTTTATTTACACTACTATCAAATCTATTAAGTTAAAATTTTGACCGCAACTTAAACTGTATATGTTTGATATTAGGAAAATGTTTCACTTATAATTGATAAAATATATTTTTGTGTTGCGCCAGTTGATTATATGATTGGGAGCCTTTTTAGAAAATCGACGTTTGTCCTCTTGATGTGAATCACTAGATACTCATTATTTCACAGATTGTGTATTGAATTTGTATTTGTTGTTCACTGAAGTACTATGAGCCCAAATTGTTTGGTAGAAACATGATAATTCCATAAAATAATTTGCGTTCTTAAGTAAACTTTACATGTAGCAAGGGCTTAGTTAGTTTTTAGCTGGATGTAAAGTGAATGTAAAAGCTAATTATTTTATGGAGTTATCATGTTTCTACGAAACATCACAGATATATAATCTTTGGTTTATATTGAGCCAGCTGAATGACTCAAGCATGTCTCTTATGTCACGTTTTAATAAAATACGGTTTGCTTTGTTTTACAAAACTTGTAGTCTGCTTTTTTGCAAGATATTACAAAAGCACAATAGGGTGGAACAATACCCAACTCAACTTTTTGAGAAACTAGTTTTTGTTTTACGTAGAACTCCTAACTTTTTAGATACTATTTTACATACATATAAAGTCGATATGTTTATTCCACGATACTTTTCAAGTGGACAATTATCAACATGGAAACACATCTTAAACGGTAAAGACGAAACATTTAAAAGTATACTTTTTGACTTCTCCACATTTACTAAGCAACGATTAATTTTAAGCCAATTGTTTATTGCATATAGTTCTTCATTAAGATTATCAAGACAAGTAAGTTTTGTGTTCTATGTCTTGTTGAAGCTCATAACTAAATTAATCTGCATTCACATATGAACAATTTTTTTCAACAACCATAGAATTCACTACCTTTTTTATTTTTATTGCGAATTCTCCACTTAAGGAATTAACGCTATATGATTGATAAGGAAAAATGAACTTGTACTGTTTGTTTACTTAAAAAACACATCAGACTATTTACCAAATTTTATAACTTTTTTGTTAATTATTTTCGAGTTTTTACACTTAACAATGATTACAATGGATTCATGATCACTTATTTTGTACGAATTATTGACCTTTGACATGATCAGGGAATCATCGTTAATAACAGCATAAGCAATAAGGGTTTTAGAAGTTGGGGTAGTTCTTGTAGGTTCGTTTATGGTCATACTAAGATTATTGTCATTTATACATTCAGCTAATCTACGTCGATATGTATATTAAGTTTCACGACACAAAACCAAGATATTAATCAGACCTATACAAACGGATTTGATGATAGCTTTTTGTCGGGATTCGTAAAAGTTCCGATTACGATGGAATTTGTGATAGGGCTGAATGCACTTGTCTATTGTATTGTGTATTTCATTTCATATCCAAAGTATTTATTGTATGCCGATGACCTCAAGAGTTTCAGTTATATACAGTTTCAGTTCTGATTACAAAATTGAAGATCTAATAAATAAAATTATTTGAGTGACCTTTGTACTTCAATAAACTGTGGAATTACTTTTGTGGGTTTCAGATGGAACTAAAATTGATTCTTAAATGAATGAATTTTTCACTTCAAATCAACCAAGTTATTTCTGGAGCAAATTCGATTTTAGTTTTCATAATAAGAACTTTAAAGTCTTTTGAAGATCCTTGCACCCTTAAAACTCTGTATTTATCCACTGTTAGACCTCTGCTCATTCGTATTGAAAAAATCCAAAAAAGGTTTACTAATGTCGTTTTTATTTGGCAATCCGGAAGCCTTCCGGTTTGCATTGCGGTAAACATTTAGAAATGCAAATCTTCCGTTCTATGAGATCAGATGTGCCTTTATTGAATATTCTGGTCTTTTTGCTTTCGATATCCTCAATTGTAATATTAACTGTCCGATGCTACTTTCAAGGTAAATGAAAAAGAGACCAATAAATTGGTAAGGAACGAATTTACTTTACATTCAAGAGCTCAATAAGAACTATAAGCGATAAGGAAAAAAAAAACAAAATGGTCATCAAAATGTAATGTGCGCGATGTGATTGTAAGCGTGTCTTACTGTACAGGTTTAAGACAAGATGGTACTTGTAGCGAATATCTTTTCGAATTTAAGAATTCAGTCTTACAGCTTATGCCAAATGAAAACGACATTAACGTAAATTAACGTAACGGGTGTGATGTTTGAAATTATGTTCAGCCTGCTTCGAAAACTTTACGAATCCCAGATTTTACAATGTTGAATGAAAAGCTTAAAACTATGTACAGACTTTCGTCAGGTCTTACAATATTGTCAGATCTGTCAATGCTCTGATAATAACTGACAATTGTCAAGTACTTTACAAATTCAAAATTGTCAGTTCACTCGGTTGACAGAATGAATGAATGAATGTTTTATTGAGTCTTTAAGTATCAATTACAAAGTCGTTTCATCTTATTCTAACTTTAACATAGGTACAAAAGTGGCTGTAGCGTATGGCCTTCTTTAACAATTACTTTATTTAAGGTTAAGCCTCGTGGCATGTCAATTTTTATATAATAATATAGTTTTGTTCTGCTCGTGCTCAAGAGCGTTATACATTTGCGTGAAACGGATGTTTCGTTGACTATATACATATTTACAATTTTATAAACTAATACTAACTTAAAAACTAAAGAGCTAAAAACTAAAAAAGCGCCATGCGCTATATCTTTTTTTTTAACATATAATGTTGATATTTCTTGTCTTTTTTTTTGAAAATGAGAGCGAGAACGCTCTTTATGTTTGAATATGTAATTAGTTCACTAGAGGAGTGATAGAGTAAAAAAAGATAGTCAGATATGAGCGATAGCTCTATACTGCTTATATTTATACATTTAGAATGAGTGAGAAGATTATACGGTTACACTAATATCACATGACAGAGATAATAAGTTGAGAGCGATGGCTCTATACTTATGCATATATAATATAAATATACGATTATTACGATTTGTTAAACACTGGAATCAGATCCGTTACTTGTTGCGTTTGGTGGTGATTTTGTAAGCCCCAGTTGTTGGCTATCGCCGTGAGATCCTCAGTTCCAGACCCAAGTGAGATTTAGTTGTTGTTCGGCGGACTGTTGCCCGCAGAATTGCAGTTGCGGATTTTTTTTAATGTGCAGGTTCGCTTCCTGCTAGGAATTAGCCATATGTCGGCGTCATCGGTTGTTGTTCGGCGGACTGTTGCCCGCAGAACTGCAGTTGCGGATTTTTATTTATGTGCAGGTTCGCTTCCTGCTGGGAATTAGCCACATGGCGTCATCGATTGTTGTTCGGCGGACTGTTGCCCGCAGAACTGCAGTTGCGGATTTTTATTAATGTGCAGGTTCGCTTCCTGCTGGGAGTGAGCCATGTATCGGCATCGTCGATTTTTGTGTAGTGTATTACACTGTTGCTTAATCCACTTGTTAGGTTAATGCCTCATTTTGAGGTTCTACTTTTTCTTATCTCGCTGGGGAGAACTAATGGGCACTTTGTGTTAAAAAAGTGATCCAGTTTTTTCGTTGTAATCACAGCACCATCCGGCGTTGAGTTTAATTTAGGATGTTTAGGAAGTTCGCTTTTAGTAAAAGCGAATAAAATTTAGTCAAAAAAGACATTAAAAACGGAAAAAAATTAATTTAAACCGTAACCCGTTTTTACAAGAATTATGTTAATTTTATTTTTTGGAGAGTGCAGACGCAGAAACACGTCTGCACTCTCGGACACTCCAATGCAACCTCCTCTCGGTTGACAGATCTTATCCCAAAGTCTGACAATTCCATTGTCAGATAATCATATGACATTGGCCTGACAATGATATTTCTGAAAGTTAAAAATTGTCAGTTCACACGGTTGACAGATGTGATTGCTTACGAAAAAATGGTAGATGTGTTGACAGGTACTATCAGACAAATGGACCAAAATATTGCAAATGCAACTATTTTAACGGCCTACGTATTGGAAGACATCAAGGAAAAAGAAGTGCTACAAAAAAGACGAAGTGTTTGGAAGAAGGACTAGGTGGATCGGCGACAGCACGAAAGATTCTAATCGAAATTGCATGTCGATTTGCTAGCTTAGGAGCCCAAGTTGTATCGCAATTTTCTGCTCCTAGCAATTCGACGATGTTCTTTCTTTAGTTACTCCACACATCCAAAAGCAAGACACGATTTGGCGTGAACGATGCTTGAAATAAGAACCAATGTACACATATAAGGACAAAAAACTTTGTCCATGCAATGACATACCCATGCGAACTAGATAGCCGGTTGTGATGTTGGTCACAGTTCACCTTGAGTGCGTTTACCAATTCTTGCAAGAATTGTATGGCCTTTTCTAATGGACTAAATTGCAAAATAGAAACCAGAATTGCGCCGACAAAGTTGTCAAAGTAGTACCCCTTGGCATAATAATTAGTGCAAAAAAGTTGTTCAGGCGTATACGGCCTGTTACGAGGAATTGACAAATCCTCTTAGATTATTTCTTGTCATGAAAAGTGCTGCTCATTAGCCGTTCGGAATCGGCAGGAAATTGTAAGTCCCCTCCATTCCCAGCAACACGCACATGATGTCGGGATGTGAAGTTTCACAAACACCGCTATACGAAAGCTTCAAGCTGAAGCCAATCGGCCATTAGGGTCATAATCATCCACTATCTTAAACCTTCATTCATATATTTGTCAGTTTTCGTGAAATTACCCGTAGGGTACACAAAAAACTTCAGCTTCGACATACCAACCTCTATACATTCGACCTTGGATGAATGATATTTTATCTGACGAAAAAACAAAATGTTGTTCATACCTATGTATGTTTGTATGTATGTATGTATGTTTCTTGTGATATTACTCTATTAAATAAAATAAATAAATAAATTAGAGGCCAACGGTTCGTAGAGAGCCTAAACCTAGTGACTTAAAACTCTTAGCCATTTCTGTGTGCGTATTAGCAAGAATAGAGGGGACTTATAATTTTCTGACGAGTCTACGAGTCCGAAAAGCTTAGATGATAAGCTTTTAAGCAATTAATAACAATAAAATACGGGCCCTACAAATTTGCTTCTTACAACCAATTTCTTCCGATAAGTACTAAGGCAGACTAGTACCCAGTCTAAATAGACGAGGTACTAAACTCTAACAAAAAAAATCTAAAAATAACATTTAATATTAATATTTTTGCCATCTTAATTCCAGCTAAGGATTTTTCCAAAGCGATAGATATGTACACCAAAGCCATAGAACTTAATCCAAACAATGCTATATACTACGCAAATCGTAGCTTAGCCCATTTGCGTCAGGAGAGTTTTGGTTCTGCCCTGCAAGATGGAATTTCTGCTGTAAAATCAGATCCTGCATACTTGAAGGGCTATTACAGACGCGCTGCCGCTCAAATGTCATTAGGAAAATTTAAGCAAGCTTTATCAGATTTTGAATATGTAAGAAATTTTATTTTTCTTTGTATATAAAATATATCACAAAAGATTCACCTTAAGGTATCCAAATGCAGACCAAACGATAAAGAAGCTAAAATGAAATTCACAGAGTGCAACAAAATTGTTAAAATGCGTGCGTTTGAACGTGCTATTGCTGTAGACAAACCAGAAAAGACACTCTCCGAGATGTTCCGTGATTTGGAGAATATAAGTAAGTGAAAAGACCTTTATTATTGTTTAGTAATTTAAAATGTATTTTTTTTTCATTGACTAGCTATTGAAGATGATTATCAAGGTCCGGCGTTGGAGGATGGCAAGGTTACGATTAAATTTATGGAAGATCTTATGGAACACTATAAGAAACAAAAGAAACTCCATCGAAAATATGCTTACAAAGTTAGTTTAATCTGTTTTAAGGATTCAATTAATTTTATTTTTTATAATTGGTATTGTATTTGTAGATCCTGTGTGACATTGATGTGTATCTGCGCAGCCAACCGTCCCTGGTGGATATTGTTGTGCCGGATGAATCAAAGTTCACAATTTGTGGCGATATTCATGGTCAGTTTTATGATCTTATGAATATCTTTAGCATCAATGGGCTGCCATCACCAACTAATCCCTATTTGTTCAATGGAGACTTTGTCGACAGAGGCTCATTTTCGGTGGAATGCATTTTCACGTTGTTTGGATTTAAACTCCTATATCCTGACCATTTCTTCCTGTCAAGAGGTAAGGTTTTTTTTTCGTTTTTATTATTCACGCACAGTGCTTTAGTTTGTATGCCTCTGGCCTTACACATCACATCTTCAATCGTCGCAATTCGGCTGCATTTTCTCGAATCTAATCTTTATAATATTCATTATAAAGCGCTTCCTCGGACAGTGAGCCAACAGGAAATGCACAATTTTTAATGATTTCACCTCCATGGTTCAAAACCTTATGTATGGTTGCTGGCATGTGGTACCATTTATAATTATTAACAAAAAATAACATCAAACGCCCGAATTAGGTCTTTACTGACCACAGTGATTTGCGAAGTCATGGTCGGATTGGCAAAGAACCTCCTGGATGAGTGGCCGTTATTACTTGCTCTCGTACCCTGTTTTATAATATCAACAATGATGCCCAGTTCTTCACGAAATTCCTTCTGAATTCTTTTCTTTTGAGCATCCGTAATTTCGCGGGCCTCATTGTAAGTTCCCATGATTTAAATGACAAATTTTAGGCAGCAGGAGGAAATATTCCATAAATTGTATATGACCGTGGAAAGGAGACATTCCCAATGTCAATGCTTCCCTGTTTACAGTTTTTTTTTTTTTATTTTCGTTGGGTTATTAATTTTCGAAGTTGTAGTTCCACAAATGAAACAAAAAGAAGCTGCCGGACTGCCGGCTGTTACAGTTTGGACTGTCTTCCCGTCAAAATTTTGAAATTCGTATATAATTTTTTTGAACCTCTCGTTCGTCTCAAGTAA
The DNA here is from genome assembly GCA_911387755.1 of Chrysotoxum bicinctum. Lineage (NCBI taxonomy): Eukaryota > Metazoa > Arthropoda > Insecta > Diptera > Syrphidae > Chrysotoxum > Chrysotoxum bicinctum. The sequence continues at coordinate 197,984,625 of OU426988.1, read as the reverse complement.
GGTAAAGAAGTGTCCTCCAAGGCGTTCACTTTGCCTCAGTGGCGGTCGCGTCATTAATAAGCAACACTTAGCACATTTACTACATTTATATGAGGTATTGAAGCGAGCTTGAAGCTCGCTTCCACCCTTTGTAAACGGGTATTGAGTTGAAATGAGCTTCGTTCGACTCGATCTCACTCGCTCAGCGGTGTCGAGTCGAAATATGAGACGAAAAACCTGGGTCGAGGAGTTGGCTTAACAAAATGTTTCAGAATTGCTCAACACCATTTCAACTCAACTCCAAATCGAGCTCTCAACTCAAATGACGAAAAACCTGGGTCGAAAATCCGACCCTAATCCAACTCGATTTTTCGATACTGCGAGCTTCAAGCTCGCTTCAATACCTCATATAAACGTAGTAATAAACGTAGTAATTGGCGAGAGAGAGCCAACGCAATTAAAAGCCATCAGCCGTCTAGTACTCGCAACCCCAGATTTATGCACAGTCAATGGCTGCATTCAGCCATCTATTCTCACCCATTGTAATTTAAATGAAAGTTTTAGAAAGTTATAAAAGGAAAATCAATTTCTTATCGCGGACATTTTTCCCGTCCGTTTAAAGAAAGAAATGGTGGAAATTTGGTGTTAAAGCAATTATAATTATTCGAAGTAAGAAAGAAGAAATTGGAAGTAATGTTCTACTTCGCGAATTTACTCTAGTTCGCTTGGCTTTTGCTCAAATTTGAGGAATATTTTTTTGCAAGAAGTAACTTTGGCGTCTGGGACCAACTGTCCCTCGCGCATATTTTGTATTTAATTTGAGCAGACCGCCCGTCTGTCAATATAATGTTGGCGTTTGGGGACCAGCTTGACAGTCGGTTACAAAGGAGTGGATCAGCCATCCACTTTTCGTGTGAAAATTGGTAACATCGAATTTTTATTTTCTTAAAATACTGAGAGAAAGAACAAATAGCTGCTCTTCTTTCTCTCTCAGTGGATTAAGAAAATACCTGTAGGGGAAAAGAGGAAATGAAAGAAGCAGGGATAAGGATTTGGACAGTTCTAAGATTACTTAGACATAAAACTAAAAAGGCTACATATGATAGTCGTTTTTTATTGGTAAATGTATAGGCAGCACAGTAAAATTTTACACAGTAAACAACAACAAAGGAATAGTGCGTATAAACTAGGCAGTAATAAGAGTGCACATAATAGTGCTGATAAAGTTTTGGAACATCTGGATTACAGTGACACTCAAATTGATTGCAAAAGTTTTATTTTTCGTGAGGTTGGCAGGTTTTGATTATTCGAGAATGTGTTCGGTGATATTTGTTCCTTTTATGGTAAATTTTCACAAGAGTCAAAATTATGTGGTTTGAAATATTAATTTACGATTAGACGGTAAACGTTAATAGTCAATGGTCAAACTGTTGCCTCTTACGCCGCACCTCCATTAGCAATATTTATTTCTGACATTATGTCAGACACTATATCTGAAGTTTATGTTTCTTTAACACCGTGGGCAAATTATGTCGTGATTATTCATTCTTCGCCATGACCTCACCAAGTAAATCACGTCGTTTGATTTTAGCGATAAACGCATTGGAAAAGCTGGAAGAGGCAAAACGGGAAAAATACAAAAGGGAGCACAGGTTTTGGGTCAATCCATTTTTGAGCAAAAGAGATTTGCACAACCTTAAAGAACATTTGCTCCAAGACTTAATTGAGTAGTCCCACAAGCATGGAAAGTCTCTGAATGCCCTAACTAATTAAAAACAAAATTAATCAAAATACTTACTATCTTCAATGTTTAATTCTTTTAATGTTAATTTTGGCCTGCAAACAACCAAACAACATTATGTATGTACTTCAACAGACAGTAAATGGTAGAAAAATTACATCTTGGCTTCACAGGAGATAATTTCTATACGAAGTGAAAACATAACATGAATTTGTCAATGAAATGAAGGAATGTTACATGAAAATGTGGGAATTGATGTCAAGACTCGACGTATTGTGAGAAATTTGTGTCTAGTGAAGTTGGGGTTTCACGAAACGTCAAAATTTATATCTGCATTTATTTCTTCTACGAAGACAAGAAATAAATAGAAAAAATTATGTCTAAAAATAACAAAAATCGAGACCTAAGGCGGCTTCACAAGAAATATTGGCTACATGACACATTTCTTGCAAATCATTTATTTCAAGTGGAGGCTCACTGTTAATGCGTGTGCATGTTCCCTATCTGTCACGTGAGAGTATGAAATTCATCGAAGGATGGCTGCGATGCCAAACGAATAAAAAGGACATGAAAATGATTTTTTTCTGACGCCGAGCCTTTATTTGACTTTGTGTACATACATGCCATTAAGATTTGGTTTGTTGTGTAGACAATCGGGCTTAATGATTTGGTTTTATTAATAATTTTGCCACTTGTTTGACAACAAATTTGTGAGTGATGTTAATTCAGGATAAACCACATCTTTACGATTTATTCATATAAAAACGTTTACTTTACCAACGCATCCCTTATCTTATTCAAAAGTGGATTGTTTATTCGTAGGTACATATATGTATATTTCTTTTTTAATTTTTGTTTCCTTTTACTTTGTTCACTTAATGAGTCTGAAATATCTACTAAATTAAGATGATTTGTTAAAAGAAACTCAGAAATTATGTATAGCCCTTTTCTGTTTTGGATCTTTATTAGGGGGGTTCACATTCTCAAATATGTTTGACAAATGCGGTTTGATTGACTCGAATTTGAAAATGTGAACGCTTCATCAAACGGATTGTCAAACATGCATATTTGAGAATGTGAACGCATGCTTGTCAAGCCACAAGCAAATTTCATTTTCAATGAAGTTCTCGAGCTGTGCATATCGTAAGAAAATATTTCAAAATGAGTCATATATGCAATACCGGTAATTCAGGTGGATTTTATTAGATTAATATAAGTTTTCTGCAGACTTTTAAATATAAAAAATGGTAGTAAATTTGCTCAACTAATATTTCATCTATGCTCTGAGTTGGTCCGCCATGGTAAGAATTCTAATGAGAAGTGATGTTTGATAGCATATTTGACGAATGTGAACGCAAATGCTTTCAATCCGTCAAATATTCATCAAACCATATTTGTCAAACATATTTGAGAATGTGAACCCCCCTATTCATTTCAATTTGTATTATTTTTGTAAGAAATTACATATTTATTTTACTTCTTTTCCAAATCAGCAGATTTTGACACGGGTATAAATGCAAAGCATACCAACTTTAAAAATTAAAGGAAAAGTGTATAAAAAGCATTTTATTCGGACTTCCATTGCTGCACTATGTATAGATTACCAATAAAATACGCCTGATATATTAAAAGACTTTTTTCTGCGTTCAGACAACTACTGTGCAGCGCGATAACATAACGCTTTTAAGCCAGTAAAACCGTATTGTCATTTATTTACTAAAACATAAAATTTGTAATCTATACGGTTTTACAACGATTTATTAACATCACCACCCACCGCTTCTGCGCTTTTGTGAGACACAAAATGTACCCACTATGCCATTGTTCTTGAATGGCACTTTCATCAAAGAAACATACATAAAAGCATTAAGTACTCGGTATGTGTGTCAATGACGATCTTCGTTGGAATGACAACATTCTGTGTTTATTTCATATGGTTGTAAGAAATTTAGTTACAGCTTCTGATCTACCCTCAAATTATAAGGCGTTTATACCTCCTAAACTTGAGTATAACTCACATCTTTTGGCAGGTGTTGTCCAAATTTCTTTTCATTTATTGGATAGAATTAAGGAAACTGAGCTATCATGGGATCATTCCTATCTCTTGAACACCGTTAGAATGTTTCTTGTATTTCCTTGCTCTGTCTTTTTCTAATAAGCAATGCAATGAAGTAGCCAGTTGCATTCCTCCCCCCAATCAGTTCACAAATAATACTCCTTTCGCTAGGAATGCTCATCAGTTCAGCCTCGAGCCTGGACGTACGGGTAAATTCGTTTTTTGTTCGCACAACACGATTATGGAATAATTTACGCGGCACTGTTTTCTCGTGGCATTTCAATTTGCAAATTTCAAAACCAATGTTCATCGATACCTCCTTTCCCTCCTTCTTTTTAATCGTGTTATGTTAAAGATAATAAGGATCTCAATAAACTCTTGAGCGCGAGTAAATGGTAAGAAATATTTTGAAAAAATAACGAGTAGAAAATATGCGACCATTTAGGTATGTAATGTCTTTATCAGTTTTTCTACAGAACAAATCGTTAAAATTCATATCTGCAATCAATAGCAAAACAGGAAATTCAAAATTTTCCTAAGAACATAAGATTTTTTCAGAAATTCTTTTAAATCAGCATCACAACTTACCAAGGACTAATTTCAAGTTGAAATAAAAGCTCCGAGAAAATGATTAAACATCATCGACTGTAATTTATTTTAGAGTGTCTATTCTACTCATTCCTCATACAGGGTGTTCCCTAATTCTTATCGAATTAAGGGACAACCTGTATAGTTTCTTTAATATAAAATGTTACTGTTTAATTCATGGTTATTCGACGACTACGTTCTACCATCATTGAAATGTATAAACTACGATTTAAACCACGCTTCTAGCAATAATTTTTACTCTGACAATATTATTAAACTATGAATAATATAAATAAATATTTAACACCTTTATGTTTTTACACTTTTGTTTTCAATTAATCACGATTAAACGAATGACAATCTTTTTTCTATGGTTCTTTTGGTTTGACCATAGTAAACACCATCACAGTCACCACATTTGATTGCATAAATGCCTGAATTCTATATATCGTCTACTTTGTCTTTTGTTGACCCGAATAAGTTTTTTAGTTTTGTTTTATTTGAAAAAACTAACTGAATGTTATGTTCTCGGAAATTTTTCGATATTTTGTTGGTTATTTCAGACACATAACACACTGAGGCTCGTTTAACTTTACTTCTTTCAATATTTTGCGAGAAAAGCGTTGACATGTTTGATTTTTTAATTTTATTATTTATTATTTTAAAATAGACGATATAAAGAAGTCAGGCATTTATGCAATCAAATGTGGTGACTGAGATGGTGTTTACTATGGTCAAACCAAAAGAACCATAGAAAAAAGATATAAAGAACACAGTGCATACATCAAACAAAATAAAAATCAAAGTTCTGCCATCGCAGACCATGTCTTGAGGCTTAACCACTTCAATATAGATTCAAGCTGTGTGAGTCTGAAGAAACAAGTAACAGATGAGAGAAAATTGGATGCGTATGAAAGCTATTTCATACAAACGCTATCAATGATGATAACGGCAATATATCATCGAACCTCTTTTCTCTCATCTAATTGCAAACTACCCAAAAAGAATACACCAATTTGATCAGTCGTGATGCTGAAGATGGACTGCATGCAGTCCGAAATGCATACAGGTACGTGTTTTTGATTGCCATTCGTTTAATCGTGTTTAATTGAAAACAAAAGTGTAAAAACATAAAGGTGTTAAATATTTGTTTATTGTGTCCGGTTTTTACGTGTTCAGTTAAATTTAATTATTAAACTATGCTTGCAAATAATATGCCTAATAAAATACTTTCAGATATATACATATGTAAAGGGTGTTTTTTTAGAGTCGGAGAACTTTAATTTGAAATAAAAAACAGAAAAATAATATTTTGTCACTAATGTATGAATATAATTTCGGGTATTTGGCCGCCGCATAAAGAGTATGGGCACGGTTACGAATTGACACAATTTTATCGGCATCAACGCATCAGAAATCGCTTTTTCTGTGCGCATTGTACGACGTCTTATGATATGGGTACGCTGAAAGCGATCCATACTTTCTCGAATTATTCGCTCTTTTGGACGATTTTGAGCACCATAAAACGCATGTAATGCTCAATGTGATTATCAAATTATTTTTCAAAATAATTTTGAAGAATTTGTAAATGTTGCTTCGTCGTGAGTCTATTCGTCTTGAATTCCAAACCTAACTGATCTCAAAACAGCAGAAAAAACAATGTTGCCAAATTAACGTTCTCCATCTCTTTACATTAGTTAAAAGTTTTACTATTACAACCTTGAAACATTACAACATTAAACTTGTTTCTAATTTCAGGTAATCATGAAAGTATCAACATGAACCAAATGTATGGATTTACCGGTGAAGTAACTGCCAAATACACAAGTACAATGGCAGACATCTTCACTCAGGTGTTCAACTGGCTGCCATTATGTCATTGTATAAATAATAAAATTCTTGTCATGCATGGAGGACTCTTCTCTAGTGATAGTGTGACGCTCGATGATATTCGTAAAATCGAACGCAATTGCCAGCCACCAGAGGAAGGCATCATGTGTGAGTTATTATGGTCTGATCCACAGCCATGGGCGGGTCGTGGTCCTTCGAAGAGAGGTGTAGGCATACAATTCGGTCCGGATATTACAGAAGCATTCTGTAAACGTAATAATCTTGACTATATAGTGAGGAGTCACGAAGTTAAAGACATGGGCTATGAGGAAACACATGAAGGAAAGTGCATCACTGTATTTTCTGCTCCAAATTATTGGTAAGTTTGTTTTTAAGGATGCAATTCAAGAGAACCACCGTTTACCAACTCCTTTACTTTTCAGCGATACAATGGGAAATATGGGAGCGTTTATTACAATCAAAGGCAACGATCTGAGACCAAAGTTCCAGCCGTTTGTATCTGTGGTGAGTTAATGTTGTTTTTCCTTATAACGAATTTCTTTTCTAATATACTATAATTCTTAATTTCAGCCTCATCCGGATGTTAAGCCGATGGCCTATGCAAATAGTTTAATGAGTTTACTAGCGTAGTCACATTTATTTTAAACAAAACAAATTCAATCAAATAATAATAAACAAACAAAAAAACAGATAAAACCAATCAAGCAATCTACAAATAGAGCATAAAGCTTTTAAACAGAAACAACAATAAAACTATTTTAAGAAGAACACCATTCTAAACATAGCAAACAAAAGAACAACAAACCGCATATCACGATAATCACGCATTGACTAGTAAAACAGTCCTCAAACAATTTACCCATTCCCTCATATTGTACAATGTACATTCTTTAAAACATAGATTTATTATTCTTTTACGCCTTGATGTGTAAATTTTTTTTACATTTGAGATTTTACATTTTTATTTTATTTATCTGCCCCGAATCCCACGAAAACAACACAACAGCAACGACCTAGTCCCAAAGATATTTCATCGCTAAACGAAAAACAAACAAAATATATATAAAAATAAAAAACTTTTTTGTTGCTGCTGCTGCTGCTGACCCTATGATTCCCCGTTTCGTGTTTAAAAGCTGGTGCGCGCGTATGTTATAAGTGAATTATAGGTATAATATATATATAAAGAAAACAGCAAATGTTTTAAGAAAAATATGTTAATATTGTTTTCAGTTTTATAACTGTGTAAATAAAATTATAAATGAACAGTTATAGAAAATATTGTGTACAAGAATAAAATTTTCACATTTTTTAGATCCTTATTTTAAAAATTTTAAAGAAAAGAATAAAAAAAACGAAGCGATAAAGTGAACGTTAGTTTTAATAAAGTCGAACATTGAGAAAAAAATTCAAGTAATTACTTGATTTAGTTCCAAGGACATACTTATAAATTGTTCAAGTTCTATTGCACACCAAAATTTTATAAACTTGTTACAAAGTAGGTACATACTTTACAATCACATCTTGTCCATTCTTTAGTATTCCACTCCAAATTCTCATGCTCTTTCATAACATCAACAATCCGTTTCCATTTCCACTTCTACTTCAGTTTAATAGACCAACCCATTCCCACATTCTTCATTTACTCTTGATTGACCAACATCCGAACCATTTAAATAAAATAATTTTATGTATCTTATCTACTGAAGTCTTCAGATTTCTAATCTTAATTTTTTCTTACCCACGCTAATTTATTTTACTTTGAGGTAAAGTTTCTACAGAAAATACGTTATAATCATAACGTTTTACTATTTTCTTTTTAATGAATGTAACAATAACAGAAAAAATCAATAACAATTTGCGGAAAAAGAATTAATAATGTTGCTATATATTCAGCCCTATCACGAATTCTATCGTAATCGGAAACTTGTTATGAATTCCGAAAAAATCTATCACAAAATACATCGTAGTGGAAAATCTGCTACAAATTGTCATTACGAACGGATTTGGTGATAGCTTTTTTCGGGATTCTTAAAAGTTTCCGATTACGATGGAATTCGTGATATGGCTGATTCTTAATCTTGAATAGCTATTAGAAAGTTTAAAAGAGCGCTTGGTTACTTAACTACCTACAAAACCCATCATCATTGCATCATTTATTTGGCTACTGGTCGGTTTTCAGAAAGATTTAGGTTTGGGTAACGACGGCCTATTAAAACGAATTTACCAAACAAAAATTGTATAAACGATAAGAAAAATAGAATTAATTCATCAATAAATTTTCTATGCAGTGGTTAGAGTTGCTTGAGACGCTATTTAAAATGCCTGCTTACAAACCAAGAATAAGCAGACATTCAGCCCTATCACAAATTCCATCATAATCGGAACTTTTACGAATTCCGACAAAAAGCTATCATCAAAATCGTAACAGCAATTTGTATGAGGTTTTCCACTACGAAAGATTCTGTGATAGTTTTTTTCGGGATTCGTAACAAGTTTCCGATTACGATGGAATTCGTGATAGGGCTGATTATTAACGTTTATGGACTGTGTAATGGAAAATCAACTAGTGCGCGACAACGATACCTTGAACTTTATTCTTACCGACGACTTCCTAGTGAAGGAGTTTTTGGAAATACGTATCGCAGACTTGGAGAAACTGGATAAGTTTCAAATGCACGACCTAACACGTCAATCAGCATTAGACGCTTAGCTTTGCAAGTCAATATTTCCAGACAAAAAATTTCTAATTTAGTGCATGGTTGCCGGAACGGAGCTTGGATGACAAGGAGTTTATTATTAAAATTCTTTGGACGGACGAATTTCAATTTACAAGAGATGGGATCACAAATTTTCACAATCTTCATGCCTGGCCTGTGAGAAATCCATGCAAAAAAAATAGTCATCATTTCAACACAAATTCAGCGTGAATATATGGGCAGGTTTAATTGGAAACAATTTAATCGGCCCCTTAAAACTACCACTCAGGCTTAATTCCACGAACTATCTGCAGTTTTTGCGAAACGTTTTAGGTGTCGAAAATAAGGTTTAGTAATATTGCTTTCATTTTCGCCTCTGTCGATTTACATCCGCCCTATTTTCGAAAGCGATTGTGAAATGACATTTTTATTTTCACCGCATGAATTTCCGATAGGTTTTGTTTGACGAAAGTGATATTTTGATGATTGTTTTCTTTTAAATAAATATTATCTTTTATTTCGTTCAATGCAAATACAAATGATTCTTTTGATAGGCGAAAAAAGTTTTTGAAACTATTGTTTTATAAATTAAAGCAAATTTACCAAATAATAAACACCTAACACAAAAACACTTACTCAAAGCAGGGAAGACCAAGAAGTGAAGAAGTATTTCTTAATAATTTGTTCCAGGTTCGAGTATTCTTCTATTTTCACACGTTCGATATATAAAAGCAACATTATAGAGTTTTTCAATTCAAATATTATTTTTATTTCAAAGTTAATTCACCTCGAACAAATTATTTTGGTTAAACAATAAATATTCAGCTGTCAATTATCTAGAAATCCTGGGAGTATAATTTACGACTCGCTTCGAATTCAATAATAATTGATCAAATCGAGGCGATTCGAAAAGGAGATATCTAATTGAAAACGATTCGTTTCGTATTTCCTAATCAGGGGTTCAATTCTATATCTGCGAAACTGTGAAGTGACAAGTTTTTTCCCCAACTTCATAGACTAAGCGATTCGCAATTTATGAAAACTATGAATAAAATGTAAACATTTTTCAAATATTAAAGTTGTTTTCATATTTAAACGATTTAGTGAAAGCCCTGATAAAATATGAAAGTTACAAACAAAATTAAACTAAAAATGAGTTCAAAATGAAAGCATTTATCATTTAGTACTGTTGAGCACATGTTTTGACAAAAATTTATCAAAATGAGTTTAATGTCGTTTTTATTTGGCAATCCGGAATCTCTCTCCGATCCGGAATCCCAATTGAACACTTTTGTTTGCTTCTGATGATTCTGAAGTTTTGTTTGATTGTATATGTGAAACATCAAATGCGTACAATAGGTTTGTTCGTTGAACTTTACCCAGGGTTGACCCAGGTTTTCTTGACAACCCTCGGAGTTGTCAACAAAAACTGGGGTTTTCGGTTTTCAAAAAACACCCAAGGGCTGTCAACTGTTCTCTTGACAACTAAAAGCAGGACAAAATAATTTTGTGATTTGATAAAACTTTAAATTTGTTATTAATTAATTTAAAAATGAACGAAAACAATTTTGCGTTGTTGCTGAATGTTTCATTTGATGAGTACACCAAACATTCAATTGCCAACACAAGCAATAACATGCAACATGCGAGTTGGTAAAGAACAACAAAAGAAATACATATGAAATCTCATATGACTTTTGACAGTTTATTCTTTACCTGAACTCGCCCCAGCAAAATACCTAGGTCTACTTCATGGCGAGTTCAGGGCGACCCCAGGTCTCAAAAAACACAGAATTTGCAAACCAGGGTGACTTCAGGTTTTTCAAAAAACGATTTAGGGCGACCCCAGGGTGACTTCAGGGCTCAACGAACAAACCAAATAATCCAAATCAAGAAAAATGTTTTTGAAAGCAGGGTTGGCCGAATTGTCACTTTTTAGAAATAACTACATTTGTAACGTCTGCTACGTAGTTTATGTAGTTAATTGTAGTTAATGTAAGAAATTGTAGCATTGCTGTCAGTTAACTGTCAGTTATTCATTTGAAATTTGAATTTTTAAATTAAACGTTCAGTTATTCCTACAATTTTTCATCCTTATGGTAAATGAAACTTTTTTTACAAACCTTCATTAGATCATAAAAGTGCAAAATTGTTTTTTTTTTCCTTTATTATATTGATTTTTTATGAATTAACTATATACATATGTAGCAGACGTAACAAATTGTAGTAAATTAGGCATGTAGTTTCGTCAATAAACTACGCGTAGTTAAATACTACTTTTATATGCAGTATCGAAAGATCGAGTTGGATTAGGGTCGGATTTTCGACCCACATTTCTACTCGACACCGCTGAGCGATTGGGATCGAGTCGAACGAAGCTCATTTCGACTCAATACAGGTATATAAACGTTCAAAGCGAGCTTCAAGCTCGCTTCAACACCTCATATAAACGTAGTAAATCATGTAGAAAATGTAGTGTAGTTAATTCGGCCAACCCTGGTTCGCACAATTTGGATACCAAAAATCACAGCTGTTGAGGTTGACGTTTGAGTATATGAATGTGTGAGTGCTTCTGGTTTTGCTTCTGATTTCAAATCCAGAAGCAAATTTCTCTTCTTTTCAGAATCAGAACTGTCATTTTTTCCCAATTGAACACTTTCAGAAGAGTCCGGAAGGCTTCCGGATTGCCAAATAAAAACGACATAAGAATCGCATATGGAGAGTTTATGGTATGGAAAAATGAAAAATGGCTGTGAAAACTGAAATGATAACTTTTTTATCACTTCGTAGTTTCACAAATAGAGAATTGACCTCCAGGTGACAGAACTATTAGAAGACATTCCACTGATTCAACTAGATTCATCATATTTCCAACACTATTGGTGAGAGGTTAAGAAAGAGCTAAGTGAAGAATACAATCGTTGGATAGGAAGAAACGGGTCAGAGTTCACTGGCTGGCAAGACCTCCAGTCCTTACAATATTGGATTTTTGTATTGTATTTGGCAAGAATTAGAGAACTTGTGTATTCAATAGAAATAGCTACTTTTAGAGAATTATTAGAGCGTATTCTTGAAGCGTCATCAAATGTGAGGCAGCAGCTAGCATCAAAATAAATATTCGTTGTGAAATCCAATAACGTGCTCTAGCATGCATCTATATCTATAGGTTTTTCCAAAAACTTGTTATTGATTGTTACGTTCATTTAAAAAAAATAGTAAAACATATTTATTACGCATTTTCTAGAGAATTGACTTCAAAGACAAAGGGCGGTACCAACAATCAAATTTAGAGACGACTTTAATATTTGAGCGAAATGAAGCATTATTTAATGGTCTCTATATAATTAACCATATATGCTACATTTTATTTTTTAGGTTCCGTACAAAAAATGGTTCATAATTTAGAGTTCACATAAATATTAAGTTCATAACATGTATGGCCAACTTTCTAGAGCTCTTTACATATTGGTCCATTTCACTCAAATATTAAAGTCGTCGCTTAATTTGATTGTTGGTAAGGCCCAAAATGAATGAAAAGAATGAAAAGGGCCCGTATTACGAATTACGATTATCGTTTAAAATCCCTCGTTATCGTTAAGTTGCGATTACGTTTTACGATACTCGTTTTTTTAAACTGATAGTCGTTTTCTCTTACGACTGCTTTTGGCACTCGTATTTCATTGTTTTGACAAATGTACTATTTTTGACAGAAATATTGAAAGAATGAAGTTGGATGCGCTTAAAAAAATAGATTTTTTTTTTATTTTATCAGGCAATATTTTGATGCATCCATTATCGTAAACCATAATCGGTCCATGTGTTAACTATCGTTTTCTAGGGTATCGTTTTTTTGCATTCGTTTCGTAATCTGTAATACGGGCCCAGGGTTATGAATTAGATATCTCGAGTTAAAAAGGCTTGCATATCATCCAAAAATAAAGCCCTTAACCATTTGTATTTACAAAGCATTTTTCGTTAACATCGGTTAGGGTAGAGCAAAGTAGACCTTTTAGCAAAATTTTACAGTGGAGAGTAGAATAAGGAATACAAAGCAAGAGTAGTAAGAAAGAGAATATTTTATTAATAAATTTAGCAGACAGAAATCTAACATGTACTATCGCTATGCTTAAGATGCCGGCGGAATCATTCGTCATCATAAGAGTACTATAAGTTTTATATACAAAGATATGGGTTAATAATGGAGAAGGTAGAGACGGGACGGAGATTGGATGCTTTTTCGTGAAAAAGTGATTAAATGAAATTGGAAATATTTAGCACTAAGCAATTTCTAATACAACGGGCAGAGAAACTGTCGAGATCAAGTTGAAAAAACGTAGAATCATGTGTGGAAGAAATAGTCATTTCAATGTAGCTCATAGTAAGAATAAAAAGGAGAGGTCCTAAGTGGCTGGCTTGTGGAACCCCTGATGTAGCTAAGAAATTATCAGAGAAAGTAGATCTGTATCTGAATGGATAAGAAGAAATCCATCTAAAGAAGATAGGTTCAAGTCCAAGGGTGGACAGTTTGAATAAGCTCACATATGTGAAATTTTGTCAAAGGCCTTAATGAAATCAATTTCGGCTTTCTTTCCATTCTTTAAAGCTGTGAGGCTAAAGGATACAAATTCAACGAATTAAGTCGTTGTGGACCCAACTTTAACAAAGCTGTGTTGTCTTACAACGAAAAAAAAAGTTTAGAAAATTGGATGATAGTTTGTAACTTCTTTGGGCTCTTTTTTATGTATTGGGGTTATGAAAGAAGTCTTCCATAACTGAGGTAATTCTTTATGAGATAGTGATAAACCGAAGATTTTTGAGGAGAGATTGCTTGGATGATCATTTTTTGAGAAATATAACGGAGATGCCATCTGGTCCGGGAAGTTACTGATCATTGAGTTGATCTACCTTATTTTCGATGAGAAATTTGTCGATTTTTGTTTAAAGTGGACAAGAAGATGGATTTAAGATCTTTAATAAGATTGTTTTGGGTTTGGAATGAATAGCGTTCATAGAGGGAGTTATAAAGTTCGGTAAAGTGAAGATAGTCAATCGAGTGGGGAAAATTGAAGTGTCCTTCCTTGAAAACAAGTTTATTAGATGAGATAGACCAACTCAAATTAATGAAGTTAATTCCATACTCTAAAGTAAAAGATATGTTGGCACCTAATTTATTTAAAACAGATTCAATATAAGATGAGAAATTTCGTTGGGCGCCATTTATCAACACATGTATCTGGCCCAGAAAAAAATATTTTGCAGATGTGGGCTATTTGACTTGAATAACCTTAGTTCCAAATATTTAAACTAACGTGAATCTCCCCCGGAATAAAAATATCTATGAAATGAAAGCCAAAATGTGAATACCAATAACTTGTAAAGGAAGAAGAAGGCAACATTTCACTTTACAATTTTTGAACGTGGTTTATACTATTACTTTTCACGAATATGTATGCTTAATGCTAGTCTTGAAGTACAAAGCGACCAAATGGCATCTGGGGTTCTTATTACTAGTTACGATAATCGTTCAAACTCCCTTGTTACCGTTACGTTGCGATTACGTTTTACGAAAATTATTTTTTTAAAACAGTTTTCCTTCTTTTTTACGACAGCTTTTGGCGATAGTTTGACATTTGTGAACATTACGTAACAATGGCATATTTATTTCGTTTATTGTTTATGTTTAGGAAGTTGGATGCATTAAAGGTACTAGTATATGGTCTAGAACGCCAAAAAAAACGCACGATTTTTGAGAAGTTTTTCTCTCGGAAACTTTACTAGGTAATAACATAATTTTTTTTTAAATAATGAATACATGCTTCAAGAGTACATTAAATTACATCCCGAACCGAGGTACCTCAGTGTGATGGAAACTCTGGATGACAACGTAATCATGGACAACGAGGAAGTAGTCTCGTTCTACGCAGACATTGGGTCAGCCTACCACCGCGGCTAAAACGCCATCCCTGCCCACAACCCCAAAAATCACCACTGACAACCAGGAATGAACACCCTGAGGACAATACAGTCAACCGACCTTTTAAATTTAATTTTTTTTTCGTCATGTAAATTTTATATAAAAATAATTAAACTTACGAGCAGCGTTGCCGCGAAGGAAAAAACAGAGAGGGCCATTTCGAATGTTTTTGAGGGCCATTTGACAAAAGTTGGGGCCAAATATTTTACTCACAAATCCGTCCTTAAAACATTAGACTACAATTTATTAATATTTGTATTTATTCATATTTATTTATTTAATACATTTCTTAAATCTATGTAGTAGGCAGCAAAAGCGGATCTTGACTCTGTCGTCTGATTTGATACCTTAAAAAATATAAATCATACCAGTAGTATTATTTAAACTAGCCGACCCAGCTCTCGAAATTCGAGTGCCAATTTATTTATTATTTATTATTTATATTATTGGCAGTGTTTTCAAGCAAATTTATTAAATTAAATTTTATTTTATGTAATATGCAAAGTGTTCGACAGTGCAAAAAGAAAAATGACCCACAGTGTGTAAATGCGTGTCTCAAGTATATTCTGCACATCTCCGTAACTGTGGCTTTCCAACCATATAAAATTTATTGAAATCGGTTAAATACTTTTGGAGAAAAGTGTACCACAAAAAAAAATGTTTGCCGTTTTATTACATATATGATGTTTATATTACTTTTCCATATTTTAATTCAATATCTGAATAGACAACGAACGAACAAACAACAAGCGGTGAAGAAATATGTGCTTCTTAAGATTCTCGACTTTGTTGAGAAAAAAAATCAACATGATTACAAATAATACTGTTGGCTTCTCTAATGCATCGAGTTAAAGGTCCATTTAGATTATAGTTTACCCGATGATGAGGTTCATTACAAAGAAAAAAAAATTTTACGACGAATGACAAGAGATTGTAGGCCAAGAAGTTGACACCGAGTTTTATAAGTTGGGGTGGAATATTGTATGTTTGTATGTTTTTAATCCTATTAGAATGAACTTGAAAAAATGGATCCCAAATTACACAGCAATATTCCAACGATGACCTTACATACGCAAAGAAAAGAGATCGAAGAGTAAAAGGATCAGTGAACTCCTTAGAGTTCCGATTAATGAACCCTAACATAGACTTAGCCTTAGCAATCACAGTCTATATGGGATTTAAAGTAGAGTTTCGAATTAAAACTGATACCGAGATCTTTCTTTTCGTTAAGTATTGAGAGTTCCGTACCTCCTATAGAAAACTGATTGAAACTTTGATACGTTCAAGAAAAGCTGATTAGCTAAACACCATTCAGACAAGCGATGAAGATCACATTGGAGTAAATGACAATAACTAATTGATGTAACACGACGGAATATTTTAATGTAATCCGCAAGAAACATTTTTTAAGAAATCAGTGGTATCATTAATCAGCAGCAAGAATAGAAGAGGGCCCAAGTGACTTCCTTGTGGTACTCCTGATGTGACCTCAATTACATCCGCTAGTACGTCATTAATACGCACAAACTGTTTTCTGCCGTTTAGGTAGGATTCAAACCACTTTAAAATATTTGAGTGGAAGCCAATTGATTCCAATTTTTGTATTAGTATATGGTGGTTTACTCTATCGACCGCCTTAGCAAAGTTGGTATATGCATATGACATCTGTTTGGAAACCATTTTCAAAATTTCTAATAATCTGATTACTAAATATTACGAGATTGGCTGTTGTTGACGTTCCAGCAACAAATCAATGTTGAAATGTGGAAATAATTTCTTTAAGAACAAAAGTAAGCTTATCAGAGACAATTTTTTCCAAATTTTTTGGTATCGTTGATAATTTGCTAATGGGCGATACTTAGAAACATCTTGCTTAGATCCTGATTTATGAATAGGAATAAAGTACGAGATTTTCCAATCATCAAGAAAATAACCCTTTTCAAGAGAATTATTAAACAATAAAGTTAACGGTGCCGATAGAGCAGCTGCCCAGTTTTTTTTAAATGATCGGAGGAGTACCATCGGGTTCTGGTTGTTCATCATCATTTAGTCCAATTAAGGCTAATTGAACATCTTTGTTACTTAAGTTTAAGTGACCGATATTGATTCAATTTAAACATGAAATTGCAGAAAAGTTAAAGGGAGATCATAAACGGAGTTGAAAAAGTCTGCAAAAAAGTTGCAAATTGTTGAAATGTTAGTAGATGTGTTTCCAGAATATTGCATGCAATTGGGGATAACATTTGAAATTTTTTTTATCATTGATAAATTAAAAAAAAAATTACTCTTAAGTTTTAGGCTCGATTCAGTTCGAATTAAGTAGTCCTTATATTAAAATTTATTTAAGATCTTCATTATTGGGAAATTTACGATATAATTTGTAAGATTTAGTTTTTTGTTATTTAAGTTTCATAAAAGCTTTGGTAGATGACAAAAGTAAATGATGTGAGAAAAGTCAACACGCTGGACGAAATTGACGTGAAAAAAGTCAAATCATAAATCGTGGGTGTACAAGCAGAAGGCACTAAGTCAATTTTTTAGGATTTTTACATTTTAATGCAAAGAGATCAAGAATGATGATATCTTTGTACTCCAATCACCTCCTTAGTGATTTTTCATCGTTAAACATGAATTTTTTGAGGTTTTGTTTTGAACTAAGCCAGTTTAATAATTTTTAATACCACTAAAAGGCACTAAGTTGACTTAGTGCCTTTTGGCTGTCATAGAAAAAGTTACAATATGCTATAATAATACAGCAAGAAGGCATTAAAGTGACTTAGTGCGTTTTAGCTGTCATCAAAACCAGGAATACTTCAGTTCAAATACAATTTCGCGGACAATTTTAGAACAACGAACGTAATAAAAACTTCACAAAGAGGAATAAACGCTGTTCAAAAGTATCTTTCTCTAACACAAAGGCCTAAACTGTATCAAGAACCTCCTAAAATAAGTGCAGACAAAAAAAAAAACTTAATAGAAATGTGTCAAAAAAGAGTGGTTTCTGAAGTTTTCCATTCTTGGTTTGAATCTTTGCCCTCACAAAAAAATAAAATAAAACTTTTAAATATTTCATTAAGAAAAAATTGTTTTTTAATTTGTATTTTTAGTTATAATTACATAATTGCATTATCTTTTCTGCTAAACAGCACTAAGTCAGCATATTTTGTAGTTCTAATGCAATATTTTCGAATTGGTTTGGCGAAAACTAAAATTTTTGATTAGAAACTTAAGTCATAATATCAATAGAGCTTTTCACGTAATCAGATGTAAAATTAAAATCGGTATTGAATTTTCACGACAAACATTACAATTTACTCAAAACTATGTTTTTTTGACTTAGTGCCTTCTGCTTGTACACCCACGAAATGAATGAATTCAGTTCCATTTTAAGTATGGTTATTTGTATGCGGTGGAAACACATTGTAGTGGCGATGCTTTTTAATTTTTACTAAGCACGATATGATGTGATGTTAAATCTTCTAAAATTTAGATTCGGGGCCATTTCTAATTGGCCCGGGCAAAGGGCCAAAATGTAAAACAGGGGGCCAAATGGCCCGATCGGGCACTTAGCGGCAACGCTGCTTACGAGTAAGTCACTGTATATAGTTAGACCCCCTATGAGCCAACAAATGTAAATTTTCATGCATATGTAGTATCTTATTAGTGGTAAGCCAAATTGTAAATAGTTTGTTCAATAAAACAAAATTGAATTGAATTGAGTACATTAAATTTTTGAATTTTGCCTGAATTATAGAGGGCGCAAACGTCGACTCATCAAAAAATACATTGTTCCATTGCGAACAGTTAATCTATGGATCTGCTGAACCGATTTTCAAAAAACTTGTTGCAACTTCATTGTTTTTATGTTTTCTAAGACAATTTACCACAATTTGACCAAAAAGTTATGAACAAAAAAAAAAAATGGCGAAATGGCGTTGTTATTACCTAATAAAGTTTCCGAAAAAAAATTCCCAAAAATCGTGTGTTTTTTTGGCGTTCTAGACCGTACTAGTACCTTAAACAAATAAAATTTTTTGGTTTTATCTGGTATTATGTCCATGTATCCATTATCGTTATTCATACTCGGTATCCAATTTTTGGGTTAGTGCTAGACTACTCGTATTTATTCCCAATTCTATGATGATTAATGACCATATTACTTTTTAACTGAAAAAAACTTCAACCTTGTAGCAAACACTTTTTCTCCTTTTCGAATATTTCTTGACTAATGACATTAAATTTTGTTTGTATTTTATTGTGCTTTGTGAACCAACTTAAATCGTACGTTCAATGTATATTTTTTAAAAACAAATGAATTTGGAGAAGTTATTTCATTTATATTTGGAACAAGCGAAAAAACGAGTCCTTACTTTGAGTGATAACGGTAATAATTTAATGCACATGTACATACATAAACTATCAACTTCTAAGTCCATTGATTTGATTCAGAGCGCATACGGGCCTGCCAGTGGATAAAAAAGATTGAGCTAGTACCAAGCCTAGAAGAAAAAGTTAAACTACTTCAATTGCAAGCCTTAAAACTGCTTCTGCTCTCTCTTGAAAGCAACTGTTTGATTGGACCATTCGAAGAGGCTCCAGAAGACGATAAGGAATTTGAACAATACGATTGGGATTCATATCAACTGACCGATTTTTCAAACATGATTCGTTCGAAACGAGATTCACATAAAGGTCTTGAAGTTTCTTATGCTGTTTCCGGAAATCGTCGGGAGTTGGCTACTTATCAGGATGATCCAGTTACTGGACAACATTGTTATTATGCCTGTTCCAAACAACCTATTGAGCAGTGGAAAAACTTGCAAGGGGGTGTCATTAAAAATGAATCGATTGATCAGTGGAAAGAACGTGGTGAATTAGAAGAACTAAATCGAAATGAGTATGGAAACTAAAATTGCTGTAGATTTAATTAGATGCTTTTTCTTTGAAATTTTATCGAGTATCTTAAGTAGATTGGTAGATTTTAAAGGATCGTTTGTGATTCTTTTGCTGAAGTACATACACATGATCCTAAAAGCAAGCTTTGAAGTTATAGTCCTATAGTACTGTTATCGTTGATATACTGAAAGTTTAATGGTGAATTTGTTGCTTATCTCCGTTTATTATAAACGTATAGAAGTTGGAGTAGTAGTTACAGATTAAGAGCAGAGGGAAAATCTTTGTGGTTGTGGGTTAGGACCGGACCATAGTATGTGTATGTGGGCTTATAGGTTGATTCTTCATGATATCGTATCGAATAAAAAAGGTAGTTTTTTTTCACAACTCTTATAAAGATTTAAAAATGGCGTTTTGGTTATAAATTCAATACCAAAATTTGCTATCGGCTCTTAGGCTAATAATCTTACTTCCAGGATGCTATTATAAAGGGTTTTCAAGTATGGACGAGTCGATGTTAATAGTCTATGGCAGACATGTTCATTATTAAATATCAAAACGAGTTATCGTTAGTGCAAACATTGAATCCATTTAACGGGAGACGCGGTAAACCTTCAAGATCGTCTCCCAAACCTATGTTGGCCAAATTGGAGACGACCGGTTTGAACAACAATCAGGAAACTCCCATACGTCAAATGCCACCAACATCGTGTGACTTGACCCCTCTAGACTTTTGCTTGTGTCACAGGTCAATGCCAATAAGCCGCAATCGCCCGATAACTTTTTGAAAAAACTTTTATTAGAATCAGTATTAAATCTTAACTTGTTTTTTTTTTTTTTTTTAATATTTAAAACGCCAGTCTGTACATTTATACGAGTCATAATATGACTCTTATCCTACAAAGTTTAATAGCCAGATATTATTACTGTGGGCATAAAACGTAAGAGCGACTTGGTGGCGAATATTTCTTGAAGCTTTGGTGTTCATTCGTGATGACCCACCTATACTTCAATCGGTAGCTTTATACTTTTTTGGCTACAAAGATCGGTGTCGTTATGCAGTCCGTACAGTTTATTGTTCTTTCTTCTACTCCACACTCCGTCTTTTCAGACGGAAACAAAAATCATTTTGAGAGGTTTCATACCTCTGCTAAATATACTAGAAACTGGAAGTCTATTTAAGTTGCTCAACAGAGGGCTTTTGTACTCAATTGCCTTGTTAGCCCAAAAAAGCAGGGAGTTGCAAGAGATATAGAAGAGGTATAGCGAAGAACAGGTAGAATATTTAAATTTAATTAATATTTTATGGTAATTTTTTGTTCAAGACATTGCTGTGAAATGTCCTAGCATAGACTTGGTCTTGCCATCAATAACCAATCGTGTTCGATTTATTTTCACAAAAATACCACAGACATCGCGATTTGTTTTGCGATTATGTCAATATCTTGGGTATGTGTGAGCACTTTTGAAAGATTTTGCATTTAGTGTTGGAACATGAGCTTTACAGTAACAACTTGCATCCTTCTGTACTGGGGAACACAAGTGTTTCCATGGGTCATTTCATCATTTTCCGTGCTCGTGCAGTTGGAAAAGCTCTCAAAGATTGTGACATACACAAATCCGCGAGCTCGGTAAGTAGTCCCTCATTGTTCTGAACAGGTGTTCTTCATCACCGGCAAAACCACTACGTAACCTTTTTCATCTGTCCTACTCTA
Source organism: Chrysotoxum bicinctum (assembly GCA_911387755.1). Classification (NCBI taxonomy): domain Eukaryota; kingdom Metazoa; phylum Arthropoda; class Insecta; order Diptera; family Syrphidae; genus Chrysotoxum; species Chrysotoxum bicinctum. Next base: position 197,963,132 of record OU426988.1, on the reverse strand, counting down.
TTTGTGTTAGTGAAATCTCCATTTGCATTACTCCTCCATTGACAATTGAACCGTAATATTCGCGATTTTAGGGTTTACATATTGTTCACAATTAGAGCATGGCGTATTCCGTTAGCCGAAAAAGAGAGAAAATATAATAATTTATTGATCATTGAATATAAATAATGAAATAGTTGTTTTACAAAACATAGCAGTATCTCTTAGATATTCTAACAGTTACATAGGTTAATCAGAAACTTTTTATAATAATTATTTGGGAACGATATTTCCAGGCAGTTTTAACGTGGCTTACCAGAGTAAGCCGGCAATCGCCGTTTAAAATAATTTTGACTTTATCTATGCTTAGACTGTTTCTACCTCAGTCTCATGGAGATAAGAATGGGACAAGTTCCGAAAAAATCTATCACCTCATCTGATGTATGCCGGTTACACAGTGTACATTCAGTATTTTGGTCATTTCGATGTGGGATATAGTTTAAGCGCAAAAATTTCCCTCTTACTTTGAAAATTGTGGAAGTAGTGTCAATACTGTTGTTGTCGTGAAAATAGTTGTTTGTTAGATTGTGGGGTTGTCGATGTGTGATTGCACGTTATGCTCCAAGAACAGTCTTGACCACTCACCAAAGAATTGAGATTTGCATTGAATGATGTAAGATGCCACTATTCAGGGTAGTCTTTGCAGTTGGTATTTTATGACCTTTCTTATCTAGCTGAAATGTAGTTTGGGAGTGTACAGGTAGAGAGGCGAAAGTCCAGTCTCCAAAAGGAGCCTGTGCGTTAGAGTATTTTCTGGCAGGTGAAAGTTTTCTTTAAGAAGTATTTTAAGGCTAGGCGCGCACATTCAATTTTTAGTTGCACAACTGTTTGGTTGCTTATAGAAAACAGATGAACTATTTGGTTGAATATCCGCGCAGGTGCATATAATTATATGTTTCACAAAATAGCGAACTCATTTTAGGCAGTCGTTTAGTTTGTGTCAAAACGAACCAAGTAGTTAAAATATTAAATTTGGTGGTGCAAAAGCTCGGAGTGAAACAGGACCTAGTGACTTACAACTCTCAATTATTCCTGTGTGCGTGTTACCAGGGAACGGAGGGGACCTACAACTTTCTGCCGATTCCGAACGGCTAATGAGCAGCACTTTCCATGACAAGAGATGCTCTTGGAGAATTTGTCAATTACTCGCAAGAGGCAGTACACCCCTGAAAAAAAATTTCTAGCAGTGGCTGAGAATCGAACTCGAGACCTTCCGCATGACAGTCCAACGCACTAACCATTATGCTAAGGGGTACTACCATACCAAGTAGTTGCGCAAGTAAAAATTGAATGTGTGCGCCTAGCCTAAGGGTATTTACTTCGTCATGCTGAAAAAGCCCCAGACTTGGGCAGCATTGCACATTATGGCTTTTACTACCGCTTCAAATAATTTGTACTTCACACTTTTTGCGACCTCCTCCTTGCCAAGAATTCCTTTCCAGTTACAATTATTAATAGCCATTTTAGCATCATGAAGCTTGGATTTTAAATGCTTGTCAAGAGAAAGTTTGAAGTCAGTATTACTCCTATACTTATACTCTTTGACCTTTTCTAGTTCCTTGTCCTTTTCTCGTCTCAAGCGTATCATTTCGGAAGACCATCATTTTCGATTTATTTGTGTTAGCCTTTAAGTTCCATGTTCTACAATATTGCTGTAATTTGTTAACCATAAGCTGAATCATATTTGGCGTATCCCTATCCGCCAGTAGGACGATGTTTTCTGCATAGATTGGACATTTGATGTTTATTCCTTCTGAGAGAAAGGAAGTATAACATCAAGAAATAATGAGAAAAGTAAAGGGCTTGCTAAACTTTCTTGCTTGACACCCATTTTCGTTTCAAACCAGCGATATTGGTTCAAATTCTACACCGCCGCTTGATTTTTCTATCTATGGAATTAAAAGCTGCCTTAAGAGTTAAGATCCACGAACAAAGCGTATAGTTTCCTTTCATTATCAAGGTATATCTTCGCTATTCTTGTTAAGGTGAATATGTTATTTACATTTCAATATTCTTTCCAGAAACCTGCTTGGAATTATTTGATTAGTTAGTCCATTTTGCATTTTTCAATTTGTTAAACGGTTGAAAAGTATTCGGAGAAGATTTTCATTACTGAGTTTAAGAATGATATTTCTCGGTAGTTGCTAACTTCTTCTGCATTCCCTTTTTAAAGATTGAAAAGTTGATGCTTCTATTGAAGTTTTCTCTTACTGATACTTCCTCGAAGATCTGAATAAAATATTCAGACAGGTATTTAAGAAATTTCTCCTTGTAATGCTTACAGAATTCATGTGGTATACGATCTTCTCGAGGGGCAACAGTTTTTATCTCTAGAAGTGTTATTCTCGCATCAAGTTCCACATCTTCTGTATAAGGAAGGGTAAAGAAGTGATGATTTGGGCTAGCTGGGGGTTTAACAAATTTTTAAAGTATTCTGCTAAAATTTCTGCGTTAACTTGTATTCATCAGCGACTAGCAACTTCTCTACTATTCAATCTAACTTCACTTTTTCCTGTTTGAAATTTTGCAAATACATCCTTTGACTTTCTTTACAGATACTTTTGTATTCTCTATTTTTTGTCGATCTTCCCCTTCCATTAGTATCTAAAGATACTATCATACGCTGTTTTTGAATCGAATAAAAGGTGATGGATGTCGACTTGAAAAATGTTAAGCTCCTACGTTTTTTTTTTGTTAAGAGCAATGATGGACTTTTACTGTCTAACCCCCAGTTTCACAGTGAGAGTTTAAACTCAAGTTCTGCTAAACCTGAACTGGAGTTTAAATTTGAAGTTCAACTCGTCCGGTTTCGCAGTCTAATCTGAACTTCAGTTGATTAAACGTAGTTTAAGTAAATTGCTTTCTCTTTCTATCTGAATAAAAGTAAAAACAATCAACGAAAGTTTGCTTTGTTTTAGTTGTGACCTGTGACAGGAAAACAAATTCAAATATGAAAATAAATTTTATTTTCAAATGTTCGAACGGATTGTTGATCTGAGGTTTAAACGACAGAATAGTATCGTTTAACTTAAACTACAGAATGAACTCTGTTCAAGGATTAAATGAAACTGTGAAACCAAATTTGTTGTTGAACTGAAGTTTAAACCAAAAGTGGGGTTTAAACTCTCACTGTGAAACTGGGGGTAGGACCAAATTGATATGAGCCCAATTGACGAACGGCTTCAGGAGTTCAGATAATACGGCAGACAATATATTGAAGGCGATATTATGAATATTTTTCAGACCTACATATATTCAACAGTTTTTTTTTTTTAGATTATAATTTTATTTTTCAATTTGTGTTGTATACAATTTGACTTAAAACTAAATTACTACTAAATTTAATCATGTTGGCTCAACAATAGGGGCCCAACGTTCTTCATTTGGCTTTACATAATACTATTTGCTTGCAATATCATATTTATGTTTTCTCAATCTAATTCATGATTTTTTTAATATTAACTATATGGTAATTTTTGATGAGTGGGCACTTTATCCCTTTTAGTTCTGATTAATGTTCTTCTTCTTCAAATTGATTGTCAGTGATGGCTCGGGTAGATACCTATCACTAGGCTCTAGTTCACGCTGGATTGGTTGTTGCACTTCTGAGTTGCGCTGATCTTCCAGGTTGCTGATGATTTTTCCAGAGAGCTGCAACAAATGCTTGTTGATACCACTGTAACTTTGCTTCTTAGTACAGCTTCTAAGTTGGTATATATTTCCTCGTCAGTGGGTTAAGGAAGGTACAGTCCTGTGCAAATGCGGAGCATCTTTCTTTCAAAATGCTTCATCTTCTTCATTGCTGTAGGTCAAATAGTTAACCAGATTGGAAAGGCGTAGGCCAGAAGGGGTCGGATAAGTAGTTTATACACAAGCACCTTGGTCTTCTAACTTAGTCCATTTCGCCTCCTGAGTAGCGGACATTTAACAATCTAGCACACGTTACTTGGTACAATCTTGTTTAGTTGAGACGATATATATTTCCCAATTTCATTCGATTCGAATTAAACAAATTACGAATTACTCGAACCCTATTCTCGGCGGCATAAAGTCACATGAGGGTCAAACCTATGGATACAAATTCCACGTAATCATTTATTTAGTCGCAAACAGTTATGGTATACCAGCAATTGTCTTGAAAATGTTTTCTTAAACTTTGGCTTAACCAACGCCTAAGCTTTTTTTCTTTCCTATTCTTGATGCCATTTTCCCTCTGGATAAAAAAAAACATTTGTGCAACCAATTCATAAAAACGATGATTCATCTTCATCCTCCAACTACCGACCAATTACTCTGACATCCATTCTTTCTGAAACAACGAAAGATCCTCAATAACCGTCAGTTACGGCAACAGATCCACTGGCGATTTCATGGCATTTCTCATTGAAAAATGGAATGAATGCTAACATCGAACACCGTCTAAATGTCTCTTGCTTCTCTGTTTTATCGCCAGTTCTTCAAACGTTGCTTTTTTAAAATACCCTCTCCTTAATGAATTTCAGCGTTATATCCGCTCAGCTAGGAACGTTTCTCAGTATACCCCAAGCCTAACCTCAGACGTATCGTTAAGTATAGAGATTCTTTTTTAGCCTTACTACACGAATGTGCAATGAAAAAAATGTTTCCTGAGATTTTAAGCTTCAGACTTGGCTTTAATTTACAAAAGTAAAAGTGTATTTACATTGAATCCTAGATCTCAAAACTCATCCGTCGAGATTCCTCGTTGTGCGATGCACCCCACAAATTCAGAAATCGAATTGAATCTAAATGACGAACAATATAGTGACCGAAATCCAAGTCGTTGTCAAAGAATACCAGATTGTTCCAACATATCCAATTCTGTAAATCCAAGACCGTCAAGATATACAAATTACCAAAGAGTTCAATCAGAAAGACCAGGTAAAATATTTTCAATATTTTCAAAAGGTTTTGATTTTAAAAATTCCATCCTTAAAACAGAAACTCCTCGAAGATTTGGTGGGAAGGGCCAAACCAGGCCTTATGAAATTGAACAGTTTGGTCTTTCAGAGAATGAACAATTTCGATCGCCACGTGGAGTATTCCAAAATCTTGACTGTTTGTTCTCTGGTGCTGCTTCAAATAAACCCTTTTATTAACTGTTGATAATTTTAGATGATCGATTTCAGAGTCACCAGAGTCCAATGCCCCCACGATTAACCGATGAAGTCATCGAATCTTTTGACAATGCTCGTCTTCACCGTTGTCCCTTAAGTGAAGTTAAAGAAAACGATAAAAAACAACAGCTGTGTGCTCGACTCCAAAAAATTCGAGATGGAATGAATAAAAAGCTTCACGTTGAAATAGAGCAGCAAGATGAGAGCGAACCTGAAAACATTCCCTACGAACGGATAACATTACAAGAACCATGTGATGATGGCACTCGCGATCAAGAAACAGAACAGGACCTCGGAATTTTGTCAGAAGCAGATATGGATGATGAGGCTTTATTTGGTGATCAACAGACTATTGATCCAAGGACGATTTTCAAAACCAAAGATGAAAACTTGGTCTCACGGAACGTGGTAAAGATCGAAACTAATACTACTATCAATGGTAGTAAACGAGAAGTAACTGAAGAGGTTTTAGAACAAGAAGATGTTAATGTAGTAGAAAGAACAGAAGCAGCTGAGAATTTAGAAGATATCAGCGAGCCAACTTTTGAATCCATTTCAGAATATAATCCTTCACAATTAAATGATCAAATTAAGAAAAAGCCGGAGCATTGGAAATCTAAGCCTCGTAGACTTTTAGCGGATTATTCGGATTTGCCTGAAGAAAATTTGGAAAATATCTCGAGACCTTCTTTTGAGCAGAGAGGTTTCTCCCAAGAACAATGCACGGCTCCATTAAGCCAAAGACCGCCGAGTGAAATTGAAACAAGGAAAAAACAATATCAAAGTAGTCAAGACTATATGGCAACATCAAGATGTCCGTCCCCTCACGGACGTTTGATTCAAGTTGAAGCGTCAGAGAGGCTAGATGAGGTCAGTCAACCCAGCTTTTTGCATTCTACCGAAGTATCTTATCAGGACTCTAAAAGAAGAACTAGGTGTCCAACGAGTCGAAGACCATTACCGCAAGTAGAAAGGTCAGAAAGACTAGAAGAAGTCAGTAACCCTGAATTCTTAACTTCTATCGAAGATACTTATCAAGACCCCTCAAGAAGGAACACGCGCCCATCAAGGCACATACCTATGCCTCAAGTTGTTATGTCAGAAAGATTAGATCAAATTAGTCATCCAAGATTCGAGGATTCTTTTCAAGATTCTTTCGGTTCTTCAAGACGTAGTAGAGGTGTGTCAGCACACAGACGCTTGCCCCAAGTTGAGACATCAGAGAGATTGGATGATGTTAGTCAACCCAGAATTTCGCATTCTACCGACGTACCTTATGAGGAATCTACAATAAAAACTAGGGGTCCAACGAGTCGAAGACCACTACCTCAAGTAGAAAGGTCAGAAAGACTAGAAGAAGTCAGTCACCCTGAATTCTTAACTTCTATTGAAGATACTTACCAAGATTCCACAAGAAGAAATACGTGCCCATCAAGGCATAGACCTATGCCTCAAGTTGATACGTCAGAAAGATTAGATCAAATCAGTCATCCAAGATTCGAGGATTCTTTTCAAGATTCTTTCGTTTCTTCAAGACGTAGTAGAGGTGTGTCAGCACACAGACGCTTGCCCCAAGTTGAGACATCAGAAAGATTGCGTGATGTTAGTCAACCTGAATTTGTACATTCTATCGAGGTACCTTATCAGGGCTCTATATCAAGATCTCGGTGTCCAACGAGTCGAATACTACTACCTCAAGTAGAAAGGTCAGAAAGACTGGAAGAAGTCAGTCACCCAGAATTCTTAACTTCTATCGAAGATACTTATCTAGACCCCTCAAGAAGGAACACGCGCCCATCAAGGCACAGACCTATGCCTCAAGTTGATACGTCAGAAAGATTAGATCAAATTAGTCATCCAAAATTCGAGGATTCTGATCAAGATTCTTTCGTTTCTTCAAGACGTAGTAGAGGTGTGTCAGCACACAAACGCTTGCCTCAAGTTGAGACATCAGAAAGATTGGATGATGTTAGTCAACCCGGAATTTTACATTCTACCGAAGTATCTTATCAGGACTCTAAAAGAAGAACTGGGTATCCAACGAGTCAAAGACCATCACCGCGAGTAGAAAGGTCAGAAAGACTAGATGAAGTCAGTCGTCCTGAATTCTTAACTTCTATTGAAGATACTTACCAAGATTCCACAAGAAGAAATACGTGTCCATCAAGGCAGAGACATATGCCTCAAGTTGATACGTCAGAAAGATTAGATCAAATTAGTCATCCAAGATTCGAGGATTCATTTCAAGAATCTTTGGTTTCTTCTAGACAAAGTAGAGGTGTGTCAGCACGCAGACGCTTGCCCCAAGTTGAAATATCAGAGAGATTGGATGATGTTAGTCAACCTGGAATTTTGCATTCCACCGACGTACCTTATCTGGATTCCACAAAAAAAACTAGGTGCCCAACAAGCCAAAGAGGGAAAGAATCCCAAAGACTAGATCAGGTCAGTCGCCCTGATTCCGTATCTCCTATTGAAAATACGTACGAATGCTCTAGAAAAACGTGCAATTGCCCATTATTGGAAAGATCACAACTTGAAATATCAGAACGGTTAGATAGTGTTAGCCAACCTGCTTATATGACTTCTTATAGAGATACCTCTCTTGAATCGGAAAGAATTCAAGTTGAGCCATCTTTTCAAAACACATCACTTCAAAGTAGAGGAATAAGACGACGTACTCCCAAACAAAGGAGCTTTCCCCCAGTTGATATTTCAGAGAGATTAGAAAGTATTTGCCAGCCAGAATTCCCTTCTTCTTTTGAAGACAGTATACAACGATCAACTAGGCAGACTCAAGACAGAAATTATTTACCTCAAAAGTATATATCAGAGAGGTTAGACGATACAAGTCACCCGTTTTTTCCATCTTCAGTTGAAGATTCCATACACAGATCTAGAGAAAAGAGTATTCCGAATCTTGGAGAAAATGTAAAAGCTCCTGAAATTTCCGATCGAGTTTGTGAACGAAATTTTTCGTCGAAGGAAATCAAGAACACTGAGGCTTTAGGACGACTGCCACAAGCTTACGAATCGGAAATATTGGATGCAGTTACTCAACCAGACATTTCATCTTTTGAAGACCCCGGATACGGATCAAAGGATAGCTTACAGGCTGTATCGCAAAGGCCCTTGTATCAAGATGATGTATTAGGGCGGTTGGAAGATATATCTCAACCCAATTTCCACTCGTCTTATGGAGGTTCTATACTTAAATCAAGGGAAAACAGCCACACTCAAGAAACAAGACCTTTACATTTTGTTGAAGGGTCTGAAAGAGTGGATAATATCTGCCAGCCAGACTTTCCATCTTCTTTTGAGGTGTCGACTAGATCTGGCCAAAGCACGCATGAATCGCAGAAGATTGCTCCCTTACAGTCACTTGAATCTGAAAGACTAGAGAATGTGTGTCAACCATACTTTCAATCTTCGCTTCAAGATTCAAATCGATTGCGATCTTCCTTTCAGGAACCTTCGTTTGTGTCAAGAAGAATTAAAGAAGATCCAAGACAAAAACTTCTTTCGAGAGTTGCTGGTTCTGAGATATTAGATAATGTTAGTGAACCATTTCAGCCTTCATATTTTGAAGATTCAGTGTATGCTTCCAAACAAAGACCTTTACTGCGAGATTTAGAATCACACAGATTAGATGAATTGGAACAGTTGGATAATGTTTCCCAACCAGTTTTTCAATCTTCTTTTGAGGCATCCAGGCACACGTCAAGTATACATCATAGGACACCGCAAAGAAGAGGTAGAAATAAAACCGAAATCTTGGAAAGATTAAATGATGTAAGCCAGCCATCATTTCCCACTTCCTTAGAAGGTTCCATAAATAAATCAGGAAGACATATGGAAACCTCAAGGCAAAGACCTTTAACTGATATTGATATCTCTGAGGATTTAGAAGATGTTTGCCATCCTTCATTTTATTCTGCGTTGGAAGAATCTTCCAACACTTCAAGAAGATTCGAAAACGCGCCAATGCGAAGACCATTTTCTCAAGTTGATGAATCAGAAAAATTAGATGATGTTAGTCAACCGGACTTTGCATCTACGTTTAAACATTCCACCGCTACCGTTTCAAGAGGATGCAGATTGCATCCATCAAATGCTAATGATTCAGGGAAACTTAGATCGCCTGATAACAGACCTTTTCCCCAGATTTCTGAGAGACTCACCGACATCAGTAAACCAACTTTTGCTCCATCTTTTGAGAACACTGATCCAAGGTCCGTTTGTACTTTAGAACAAAAGACTTTAAATCAAAATGAAATCTCAAAGTCAAAAGCAGCTAGAAGTAGTCGCATACGACAGCAAAGATATCCGGAAATTAACGTTTCTGAGAGGTTAGAAGATATTTGTCAACCCTCATTTCCTAGTTCGTTGGAAGATTCAATGCAATATTCCAGAAGAAACACATCTAGACAAAATCATAAATCCTTTCCTCGAGAGATGAAACAAAATGTTGATCATCAGCCAGATACTCTGTATTCCTTAGATCGATCTGAAAGAAAATCAAGACGTTTTCCAGAACGAAAGATCCATCAGTTTGATACTTCTGAGATGTTAGAAGACGTTGCTCAACCCGAATTTCCGTCCACATTTCAAGGAAGCATGAACTTTTCGAATGAAAGAAGAACAACAGATGCTGGGAAAACACCTATACCTCAAATTGACCTAACGGAAAATATTGATTCTATTTGTCAGCCAGAGTTTCCATCAACTTTTAAGGATTTATCCGGAAATGATATCCAAAATATATTATCAACATATCGCAAGAATAAAGATTATGTTAGTAACTTCCCTAAAGAAAACCTAGCTGACGTATCAGCGCCAACGTCTCACTCCAATTATGAAGATTCTGGGAAAAGAACGCGTGGGCATATGTGTTTACCTCAAGAAAATTTAGAAGACATATCATGTCCATCGTTCCAAACAACCCCAAAATTACCGACAAGACGCTGTGAAGACTGTCAATCTAGGCGTCCACCACGAAAACTTTTTCCCAAGCAAGATTCAACAAACGAGAGAGTTGAAAGACCTGGTGATTTCAGACAAGTTTTTGAATCAATGCCCAATTATGCCCCATTTGAACAGCAAGTTGCTTCAAAAAAGAACCCGATTCCATCAAGACTCAAGATGCCTATAACTTTCGATCCTATCGTAAAGAATGACGAATGTCCTAAGACTCATATGGAATATCCACGTTCTCAAAAACTATCATCTCAACCTGGCGAAATGTTTACAAGACCGTTCGCATATCCTTCCAATAAGCACAAAATACTCCCAACAGAAGACTTTCGTGCAAGTCGAATGAAGCCGCCAATCAGAAGTCAAGCTAATCCTTGCACATTAAAAATCTCTAGGAGTAGAAATCAAATGGAATCAAGACATCCTGCTCCAACCGCATCTTCAACAAGAATACCATTACCTCCTTCAGCTCGTTCTCAAGCCAATAATCAACGTCAAGAACAACTACCAACAAATCAAGAACGCCTTGTCAAGAAGTCGTCTGTTAAATTCCATCAAACCAAATCAACTTACTTAAAAAATAAGCAGGACAAAACAAATAGAAACCAAAGTGGACGATGATAAATCAAAATTAATTTGTTCAATTAGCCTTCCGTAAAAAAAACAAACCATAATATACAAAGCTCAAAACTCATGAATGCGTTTTTTTACAATTTTTAATTAAAGTTGTAAGTTTTTTTTAAGAACGCAGCAGCATACTCTTGAGTCTCCCAATTATGCTTTCTTTTGTTGCACAACTTCTTGTTTGTGGAACACCTTACCTGAACGCAACTTACTTGTGTAGATCGGTATCTACATATTTTTAAATCCTTTCCTCTTCTCCTAAATCCGGAACTACTTTAAGGTGTCTTAATTGAAAAAGCGGTAAGTTCAGCTACGAGTATTAAAAAAACTAAAGAACAAAAAGACTACAGGTTCTGATGCTAGCTAAACTTTGCAGATATGTAAAGGGTTTTCCAATAAGGACTTGACAACTTCTTTTTAAATAAAACGCAAACCGTTTGAGATATTTCAAAAATTTTACTATCGACTTGAAGTAGAATCAAAACATTTTATAATAGAACTCGATTTCTTTCATATGGCCACCGCGGGCACGTTTGCAGCGTTCGATTCGTTGGATCCAATTTTCGATGACTCGGCCAAAAATTTCGGCCGCTATTTGTTGGCTCTGAACTCTTCCAACGTCTACGGTTAGTTAGCATAAACCAATGAATTAACGTAGCCCCAAAGAAAATAGTCTAGAGGCGTTAAATCTCACGAACGAGGCGGCCAATCGACTGGTCCATTTCTTGAGATAACACGCTCATCAAACTTACTCTTCAATAAATCGATTGTAAGGTGTGCTGGAGGTGTGCTGTGTGGCTTGCGGCACCATTCTGTTAAAACCACATATCGTTAAAGTCCATATATTCCAATTCGGGCCAAAAACAATCGGTAATCATGGCGCGATAACGCTGGCCATTCACAGTAAAATGACGATCGTTCTCGTCGACGAAAAAATATGGCCCAATAAAGCCGTTGGGATGCAAACCATAAAAAACAGTTATTTTTTGTGCATGTAGTGGCGTTCATGAAGCAAATGTGGATTTCCACCCCACCAATAACGCATATTTTGCTTATTGACGAACCCATTGAGCAAAAAATGAGCTTCGTCACTGAAGATGATTTTGCGATGAAATTCATCATCTTGGTGCATCTTATCCAGAGCCCAATCGGAGAACGTACGTCGCGTGCGTCGCTTCAAATGGTCCATCGGCTTCAATTCTTGAGTCAGCTTGATCTTGTATGGGTGTAAAGCAAGGGCAAGAATTACGACCGAAAATTGGAGTTAACGCTGTTAAAGTTGTGGTCAACGACTTCGAATTTCGGTAGAAAATTTTTATAATTTGCAGACGTTGCTCGTTCGTGTACTTTATCATAATGAAAATGTTGAGTTTACTGAATAAATTACCAATAACAGTTTGATGATTAGTGAAAGGGTGTGTTCACAAATTAAATTCAAAGTTGTCTAGTCCCTATTGGAAAACCCGATACAAAGGTTATGTTTCAGTTTAGAGTGTACCATTTAAAAAAAAAAACGGTGAAAGTATGCCCTGGAAGAACTATGGACCCATATTTATGCTAAACGTCTTAATAAAAAAAAAATACTGTCTAACGTACTGTGTTAACATTTAGAGCCTTTCTGCATCATTATAATTGGCTAGTTTACGTGTTGCTTGGAAACCTATAGATTGACCATAGACCAAGTCTTCACCCTTAGCAAAATCCTATTAAACATCAACGACTTCGACTTGTTATTTCTTCAATCTCATTTTGTAGCAGATAGTCCGCAAAGCAGATTTCTGTAACATTTGTGAGCTAAATGCCAATCTTCTGACAGCTTACCTAAATAATGTATGGCTGTTTTCGAAAAACGTCAAATCAACTGCAATTTGATCGTCAAATGATCGTCATATTTCCTTAATATTATCATCCGAACCGCCAACCAAATCCACTACGTGCTAATTGGCGCAAGGCACGCGTCGAACATCTTGGACGAACTTTCCGAGGTGCAAACGTGGACTCTGACACTTTCTTGTTGTGACAAAGTTCAGAGCCCGACTGTCCAACGAAAAGAAAATGAGGACCGCCCAAAGGAAGAAATTTAATATTGCATGCCTTAGCACACCTGAGAAAGCCAGAGACTACAGTGAGCACTTGACCGGGAAACTCTCTGCCGTACAGCTACAAGCGTCAACAACCAGTGGAACCAGTACCGCGACATCATTAAGGAGGTAGCCGAGACCACAAAAGGCTATCAACCACCTACGAAAAAGAACCCGTGGTACGAGTATTATAATATAATGAATGCGCGGTATTGAAGCAGAAGACGGAAAATGCACGAATGCAAATGCTGCAACGGAGAACAAGAGCAGCAAAAGAGGCGTACCGTGAAAAGAGAAGGAAAGAGAAAAAAACCTGCGCAGAAAGAAAAGAGCAGCCGCAGCTTCTCAGCTCAGGTATATCGAGGAGTCTAGCTCCACCACAAACACCCGCCGCCGGTTCTACAAAACAGCTAAACAACTGGCATCAGGTGATAGGACCGGTACGCAAGCTCTTCGTAACAGCGAAGGGAACCTAGTCACCGAAGCACAGGGAATTGTAGTGGGGCTTAGGCAGCATTTCCAGCAGCTGAGCAAACAAGCATAAGACCAGTCAATGAAAATCCAGTCCCACTACCCAGTACTGAAGAGGTTAAGAAAGCAATCCGCAAGCTTAAGAACAACAAATCCACAGGCTCGGATGGTCTACCTGCGGAATTCTTTAAGTATGGAGGAGATGTCCTGATAGGGTGCATGCATCAGCTCATCAACTAAATGTAAGTGAGGGAGGAGGAAAGTATGCCCAACGACTGGTCAAATAGCTCCATATGCCCAATCTACAAAAAAGGCGATCCTATGTCCTGCAAAAACTACAGGGGAATATCCCTGCTTAAATGTGCCTACAACATCCTATCCACCGTACTATGTGAGCGTCTAAAACATTTCTGCAACACTATAATCGGCACGTACCAGTGTGGCTTCAGGCCAGACAGATCAACGATACACAAAATCTTCACATTGAGGCAAATCCTGGAAAAGACCAACGAATTTCAAGTCGAGACTTACCATCTTTTCATCGACTTTATGATAGCATAAGTCGCCAAGAGCTTCTATTGGCGATGTCAGAACTCGGGATCCCGAAAAAACTGAACCAGCTATGCCGCATGTCGTTACAAAATACGCGGTGCAACGTGCAAATGGGTAACAGCTCATCCGACCTATTCCAGACATGTACAGGCTTCCGACAAGGAGATGCGCTATCATGTGATTTCTTCAAACTAGTCCTGGAGCAGATAGTGCACAAGAGTGGTGTTAACCTGGAAGGCACTATCCCAACTGCTTGGCTATGCGAACGACATCGATATCATCGGCCGCTCCAACCGAGCTGTGCTAGAGGCGTTCACAGCTATTGATGAACAGGCGAAACGCGTTGGTCTTGAAGTTAATTAGGACAAAACAAAGTATATGATATCAACAAACAAAGCATCATCTGTCCATCGCCTAGGACAAAACGTCACTGTTGGTAGCAATAATTTCGAGGTAGTCAAGGAGTTCACCTACCTCGGAACAAACATCAATCCCACGAACGACACCTTAGTGGAAATCCGACGAACAATTACCCTAGCAAACCGCTGCTACTTCGGTTTGGCCAAACAAATGGGTTCAAAACGCTAATTTTACCAGTTCTACTCTACGGCGGCGCCGAGTGAATTGATACTGGGCACTTTCGAAAGAAAAATTCTTCGGCGGATATTTGGTCCTATATGCGAAGAGGGCGAATGGAGGAGAAGATTCAATCGTGAATTATACGAGCTGTACTAAGATGTGTAGTCCAAAGAGCCAAAACACGTCGACTACACTGACTCGGTCACATCGAGCGAATGGACAAAAACGCTCCAGCCAAGAAAATCTTCGCTTCCCAGCCCCCAGGTTCGAGACGACGAGGAAGACCGAATCTCCGCTTTAGGGACCAGGCAGTTACAGACTCAAGAGCCCTTGGTTCCAACGACTGGAGGGAGCTCGCGAGGGAAGGCCTCAATATCTGAGGCAGAGACCTTCCATGGATCGGGAGCCGGATAAATAAGTAAGTAAGTATCATCAAATATGCAGTTGACCTGCTTGTGCAAAATCTATTTGATCATCATTTTTTTTGCAATTCGATAATTTTACTGCAGACATGCGCCTTAAATGATGTCACTGAACATTCCACTTTAGCAAACTGCGTTATCGAAAATTTCGTTTTGAGTTTTCGAACATCAGTTGATCCTTGCAGTTTTTCAGACAGGGCATGGGCAACGAAACTTGCAATTACAACTTACCCAAATTTATCATATAATACACTCATATTTGTAAATTTTTTGCTTTACGTCCAGTCTCGGTCACTCCGTGGAAACGCTTCCCAACGCACCAAGGAGCTACACAAGATATAAGCAATTTAAGAAACCTTTAAATACTAATTAAAAATAAATAATATAATAAATACTTCCACCAATAACCGCTCTTCAAAAATCTTACCCTTCAAAAAGCATTCCTTAATTAAGTCTAATAAATACATAAACGTTTTGTTTTCCATTACACTTTACCTCAAGCAGTCTACGAAGTACGAGTATGTCTTAATGATTTTTGGCTCCCACTTAATTCCATGGTATCTCTCGACTTTAAAGCTTGATTTCATGTTAATATATGAGTATCATAACAAAATTAGGATACAAATGAAGATTGAAGACGTGGTTCTTCATACCAGCCTAATATATCAGCGGTAGAGACGACGACGCACGTGGCAGCCAGCTCAGCACGAGTGGTATGATGGTGCTGTAATGGTTGCAAAGCAACCCAAGATGCTTTGACAGGTGAAAGTCAGTTTAATCCTCCATCACAGAGAAAACTTTAATCTTCATTGTGGTACAAGTGTTCACATTCAATAAATTGACAAAACTTTTCACCGAGATAGGGAAACATACAATGTTAACATCTTAACGAATGGAAATGTCAAGGTCGTAGCCAGAAAAATATTCGCAGGGATAAAAATGTCAAGTGAAGATGCGCCATTATAATGAATCTTATTCAATGACTGAATGTAAAGGGTTTTTCAATGAGGGTGGGTAGATGTCAGTGGCGTAGATAGGGGGGGATCAGGGGGATATATCCCCCCCCCCCATTGGGATCGATAATTGTTCAACATAACCAGTCATGAACCAAATAAGTTAAAGAAACGCACTCTGAAATTTTTTTTTACGTCTCTCACCAATTCATAATAGGTAAACCTGCAAGAAAAAGAGCTTCCATCCAGCTATGTATATATATTAAAGATATTAGCTACACTGCCGGTTTCAACGTCAACTCCTGAAAGAACTTTCTCCAGTCAGTAAAGAGAATAAAAACAATACAAAGAAGTATGACCAACGAAGTGAGATTATTGAAAATATGTCTATTTTAATAACAGTGTGATAAGCTTTGGATGTTTACTTATTTGCAGGATCGTTTGAATGGTTTGGCTGCTCTAGCTATTCATCGCGAAATACCTATAATAGCAGACGAGGTTATAAGTGTTTTATCTAAAAAGAACAGAAAACTGGATTTTATTTTGTGATTTATTTTTTAAATTAATATTATTTTACTTAATACAGTGCCTTGCATAAGTATAACCGCACCTGTTAAAATGCCTTTTGTAGAAAATTAAAATGGGAATGACACCCTACTATTTTTTATTGAATTTTTTATTTAATCAAGTAAATTGAGAAGAAAAAAAGTTTCGTTAGTTTCTCTTCTGGTGGTTAAAAATTAAAACAGATTTTTTTTGTATTGCAAAAGTATAACCGCTTTTTTATTTTTTTTTTATTTTGATCTGTTTTTTTTTATTTTAAGTAAATTTTGTCGGCTAAATTAGTAAAGGAAATCGCTGCCCCTATTTTCGACCAATCTAAAAATTGTTTTTGACATACTGTTGACGAGGTTATTTCTTATTTAATATGGAATCGTCTAAACAGTTCCATTCTTCCACAATCGCCTCTCGCAGCTCAGCAACACTGTGTAATTGCCTATTATGGGCATACATTTTGCGGGTCAAAATTACTCGAAGATTTTAAATAGGATTACAATCTGGAGAACGTGCCGGGAACACCATAAAATGTATGTTATTCGATTCGTACCATCCCAAACTTTGACGACTAATGTGAATTGGGGCATTATCATGCTGGAAGACATGCCGAACTCGACGAAATCGTCTTAAGTAGGATACCAAATTATCCTGAAGCACCAGGGTGCAAGCTGAACTGTTCATGTTTGCAGAGGTGAAGGCAAGTGCAACCTTACCATGGTCGCAGAAGGCCCCTCAAACCTTACAACTGCCACCGCCAAAGTTCCTCTTGAAAAAAAACTTTTTTCCTTTCTCAGATCGTGCCAATATCCGTTAAAACCACCTAACCCATCAAGATTAAACTTTTTTTCGCCACTGAAAATAATCTAAAAAAAAAAACATTAATTAGGTTATGCCATTTGGAATAACAAGAGTTACGTGTAAATTAATGAAATGTTATTTATGGTTTTCCAATTCCGTTTCATGTTTTGCTGGGCAAATTCTTACTTTTTCTTGTAAACTGATGTCAAATTTGGAGCTGGCATCATTTTGCACCGAACAATCACTTTACTGCTTTTTAAGGCACGAAAAACCGTTGAAACCGAAATTCCTAAGCCCAATTCGTCACGAACGTCCGGCAAAGAATGCGCCGAATCGGATGCAGCATTTATTAACGCCTCTTATCTCGTCGTGTCAGCTTCTGCAGATGCCTGGGTCTTATTTTCGTCTCATAAGATTCTGGATCTTGTAAGAAATTTTGGACGACACGATCGGATCTTTAAATTTTCCTACCAACAGCCCTTAAGCTTAGGCCAGTTAACCGAAAGCTTGAATTTTGACTTTTTCCGTATCGCTTAAATGTTTACCATGCGGCATTAGCTGTGTTTTATTTTCCCCGAGATCTGATCCGGATTGGATTTTGTTTTCAAAATAGCATGTAAAACAACAAATACAAACAAAACAGGGCCTTGTGTTGTTTTTGTTATACATGTAATTTTGAATGAAGATCCAATCTGGATCAGATCTCGGGGAAAATAAAACACAGCTATTGTTTCTTGTCATTTCGAAGCACATAACTGAATGAAGCTTCAGAGAGGTTTGCATTGTGCGGTTATATTTTTGCAATATATAAAAATCTGGTTTTAATTTTTAAACACCAGAAGAGAAAATAACGGAACTTTTTTTCTTCTCAATTTACTTGATTAGTGATGCCATTCAATAAAAAAAATAGTAAAGTGTCATTCCCATTTTAATTTTCTACAAAACGCATTTTTACAGGTGCGGTTATACTTATGCAAGGCACTGTATCGTATATCAATATTTATTCTAGTTCACATTCAAATTAATGCGTATAATATATGAGGCTGTCAGTGCAATAGTGGCGTAACCCATAAAATTCACTTTAGAGCTACGAGGGATTTAAGAAACAGGTTTTCTTTAAACATTTTTTGTATTTTTTCTTTGACATTTTTGATTTATCTAAAAACGTGGAAGAGTTTAAAAAAAGGAATATTTTGTAGGGCAAGCTTTTTTTTTCAATTCAATTCAATTTCATTTTGAAAAAAAAAGTGAGTTACGCCACTATTGCATTCATGGTTTTCTGTAAAAATAAAGAAAAAAGAAAGGTTACGCCAAACTTATTATATTTTTTCTCATAGTTCATAGTTTTAACAACAAAAAATTATATGTACATTTTTATCGTCTGATAAATCGTCAAATATTTCGACTGGAATACTTGTTGGCGTTCTTAAATTATTATAAAAAGAGTGATGGATTGGTGGTATAAATTGAAGTAGTTCAATTAAGTCTTTCTTTTTTTTTATCGTTTATTTTAGGTTGTTCAAGCTGGTTGAGTTTTTTAATATTAACGGATTATATCTTTTTTACATTTACCTCTTCAAGTAAAACATCAATTTCATTATAATATTTATAAAAAATGAAAATGGTTTACTTTTTTCGAAATGTAACCACTTAATTTTAAGCCATTCAATCTTGGAATTTGAAATGGACAGTTTCCTATTTGTGATATTTTCTTCGATAAATTTTGTGGGAAAAAAAATCTGATGTAGTCATTTTCACAATTTCAAATGGGTTTCTCTTTCTGGCCGAGGAAATGACGTTAGATAACACAATCATCTGGGACGAAGATATCTTTATAATTTTTTTTATTCTTTTCTATTATAACAAAATCTTGGTCACATGGCAAATAGGAATGGCCACTAACTAAAACTTTATGATCGATTTTTTCAACCATAAAATCGGGATGGGATAACAAATTGGCACAACAGTGAAAGTTTTATATTTTTATTTTGGCCCCCACATTTGTCAGAATACATAATAATTTTTTTCTAAGAGAAGCATGACGGTTACGCCACTATTGCACTCAAACTATGATCAAATTATAAAATGCAATAACACCTTTTTGAGTGCCATCTAGTTTTGAGTGAAGATAGCTGCATATAACTATTTTTGTATTAAGATATATATATATATTAAAAGACCCATTTTTATGAAAAACTCGTTTTTGAAAAAAGTGGGTTACGCCACTATTGCACTCATAGCCTCATAATTATCTTTGAAAAATATAATTTTTTTATGGCATACATAATGAATTCAATGAAGTCTTGTTATTTGGTTTTTTTTATTATTAAAACTTAAAAAAAAATGAGCGAACTAGATCTATCCCCCCCCATAGCGAAAAGCTATCTACGCCACTGGTAGATGTTGAATTGAATTAAAATAAAATGCACGACTGGATCGCACGAACTTGCTCTTATGTAAAAGTACTTTGGAATTTAAGATACATACTCGTATAAATATAAAACATGGATTTAATGAGATAATAATGTTCAAATGCATAAAATTGCCGTCTGGTTTCCGGAAAAGTATGAATTTATGCAAATAAACCTTAAAAAATCGTTTTATTATTAAATAAATTTTTTATATAAGAAATTTCTCTAAAATGTTTCTAAAAAAATGTGGGATGCGGATTTTAAGTATTTAATAATATTGGTTTTAGGAAATAATTTCAAAAAATAATCGTTCATAGGTTTTGAAGATATTGATTTAAAAATTTTTTTTTTTTTTTTAAACCCAATAAATATTTTTTCGAATATTTTTATATACAATATTATTTTAAACTTAAGGGGACTGCTGCTAAAAATGTTGGGTAAAAATCCTTAGAGCCGTTAATGAGAAAGTCGAAAATTAAAAAAACGGGTCTATGGCAGGTACCCCTAATAACATTTTGCCCCAAAATTTTTTTTGACCAAAATGTAGTCCATGTCCATAATATCACACTTAATTTTTTTTTATCGAAATCGTTAGAGCCGTTTTCGAGATAAATAAGATTTTGCATTACGGGTGTATGGGGGGTACCGTTAATTTTGGAGCTAAAAAAAAAATTCAATTTCTCCTCTAGGGAATCACCGAAGACCCTTAACTACCGAGATTGAAAGAAATAGGTCCAGTGGCTTAGGCTGTAGTGAGAGGTACAGACATACAGACACACTGAAACATGTTTTTTGTGTACTAAATTTTCCTTAAAATTTTTATAAAAATTGATATGCAAATTATTAGTATTTAATAAAATACATTTTAAAACGTAATTTAAAAATTTAATCGTGTATCGGTTTTCAAGATATTGAATTTTCAAAAAAAATTGTATTATTTTTTTAAAAATCCAAAAACAATTTTTTCGAAAAAATTTTTAGTTTATATTTTTTCAAATGCAAAGCAGCTCTTGCATAAAAATTTTGGTTAAAATCGTTAGAGCCGTTGGTGAGAAATTCGAAAATCAAAAAAACCGTTCTATGACAGGTACCCCTAATAACATTTCCCCCCAAATTTTTTTTTCACCAAAATATAGTCCATGTCCATAATATCACACCTAATTTTTTTTTATCAAAATCTTTAGAGCCGTTTTCGAGATAAATAAGATTTCGCATTACGGGTGTATGGGGGGTACCGTTAGTTTTGGAGATAAAAAAAAAATTTCAATTTCTCCTCTAGGGAATCACCGAAGACCCTTAACTACCGAGTTTGAAGAAAATACCTCCAGTAGTTTAGGCTGTAGTTCGAGGTACAGACATACAGACATACAGACATACAGACATACAGACATACAGACAGACAGACGGAATTGTCGGACCCACTTTTTTCGTCTTCGCTATCATCGTAATGTCAACTTTGATCAAAATCTCGAGTTCGATTTTTTTTCCAAATGCAGAACTTGCCCTATAGTACCTATATCGCAAGTAAAAATTAATGTTAATGTAGCCGGGTTGCGTATTGCCAAACTGTATATCAGTACAGAGCTCCGACGCTCTATAATAGACTACAGAATGCTCACTCAAATTAAGAGCATACTATATACTGTGTCAGATCAAAAGCAGATTTTTCTGTGTTGGTATACATTTTGCTCAGGAAACTAAGAGCAAAGTACCTGTGATTACAGAGCCATCGTTCACGTTGGTATAGTTATTGTGTGTGGTGAGTTCTGGGTTGGTATACATTTTGCTCAGGAAACTAAGAGCAAAGTACCTGTGATTACAGAGCCATCGTTCACGTTGGTGTGGTTATTGTGTGTGGTATGTGGTGCCGTGACATAAGGCCAAGTGACAAAAGGCCAAATTTGTTTGTGACTTAAGGCCAAACATAAAATGTTTTGTCTTGAGCAACAGTACCTTGGATGGCCCGCTTCGCGGGTTTTCAGGATTTTAAATCCCTTTTCGGGGCTCACACCCGCTCACGCAACTCCGTTGCTCCGCTTAGGGTATGTTCAGTCGCCAGGCAGGCGCCTGTAGCAACAGTTTTCCTGAGCAGCAGTACATAACTGTTAGTTGTTTACTCCAATTAATGTAAAATACAAAACTGTTGCTACAGGCGCCTGCCTGGCGACTGAACATACCCTAAGCGGAGCAACGGAGTTGCGTGAGCGGGTGTGAGCCCCGAAAAGGAAGTTAAAATCCTGAAAACCCGCGAAGCGGGCCACCCAAGGTACTGTTGCTCAAGACAAAACATTTTATGTTTGGCCTTTTGTCACTTGGCCTTATGTCACGGCACCACACACCACACACAATAACCACACCAACGTGAACGATGGCTCTGTAATCACAGGTACTTTGCTCTTAGTTTCCTGAGCAAAATGTATACCAACCCAGAACTCACCACACACAATAACTATACCAACGTGAACGATGGCTCTGTAATCGCAGGTACATTGCTCGATCTGAACTAGCATATAGTTTGCTTCACCTTTTTTAATATTTTACAAGCAAACTGCATGTGACCACAGAGCGCTCTGTGGTAGCATACAGTTTGCTCTACAATACTTTCAAATTCGGTGAGCAGAAAATGGCTGAGCACAGACTATGGAGATCTGTGCTGATATACAGTTTGGCAATACGCAGCCGGGTTATGAGATGGTGTGGTGAGTTTTGCATTAATGGCATTAAATCGGTCTGTTCGTGTTAACGCATGTTAAATGTTCGAAAAAGGGTTCGGCGATGGCTCCCGAATGGATAGGTGCGTACTTCAGTGTGTTAATGCTTATACAAAAGTATATACATAAATGAAAAGTGAGTCAGATTAATATTTTGGAAAAAAAGAGACAAAAAAGAGTACACAAATAAAAAAGAGTAAAAAAAAAAAGAATTTGATGAAAAAAGAATGAATAAGAAAGATCGGAGTCAAAAAAGAGAACATGTTCTCTTTAAAAGAGATGTTCTGGAAACCCTATTTCAGGTAGAACTTGTCCTAATTTAAAATTTAGTCCTTCGGGCCACACCTTATCAAAAGCTTGGGACATAGAAGATAGAGAGCTTTCTAAATGACGCAATTAATCCTATGCACTTGGTCAATTGTCGAGTGTTTGCTTCTAAATCTAAAAAAAGTATAGGGCGCTTTTCTTCTATTACTGGATGTAGACGCAGAAGTAACATTCCCTCCTTAGAAAAAAAAAAATAAAGAAATATTTTCATTAAAAATTATTTAAGAAAAAAAGTAATTTTTTTTCGAGCATTAAATACGCTTTGGGTGATCAAAAACCGGTTTGATTTATTTTTTATTAAATACTTATTAATTAATTTTCAGTTCGGATAAGACTTTATAGCCCCGCTGCGCTGAGGTCTGGTTGGAACTCAATAAAAAGTGACATTTTCGAGCTTTGGTTTTAAGTAAAAAATTATTATTATAACTTTATTGAAATTTTAAATAAATCACATTTTCAATAATTAATAGATAACGCGCTAGTTACCAGTACTTTTCGGTATGTTAGGTAAAACAATTTTTGGTCTTTTTGCGACATTCATGCAATTATTTTCACTTTTCAGAAAGGTCTTCCCAATATCCGGTCACTACCTTTTTTGACAGAAAACTAATGAAACCAAAAGGATTGAAGTGTGTAAGAGCATTCATTATTGATAAGTTTGAGTTTGCGGAGCTGTTCCAAGACTTTCAAAACCAAAAAATTGAATACCTCCATCAAAAATTTGTTCTTCAAAATTAGTGAACAGTGGCTAGGTATTGTGAAACGATTTTAAGTTACAAACTCAGTCTGGGTAGATTGAACGTATAGATTGCCTGAGATAACAGACATAGGACATTCTGTTTCATGTTGTTAAAATGTATGTC
The DNA here is from genome assembly GCA_911387755.1 of Chrysotoxum bicinctum. Classification (NCBI taxonomy): domain Eukaryota; kingdom Metazoa; phylum Arthropoda; class Insecta; order Diptera; family Syrphidae; genus Chrysotoxum; species Chrysotoxum bicinctum. Next base: position 197,939,637 of record OU426988.1, on the reverse strand, counting down.
ATAAGCACATTATTTTTTACTTGCGACTTATAGGTAGGTACTATAAGGCAAGTTATGCGTTCGAAAAAAAACTAGATATGGTTCTTAAATTTTTCCCCCCACAAGTTTTTTCTTTTTTTTTTAAGACCAAAAATAACGGTAGCTGCCATACGATTTTTTTTTTCGGAATTTTATAAATATTGTTTTTTTTTTAAACTGTCCCAAAGAATTTTTGAAAAAAAAAAAATTCTAAAAATTTCATTTAGTTAAAGCTAGATAATGTTTGACAAAAATTTTCCAAAAAATGGTTATTTTTGGTAGCCCCTCTGAAAATTTTTTTTGGTTTTTGATTTTCTCGAAAACGGTACAATTAATTTAAATCATTTTTTTTATCCAAAGGCTCCTCCAAAGTTTGTATACTATTCATATTCAAATTTTCAAGTTGCTCCACCAAATTTTGTACGTACCCCATTTAGCAATACTGTTAAGATCGGGGTTTCATAAGCTTATCATAAAGTAATTTCTATTCCAAGGAATAAGGGTTTCATTGATACCAAGCGCACGCATTTTCGATAAGAGAGCCTAGGGCGATTCCATGGCCTTTAAAAGAAGGGACATGAGTGCAATTGGTCGGTACGAGGAGGAGGAGGAATGGTTGACATTTTTAGGAACAGGCTGGACAAATGCTGTTTTCCATCTTCCTGGAATGATTCCAAAACAGTAGTAGCGATGGAAAAGCTTATGCAAAAATTTTGTCAGCCACGAAGAACACCTCTTCAAAATAATAAAGGACCAGGACTAGCGGGTTCGTTTATATCAAGATCTCGAAGGGCTCTTGCATATTATGTATCACTGGCAAAAATATATTTGCCCTATTGAATGATTTAGGTTCTCAAGAACATGGAGCCAATATTACTGTCGGGCAACATAGAGCTAGCAGCAAAATGAGCTGCCATTATATTTCCCTTATCTGATGATCTAGTTATCGGGTTGTCGGTGTAGATGAGCGTTCGAACCGAACAAGATGAACTTGAATTTTGTACGTTCTTGATGAATTCTTGTAAGGAATAAAAGTACGCATTCGAAGAAAAATCACTACAGTGATCAAATCAGCACTGGTATCAACTTATCAACGTTTGGAGATTAATTCATTTGCAGTACTACACGAATGTGAAATACTTTCTCTATTTCTCCCTCTCATTTTGATATTCAGAACCTCCAATGCACATCGGTATCTCCATATCAATTCTTTCTTATTTTCATAATGCTCACTCTGTGTTAAATTATTTAAAGGGTAATAAAAACCCCTTTAGTGAAATATGAAAAAATTAATTATTGAAGAAATATCGAAAATAAAAAATAAAACCAAAAAAAACTTAAGCACTTCTGGATGGTAGTATTTAAAAACTCACCTGTATGTCTCCAAATTCAAACGAAAAAATATCTTCTCTCTCTCGTCTGATGAAAAGCAAAATTTTAGGATCTTGTTAAAAGCCAATTACACTGTGGCAAAGTAAACACCATCGAAAAAAAAAAAGCAAAACCATGCAAACCATGCAGAATCCTTCAATTAATATTGCTTTCAAAAACATTTGGTGTGAAATAGAAAAGAGAGGATGCCTTAATTAAATCCTCAAGTCATTCGAACCGAAGAAGGACACACGATAGGGATTGCAAAATTGAAATTGTTTTGGGGTTGGCAATAAATCACCGGTGTCGTTTGGTATCGTCCTGTACTTGCTATCGGAGGTATAGTCAGTGGAGGCAGGTAGTTTCGATATGTACCAACTAACATTTCGTTTTGGCTAGGGAAAGTACTAAACTCAATACAGATCGGATAGGAAGCTTTGGTCGTCGTTGTCCCGGAACCAGTCCGACTATGCTTAAGTGAACAGCGTAATATAGGGTGGAAATCCATGTTCTTTTACGAGTAAACTAGACAAAAAAAAATGTGGACTTTTACAGTGCTGGATATCTGAATGAAAATTAAAACACTCGAGCGTGTCGCATGTACTTGCCTTAATGCTTACCTTATGATATGTTGAATGGAATTTCATTGAAGTTTAAAGGGTGAGATTTTACTGGGCCATTTCGAAAGAAAAATTCTTCGATGGATATTTGGCCCTATGTGTGAGGAGGGCGAATAGAGCAGAAGATATAACCGCGCACTCTATCAGCTGTACCATGATGTGTATATTGTTCAGAAAGTCAAAACACGTCTATTACATTGGCCCCCAGGTTCGCTGGCGGCGGCAAGGTCGACCGAAATTCCAGTTTAAAGAAACATTTTTTTTGGAAACCTTGTGAAATATTTTTTTTTCTTCAAAACTGTTCCACACATTTCTTAAAAAAAAACTCAAAAAAATTAACTGAGTAAAATCTATAGCAAAAAGTTGAAAAAATATTACCATTAAATGGATATTAATGGTACCTACCATTAAATCATTTTTTGTTTTCGGTTTTCTCAAAACCGGTCAAACTTATTTTGAAAAATTTTCATATCCCAAATTTTTAAACAATTTTTTTTTTTGATTTCTTAAAAAATTTTAATTTTTTTTAAAACTCAATACATAATTCGAAATCCGCGAGCTAATTTTTTTTAAAATTGACTGTTAACAGTTTTTTAATAATTTCTACAAGATATAGAAAGAAAAAAATAAATTTTTCTTAAAATACAAAATAAAAAAAAAATAATTTTCGCATTGCATGTCGAAAACGGCGACATGCCTAGAATTTTGATAATTTTTTTCTGTTTCGCTTAATTTTTGTTTGTGATCTACAATTTAATAAACGAAAATTTGAATTAAAATATTAACGACAGTACCAACCGTAGAACCAGTGGCGTAGCGTGCCATCTCGGCGCCCAGGGCGGAAGACTTAATTAAAATTATATTTCGATACATCATTTCACAGGCAATAAGGTATCTTTTATTGAAGGTAAAATAGGATCAGCGGTTCCACAAACGGATTCTACGGGCCTTACGAGCAGCGAAGTCAGAAATAACTTTGTCAAAATAAATATTTGCAGCCAATTCTTGTTCAATCGACAATATAGCCAAGTTTGATAATCATAGTGGACCTGGAATAATTTTTAGTTAGCTTCATCTTCGAAAAACTTCTCTCACTAATTGCCAAAGTCAAATATATAAGAATCAAGCTGACTATATTTGGAACCGAAATTCACAGATTCAGTTTTAAATGAACTGGAGGAGCGCCAGTGGTCCTTTGTCCCTTATATCTTCCTCTGATTCAGAACTGGCGACAAACTGCTGGAGACGCTTTCGCTCTTGCTGGAATCGAGTCGTCATTTCTTAAATGAGCTTGTCAAATGATGCGAACACCTCTCGACGGAGTTCCTCCTCGTGAGACAAAGCTGCATCTGGGAATTCATCGCCATGCATGCGTGTTTTTCTGCGAATTCTTTTCGTTTTAAGTTCGATTCCGAGTTTTTCGCAGAGAGTCTTAGCAAGTCTTGCGGCCTGTACGAAACGGTCTCTGCTCTTCACTAGGAGAGTTTTTAAAGCGCAGAGTTTCTCAGCAATTTTATCCAAACTCAGTTCTCGTTGCTGCAGGTAAATCTGTACGTCATCTACTTAAGGTAGCACTGCAGACCAAAAGCCAAAAAAAGTGAGGAAGTTGAATGACTGCATGGCTGTCAGAAGAAAACTGGCTTCCGATCTTGTTTCGGAAGCTTGAGATGAATCTGTCAATTCTTCTAGTACCTCAAGAACTTCCTCAAACTTATTTTTAAGCGTCTTGACAGCTTCATGTCTAGCGCTCCACGTGTTTCAGTGACTCGTTTCACTGCTTGACCTGTGACGGCAACCAAAGCGTTCCACTGAGCAGTTAATGCAGAAAAGAAGGCAAATAACTTCTCCAGAGTTCCAAAAAACGTCACGGAATTCACTGATTCAGAAGCAGCGTGTACCCCAGCCAAGTTGAGTGAGTGGTTTGTGTATACACCGGATTCAGTGCTTTAATCCGGGCTTGAACTCCATTGTGGATCCCTGACATTGTGGCAGCGTTGTCATAAGCTTGTCCTCTCAAGTTCTGTATGTCCAGTCCGTCTGATATTATCTTCGCGATTATATCGTTGCTGAGATCTTCTGCATTTGGTTCGAAGAAGTCGATGAAAGATTCTACCACGGCGACCTTTTCTCCTTCGATATATACGTATAGCAGAACCTGGCTCATTTGGTCTTTGTGGGAGATGTCTTGTGTACTGTCGAAGATTACGCAATAATATTTAGCTTCTTGAATGCGACAGATGATGGTGGATCGAACTTGCTGTCCCAGTTAGTTTATCAATTCATTCTGGGTTTCTGGAGATATATACGAAACTGGGACTCTTACTCCTAGCTTTATCTTTGTAAGGTGTTCCATTAGAAGAGAGTCATATTTAGCTGGAAGGTGCATTAACTCCAGAAATTTCCCGCGATTGCCACTATAATCTCCTCGAATTTCTTCTTAATGTCCTTTGAAAGCCAGATTCTGTTTGGCTAAGAACTGGATAATATTCAGTAACCGGTATAGTACATCCCCTCACTTCTTCTCTTCACTTTCGAAAACTTCTTGTTGTTTCTGATCGATGGTGGCTTTACGGTTCAGGTGAACTTGCAATTCCTTCCATTTCAAGAAGCTCTGCTCATGTTCCAGGCTGTTCTCATGGTCTCCGATTCTTGGATTTAGCTTCCGCCATTTGTTGAATCCTTCTTCAGATGCGAAATTCGAGCCGGAATTGCCAAACAGCTTGCAACAGAAACAATAAAAGGATTGCTTCGAAGGCAAGTACACCATCCATTTTCGGAGAACATTTTCACCGTTAGAAAATGGTTTGTAGAACCTCTCTGGTTAGTTTTCGGATACCGCTTTTCATTGAAGTCCCTGAGCGAACAACATCGGCAAATTTTGAATCGATGTGCTGTATTGAGTCAGATCCGCGACGTACTAGAAGCGTTTTGACTTCGTCGGTCATAGTAGAAGGCCAGCAACCTACATCGCCGAGATTCACATCTTTGGCTTCGGCAGGAGCAGGAGGCTCGATTTTAATTATGTCTTCTTTGACGACATCGAGGTTCACTTCTTCTGCAGGCTTGTGACTAGATGCTTGAGGTACTTCTGGTGAGTCGATTTCGTCTTGACCCTGCTATGTGGTGGACCAGAACGACTTCCAAATTCGACGGCAGGCACGTCTTCTTCTTCTGCTTGTAAAATAAGTTATGCATTCCCATGAATATTGGCCGGAGGACAATTCTAGGCCACGCACGATTCTAGATGGAGGAATCATATACTTACATTGGAATCACTTCCGCTGTTGCTGGATACCGCCGAAGAAGTTAACTTGGCTTTTGAACCAGAACTAGAGCTGAACTATTTCAGTAATGCACCTTGAGACTTTTTCGCATTTGCTTCTTTCTTAGCCTTTTTCTTGCGGTATTTCGCACTGCTTTCTTTGACTTTTTCCATTTTCAAAAACTAGTTAAAAGGTTGAGTGAAGTAATAAATGTTTAGTTTTAGAAGATTCAACAGTATTTAAACGATAAAAAACACAATCAAAATGACTTTCTGTGATGCGGGAGGGAGCAAAAATATTGAGCTGGCTGAGACTAGAATAACGTTTTCGTCGAATCTTAGCGTGCATTCCGTTATTGTCGCGCCACTCGTGAAACTAAAACGGAACGTTCCGAAACTCTCGCGAAACTGAAAGAGAGCGTTCCGAAACATATTATATGCGAGACCGCTGGCGGCGGCGCTGGCGGTTACCTACTTTACCTACTGTACATACCTTATACCTTACGTGTTTAAAATTTTGCCAGTCTGCCCGTTTGCAGCGCCGCGCCCACCGCCAGCGGTCTCGCACTTTCAGTTTCTCGAGAGTTTTAGAACGTTCTGTTTTAGTTTCGCGAGTCGCACGACAATAACGGAATACACCCTTACGGCTTTACTCACCGTTTACGAATTCACGCAAATCAGCCGAGAGCGTCAACGACGAATCACAGGCAGGGTGGCAAATTTCAAATTTACGTCATTGTTGCTTGTTGACTTGTCAAACGTTCTGTCATGAAACATGATCTCTACTCTACCCGCTTCACCGGCGACATTTTGCCGCCCCCGGCCTTCTGTCGCCCGGGGCGGGCCGCACCCCCCCCCCCTACGCTATGCCACTGCGTAGAACCATTTTTATGTTTTTTACATAATGGATTTCAATGAAATTTCCAACACAGTAGCTTATAAAAAGTTAAAAAAAAAAACATTATTTATCAATACATAAAAAAACCTATATTTTGGATTTTTCCAAAAAATTGAAATATTTTTTTTTTGAAGATTCAATATCTCAAAATCGAGTCAATGATTTTTTTTTAATTTTAATTTTTATTTGTATAGTTAAATTAGTATTTTTAGAAATTGTAAGTATATAAAGGAGTTTTTAATAAGGGCGGGATGATGTCAAAATAGAATAAATCAAATTTCGTCTGAGGTAGATATTAATAATATTTATTTTTATTTGAAGGGTCCTTGTATGCTATTATGTATGTATGAAATATCACGTCATTCAAATGCCCACCTCAGCTTCTTACGGTTGCACGGTTCTGAGTGGTTCAATTTTCAATGCCTCTTTCGCATACATCCGGCTGAATAGGAGCTATGGCCTGTTATTTTCATCTTATGGGCATCGGTCGAATGTGGTTTTTTCGCCTGGACTTGCGACTTTAGGAAACGATGCATCTTACCTCAGTGCGAGATGACCTAATCTTCAAATCGTTCATGCAGAATGTGGCGTCCGCGGTGTGTCACATAGGGCTTGCTGTCTGTCCTGTTGGAACCGCATGTCGTCTAGATCCATATGGTTTAATTTGGGCCATACAAAATTTGTTATAAAAGTTCTGAAGCACTCGTCATGGAAGGTGACCGCCTCACCAACGTCGTTTTCGAAAAAGTATTGACCAGTGACGCCACCACCGCACCGGCCCAAAATCCACACAAAACGGTAAATTTTTGAGGATGGTTTGTCACTTGGTGAACTTCGCGTGGGTTGGTATCCTCACATATGGTGCACCACAATTTTGCAGCCATTCATCTAAAAATGGGGTCCTCTTCCAAACAGACCGAAGCCCAGTCAACTAACAAACGGCGTTGTCTATGGTTATAACTTATAAGCATTGAGCTTCTGGGTCATTTGGGTCTTGTGCGGGTGAAGGCCAAAGTGCTGACGCAAAGTTCTCCAAGTTGCAGTCTTTGAAAAATCGTTTTTTTGTGCATGGCGGGCTTTGGGTTCTTTTGTAGGCTTTCACGGATCGCGGCGTTAATCTCAGCTGACCTTGCGTTTCTTTGACGTATGAATGTTGTCTGATTGATTATTAAACCGGTCGTCTGAAATTCGGCCACCAAACCCTGAACAGAGGACGCTGGAAGTCCACCGCGTCTACCGTAAAATGGCGGCAACGTACACAACGTTTGCACTAACCAACACTCATTTTGAAAATAAGGCTTCATCATTTTGTAAGTGCGGTTGAATAGTGTCACTTGCCATGCTGATTGGTCATCAGTAATTAAATAATAAATAACAGATTTGACAATGTCACCAAAGCACTATGATCGCCAAACGCCCGCTACCTGCGACAATTCAAAAAGAAAGCGAATTATAATTTTTGTTCTTAAATCGTTAACTAATACCATGCACACAGGAAAGGTCGAGAGTGTCACAAAGAGAGTCGCACAGGGCCTAGTTCTCCCGAGCAATTGTACCACTAAATGTTATGCTAGTCCAGAAATTCTCAAAGATGAGATTTTATAGTGTTAGAATTTTATATCGCGACTTTTTTTTATTACGATTTTAAGTAACTTACCTTTAGAATAGGTTTATTGCAAGTTAAAAATAAAAAAAAAAACATTCGAATTGACACAAAGCTTCCTTCTATAGACTCAACAGAAAAAACTGTTGCCAGGAAAAATAGATAATTAAGTTTTGGTTGTTGTGTGAGTCTAATCCGAGGATAATGATAAAAAAATGTTTACTTATTGTGCCAAAATACTTTGCAAATTATATTAGGTTTGAGGTTATCGATTGTTTTGTGTCTGTTAAAAAATTATATGCAGTACTCACAGTCATTATGTATATGTGGAGACCTTAAAATGAGGTCTCAAATTTAAATAGATTGTAGTATTGACAATTGTTATAGGATCATAAAAAATTAATTAGGTATAGGTACATTGTGGTATAGATTTCGGCAAGACCATCAATTTCCAGCACTTGGCGGCTTTTCATATTTAAGAAGTACCCATTATCTGGAACAAAAAGGCTTATGCACAAAAAGCATTTGTAAAACAGAGTGAAGATAGATTGGTTGTCTGAGTTTATACCTAGGTAGATCAAAGGAATCGGTGGGGTCTTTGCCAACCTTGATGGACACGTGCAATCTTCATAGTCATACTGCACTAATAGACGTATTTAGGAAGGATGCCAAAACAAGACATTCCTCTATATAGTTTATCTCTATTTATCCTATCTTACGCGTCCTTGAAATCCACGAAAATGTGGTGAGTGTCAATTTGAAGTTCATGTGTCCTTTGCTACCCAAATAAATTGACACGACTATGTAGGTTGACCATGACCAACGTAACAAGCCAAGTAAAAATTGCTGGATTGCTATCCAGACCAATCAAAATCTTTAATGGACTCCGACAAGGGGACGGTTTGGCCTGCCTCCTCTTCAACCTGGCGTTGGAGAAAGCAATCCGTGACTCTGGCACGGCAACAAGAGGGACCATCGTCAACAGGTCCAGCCAGTTACTGGCTTACGCAGACGACATCGACATCATCGGAAGAACCGAACAAGCTGTACACGATTCCTTCATCCAGATCGAGCAGGCGGCACAAAATCTGGCGCTGCACATTAGTGAAGGTAAAACAAAGTACATGGTGGCGTCGAATGCGAGAGGAACAGTTGGTCAAACAATCAAGGTAGCGGAGCACGAATTTGAAGTGGTGCAATCCTTTAAATACCTTGGGTCAATAGTAGCAGTCGATAACAATATAGAAGAAGAAATACGCGGGCGGCTTCTCAAATCCAACAGAGCCTACTATAGTCTGTCAAAGCTCTTCAAATCCAGAAATCTCACCATAACTTAAAAACTGCTGCTCTACAGGACCATGGTCCTGCCAGTACTCACATATGGATCCGAGACTTGGGTGCTTAGCAAAAGGCACTCCGACCTCTTAGCTGCGTTCGAGAGAAAAGTCTTAAGGAGAATTGTTGGCCCCATATGTGAGGAAGGACGATTCCGGAGACGGTACAATCATGAATTGTACGCAATCTACCTAGAAGCAGATATCGTGACAAAAATTAAGCTCGGTAGACTCCGGTGGGCAGGGCACCTAGCTCGCATGAGCGAAGAGGAACCTGCTCGGAAAGTTCTTTGTGGTACATTCTATGGTAGACGGCAGCGTGGTAGACCATGCTTGCGCTGGAGAGATGGCGTAGACCAGGACGCCCGAAGCCTTGGGGTGCGCAACTGGATGGCGTCGGCTAGAGACCGGGATAGGTGGAGAGACTTGTTGAAAGAGGCCAGGACCGGAACCCGGTTGTCGAGCCGATGATGATGATGTGTCCTTTGCTGACCTAAGGCCACACTGACCTGGATATTTACGTACCTATATAGGCCATTACGGTTCGTAGAGATCCTAAAACTAGTAAATTACATACAACTCTCCACCATTCCCGTGTTAGGCTTCGGCCATGCACTGAGCGATTGAGCGACGTCGCTCTGTCGTTTCAAACATTCACAAGTCGCTCAGGGCTTATGTGGCACCTCCATACAATTTAATGTGTTTTAATTTTTTTGCGTCGCTCAGCGACTCGTCGCTCAATCTCTCAGTCGCTCGTCGCTCAGTGCGTGGCCGGAATGGAAGAGATCTACAATTCCTTACGGCTACTTAGCATCACTTTTCATGACGTGAAACACTCTTGGAGAATTTGCAACTTCCCCTTAAGAGGTAGTGCACCACTGAAAACATTTGTACCGCTACTGATAATCGAATATAAAACCCTCTGCATGTCAGTTCAATGCACTAGCCAAAAGGGTACTAGGCGTTAACATAATGTGTAGAAAAGATCTTTTGAGCGATATTAAGGAGACTTTGTCCACTTCAGAGTGTTTCCTTCCTTGATGATCGGATAAACAATGCTGGGGAATTCCAATTTGTGATGCTTTTCATCGCTTCGAGTTCCTCTGCAAAATATCATTAACTCATCTAGCGTTCTAAAGTCTCTACGTCACACATAGTATCGATATTCTGGTCTTAGATTCTCGTATATTCTAGCAATGTCTGTTCGTGGCTTGCCAGTGGCGGCTTAATGGGAGCGAAAACTTCATCAGCAGGATCTATGTTATTGCTAGCTTCTATGATGCTTTCCCATTCCTCGCACAGATTCTGGGTTGACTTACATATGTGTTCAGAGCTCCTTAAAATGCTGGCTTAGCCTTTTGTAAAGGGTTTGCATATTGCTACTTGTGCCTAAGTTTCTCGTTGATAATACATCAATGAGTTAGGGTTTCTTCAGCAAATATATGAATCCGAGATTTTTGTACGGATTATATTCGCTCATTTCTGCTTCATCTGAGTCGGTCATGTTGGAGCTGGATGATGCGAAGCGGAGTGTGGGCGGCGGATTGGTCATACGGTGGAACTTTTCGAAGGGTCACAGGTAAATTGGCGGTCGAATTACGGATAAATTTTCCAGCGGCTAATTGGAGTAAGACGGCGCACAGTGTGGGAATTCGCGAATTTAGCGGAATAAAATTAATAACGCTTGCATTTTAAATTTTTTTGTAGTTTTTTTTTTTTGAAAATGTCTATACAATCAAATGTAACTCACATTTTGATCATATTTTATTTAAGTTTTTGTAAAATGAGCTTTGAAGTGACAGGTTGTTTACACCAAAAAGTACTTTTTTTTGAAAATCATTATTTACAAAAAAATCTTTTGAGGAATGATGTATTGTTTAATATTATTACAAACATGAATAAAATAAAGAAAAAAGTTAATTATTATCAGATTTTACTAGTGTTTTTTTGCAAACCGATATGCCAATGCCGTTGTTTATGAACTAAAGAAACTCCATTCTTAAAAAGGGTATTAAAACGTACAAGAAATTCTATTTCAAAGGAAGTTTTAAATTAGTTTTATTTCTAGACAATCAATTTTTGTTTTTTATATTGGTAAGTGTTGTATCACGAAATTTTTCTGGCATACATCATCAAGGATAAAAAAAATTAAAAGAACCGAAAACTTCCTGTCGAAAAAATACAGTTTCGCTGAAATAGACAATTTTTATTTACCAATTCTGTTATTCTTGTAAAATAAAAAGCAAATTTAAAACAATTTTATTTAATTTATTGTTGTTTATAAATTTTGATTTTATTGTGAATAATTTACCTTTTCTATAATTTTAACTACATTCAGCAATATAACATATGTATGTATATACATGTAACACATTTTATTTACATTTTAGATTAGTTTGCAATATCCAAAATTTCAAGAACCTCAGGCTCTAAGTTACTTCGTTTTCTTTTAGGAATACACCTTAGGCTTGCTAGATATGGATCTGAGCCTATGAAATCAAATCTTATGTAAAATACGCATAAAAAGCACTTTTGCTCTTCAAATAAAAAATTCGTTTTTTTTTTTTATTTTTAAATTAATTTATTTTTGTTACTATTATTGGAACACCCTTTATCCGATATAATAGTTTTTTTTATTAATGACAGTTTCCGATTTTTATTTTTTAAATAACTTAGTTCTTTTTTTTTCTTACTGTTAACTTTAAATTTGAACACCCTGTATTTTTGTTGTAACTATCAAATTCATAAAATTATTTTTTTTTGGAACACCCCGTGAAATAAAAAAAGTTTTTTTTAGTTTATAACATTCTTCTTCTAACCAAATCCCAAAAAATTATTCGATTTTGAAGGTATGCCATCATTTTTTTGCTGGATAGTCATTTAGAAACATTGAAAAAAAATATATCACAACATAATTGGGGTGTCAAATTTTAGTGATTCTTGATAGATAATAAATCAAGCTTTGCAGTGAATATTGTTTCGAGGCGCAATAACGCGGAATAACTAAAGTTTTGCTCTAATAAAGATACAAACATCGAAAAAAAAACACATTTTTTTAACTTCAATCACCAAAACAAAAATGTGAAACACCCTGTGAAATAAAAAATTACTTACATTCTTATACCTTGATATTTAGGAAATATAAAAAAAATAAAACTTTTATTAAAACACAAACCAAACGCACGAAAAAAAATTAAGAGCAAAGTAATCTTTTCCAGCAAATATACAGAATAAAAATCGCCAACTGCAACTTCAATGCAATTTTTTTTTTGTTTACATGATCCCCACCCAACATTGCTTTTGTTATCACTTTCTACAATCTTTTAGCTTTAAGAAAAACCGGTTTTGGCATCAATCGAGGCTAGTCATTTTTCGAATTAAATTCCGCTAAATTCGCGAATTCCCACACTGTGCGGCGGTTGGTGTTGTCTTGAAAAATTTTGGATCGGTAGACGGTCGGAGTGCGGTTGATCCTTCAAAAATGTCCCTGTTCGGGCGCCAATTTGTTTGGCAGGTTCTTCATAATTACAATCGCTGTAAGAAGTCTCCTCTCCTCTCCTCTCCTCTCCTCTCCTCTCCTCTCCTCTCCTCTCCTCTCCTCTCCTCTCCTCTCCTCTCCTCTCCTCTCCTCTCCTCTCCTCTCCTCTCCTCTCCTCTCCTCTCCTCTCCTCTCCTCTCCTCTCCTCTCCTCTCCTCTCCTCTCCTCTCCTCTCCTCTCCTCTCCTCTCCTCTCCTCTCCTCTCCTCTCCTCTCCTCTCCTCTCCTCTCCTCTCCTCTCCTCTCCTCTCCTCTCCTCTCCTCTCCTCTCCTCTCCTCTCCTCTCCTCTCCTCTCCTCTCCTCTCCTCTCCTCTCCTCTCCTCTCCTCTCCTCTCCTCTCCTCTCCTCTCCTCTCCTCTCCTCTCCTCTCCTCTCCTCTCCTCTCCGCTCCTCTCCACTCCTCAGCGATGAATTTGATGTCAAAAAAGGTATTATACAGGAAAAGAATAGTGCCAAGCTTCCATGTCACAGCTAGAGGCACAATCTTCCAAAAGTCCGTCCAATTACTCGAATACGCCGACGACAGTGGTAGAATTGGAAGAACAAAGCATGATGCCAGTAGTGCGTTTGTGAGCATAAAGACTGAAGCGAAGAAGATGAGCTTAGGGTTCCATGAGGGCAACACCTCATGGAAGCTATGGATCAGAAAGTCTTCGAACCAGGTGGTACACATAGGGGAAAGGTGCTGGCTGGAAAAGCTTGTCGGTTGGCTTCTAGTTTATCCGGACTCTAGCGCCATCTTAAGTAAATATTTAAATAAATTATGCCACTGTTTATACACATGTCTTGCTTATATCTTCTTTCTCCCCTTTGTATAGGGGGCCTGAATTTAAAATCCATCTCTTCTTGCTTAATTCTTACTTAAACGACTAATCCTAAAAAGATGATGATTTTTTCTTGGATGGTGGTGGTAGCGGTTTAATCAAGTCACCTGGCAGAAGTTGGAAGTCTGACATCATGAACCTGTACTTACAAAATTTTCTTTACTTCCAAATATTGCAATTTTTTCCACTATTGAGACATTTTATAAATCCGTAATTCTTAACTAATTCTTCTCTTTTCAAAACAAAAACTATTCTCCCCCAAAAACGTATGTTGTTTATTATCAGGACTTTGTCGTAATCAGTTTGGGATGGCTTGCGCCTTTGTAGGTAACAGTTATACAACCTTTAAACTTGAAAATGTGGAAATTATTCAGAGATTCGTATATGTACCTACGAGAATCTTACACAAAAAGCCTGATGTCAAGGGTTTTAATTAGTAAGCTCTAAAGGAGCTTCTTGATATACGCACGTATGTATGTAGTTACAAATAACTTTCCGATAGGAATGTAAGTATATTACAGACATACACACATATAATTAAAGCTGTAAATCAAAGAGCACTTCTTGCATATAATATGATCCCAAAATCATTGTCAATCGAACAAATAAACATTCAAAGTTTATATCCCACTTTGTCTTCGACACTCGTAAACACATCAAATACCCATAACTTTCCATTTAACCCACAATCCTTTTTATTCCTTCCATTGTCACTGCCACTCTCCAGCTACACATTTTAATTCTATTCTGTTTTGTTCTGGTTTTTGGTATTGCTGTTGCTTCAGGGCTTTTGCTTCTGGCTGGGCTGGATGGTGATGGTCCTTCTATGCACTTTACTACATAACCTGACTGTGGTATAAGCAACCCTTCCAGATATGTTCTCACAAAAATAACACCAATATCTAATCCCCATTCGAACCAGTGCCGGATTATCATTATGACAGGTAAAGTTGACAAGTAGTGTAAAAGATTAAAAAAAAAACTCAAACACAACTGTTTTCCAAATTTAAATAATAAATACGATAGTAAGTAAATAAAATTTACGGTCACGAACTTTTTCTGACATTTGAATTTTATGTCATAATGCCCAATTTCTATTTATGCGGCTCATGTCCCACTTGATCGGGACATAAAACTCAAATCGAATTTTGTAATTATGTATGTCTTACCTAAATGGGACATAAATCCCAAAAATTTTGTTCGGAGATGGGACTTTATGGCAAAAAAAAATACCGGAGTTAAAATGTGATAACAAGCGAAGCGGTACACCCAAGCTACTGGCGTCAAAGAAAACTGTTGACATTGGCATTTGCGACAAATGAACATGAACTTTCTGAATTTAAAACGGGACATAACACCCAATTTTACCTTTTGTGAGACAAACCTAAGTCCACATAATAAGGACATTAGTATCAAAACCAGTTTGTGCTATTGTTCAGCTTCTTTTACGGCAGACTCGGCGCCTCTTCAAAGTCGACTTTTTAACGTTTATCAGCAAAATGTGAGATGGCCAGTTTGGTTAGCAATCATCTAAAACCGTATATCAAAGAAAGGTCAGATCAGTCGAGAACATTAGCACTCTACAAGCTCAAGTACGCGCCCTTTTGCAGACCTCAACTTTGCGAATTTTGTGGGAAGACTTTCATTAGTCATTAGCCGTGGTTTTTTGCAAGTCTATACATTATTGTAAAAAAAATGACATCGAGACTTATGCCGGTCGTCCACTAGGCGATCAACGCACAAATTTCGAATTCAACGCATTCAACTCTAATGTACGGTGCCTTCAATTCTGTTCAACAACGGGTTGGATCTAGTTCTTGGCCTTTGCTCAACGAACTGCGCAACAAGTGTACGGGTAGTGTACGAGCTCGTGTTGCTCCTTGAAAATGTTCGATCAACACTTTGAGCAACATTTTTAAGATAATGTGTTGCATATTATTTGTTCAACGCGTTGATCAACTTTTAAATTTTCTTTGGGATTTCTTGACGTAATATTGAGTTGCGTTGCGTTGGTTGCAGTGAAATGTGTCTACTTGGTTGAACTATTGCGTTGCCATGAACTTGCAGTTGTTGCAAACTGTAGTTTATTTCGGTTTTTCTTCATGGAAAGTGATAAAAAAACAGAGTGGACCACGAAATTAATTTTGCAATTAATTTCAGCAATTGAGGAAAAGCCCAATATATGGGACATTAAGAGCCCCTCTTATAAAAATCGAGATGCCAGGGAATTGGCTTGGTCTCAAATTTCCTCTAAAATGCAATTGCCTAATGTACCGAACTGAAGTCAAAATTATTTCAGGTTTGACGTTTTAGTTTTTTGTTTATCGTGGTGCGTTCAGCGCGTTCCCCAATGAGTGATCCTTGGTTAAGTGTACGAAGGTATTAACTCGTTTATCAACTGGTTGAGCAACCATATCGAAAACGCAGTTCATTAACTCGAAAAACTTTTTTTTCTGTCAAAATCGAACAAGTTTATCAACTAGTGTACGAGGTTATTCAACATTTAAGTAAGTTGGTCAACTAGGTGTACGGAGCTATTCAACACTGAAATAAGTTTTAAGAGTTGATCAACTAGGTGTGCGAGGCTAATCAACATATGGGAAAGTTGGTCAATTATGTTTACGGGGCTTTTTTCAACTTTTGTTC
Organism: Chrysotoxum bicinctum; assembly: GCA_911387755.1. Classification (NCBI taxonomy): domain Eukaryota; kingdom Metazoa; phylum Arthropoda; class Insecta; order Diptera; family Syrphidae; genus Chrysotoxum; species Chrysotoxum bicinctum. The sequence goes on along the minus strand of OU426988.1, from coordinate 197,923,523 downwards.
AACTTTAGTTGCTCATCGTGAATTACGTAAGTTGCTGCACTAGTGTAAGATGTAGTAAATTCGTTTATCCAACGAAAGAGTTGAATAAAAAGTTGAACAAAGTTGGTTGAACTTATCGCGCACATAGTGGACGACCGGCATTAGGAACTTTTGTCCAAATAGTTGGAAGCACTATGTACGCTATAGAATTTGTCAGCTGTATTGAAGACTAGCATCAACCAGCATCCAAAAACGTCATTTTTGACTTGTCTGAACTAATTATCGATGACATTATAGGTAATATTATTTTGGCGTCACAGTTTTTTTCGCGTCTTAGATTAAGTCTCGAAAATTATCTGGACTTATCTAAGTCTGTATAGACTAAAGTATGGTAGTTGTTGTATTTACATTTAAAGCGCTTAGTCACGATGTCATTTTTTCTACAATTCCTTATGGACTTGCAAAAAAACACGCCTATTAGTCCTTAATTTTACATAAACGACGTTAGTGAGGCCATAAACATCAACGAAGAGCGCTTCATGGACCACACGTGGTTTCAGCAGAGCGGCCGGCGCGGCACTTCATGTCAAATGCCATAATAGAAATTCCGTAGTGGGTGGGCCAAATACAAGTTTCTTTTTAAAAATGCAATAAAATGAACTAAATTAAATTTGATTCATATATTATGGCTTTACTACTAAGAGCAAACATTCCTATTAATTATGGAACACAACGTCATTCAAGTGACTGGCTTCGCAGTAGTGCATTCTGTCACTCCAATTTTCTAAGACCTTGTTGATGGTTTCGAGCTGTAGCTCAAGGTCACAGAATCGTTTCCGGATTGTTGGCATAACATCGGTTCTTCACGGTTCCACACAAAAAAAGTCCAAAGGGGTCAAATCGCAGTTCCGAGACCGCCAATTAACATTGCTAAGACGGCTGATAACACGATCTGGGAATTTGGTGCGCAAAAGATCGATTATAGCATGGGCTGTGTGGCATGGCGCTTTGTTGAGATCGATGGCGAATTGATGTTCGGGAATTAAGTCTTACACTCTCGGCTACAGCAGCCATATTCTCGTCTTAGAGCACCGTACTGTGACGGGCACCAAGCATATGTTGTCCTCTGGCATATCAGTCTCATGAAATGTTTGTAAAAAATTGCATGCAGCAGGTCTGCAGAGGTATGATACTGACTTTCTGTCAAGATTTCGAGCGGGAAACCAGCTGTCAGTATCAAAATTTCCTATGATTTAAAAAGAAACCACTAGATGACCCACCTTCTATAAGCGATTTGAGTACAGAGGAGACGTAAATCCCCATCAAACTCTTTCTTGTGGGATTTTTTAGGTCATAAGTTATGCCAATAATCTGCAATCGAATCCACATATCCCATCATCGCTTAAATTCAGATGAATCTATGCAGCAGTCATTAAACATTGAACCTCTAGGATTCGAGCTACCGTGCGAAGCAGCGGCAGATAATTGATAAATATCATGATGTCATTGAACTGTCATGTCAATATCCAACTGCTGCCTCCTAAAATTATGAGAAACTAGAAAAATTTTTTCCTCTTGCGAGGAAGTGGCAATTCCTCCAAGAGTATCTCTTGTCTTGAAATGTGCTTTTCATCTTAGCCATTCAAGTAGAAAATCGTAGTTCCCTTTCATTTCTGCCGACAACACGCACTAGAGAAATGACTCGAGAGTGGTAATTAACTTGACAAAAGTTTGCCTACGAGCTATTATTTTTGAAGCTAAGGAATATCGATTTACCTTCTAGAGAATCTCCTAAGAATCCTAAGACCAAAGTTTGATGAAAATCGTTTCGATTTTAAAATTCGATTTTTCTTACGAATCAATAAACTTGCCCTTAAATAAACCTAAGTTGGGTGCAGGCGTGCAGGCATGTCTTTACCTGTGGCCAGAACTAGTTAACTATTTTCTATTTTTCATTCTGAGCTTTCAGGTAACTGTTTTTCCACCATAAGAAATTGTACCTGGTATTGGGCCTAGATTGGACATCCCTGTTTCAATAATATACATACGTCAAATCAAACTGTCATCCCAAACTGTTTTAGGCTTGTTGAGCGTGTTAGCGAAGGTATTGAAAAAGATTAGAATCCTTGTGCGCCTTATGGTCTATTTGGATTTCCATGAAGTCAGTTGACTACGAAGTGCTTAGAACATGAAGTAAAAATTCAATAAAGACCATTGCATCCACAAAAAGCCACTGTATGGTGCAAAATTTGGTCTGGTTGTGTCAATAGTCAATTTTTCTTCGATAAAGAGGAATGTGTAAATGTCACCGTCAATTCGTGTCGTAAAAGTTGAATGCTACCTGTATCTCTGTGGAATGAAGTCGAAGATATGGATGTGGAAAACATGCGGTTTTAACAAGACGGTGGCATATCTCATACACTCCGATCTTAATTTATGATTTTATGAAAGTAATAGAATGTATATAAAGTTAACATGAAGTTCACTAATTCTATTCATTGAAGCACGTTATGATACACGATATTTTTTTTATCAAGCGCTAGAACAAATAAAGCGGATGATTTACCGACACATGAACATGCCACGTACAACTGACCATGAGAAAAACATGGATTTTCTAAGTTAAGACCACAAACAGTCAAGGATTGGCCTTGTGATTTGTTAATCATCATGGCGAAGGCAAGACTGAACTGAATTCGATTAAACTTAAAGGACATATCCGTTGGGATCATTAGAATCATAGGAATGAGAACTATGTACATTCCTCATTTTTAAATTTTGCTTGAATATCGTCGCGTGAATCACATTACTCATCAGTTTTCTTATCATCAAGCGTTTTTTATTACATAGTTTTGGTTGGTTTAGATTTCGAAGGGGTTGGGTACGAAATCCCGCATCAAAAAATCCCGATTCACAAAATCCCGAATAACGAAATCCCGAATAACGAAATCCCGAATCACGAAATCCCGCCGTTTTAATACTAAATTGACAACACAGTATTGATTTTCATTTCCATAGTAATGGTGACTCGAATCAATCAGAAGCAACGAGATAGAGCTGTGTAAATCGTTCATTTCAAATGATCGAATCGTTCAACAATCGATTACAAAAATGATCCGATCATTTCAATCAATCGATCATACGATCATTTTCATTTCACTGAAATGATTCAATACTGTTCCTATTCGATTTTAATTTCGATTTCGATGATAAGATTGACTTGTGGCTTCGATAGTTCTCACAAAGTACTCTGTTATTGTAAGCCATAAATTGCCAAATAACATCGAATGATGGCTACTTTGTACATGGAATAAAAAGTGTCAAAAAATTCAAGAAAAATAGATTTTATTTGTTGCTTCGGAAAAGAGCAATTTTAGGGCTGACATTTTGTACGAAATACACTTTGTACGTCATAACTGAATTCGTCCTCTATTCTTTAAGTCATAAACTGTCAAATTCCATCAAAGGATGGCTACGACTTCGATGTATTAAGAAACGTCCAAAAATCCACATTAAACATACCGGATCCTGATACATCAAATAACATCAGTTCAACCCAACAATTGTTTTTGCGGCCTACAACATCAACAACCAATCCGATCAATCATGTTCTTCAATGCCGAGTTCAACCCAGAAATTCTAGTCCACCGTCCGTTTAGCTTTCATAATCCAAATTGATTGAATCGGAACAAATGGAATCGAGTAAATCATGATTAATCGAGCCAACTGATATCGAAAATCGAGACTCATTGAAATGATTGAGATTGAAATAGAAAATCGAGAATCCAGAATCGAGAATTATCTAAATGTTTAAATGTTTGAGATTGAGATCGATTAAAATGATTGATTTCGATCATCAATACTTTTCGATGATCGGATCAAGAAAATCGAATCGATCCTGATTGACACAGCCCTACAACGAGAACGAAGTTCCCTACTATTGTACTGGAATATTCAATACGAAGAAGACCGCTCTGATTTTGTTAATTTTTAACGAGCTCTGATTGGCTTAAATCTGAAGACAAGTAAAGTATGAAGTCTCGAAAGTATCTTGAGTCAAAAAAATAAAAAAAAATAAGAAAATTACAAAAAAAATATCCAAAAAAGTTAAAAAAAAATCATGTGATCACTCCCTATATCACAAATATGCAATTTTTAACTCGCTTAGATGCCTAGTTTAGCCAAGAATCACGTTTTAAAATGTCAACTTCGGGGGGTCTACGGAGCTCCATTTAGCCGCAAATAGCATTTAAAGAGAAACATTTGTTTTTCGTTACATGCGTTACGTGGATTGAAAGGTGGACACTCTCTAGATCCCGAATATGCAATTTTTGTCAAGAAATATTTTTGAAAAAAAAATGTCCAGAAAAAAATTTATGAAAAATCAAAATTTCTTCAAAAACAAATTGTTAAAAAAAAATTTGTTAAAAAAAAGTTTGTTAAAAAAATATTTTTGACAAAATGTCCAAAAATATTTTTGGCAAAAGTCCAAAAATATTTGGGTCGAATGTCCTAAAATAATTGGCCAAAACATTGAAAATCATCTCTCTAAAAATAGAGGAGGTTTACCTCCTCGGAGTTCTAACAAGAACTGAATTTTTCCCGAATCAACAGTTCCTTAAATACTTTCCATTTGTTTAAAAATAAATCAAAATAAAATATTTAATTAATAATACTAAAATAGTATTGAAAATTCCGCCAAATATTTCGAAAAATATCTGTCGGCGGGATTTTTATTTTTATTTTCGGTGGGATTTCGTGATTCGGGATTTTGTGCGGCGAGATTTCGTTACTCTCCCAATTCGAAGCATGATGAATACCAAGCCCGCCTTTAGTTGCAAATTGTGTGGTAAGCCAGGCACATCCAAGGAGTTAAAAAATTCAGTTGGATGACTAGTCGCTTCGTCTTCATTTGTTACACAGTCAATAGATTTGAATGAATGCCAAGTACCAACGATTTGATTCTGAATTATAAAGATCAAGTCATTTACATCTTTATTATTAGCCGCCAAAATTGCTCGCCCGCTTAACCATTTGTTATGTTTGTGGTTAGCAATGATGTTCGGGAATAATTTGCTGATGAGCTCGTCTTTCGATGAGATTAAATTGCAAAAATTCGGAGGAAATGAAATCAATCCGCTCGATTCGTCGACAGGAACACGGCTATTACCGATAGTCAGCAATTAAACGGAGAAATCTTCAACAGATGGGTCGTTCAACAAAGCAACTCTCATATTTGATGCCAGTTGAAGTTTCTTCACATAGCTCCGCAGATTTTATGATTTGAGGCAAGCGTTTATTTCATCGGCAGCAGTCGATCAGGAATGACTGACAGTGTTTGGCGGAAATCGCCAGATAGTAAAATCAGTGCGCCACCAAAAATTCTCGAGTCATTGCGCAGATCTTCTAAGTCTCGATGACGAGCTTCCAAAGAGCGTTTGTACGCCATTGTGCATTCGTCCCAAATGATGATTTTTTAGGCTACTAAAAATTTTGCCATTGCAGATTATTTTGCAATGTTACATGTCGATTGTTCAATAGTTTGAAAATTTAATGGCAATTTCAAAGCTCAATGAGCCGTAAAGACATCCTTCTTACAACGTGGCAGCTATTCCAGAATAGATGGGTAGGATGTTAAAATGATGATAGCAAATAATGTGCATATCTAACTTGGAGATGCAGAAATAATTGCTTCAGCGATTGCTGTGTCCCAATGAGTATCGTTTTCAAGCTAATTGAGCTCTTGACCTGCACGAAATGTTGGCCACACTATACCATCAACAGTTCGTAGTGTTTCAAATGATGTTGGCCCACGAACATCTACCAGCAACAACCGCAAATAGAAACATTTATCATTTTGGAAGAACTTGTTAAATACGACCAAGAGCATGAGTAGAACGCATATCCGGATGATCAGGAACCGGATTGCCTTGCTTCCGACGTAGAAATTTCTTCGATAAAGCTTTCCAATTGTATTATCGTGGCATCTGTGGCATCTCCGAGTAAAGCAACGTTCGTGCGAACGGATCGCGATTCGTGAGAATCTTTCAAATCGTATTGAAAATGTTCAACGGCGTTTTACAAAATTTATATTTTTTAAAATGAAATGGAATTTTGTCCCCGATTATAAAGCTAGATGTATACTACTTGGAATTAAATCTTTAGATTCAAGACGAACGATTCATGATGCAATGCTTGTAAGAGATGTATTATGTTATCATATAAGATGCCCTCCTTTACTTTCAATTATGCCAATTTATGCTCCGTTTAGATCACTACGCTCAAGGAATTTGCTTTTCGAACGGTACCACAGGACCAGTTATGGTAGTAATGAGCCTATTTCTAGAGCTATAACTCATTTCAATGAAGTTTGCCGACTTATGAGTATTAATATAAGTTTTTCTAGAAATATCTTTAAAGCTAATCTTTTATTATTATTATTATATGTAGTATATAACTTTAGTTTTAATTTTATCCATAATCTGTTAGCTGTAAATTGCTTGTAGATGTAAATAAATAAATAAATGAATGATCGCTGCTTTTCCAAATCTATATAACGGGCTTCACCGAATTGCAACACTCAACGTAACAATGTGCCTTGAATTTCTTTTGAAAGAAATGGCGATCCAACTGCTGTCGACCGCGAAATCGTTCCCTATATGTTTATTTCTTATTCATCGTTCTTAACTGTGAACAGGTATGAATTATCTAAGACCTACGTAGCTAATACAGTTGATCTGTACGTTGTGTTTTATTTTGAAGCTTGTCTCGCATAGTCTATAGTTGATTTTGTCAAAACGAACTCCATTTGATTTCACGCCCCTTCGTTTTGAACAAGTTCCATAACATCATCAATTTCCAGCAAAAACAGTGTAGGTGAAAGAACATCTCCTTGACGCATCTCGAATGAATGGGAAAGCTGTACATTGTGCAACACGAAACACCTTGTGTTACTATAGCACTCTTGGATGACATAAGCTATCTTTATGATGATACCCTTATCAACTAGCAATCTCCAGCAATATTCCCGAATAACCCGATCGAAAAGCTTATCAAATCCACAAAAAAGAGATAGAGCAGTGATACACAGATCAGAATATTGTTTTACTGTGAATTGTGATCAAATAAAAAATTTCCATCCAAAGAGGGCCCCTTAAATGTTCATATATTGTTCTAAGGCGCCTAAATAATTTATTTCGGATCTCCTTCTCTCTCTCCCTCTCACTGAACTCCGTAAATAACATTAAAATTCTTCACAACACTTTGTTGCGGAATTATTGTAAATTTACGATTTAATAAACATGAGAGTAAAATCCTTTTTTGTTGTTGTTGTTCTTTGGTGTTAGTATTATTCTCTCTGGTTCCATGATGTCCTTAAGGAAGCAATAATGTCGAACGCGTGGTAACTAACAATGCATGAGGAAAGGACTCACTGTGTTGTAATCTTAAAAATGTGAGAAGTTTTCCTTTACTGTTGTTGCTTTTTCTTTGTTTTATTTTTTTGTTTGACGCGATTTAAGTGGATGATGTAGAGTTTGAGAGCATGGAAGCTAAAAGGTGAGGATTTTTGTAGCAAACGAATAATAAACTGAATTTCTCCATTGCAGGAATAAAGCAAATACAGTGGAGAGAAGAAAAAGAATTCTTTCTTAGTTTTGTTGTATGAAGTGGGCTCAAATTTCTCATAAAGTAGTAAGTAGTTTTAAGAGGAACCTAATGCGACAAACGTTTCTTTTGTCTGCAGAACGGTAACGGCAAAGCTTCTTTATTTTTTTTGGAAAATCAAAAGACACAAAGGTATTCCTCCGGGTTTCAGAGTTGCGCCGACAAAGGTAATCTTCACTTTGAAGTAAAAAGAGGTTCGATTGTGAGAGAGACATGAGTAGTTTTGGATAAAGCTTATTTTAGGTTTCTAAGATTAAGTATCCCCTTACAACCTACAACCTTGCACTCTCCAAATTCAAGGCTAATCGACACAAGATGTATTTCCAAATATTGGATGTTCGTACATTGAAAAGAAATCATCGACTCCTAGTTGTCCCAGAAGCTTGTATGTCTAACGAATAGAAATAGCTAACCGCTAATAGGTGATGCACAAGGGATGAAGCGAAGAAAGAGTATCGATCAAGACAAAAAAAGAGAGAAGAAGAAGATCCTGCACAGAATACAGAAAAGGAGAAATCAGTATCATCGTAAGGAGATCAAAGATTCTGAGTCTGGCGATCAATTTTCAACGGATCTTGTTACTGTGTGCGAGTAGGGCTGTACCATAAGATAATGAAGTATTTATCCTAGAAATTAAGAACACATCTTTAATATTGTCTTGGTCACATCGAGCGAATGGAATGCTCCAGCTGAGAGAATCTGTTATAGTGCTATCACCTAGTATTTTAAAGTTCAATATTGGGTTTCATCCCAGAGACTCAAGTGGATTATTTTAGCACCTACCCAAATAAGGGAATTAAGGAAAAATATAGATAGGCCTTATTTAGAGACTAGACCAGATGGGATACAAACTTTCTTGCAGCGTCTAAAAAAACCTAAACACTTAGCAGCGTCTAATATGTGGTCATTCCACACAAGGTGGTCTGTGATGCACATTTCGAAAACTGAAAGCTCTTGTGTTTCCTCAATACATACAAGTCCCACTCCTGGATAGTACGAGTAGCATGAGGGATGCGTTACACTTTAACGGTTTATGGTTCCCCATTTGAAAATGTGAAAGAGATTAGAGTTTAATGAGCTTATCAGACGCTTCTAAATTTTTCTAAATTTACATCCGAAGGAGAAGGATTTGAATTTGGAAGAGAATATGAAAAGCTGGGAGTACTGTCGTTAGCAAAACACTTTAATTGCTTACAAATTTCTGATAAAATATCATTAATGAATATGAAAAAGAGAGTTGGAGACAAAATGGAGCCCTGCGGCACATCGGCATTGATTTTTTGAGTTTTAGACTTTAAACCGTTCAAAGCAACTCATATTGAGCGGTTAGAAATGTTATTTCAAATCCAACGAAGAGAGAGTTATGAATACCAAATACGCATTTTTGATAAGAGAACTCGATACCAAACTCTACCAAATACTTTTGAAATATCAACTGCAATCTACAAACTTTCTCCAAACAATCTATGGATTTGTGGCACTGTTTAGTGAGATAAGCCATCAGATCACCAGTGAAATTACTGCTACTGTCGGTCGTTAAGAAGTTTTCGTTCTTCAAGATATTTCTTAAGCTTATAATTTATCAGCATTTACGACCTTAAGAAGAAGAGACGTAAGCACAATTGGACAAATAGTTGAGGAGGAAAAAGATTTGCTTTTTTAAGTGCTAACGTCAAATATGAACAAAATCTATTTGACCAAAGCAAACGTCAGTTAGTTTTCCTGCAAACGCATTTTACGTTTACGAAACACTTACCAATATTTTTATCGTCAACTTTATTTATGAACTGCAGAGTTTCGATGAAAATGATGTTATCGAACACAATACCCTAGTCTTTTGCGCTATGAAAAAAAATGCTTTTGCACAAAAATGTAGTCTTGACGTTTGCAGTTTCCGTTTAAGAACATCTTGCAATTGCATTTTTGACGCAAATGACGTATGCGAAAATAGTCGATTTGAAGGGACAACAAAGATCGAAACTGCTGGTTAAAAACAAAGCCATTGTGGATGCCAAAGCGATAGATGACTGGAAGCAGCGTGCTCGGCATCATAGAGGATGAAAATCCACCGTGTCTGAGGGTTCATGTATCGCAAATATGTGGCCAAAATTGGGGTCCCTTACCAAACGCTCCAAGGTTCAGTCAGCGAACAAACGCCGTTGTCTATGATCATCAACTTTGAGCTCCTTGTTCCATTGCAACTTGTACGGTGTAGGCCGAAATCCCGATGCAAAACTCGCAAAGTTGAAATTTGTGAAATATGTCAGTGTCAGACTGTCTCGGTTTTTGCTGTTCTGCCGATCTTACGTTCCTTTTATGTAAGAATTTCGGCGGATTAATGAACGAACCGACTGTCTCAAATTTGGCAATTTTGGCCACCGTAAAATGTGCGCAATGCGAGCGACGTTTGGTTATAGCATTGGTTATATTAAAACTGACAGCTGTTTCCCGCACGAAATCTTGACAGAAAGTCAGTATCATACCTCCACGGAACGAAATGAGTCGCTTTACTTCAAGCGTAAAGCGATGTTGGGAAATATTGAAAACTTATTTTCAAAGTGAGTACTGTGTAGCTCAAATAGTGCGTCTGTTGAAAAAACGAGAATGTATCTGATATAGCCGAGAAAGTGAGACTCAATTCACGAACAGTAACTCTCCATCGATCTCAACACCTCAACATTTCACGCACTAGCCTGAGGAGAATTCTGCACAAAGGTCTCGGATTATTCGCTTACAGGGTCCGATTGACTCAACAATTGAAGGCGCACATCCATCCGAACAAAATTCATCTTTTCGGAAAAAAAAGTGAACGCTAGCCCAAAGGGCTAGCTCATCGGTTCAACTTACTGTTCAAAAGTAATTACGAAATAAAAAATAAAAGGATCATATATTCTGCACATTAAATGATATAGGCCAATGCCCTCTCGTAGTCGTGTGAACTACAATAACGGTAGACTCAGCTGAAAACAGGTTTGCGTATTGGACAGTGATAACTTCCGCTTCGTTGTTTATTTTGTTGTATCAAAAAATAAAAAAAATACTGTTTTAATACTTTTAAAAATAAACATTTAAACAAATCTGTTCGTCAACTTTTATTCACTATTGTGGATTGTATAAGCTTAAAGATAGCCTATTATAAAAATTATTATTTCATTCGAAGATCCTGAAACACCCTGTAAAGCATTTTTGTAAATTCTTCAATCTTACAAAAATATCTTATAAGTAGACAGAAATATAATTTCTAACCTGAGGGTTATATTTCTTGTAAGTTAACAAATTCACAATGAACCAGTGTATGATGTTCAATTTTAAACTAGGGTTTAAAATTAAAATATAATTTAAGTGAATAACATACTTATATGTAAGCACTTTGTTCTTGTTTAACTGCTTTGATAATAATTTAAGAAATTGCTTTTGTTTCCGATGATTTTCGACACACACTGTAAATCATTTGTAAAACTCGAAAGCAAGAAGAAAAAGTTTTTCAAAAAAAAAAAAATATAAATAAAAAACAATTTATTCTAAAGCTCATTTTACAAGTTGTTCACTTTGTTTGAACTTAGACATTACAAGCAATCAATGTTTATTTATTTTTTTATCAACATTTTCTTTTTGATAATACCCCAATTCACTTAAATGTAAAATTAATACAAACAAAAAAAGGAAAAACAAAACGAAACATTTGAATAACTCAGTAAGAACCACTTTGTCTTGTTAATCTCTTTTAAGCCAAAAAGGGTGAATTGAATTTGAAGTGTTTCTCATCCATTGACATCCATTAATATCGTATTCTAAGGGTAACAGAATAAAAAATGGGTATTTATCCCGAATACTTGGCAATTTAATTTTTGATTCAGTGCAGGTGTACTTACTTACCAAAAAAAAAAAAAAAAACATCTAATCTACGTTTACGTGCATACACATACATTACAAGAAATGGCAGAGTATTTTCAAGTGAATTACATGCTTCTATAAAATAATGTACACACACATACGCTCACATACGTACAACCTTAATAAATGCATGCAATACTCATTTACAACAAAATTTTCATCTACCCATTCATTTCTGTTTACTTGCTCTATGGGGTTTGTATTTGGCTTCGTGTGAAAAAATTGCAAGTCTCCATCAAAGTGTGACATTTTTCGTTAAGTAGAAGTTGAAGAAGGGATAGTTTTGGCGTACCACCCATTAAATTGCGTTCCTCGATTAAATTGATCTGTGCACTCGGGTGTCTTTCGACAAACTTTTGATCTAAGAATGATGAATTTTAACCATATTAAAAAATTATTGAATTTTTCAATCCCAAAGTCGTATTTAAAAAATTGTTGTAAAATACGGGTGAGTTTGCACAGTCAATATTTTTTACTTCAGCCATCTTTTTACTTAACCTAACCTAACCTAACCTACTATAGGGTAAGTTCTGCATTTGAAAAAAAAAATCGAACTCGAGATTTTGATCAAAGTTGACATTACGATGATAACGAAGACGAATAAAGTGGGTCTGACAATTCCGTCTGTCTGTATGTCTGTATGTCTGTATGTCTGTATATCTGTATGTCTGTATGTCTGTATGTCTGTATGTCTGTATGTCTCTATGTCTGTATGTCTGTATGTCTGTATGTCTGTATGTCTGTATGTCTGTATGTCTGTATGTCTGTATGTCTGTATGTCTGTATGTCTGTATGTCTGTATGTCTGTATGTCTGTATGTCTGTATGTCTGTAAGTCTGTATGTCTGTATGTCTGTACCTCGATCTAGAGCCTAGGGCACTGGACCTATTTTCTTCAATCTCAGTACTTGAACCTTCGGTGATTCCCTAGAGAGGAAATTGAATTTTTTTTTAGCTCTAAAACTAAGGGTACCCCACATACACCAGTAATGCATAATCTTATTTATATCGAAAACGACTTTTACGATTTTGATAAAAAAATTAGGTGTAATATTATGGACATAGACTACATTTTGGTCAAAAAAAAAATTGGGGGGAAATGTTAATAACGGTACCTGTCATAGAACGGTTTTTTTGATTTTCGAATTTCTCATCAACGGCTCTAACGATTTTTACCAAAATTCTTATGCAGAAACTCCTATGCATTTAAAAAATATAATCTAAAATTTTTTTTCAAAAAATTGTTTTTGGATTTTTAAAAAAATAATACAATTTTTTTTTTGAAAATTCAATATCTTAAAAACGGATACACGAATAAATTTTAAAATTATGTTATAAAATAATGTATTTAATTGAATACTAACAATTTGCGTATCAATTTTTCTTATACAAATTTTAAGGAAAATTTATCATACAAAAAACTTGTTTCAGTGTTTCTGCATGTCTGTACCTCTCCCTACGGCCTAAACCACTAGACCTTTTTTCTTCAATCCCGGTAGTTAAGTGTCTTCGGTGATTCCCTAGAGCGGAAATTGAATTTTTTGTATCTCCAAAGCTAACGGTACCCCCCATACACTCGTATTGCAAAATCTTATTTATCTCGAAAACGGCTCTAACGATTTTGATAAAAAAAATTATGTGTGATAGTATGAACATAAACTACATTTTTGTAAAAAAAAATTTGGACCAAAACGATATCAATGGTACCTGTCTTAGAACCTTTTTTTTCGGCTTTCGCATTAACGGTCTAACGATTTTAACCAAAAAATTTCAGCAATAGCCCTCTTAAGTTTAAAATAATATTGTATATAAAAATATTCAAAAAATATGTTTTGGGTTTCTTAAAAAAAAAATCCAAAGTTTTTTTTTGAAAAATCAATATCTTTAAAACGATCATTTTTTGAAATTATTTCCTTAAATCTATATTACTATTCGAAAAATTTTAAACCAATTTATTATAAAAAAAAATTACTTTAATAATAAAACGATTTTTAAACCTTGTTTGCATAAATTCATACTTTTCCGGAAATCAGACGGCAATTCCATGCATTTGAACATTTTTATCTCATTAAATCCATGTTTTATATTTATAAAATGTATCCTAAATTCCAAAGTACTTTTACATAAGAACAAGTACGTGCGATCCTGTCGTGTATTTTATTAGTTCCGCTATTAATTCCCCATGTTTGTTCTTAATTTTAATTTTATACAAAACAGACCAAAAAATTATAGATAGTTTAAAGTATTTCTCCTCAAACTACAGATTCGATACTCAATCCTTATAAAGCCGATAATACAAATAATGATTACAACAGTAAAAATAATACTTTTCAACTTCAATAAGCTTTATCAGATAACAGCTTTGAACAATTAGAGCTCTCATCTGCGACCCAATCGTGCATTTTATTTGTATTCAAAAGATTGGTAGCTATAAAAGACTCCCGCATCGAAAACCACAATTGAAGAGTAATGCACAAGCAAGTACATAATATGTAGATGTTTATCTTAATTAATGTGAAATCAATCTTATTCAATTCTTAAAAAAACAAAAATGGTTTGTTCAAGACAGCTTTATTGACCACAGGGTAATTTGCTATACCATTGTTTTGATTTATAAGGAAATTTGTGGTTTTTATTCGTTACGATAGTGCATAAAGCTTTGCGCTTTGTAACGTCTTTATCGATGCAAGATGTCTTAAAAAGTAACAAAAAAAGGCAATTAGCTGTAAAAAAATAAGAATAAAATTCATGACTTGCATGTAGGTGCATAGCTCTTATATATGTCACATCTGATTTAACAGTCTTCAGACTAAATAGAGACTTTGAATTGGAGTACCAAAATTTGTTAAAAATGTTTTAAAAAATCTTATACATACAAACTTATTTTTTTTTAAAAATATTTTAAATGTTTTCTTTTGCATAAATGCATATTTGCTTAGAAATTCATATGTCATTGTCTTTTCGTTTGTATTAAAATTATTGTTTTGGTATTTAAAAAAAATTTCCTTTTTTTACATAAGGCCAAACGGATGCGATCTAGTGAAGGAGTCTGAGAAAAATACAGGCTTTGTTATATTTCGAACAAAAATTAAATACCCTTATTTTTGGTCATTAAAAAATAAAAACACTTGTCGATCCAAGAAAATTAAATAGGCAGACATTATGCGAACCACTCTATCCGTCTTTCCTATCTTCGTTGTGTCAAGTCTGATCACAACCCCAATTTGGAAGTAAAAGAAAAGAAAATAATAATAAAAAAGTAAGTATACGCCCGAGGGTATTATGTGTGGGTATGGTTCTTCAAATTTCTTATTTTTTTTTTTTAAGTACCGAGAGGTATACCAGAGTTTTCACTGCATATGAAAATGAAGAGTTCTTCAGGTTGTAAGTCTAAAAACTTATCAAAGTAATAATTTGACACAATTTCTGTCAGAAAACTGCCAAAATGATTGATACAGTCTACATATTGCCTAAAGGCAACTCGTATAGAAAAATGGTTACAAAAAAATATTTATAAAATTTGGAAATGAATTCGTATGGCAGGTACCGTTATTTTTAGTCTTCATTCAAAATGATATCTACCAAGTTTGTAGTACCGCTTGGCATAATGGTTAGTGCGTTGGACTGTCATGCGGATTGTCTCGATTTCGATTCTCAGCCTCTGCAAAAAAGTTTTTCAGGGGTGTATTGCCTCTTGCGAGGCATTGACAAATCCTCTAAGAGTATATCTCTTGTCATGGAAAGTGCTGCTCATTAGCCGTATTCGGAATCGGCAGAAAATTGTAGGTCCGCTCCGTTTCTGGTAGCACACACACAGGAATGGTTGAGAGTTGTAAGTCACTACACACTATAGGTCCTGGTTCACTTCGAGCTGTTGCACCACAAAATTTATTTATTTATTATCTTACTTTTGTTTTCTAAAACCTTAAGATGCAATATTATTTCTTTTATATATTTACTTAAACTCACATCTATTATCGCTTTTTAATAATCATGATCCTCTACGTACAAGAATGCGAAGGCATTACCAACGTTCATGGTTCACAATAGAAATCTGTGAACTAATGCAGGAACGAAACCAAGCATTCTATAATTTGAAACGGTATAGGCTTGAAGAATTTTTAAGAAACTATTGAACTTTACGTAACTTAGTTGTTGAAAAAATACGGTGTGCTAAAAAGTTTTTTATAGTAACCGCCTGAACCCATCTATGAGTGGACCGCAATTGTGGAAAAATTTGCGGGACCTTGGAGTTACTAAGAATAAGACCTTAGTAACTTCCGGTGAGGTTGATTGCAATGTTCTCAATCAAAAGTTTGTCGACTTACCTTTTCCTCCGCTTCCTGTCATTTCTCCAATTCGTATTTATAATGAGTCTGGACTTCAAAGTACCTTGGCTAATTCTTTCTAATTCTCCAGAATATATTGTACGGAAGTCGTTGAAAGTGTCTTGTCAATAAAATCAAATGCCGGCCACCGGAACAGATGGCATACATCCTAAGTTCTTGAAAGTAATTTTTCCAATACTATTGCCGCATATAACACACATCTTTAATGCAATTTTGACAACTGGTGTTTTTCCCAATCAGTGGAAATCGGCAAAAATAATTCCTATTGCAAAAGGTGCAAATGATTTTAGACCGATTTCAATTCTACCCTTTTTGTCAAAGGTCAAATCAAATCAAATCAAATAAACTGTCATCTGCGGAGAAATGATATGTTATCACCGAAACAATCTGGTTTTAGGGCAAATCACAGTTGTTCCACAGCACTAATAAATGTTATTGAAGACATACGAAAATCATTAGATGCTGGTAATGTGACTTTCTTAGTTCTGTTGGACTTTTCAAAAGCATTTGACACCGTTGATCATGTGAATCTTTGCAAAAAACTATCACGGTTGTACAAATATCGTGCTCCCTAACCGGAAGAAACCAAGCTGTAGTGGTGAATGGCAAATCATCTCACTTTCTAGGTACATTTAGAGGTGTTCCTCAGGGATCAATTCTTGGGCCCCTATTATTTTCTTTGTATATAAACGAACTTATGGATACTGTTTCTCAATCTTTAATTCAAATGTTCCCGGGCGACGTTCAATTGTATAAATGTTGCCCTCTTGGAATGATCGAAGATTCTGTTTCAGTTAGAAACGATGATTTGGACAAAATATTAATCTTTGCCCAACGTAATAGCCTCTTCTTAAATCCAAGTAAATCCAAATGTCTCATCATCTCGAAAAAACCTGTGGAGTCTTCATGAATTTTCCTTGACGGCACTGCAGTTGAATATAATAAAAAAAAAGCTAGAGGCGCATTCGGCCTATAACTAAAAGTCGTTTTACGTTTATTTTTGTTTTTCCCCAGAGCAAAATCATAAAAAAAAGAAAAAAAAAATTAAATTAGAGTCATAAAATAAGTGATCTTTATGAATTGTATGTTATATACATACTTATACTTTGTTCAAAACTGGAGAATATATACATACATATTAGTTTAATAATTTTAATATCTATTTTGTATTATATAAAATTAAATTCTTATCGTTAGCTTAGAAATGTATATCATATTGAAACTTGTATTAGCTTATAAGATATTGTATCTTAAAATGCAAGTAGCCTAATAAAATGAAATCTAAATCTAAAAAGTTATTTTTTTTTAAATATTTTGAATGTTTACTTTTGCATACATTCATATTAGTAGGAATGGGGACACTCTGAACTGGGAACTTTTTTTACGACTTTTTTTCATGGTTTTATGGTTTTTAATGGCTTTTTGGGTTTTAATGGCTTTTTAAACGTTTTGTTTTTCTTTGTCGGCATGAGCGGCCCTTTTTATATTGGTTTTTGTTGGCTGTGTTTTTTTTTATTGCTTTTTAAATGTTTGGTTTTTGTGTTGGAAAAAAAAAAGAAAGTATTTTGACATTTTCATTGAGGATCGGTATTGGAAAATATCAGTGAAGTGCATTTTTTAAAATGTACTGTTGCCCGTTGATGTTTTTCAAGTATCTCGTTGCAGATAGGGATAAATATACATCTGTTTGTCATCAGATATACGGACTTTTTACATGAGGACTTTGACCTAGTGCGATAGGATTTGGTGGTGGTTGTTTTTAACACGTCGTACTGTTGCTGTCCGGTTGTGTGTTTCAAGTGTCGTTGTAGCTAGGAACATATTATTTGTATAGAGGGGGTGAGTGAATTATGGATTGGTTAAAGAAGATGTGGTGCATGATGAAAGAAAGAGATCTTTTGTGGAGTTTTAATTGGTTTTTGTATATTGAGGATACCGATCCTCAATATAATATATGTCAAGTGAATCTTATGCACTAATGTTGAAGCTAGAAACATATGTGTTTTATTTTATGACTTTTTAGATGAGGGCATCGATCGAGTGCGTTAGAATTTGGTGGTGGTTGAGGGTTAAAATTGATATCAATTTTGTGGTGTGTACTAGCGAGAAGTGTGTGTGTTGGAGTTTGAATTTAAATGAGTAACGATGAGAAGGGATATGTTTTTGTTTCTATTTTTGTTTTAATGGTGTGCCTTGGGGACGATGTTTGATGTTTGAATTAAAAGATTGGTGGTTGCTTGTCATAGAAATATGTATGGGAATTTCACAGATTAGATGCACAAATGTTCTTTATTTTGTCGTAAATAGAAATTGTGGTTTCATAAAAAAATATGTATGGGAATTTCACAGATTAAAGAAAATAATTATAATACAAAAAGACAAACATTGAACATGTGTCTTTATTTTGTTTTTATCAGAAATACTGCGGTTTAAAATACTTAAAGAATGTAAAAAGAAAAAACAAATATCCATGGGAAACATATTGTTTTTTTTTTTGTGGGAAGTACATCCTTTCTATATTTTGTTCTAAGTGGTTTCATAAAAATATTGACTTTATTTGTTTTTTTATCAGAATTATTGAGGTTTGAAATAATTAAAAGAATTTCAAATGTAGCAATCAAATATCCATTTGACTACAAAAAAAATTTTGTTAGAGTAACATTGTATCAAAAAAAAAAAAAAAAAACACATGTAGAGATTAAGCTAAATGTCTATACTTTTTTCGTAAGTATAAAATCGGGGGTATACTCAACTATTGAATTCAGTCACTCTTGACAAAGTAAAAAGTGAAGTTAAACTTTCTAAAAAAAATTTTTAAAAACTAAAAAAAAAAAATGTCTTCAATTCTTAAAAAAATCAAAGCCAGCTCTAAAATCGTGACCAAACCATTGGTCAGTATGAAAAAGCTGACACTGAAAAAAAAATATGCGATTGTGGGTGCCAAGAGATGCACCACGCGCTACGGTCAACAGCTGTGTCTCGAACTGAAGGATTGTTACGTCTTTTTACCGAAAAGGTGTGCCGACTCCTTCGGTGATGAAGAAATACGGGAGCTACCTAAACTTTGTTTGGAGGTCGTAGCTCCTCACGAATCAACCTTCAAGATAGACTTTCATGCAAGAGAAAGTACCAATAGCACCACCACCACCACCACCATCACTAACACCACCACCAGCGATGACAACAACATCAACAACAACAACAACAACAACAACAGTAGCAGCAGCAGTAACAACAATAATAACAACAACGCCAACAATCATAGAGAAGACGAGGAGGAGGAGGTAATGAATCATCATAACTTTGTACAGTCACAGAAAAGTTTATTTTACAACTCTTTTTATTAAAAAAAAAAAAAAAAAAAAAAAAAAAAAAAATGTTTTTTGATAAAATAAAAAAAAAATTAAATACTAATTTTTAAAAGTTTTTTTTTTTCTATACCTGCTTGTTTGTTTGTTTCGAAGGATTGAGAAAGAATATTTTGTTATTCCTCGCTTCTATTTCAAGCAATTAAGGTTTTTGTTCACTTTCACTTTTTTCTTTTTCCCCATTTGTATAGCGATTTGAAATAATAGACGAAATGGTGACGAGGATTAAAAGGTTTGGTTTGAACGGAAGAAAAATCCAGTTCAAAATAAAACCTATTCCAGAAAATAAGGAGCCTACTTCCTGGATAAGGGAAGGTTTGAACGGCATGTTCAAACATGCTTTGAAAAATCTGGATCCCCTTGATAAAGTGGGAATAACTTTTAGCGGAAAGAGTTTTTCCACCGAACGGGGTAGCGGCTGGATCAACTTTAAAGACTGTTCCGCCATTAAATTTAGCGACATTTGGGAGATGGTCAGTAGAATCTTCCAAAGTAATTCTACAGGTCTGAGCACTGATGATTTCAATTTAAGTATAACATCCGTGAAGCTCCCTTCAGGTTCTGGAAAAAAAAGATCTATCATCTATAACACATTTGAAAAGGAATGCGCCGAAAGAAAGGGTATTATACCTGTACACAATAAGGATAATTTGTGCTTGCCTCGAGCGCTAGTCGTTGGCAAAGTATATGCCGATAAAGAAAGTGTGTTAAACAAAAACGCAATAAGAAGAGATATTGGAAAAATCCAAACAAAGAATGCCTTAAAACTAATTAATGAGGCGCACATAAATATACCCCCTGAGGGGTGTGGCATTCCAGAATTAAAAATATTCCAACAACATTTAAAGGAATACAAAATAACGGTGTATAACCACGGAACAAAAGGGCGTGATATCATATTTGAAGGTGATATTGATGAGAAAAAAAAAATCAATTTAATCTACCACAATAATCACTTTAATTTAATAACGTCCTTAACTGCTGCATTCTGTTGCGGTTATTATTGCGAAGATTGCCATGTACCCTACAATATGAAGAGCAAGCATAGGTGTCAAAAAACATGTCCACAATGTCAAAACACACCTCCGTGCCCGAAAATTGCAAAAGAAATTAATTGTGTAGATTGTAATCGAAATTTTAGAGGGAAAAACTGTTTCGACAAACACAAGGCAGGCAACTCAAAAGGAAACAATATTTGTGAACAAGTTAAAAGATGCATACTATGTTTAAAAACATATAGTGGCAATCGAACTCATATCTGTGGCGAATACTACTGTAAATTATGTAGTAAGCACGTGGAAGAAGGTCATTTGTGCTATATACTTCCCGATAGTAGATTACCTAGATGTAAAGACACTCTTTACATTTTTTATGATTTAGAGAGTCGTCAAGAGAGAGTTATCGGTGAAAAAATCATATCTATTGCAGATGATACTTATAATACTCAGGTGAAAATACATGAGCCTAATTTGTGTGTTTTTAAACAAAAGTGTTATGAATGTTTTGATATCCCAAATTTGGCCTTTTGTAATAAGTGCGGGCATTCATTGAACATTGTTCAGGAATCTGAAGAAGAAGAAGGAAATATTATCCCCAAATTCTTAAAACATATTCTAAATGTTCGACAAAAATTTAAAAACGTCATTGTATTAGCACATAACGGACAATCTTATGACCATCAATTTATATTAAATTATATACTGAATGAAACAAATTTAAGTCCGGAATTAATCATGCGAGGCAGTAAAATAATATTAATGATAATAGGAAATATTAAGTTTATAGATTCCTTAAATTATTTCCCGATGGCTCTCTCTAGGCTGCCGAAAACCTTCCAGCTATCGTCGGAATTGAAAAAAGGATATTTTCCTCATTTGTTCAATACAAGAGGAAATAGAAACTATGTCGGGAAGTTACCAGCCTTAGAATTCTACAGTCCGAATACTATGAAAGCAGAAGAACTTGAAGTATTTCTAAAATGGTACGGAGAACATAAAAACGATATTTTTGAACTCCAACGTGAACTTTTGGAGTATTGCATCAGTGATGCAGTGATGACTGAGGCTTGTCTGAAGTTCAGACGTTTTTTTCTTATTGAAAGTAATATTGAGCCATTCTTAGAAGCTACGACTATAGCTTCTTCATGCAATCTGGTGTACCGAAGAAATTTTCTACAGCCGAACACTATTGGGTTAATACCCAAAAATGGATACAGGTAAATTGTTATTTAAATGAATACAATATCTAAAATAAAATGTTAAAACAAATGTGTTTTTTTTTTTTTTCTCAATATTAGGTGCGTCGATAATCAGTCAACGAAAGCAATTAAGTGGTTGATTTTGGAAGAGCAAAGTCGAAAAATCAACATAAAACATGCTGCTAAAGGACGCGAAGCCATAATTAACGGAGTTAAAGTCGATGGTTTCTGCGAAGAAAATAAACAAGTTTTTGAGTTTCATGGTTGCTACTATCACGGTCATCCTGCTTGTCTAAAACATAAACGAGACGATCCTCTATCTGGTAAAGAACAACACGATACGTTGAATTACAGATACGAGAGAACGATGGCCAAAACAGCACGTTTGAGATCGTTTAATTATGAAGTGATCGAAAAGTGGAGTTGTGAATTTGAGACCCAACTAAGTTTTCTAAAAGATGAAGAGTTACATTTCTTAAACAATCACCCACTAGTACAGAATGCCCCGTTAAATCCACGAGATGGTTTCTTTGGAGGAAGAACTGGGAATACATTTAATTACTACAAGTGTAAGGAAGGTGAGCAAATAAAATACATTGATGTATGTTCACTATACCCCTGGGTATGTAAAAATGGGAAGTTTCCCATTGGACATCCAAAAGTTCATACAAGTAATGATGATATTTGCTCTAATATGCAACTTGATGGCATCAATGGGCTCATTAAATGTAAAATTCTGCCACCAGAAAACTTATTTCACCCTGTCTTACCCCAAAAACAGAACAATAAACTAATGTTTTCATTGTGTAGAACCTGTAGCAGTGAAAAAACTAAGGAAAGAGTTTGTACCCATTCTGATGATCAGAGGGCCTTGTTAGGAACATGGGTGATTGACGAAGTAGTAAAAGCTATTGAAATGGGTTATAAGCTACTAACTATAATGGAAATTTGGGAATACGAAGTAATCCAATATAACCCTACTACTACTACACGTTCTGAAGGATTATTTACCTCAATGATGAATAAATACCTTAAAATAAAGCAAGAAGCTTCAGGGTGGCCAAATATATGTTTATCTGAAGAGGATAAAAACAAATATATTACGGATTTTCTCGAGAAGGAAAAAATCAAGCTGGAATACTCCGAAATAACAGATAATCCTGGCAAGAGATCACTTGCCAAGTTGATTTTAAATTCTTTTTGGGGTAAATTTGGACAAAGAGAAAATCAACAAAAAACCTGTATTATTAATAATCCTTCAGATTTGTTTGATTTGCTTACTCATCCATCTATAGAAGTTTCACAAATTCTACCAATTAATGAAAACAATATTGTGATAAGCTTCGAAATGAAAGAAGAAGCAGTTGAAACTCTATCAACTGTTAATGTTTCTATTGCCGCATATACCACAACTCAAGCTCGCCTGAAATTATATAGCTACTTAGAAAAACTTCAGGAAAGAGTTTTGTACTACGACACTGATTCCGTTATTTATGTTTGTCGTCAAGGAGAATTCGATCCACCTACTGGAGACTTTATCGGTGATATGACAAACGAGCTGGATTGCTATGGTCAAGGAAGTTACATTACCGAATTTGTAAGTGGCGGACCAAAAAATTATTCTTACAAAGTATACAGCACAAAGGATAAAAAAGAACACACTGTCTGTAAAGTGAAGGGTATCTTCCTCAATTATGAATCTTCCCAAAAAATTAATTTCGATTCAATAAAAGAAGCGGTTTTAAATTCTTCTATACAAGAAGATTCTGAAGAAAGTATTGTCATAAAGTCTAACAATATACGACGTACCATAGAACATCAGGTAGTTACTGTAGAAGAAGTCAAGACATATAAACCAAGAGCTGAAAAACGTCAATTTTTCGACGATCACAGTTCTCTGCCGTACGGATATAAAAGAAAAAAACCCAACCCACTATCATCATCATCATCATCATAATAATAATTATAGTAATAAAAAGTCGCACTTTATGCAAATATTAAAATAAAAAAAAAATAATTTAAAATTTTAAGCAAAAGTTTTTTGTTTTATTTGAAAATATTAATTACAATTTTTAGCTTCTTTAATGTATCTGCTCAAAAGATAAACATTCTGGAGTGCACATATTTTTCCATGATACCAACATTTCAAAGTTATATCTGGATAAATTCTTTTTAGTTCTTTTAAATTAGGACACTTATAGTTAAGATCTTCAAGGTTTATGACTTCAACATTTTCGTTATTAATAAGTTTTTGTAGCCAATGTTTCTTTTCTCTACCCTTGACGTAAACAACATTTTTAATTTTTTTTCGAAGATATGACTTAACTTTACAAAAATCTGTATCTCCTCCATCCCAGGTAAAACCATGATGATACTCGCGCAACCAATGAGCTTGTCTTTTGAGGGGTGACGGAAGAAAGTTAGAGTGAAATGGTGGAGTAAGTATGAAATGTTGGTGATATCCATTAAAAAGCACAGCCATTTCCTTTAAGATAAACTCATTGTTAATTCCTCTAAAACCTTGAAAGTCTACAAAACAGGTATCCATGTTTAGATCTGTTCTAAGCAAATGCACTTTTTCTACTGAAAAAATATAGATTATGACACCAATTTAAATAAGTTTGTTAACTTCTCCAGTCAATGGATTGTACTCGATTATGCGATCATGAAGTATTAAACAATACATAGTTGTTGAAACAGGAATCGAAGTTAATGTTTTAAGTTCAATTTTTACATCCACAGGACCCGTTTTGATTGACTCATTTTGATGAGAACAATCAATAACCAGAATTGGGGCGATATCTTTAAACTCTTGTCGCGATAAAAGTGGGTTTGATTGTTGTTTATAATACGATTGTTGAAATTTACTATACATTTCATAGAGAATAGCATATCGATCCAGTTTATATTTAACATTTAAATCTTCGCGAGGGTAAGATTCGGAATTTAAATGTACTTTTACATTGCTCACATCACAATGATCAAATATGCTAACATCTTTATTTCGTTGATTTTTTCTATCAGTTTGTAGAGCAATGATAATATATCTTGGTTTCTCAAGCTGACTTGAAGTTTTAACTGTCCATACATGATCAGTGGTGGTTGGTAATGTTGGATATTCGTACATTTCCCAATTTCGAAAATGAATTTGAATTGGATTTGATTGTATTTGTTTCAATAATGTAAGTTTATTCGAATCAGATAAGGTAATGTGTGGTACTCTCCACTGCAGTTTAAAAATCGAAAGTTTTAATTCTTCGTTGTCTTTAGAAAAATAAGCATTCTCATTAGATCGAGTACGAATTAAAATCAATTCATGTCTTGCATTTGTTATGATCTTTTTATAATCTTCAGCAAATCCTAACAGATATTTTAATTTTATACAAAAATTAAAAGTACCCAATGCAAGAGAAAAACTTCTGCTACCCCCAGTCCATGATCCATTTTCCAAGCTCTTACTTTCATTTTCGTTTAAAGAAATATAATTTTTTAAGCTTGATGTTATTCCCACATTTTTATTGTTGTCAATGTTTACTCCATTCAGTTCATATTGTATTTCTTCAAAAAGAAAAGCCATTGCATTATTAGTTAATTTTCCTGCTGAAACAGTTCCATCTGCTTTTGTTAGACTCCCTTCTATATAAATATAGCTTTCACTAGGTAATATACATAAGTCTTGTTGTTGTATGGGAATACGTATTTCATCACTCGGATTGAAGGACTGAAGAAATGGTGAGTAACAATGGTACTCAAACTTAGATATGCTATTATCAAAGATGGGTCCTTGAGTAATATTTAATATATCGTTCATATTGTAAATTTATTTTAATTTGAATCCCAGTGACAGAAGATAGGCTTTATTTCCAGGTGATAACTTAGGTGTTGACAGTGTTGATGTGCGGGAAGAACTAGTTAAATGGGTACCTTTGATATCTGTTAAATAATTATTGTAGATTATCATTATTCTAATATTGGGGTTAAATGTAATCGAACAGTTATTCTTTCTCCTCTAAAATTTATTAAGTCTCCGTTCTGGTCCACTAGTTTTAATGTTATAGTACTTATTCGTTTGACATTCACAGGTAGATAGATGACATTTTTTGGAACTTCAATGATTTTATACCCTGACCCTGTTTCTGGTGAGAATTCATGTATTGTATGCATAGGAGTATTATTAAAATAAGAGCCAGTAATGATATTACACTCGACTCGTATTACATTTACCTTGTTTATGTCAACAGGTAAATCTGACAAATGAGTTTTATTACCTTTGAGAACACGTTTACTGAAACCCAATAATTTTCCTATGGTTCTGTTCTTATTGAAATATATGTTCTCGTTGCATTGGATTTGACATTCCATTGTGTTATTATTTGCTTCTATTGCAATAATAATGGAGGAATTTCGCAATAATAATTCTTCGGATATATATTCTGCAATAGCATCAATTTCATACGATCCTATTGGGATTTCAATTTCATATTCGCCCACATGAAACAAATTATTATTCGCATCAACATTCGGTATAGAGTTGTACGTGTGAAAATCAATCAATCCACAAACATAGTCTTTATCCAAGTTCAGCGGTGGAAAATATTCAGCTGATAGAAGGGAAGTTCTTCCGCTCAGTGTAAGTGTCATTGCCATGATGATGAAAAACATAATGAAAGCCATTGTATATAAAACTCTTTATTTATTGAAAATAACATTCATATAAAAATCTTAAACATAAATGACCACAGTTAAAAGAGTCATAATCTTGGTATTTTGTATAATTATAATTAATTTGTTCACCCAAATAATTAATAATTTCAATAGGAGGTTGAAGATTTCCAAAACTATCAAAATATTCAATTTGGTTGCCTTTTTTATAATACGCTACCCAGTGTGTTCCAGGGCCAATTGATGAGTCTAGATTTACAATTCCACACTCGTTTTTCAAAGGTTTAGTTTTTGGTAAATTATCTCTCATGAAAACTCCTCGAAAATTCGGAATGAATTTCCTTGCAAAATTTCTCAAATCTATTTCATTTAATGCACGATTGGGTAGCGAACTTAGAAGTTTTTTGGCTGTGGATTTAAATAAAGTCCAAACCCTTTTCTATAAGGTTTAAGGTATAAGCCCTGACCTACTGCAATGGATTCCATTTGTTGATTATGACGCTTTTTCTCCTCTAAATCTTTTTTAGCAATGCTAATATTGTTGACAGCTTTTGCTACGCCTGCAGCACCTCCCGTTAAAGCTCCAAGAGCTGAAAGTCCAGCAAACAACGGTACAAGAAATGGAATTACACCACCAATTTTCGGTACAGAAATAACTCTGGGTGTCTTAATGTTATTACTGTTTTTCCTTACTGTTTTCTTAGCAGATGATATGGCTATTTGGATTGCCTTTTCCAGATTGAAGGGTCTTTTACGTTTAATATTATTTCCAATAACTGTTATTATTTTTCTAAATGAGAGTTGCTTAGCATTTTTATCTAAATTTGACTTATTGTCGTTTTCTTTTTTATTTTTCGCTTTTTTCTTAGGCTTTTTGTCTTTATTCTTAGAACAACCCATACCGAATTTTGTTTTTACCTTCAAAAGATTGGTAACCAGTAGTGCGTTTGCCTTTTCACCTATACTAGCGTCTCCTGATTGAACTCGTTGCCAAGCTTTTTCAGTTAAAATCTTATCGGCAATATGTCGATCAGATGTATTTTTAAATTTAGAATAAGATATATCGTGTTCTTTGCACGCTTGATCAAGCAAATTAATTCCCGGATCCCCTCGAGCTAAACGTTGTCGGAGTTTTGTTCCAGGTCCACAGTATTGATAACCAGGTAAATGTAGTTCAAAAGGTAGTTTGTTTATTAAAGTATTTAATAAACCTTTTCCTTTAACAATGTTTGGTCGACTGATAGATTTTTTGGAATAATCAATCATTTTAAATGATTATCTTAGCGTAAGAATGGTTGGATGTCATATGACACTTTTAAAATATAAACTTGTCATTTATAGGAAATCATTTAGTTTTAATAACTATGCGTTTCGTTAAACAACAATGTCAGTTACCAGTAATAAATATGGAACTGGCTAACAATATTGAAAGAAAAAAACATGGTAAACTATTCCCTCGTAGTATAAGAGGGTTAATTACTGGTCCCTCAAATTGCGGAAAAACAAATGTCATGATGAGTTTGTTACAACATCCAAATGGATTAAAATTTGAAAATATCTATATATATTCTAAATCCTTACATCAGCCAAAGTATGAGTTTTTACGAAAAGCCATAAAACCTATTAAAAATATGGGTTTCTTCACTTTTGTCAATAACAGTGATGTTATTTCACCCGAAGAGGCTAAACCAAATTCTATATTTATTTTTGACGATATTGCCTGTGAAAAACAAGACACAGTTCGAGTTTACTTCAGTATGGGACGGCATCATCATATTGATAGTTTTTACTTATGCCAAACTTATACAAGAATACCCAAACACTTAATTCGAGACAATGCGAATTTACTAATCATCTTCAAACAGGACGATATGAATCTAAAACATATATATAATGATCATGTTAATTCAGATATGACATTTAATACATTCAGAATAGTTTGTGCAGAATGTTGGAAGACAAATTACGGATTTGTGGTAATTGACAAGGATAGTCCTTTGAATGAAGGTCGTTATAGAAAAGGCTTTGACTGTTTTCTTAAGTTATAAAACAAATAACACTTTTGATTTAATACCATATGTATAGAAATGTTCTATGAGAACAGTACAGAGCAGTACAACGAGCAGATAGTAGCAGTAAAAAGCAGTTCCACTCAGATTGAGACCCAGTATTCTTCAGTTAAGATCAGTAATCTCAATATCAAATTCAGTTTAAAACTTTTTGAACGATTCTTTCAACAACTTCGAAACTTATTAACCACTTGCCTCTGTAGGAAGAAATAAATGTTTACATTATGATGAATATAGATGTAAAACTAACAAAGGAATTAATTAAAACTACAGATGCTCTACGAAAGAAATACAAAGCTCTTAAGATCGGTAGGGAAGCTTACGAAACTCAAATTGAAGAAACTCTTAAACCTCTTACGAAACCACTAAACGAATTAGTAAAAAAATCAAATATCAAACAAGATCAACATAACCTTATAAATGGTCCTTTAAAGAAAATAAAACTCAATTTTGAACATCCTCAATCACAAGAAAATGATTATGATAAGAAGAAACATTTTCATGAAGAATTCACCATCCCCAAAACTTCTATTGATGATGATGATGATGATTTACCAATTTTTTCCGTCGATAGTAATACTACTCCAAAAAGAACAAAGAACAAGTCAAGCCGTAGTAGCTTTGCAGAACGCTTGTCACAAGAACAATTTCATGACACACCTAAAAAATATATAGATTTATTTCTAAATAATTCCAACACCCTTGATAAAACGTATGGTGTACATTCAAAAGATGGAAAAATGTACATCGGTAATAGTGAGTTAAACCTTATCGGAAAAGATATAGAAATTAAAAATAAAACCTTCGAAGGAACAAATGGGTTATATGAGCTTATATTTATGTAAGAAAAACCCTGATAAACAAGTTTACACCAATGAAGATTTAAAAAACTACAGGACTATATTACATGACACTAATGCTCATAGAATTGATCATAATTCATAGAGACAAGTACACGGTAATAGAGGTTATAAGTATAAAAAAATTATAAGTAAATTATTCGGATTAAGAACAAATACTTCTAATACTCCATCGCCATCATCTTCAACACTACAAATACCTTCAGGAAGTGGAATAATGCAATTATCAAATTTGAAAAAAGACTATATATTTTGGGATAATCCCAATGAACTAGTAGATCGATTGAGACTTCTTATTGGTTCACAACAAGCTGGACACAACAATCACTCTAACGAAATTATTTCAATCATTGAAGAACTTAAAGAAGCCAATATTATCGAATAATAATAATAATAAAAAAAAAAGATGAGTGTTGATAAATTTGGTCGTTTCTCAAATAGAACCCCACCCAGAGGACCCAGAGGAAAACAAGGAGAGCAGGGACCACCAGGTGTACAGGGAGAGCGAGGTTTGCCTGGACCAGCTGGAGAGGGATTCCTCAAAACAGAAAGCGGAGATTACAACATACACTTTAAACGGTTAAAAAATGTTCAAGAACCACAAGAACAGGAAGACGCTGCTACCAAAAAATATGTTGATGAAACATACGAACAACTTAAAGAATACATCCAATATGGAGTAGTTGAAAAATTTAAGAAACTACTGTTTGACACAATTGATAATAAGAAAAAAAAATCTGAAAAATGAAATTGAAGACAATTCTATTAATTATTAAAACTTAAAACCAATCATTATATAACTTTAGTCTTTAATCTATCTCCTCAGTGTGGAGAACTCAATCATTATGTCTAACATAGATTTTTTATTAATTTTTGATGAAATTCTACAGTTTCTGAAAACAAATCATCATAATATACTGGAAGAACATCATGAAGAGCTTTTGAATTGTGTAATCTTTTTGAAAAGATTTATGAATGTATCTACTACAACATCAAAACATGGATGTCATTTCGATAACTGCCCATGGTCTTCAAACCTATGCCAAAATGGTCCAGATACATGCGCATGTTACATGCTTGAAAATAGACTGTTAAAAATAAAAAAACTGATGTCTTTGTATAAAAAAGATTGAAATAGTATGACTTAAACTTGTAGTTATTATATAGAAATATTTTTAATTAATAAAATGCATGAACAAATACTTTGTTTTTATCATTCAATAAAAAGATGAGTCAGAGAAACGTTGTTGAAGAACTACATAAGCCTGCTCGAAGGAATTTTCCAAAAAGACGAGTAATTATTAAGGGTCTAGATGATTTATGGCAAGCCGACCTAGTCGAGATGGTTGTGTATTCACCCGAAAACGAAAATTATCGATATCTTCTCACAGTTATTGATACATTTTCTAAATTTGCTTGGACGGCTCCTATTAAAAATAAAACAGGAACGAGTGTCACTCAGGCTATGGAAGATATATTTAATAAAGGTCGTCACCCAAAAAATTTACAAACAGATGATGGAAAAGAATTTTTCAATGCATCGTTTCAAAAACTTATGAAAAAGTTTCAAATCAATCATTACTCTACATTTAGTGTTCTCAAAGCTTCCATTGTTGAGCGATTTAATCGTACCTTGAAAACATGGATGTGGAAAGAATTTAGTTTAAATGGTTCATATCGTTGGATTGATATTATAGAACAACTAACAAAAACGTACAATAATTCCAAACATCGTACGATAAATATGAAACCATCTGAAGTCAATGCTGCAAATGAAAAAATATTGCTCTCCAAGATCTATAATCACATCAAAATACATATTACTCCAAAGTTTAAAACCGGGGATTTTGTCAGAATTAGTAAATACAAACATGTTTTCGATAAAGGATACACACCGAATTGGACCACAGAAATCTTTAAGATAGCCAAAGTGCAACGCTCAAATCCAATAACGTACCTATTGGAAGATCACCAAGGACATCCCATTAAAGGAGGGTTTTATGAGCTTGAACTACAGAAAACTAAGTTCCCCGATACATATCTAGTCGAGGAAGTGCTTCAAAGGAAAAAAGATCGATTATTTGTTAAATGGCTCGGCTTTTCATACGATCACAACTCTTGGATTCCTATACCTAAAATTAATAAATAAGACACATCTTTTTGTAATTTTTTTTTTTAATAAAAATCTTTATTGATATATACACTTATACATTTTTTTTTTCTTAAGAGATATTCATATGGTATGATTGTTTTAATGATTTGAAATTCAGTAATTCGACATCAGATTTGTATGCGAGATCCTCCTTCATAAAGACCTCAACTTCTCCATTACTTAATACTCTCTCAGTTTCATACTCATGATACTCATAACATTTAATGCTTAGAGTGCGCAAATTATAATTGCTATAATACGAACATCGAACAGTTAGTGACTTATCTTCATCAAACTCAAGCTTGAAATGTCTATAAAAAACATCCTTACTTTGTATAATTCCTGATATTTCAGTTTCTTTTTTAATTAAGTCTTGCCTAAAACTCTCGATTGCTTCCTCTACGGTTACTATTTTTTTCTTCCAAAATTTTATTTACCGTTCTTGCTGTTGTTGAAGTCACCGTTGCATCATTTTGAAATGATGTTGTATCGGTTGTTGATGTGGTATTAAGAGAATTTTTACCACTTGTAAAGGTTAACAAACGAAACGATAAACCTATCTGCACAGTATCATTATTAGGTAAACTCAATGAAAAAGAGAGATTGTCAGTTATGTTTGCTTGTTGCAAATTTATATCCACAGGTAATGGCAAAGTAGCAATTAATGAAGGACAAATTAAAAGCAGACATAAGACTGATAAGTAAAACAACATTTTTAAAAAAAAGATGCTTGCTATCCTAAGGTTTGTCATAAACTAATAAACATTACACTCAAATTTTAAATTTTATATAATTTTTATTCTATCTATATTCATCTCTCTCTCTCACATCTTTTATTCTTATCTCATCTTGTATATATTAAAATACATTCGATTGAAATGATGTGTCATGAAATCATTCAACTGTCTCTATTTCTATGTGATGACTGTCTTTTTTCTTTTTAAGTTTTTGAGATTCATTAAGTAATTCAACCTCACCAAATGGACAAAGCGATGGATATTCACTCTCTTTTCTCTTTACAGCATTCGAATGAGGTGTGATCGTTCCGCTCAGTGTTAACTCCCCTCCTATAATATAATTTTATGTTTTATTCATTTTACTTTTTTTTTCTTTTTTTTTTTTTTTTTTTTTTTTTTTATGAAAAGTAATATTCTCACCTAAAAGTTTAAACCGTACATGTTGCATAGATTGAAACTGCAACTTAAAACTCAGAATAGGCGAAACGGTCTCACCATTTCTAATATGAAACAAAACGCATTCGCTTCCATATTCTGGCTGTAGCATCAATTTTAATGTCTCATTATAGAATATTACATCCGAAAATTTTATGTCCAACCATCCAGATTCACAGATACAAAATGTTTCTCCTTCCCTTAATCTTTCACACCAAAACATATTGTTTTTTCTACTTCCCCAATTAATGTTCTCTATATCAGAGCTGTTCTAAAAATAAACACTTAAGCCAAACGTTCTACCCTTTTTAATGATTACCGCAATCATTGCTAGAATATAAATTTTTTTCTCACATATGTATGTAGGCATATAAACCCTACAAGCGCCGCCCGGCCGCACGCGTCACATGCCGCCAAACAAACTTCAAACAATTACTCGCCGCCAACAGATATCAATTTTAACCCTCAACCACCACCAAATTCTAACGCACTCGATCGATGCCCTCATCTAAAAAGTCATAAAATAAAACACATATATTTCTAGCTTCAACATTAGTGCATAAGATTCACTTGACATATATTATATTGAGGATCGGTATCCTCAATATACAAAAACCAATTAAAACTCCACAAAAGATCTCTTTCTTTCATCATGCACCACATCTTCTTTAACCAATCCATAATTCACTCACCCCCTCTATACAAATAATATGTTCCTAGCTACAACGACACTTGAAACACACAACCGGACAGCAACAGTACGACGTGTTAAAAAACAACCACCACCAAATCCTATCGCACTAGGTCAAAGTCCTCATGTAAAAAGTCCGTATATCTGATGACAAACAGATGTATATTTATCCCTATCTGCAACGAGATACTTGAAAAACATCAACGGGCAACAGTACATTTTAAAAAATGCACTTCACTGATATTTTCCAATACCGATCCTCAATGAAAATGTCAAAATACTTTCTTTTTTTTTTCCAACACAAAAACCAAACATTTAAAAAGCAATAAAAAAAACACAGCCAACAAAAACCAATATAAAAAGGGCCGCTCATGCCGACAAAGAAAAACAAAACGTTTAAAAAGCCATTAAAACCCAAAAAGCCATTAAAAACCATAAAACCATGAAAAAAAGTCGTAAAAAAAGTTCCCAGTTCAGAGTGTCCCCATTCCTACTCATATTTGCTTAGAAATTCATCTGTCATTTTCTTTTCCTTTGTATTAAAATAATTGTTTTGGTATTTAAAAATAAATTAATTTTATGTTTCTGAATATTTTCCTGTCTGAGCAAAATACAGGCTTTGTTATATTTCGAACAAAAATTAAGTACCCTAATTTTTGGTCACTAAAAAATGAAAACACTAGTCGATTTAAAAAATTAAATAGGCGGACATTGTGCGAACCACTCTATCAGTCTTTCCTATCTTCGTTGTGTCACGTCTGATCACAACCCCAATTTGGAAGTAAAAGACAAGAAATAATAATAAAAAAGTAAGTATACGCCCGAGTGTATGAGGTGTGGGTATGGTTCTTCAAATTTCTTTATTTTTTTTTTTAAGCACAGAGGTATACCGGAGTCTTCACTGCATATGAAAATCAACGGTTCTTCAGGTTGTTAGTCAAAAAGCATTCCTAAGTAATAGTTTGACACAATTTCTGTCAGAAAACTGCCAAATTGATTGATATAATCTATGAAATAAATTCGTATGGCAGGTATCGTAATTTTTGGTCTAAAAAAAAAGAAAAAAACCTGTGGGTGGAAAAACTAAAAATGATATCTACCAAGTTTAAAAAAAAAAGTATGAGCCGCTTAGACTGAAGTCAAATAAACAGACAGGCAGTCAGAATTTCGAGACCCACTTTTTTCTTTTCCGCTATCATCGTAATGTCAACTTTAACCAAGATCTCGAGTTCGATTTTTTTAACGAATGCACAACTTGCCATATAGTACTTTTATGTCGCAAGTAAATATAAAATATGCAAAAAAAAAAAATTAAAATGCATGAAATACTTTTTTTTTCTAAAATCTTAAGATGCATATTATTTCAAATTCAAAGGAGCTCGTGTTTACAAAAATTAGATAAAAATTGAAAACAAACCTAACGCTTCTATACCTTAAAACAGTTTTTTGTTAAAGCGTTTTTCGACTTTTTACGACCACATTAAAATCCTTAGAGCCTTTTAACTCTTCAATTCCCATGCTTATGTTTATGAACAAAAAAACGATTTCTTCTTCTTAATAGCATAAATGGATTTAAAATAGACCAACAAAAATTATAAAAACAAAACACCTTCCTCCCCCTTTTTTTTAAGGGGGCGTCACCTACAGGTGACACTGGGCACTGCTTGTAATGTTTTCCTCTTTTTGCTTGTAGAAATAAAACATCACGTTTCTTACAAGAATATTTATTTTTAAGTGGAATTTTTCGGTGAAAATAAGACAATATCACATGGATCCTCTCCAGCGTGCAAGTCCTCAACAATCTCATCTAAAGTCAATCTGTAAGACGTACAATAGCTCTAAAATCCCATCGCCATCAATGATTCAGTAATTGTTCTAATACTACTACTACTACTAATACACACAATGCTCAGTGTCACCGACAGGTGACATTTAACATTTTTACCGTTGTAATAATCACTCTTTTTTTATTTTTGTCCTGAAATGCATTTATTAACAACTTTATATATTCTTTTACCACATTCAATTAGAAAAAAAAACAATACTTACAGTTTAGACATTTTTATCTCAATTTATATTCCACTAAATCACAAAAAGTAAGAACACTACAATTATACACGAAACAATGAATTGAAATGAAGAAATGACGTAAAGCTAGTATTTTGAAAAAATAATATGGCCTACTAGGACCTATTGGCTTTGCATAAGTGAAGGAAGAACAAAAAAAATCGTTGCGGTATGGTTGGAAAAAAAATATATGTATATGTAACCCATAGGTGACGCTGGGAATTGAAGAGTTAAAATAATTTCCATAACGGCTGGCAGGTACCATTCGTTTTGGAGCTAAAAAAATTGAAATTCAATTCAAGGGAATCACAGCGGGTTAGACTATACGTCTAAAGGTGTAGACATAGGAATACAGACATACAGATGGATGGAATTGTAGAATCCACTTTTTTCGTGTTCTCTATCATCGTAATATTAAGTTTGAGCAAAACTTCGATTTCGATTTTTTTTCCAAATGCCTAAATTGCTCTAACCTATGTATATCGCAAGTAATTTTAAAGTGTTGACATAACAGAATCGTTCAAACTGATAGAAAGCAGAATTGTCATGGATTCATTCCCATCTCTTGAACACTCTCGGAATATTTTTTGTCAATATTCACTCGAAGCAGCCAGTTGCATTCCTCGCTTAAATCTGTAAAACGTGTTTCGCTAGGAATGCTCATCAGTTTACTTTTGAGTCTAATTTTGGATGTACCGTCAAAGATTGAAGATTCTTTTTGTTATCACACAATACAATTATTATTATGGAATAATTTACTCGGCACGGTTTTCCCTTTGCAAACATTCAAGATCAAGTGGATACAGAATTTCTCGTCCTCCCTAATATCTCCATCGCTCACGCTACTTTTATTTAAAACACAATAAGGGTCAACAAATCCTTTGTGCAATTGAGTGAGTGGGTTTGACGACGCAAAGGCAGTTATGAATCTTTTAATCCACGAGACAGGCCACCATATATTAGTGATTATTAAGTGATTCCTCAATCACTGCAGCTCGATTTATGACACGCGATTTGCGCAATTATAATTTTTCACTTATTTTTATTTAAACAAGTTGAAATATATTTTTGTTGAAAAGTCTGGTTCCTCTACGCCTATTAAAGTCACTTTATGTGCTATGAAACTAGGTTATTTTATTTACTTTGCCGGTGTTTGGACAAGGGTTGCTGTCTTCTTCAGGGGTTCCTTTGTTGAAGCAATAAACCATAAGCAGTTTGCTGAATTTTGACATCTAACATTAAAACAATTTGCGTTTAAAAAAGCATTGTTTATATTCCAACACTGGCTGCAAATTTCAAATAAGTTTTCACCGACCGTTGCAAAAATTTCGAAACAAGTTTTAAGTCAAATTTCCCTTTACACAAAACTTAAGTCGAAAACGGAGAAAGAAAACGAAACCGACATCATAAATCGGACATAAGTAGTAGAAGTTCCGCAAAGACAGCACTGGTAAACCATTCGTATCCCAACCAACCATCAGCCAGATTTTGATGAGGTAGTGGTTTTCCAAACTGAGAGACATTTTGCCAAAAGGCACATCCTATTAACTCTACACAAACTTAAAAACAACAACAATATGAACAGAAACCAAAAAACTCGAAACATCTCCGTAGTCTACTGTTCTCTTGCTAAGAAATTTTCAATTTCAAAATTAATTTATTTATTAAAACTCTTTTTATTTTACTTTATATAAATGTATTTTTTTTGTATGTCCAATCAATCTCTTTGTTTTTCTCTTTTAAACAAATTTTTTCAACTGTTTGTGATTTATTGTTTCAGTAAAATAACCCCTGAAGAAGACAGCAACCCCTGTCGAAACGTCGGGAAAGTAAATGAAATAACTTAGTTTTATTTCACAATAATTTACTAAAATAGCCAAAGAGAATCAGATTCTTCAACAACAAAAGATTAAAATTTGTTTTATGACTATGTAAGCGAAATCATGGACTTGAATGAAAAATAAATAATGAACAAGCAATTTGGGTGAGATATTTGGAAGTCCATATATTAATTATAATGATATAACTGATAGAAGAAGGACTCCAAATAATAAAAATCGTTGTAATTATGATTTTCATATTTTCATGACAATCATTATAACGATCTTTATTTATTTATTTTTTAAGTAGCAATAAACAGTTATCTCTTACATTTGGTTTGGTTTAGAGATTTAGGATAAACATTTTCCTTTTCAACTATAAATTGAATTAAGATATAAAGATACAAAAATAGTACAATTCATTGATATTTGTTATTTAAGGGAAAGCTAGAAATAAAAACATTTATTCAACTCTTAAAAACTAATATTGCAAAACTCCCAAGTTAACTTTCTGTAATTGATATTTATGACTTAGACTAGTTTCGGTAGAAACAAACTTTGACAAATAGATATATTAGAAAAAAAAAATCAATAAATCCATTTGACAAATCCATTGAACCCCTATTTATAGCCTTATAATTATAAACATGGTACATTCTTTATGCATACATTTATTTCATCAGTTCATTATTAGAGAAAGAACAATTTTCATAAAATTTTCGTGTTACATTTTCAATAAGAGAGTCCAAAAGGTTGACATTGGTTTGGTCATGAAGCCTGTAAGTTGAATAACACCATTGTAAACCAAGCATAATTTTAAGAATTTTATTTTGACATGTTTGGAGTTTAAGTTGATGAGTTTTGGTACAACCATGCCAAACAGGAGCACCGTACAAGAGAATAGATTGAAAAATTGATTTGTAGAGTAAAAGTTTATTTTCATTGCTAACCTAAGCTTAGAACTTCTATACGTATTGAGGGGTATACAATTCTTCTGTATACATTTATCTAATCAATAGTAATAGATATAGGTTTTTGAAAATTAAATTTTTTTGTCTATAAAAACACTAAGGTATCGACAATGCTCGGACCAGTCAGTGTGCACGAAGTGTTTTACATTGTTTGGAAGAAACCAAGATTTTCAACGTCTTGTAAAAACCAAATAGCTTCGGGTTTTTAAAGCGTTTACTTTAATCTTCCTTTTAAAAAAAAGTATTTTTCTATTGTAGAAAGACTCATTTGCAACGTATGACATACGTCTGAAAAATATATCCCCGATGTAAAAATAGACGTGTCATCAGCAAACATTGCAATACTTACAATACTCGTATTTCCGAGATTTGGGTAAATCGGAGACAAAGACATTAAATAGGGTCGGACTCAGTACTCTACCTTGAGGGATTCTATAAGGAATAGTTCGCAAGAAAGAATTATCATATTGTACTTTTACTAAAAATTTCCTGCCAGTTAAAAGGCTTTGAAAAATTTTTACTATTGCTTTGGGAAAGTTAAATTTAACAAGTTTATGTATTAATGCATCATGCCAGACTATATCGAAGGCCTTTTCAATGTCTAGACGTCTAAGGCAGTCGCCTCTTTTATATTAAATTTATATTTTACATGATTTTTAATTCTAATAATTTGATGGCTAGTATTATGAATAGTTCTGAATCAAAATTGATATTCAAAAAGAATATTGTGTGCAGTTAGATGATTGTCTTTCAGCTAGTTTACAATTGCTTTTCCTTGTGTAGATGTGTAGATTCCCTGGTTACCAGCCAGAGTGGGTGTCGTGCATTGAAGTCACCTCCAAGTACACGTATGTTGACTAGCCAGATTGTTGCCGGCGTTGAGGTCATGTATGATGTCACATCTGGCTTATTTCTTAAATGTGTTTCCCAAAGATTTTGAAGCTGCTCCAGATGTGGCTGCAACGCTGACGTATGATAAGCCTTTTGTTGCTGATGTTACAGAAAACGGTTCTGTGTTAATGTGTTCGTGCCAGTTTATTCTTACTTGCAGGACATCCACTGTAGCTGGCAGTATGCCCAGTCTGTTGGCAGTAAACGTAGAAAATCATATTGTCACTGACTTTGTTGAGCGTCCTACAGATTCAAATCAACTTAAATAACTTATAGCTAAACAAAAATTATCAACACCTTTACAACTAACTTACTGGCCCTATGCGATCTCTGTAAGTTAAACTATGCTTATTAGCGGAATCGCTATTTTATAATGAACCGACCCCCGATTGCCTAAGTAGATAATGCATCGGGCGGGATGAAGCCGCTTAGACGTACACTTTCATAATACTCTCCATAAGGGTACTAGGCTCTAAGAATTTGGCTGTTGCTCGAGGACATCGCTCTTGCAATGTGACCCTCAATCAGCTTTGATAAAAAATTATCATTTCTGCTTTTATTGGGTCCGTTGTATAGAACTGGGCTTGAATAATAGAGTTTGTACTCTGACTCTTGTGTTTGGTGTAATACTCATCTAAGACACCACCTCTCAAACACCCAAATATTTTCGATCTGAGATGGGGCAACGTTGAACAACATCCGGCACCCATAGATAATCATCACTCAAACTGGCTGTCCCATTCCCATGTGGCTTACGCCAGTTCTGTGTAGTATTCCTTGAGGCTCCATGCGTCTTAGTCCCAAACAGAATCAGGGGTGTCGTTTCTTTAAAACCGGAGGTATGGAATTTTTGAACCCAATACTCCGTAAAGCCCGGAGACCAAGCTATCCCCAAAGCTATTAACCCTACAGACCCGGGGTGCAGCGAGGCCAAGCTCTCGGAGACGATGCCATAAACAGCTTAGGGGAGTGCTGCTTGGATTTTTTATGGCATCGTCTTCGAGAGCTTGGCCTCGCTGCACCCAGGGTTTGTATGGTTTTCCATGCGTTGCTAAAAATAGTGGTATAAATGGCCACTGCCTCCGAAGCTAGCAGCTGTGGTACTACATTGGACATACCATCGCCTCCTGCTGACTTCTCTTTCTTTGATGAGGCAAAGATTAGCTGCAGTTCCACCTTCAAAACTAACAGGTCCAACGCACTAACCATTATGCTAAGAGGTATTACAGTTGGTGTCTAATTGGAACCATCTATTATCATTAACCTAATGTACTCTATGTTTTTGTTTTTTTTTTTCACTCAATTCCGGATAACCAGAGGTATCAAAGCTCGAACGCGCACAACATGATTAAAAAAACTGTTAAATCAACGACATTTTTATATTGACTTTACGTGCATTTTCAAATAAAAGAAGGTCGAGTATTGAGAGAAAAGAAATTTCTTAGAAATCTTCGTTAGATTGTATGATAATTTTGAAACCAAAAGCAACGTACCAATCGCAATTATTTATTTCTTTGTTTGAACATTATCTGAGTTCAAGGAATCCCCTTAAAGACTTTTTCTCTCTTACCCGATTAATTACCACAAAACATTTTTAATTAGATTCTGAGAAGGAGTTTATGAAATCTACATCTATGTACGTCAAACACTCTTAGAGCTTATCTCTCTTTGTAATGAAAAGTTGGCTTTATTTCAAGACTAAATAAATTCCCTCGGCGCGGCGGCGGCGGTGGTGTGGTTTTATGCCTCACACCTCCTCAAGCCGTCTTGTATACCCCCAAATAAGAGACAGCTAAGCAAGTTGTTAGGTTAGTAACGTGTCACGTTTGAGGAAAGTATGTCACATAGCTCGGCGTTAAATTTATGTAGAACCTACGACAAAATGACAATTTCGTGTTTCATCCGCCGCCTGAAAAGGCGTTCCAAACTTGATTAAGAAACTTTGCATATTGAGACACGCTGCTCGCTAGAGAACGTCGGTTTCTTAACATTTGCCTTTACCGTTTGCCCTTGCTTTGCCTGAAACATTATTAATTTTGAGGCAAAATTATATTCCAGGGATATATGTACATATGTATGTATTTATCAGGCAGTCTTTATTGGGAAAATACGACTAAGTAGATTGAGTTCTCGTACAAGCAAACTAAAGGCGCTAAATTAAATGAACAATGAATATCGGTTGTTGGTTGTCGCGTGTTGATTCTTAACGTTGTAGAACTGAGACCTATGCCCCAGACACTCACAACATGACATTTCAACGGGATTAATTTTGTTGAACTGCGATGCGGTTACAATAAACTTTTGCCGCTTAGCAGCCTCTTGATAGGGATTACAGAAAGGATTACAAGTTTAATGTGTCACAGTCGTCTCATGTAAGTTGGCATACCATTAAGAAGCGATAAGACAATTCTAGAAGGGTTTTGTTGGAATGTTAATATTGTGGCATATCGCATGTATTTGTCAATATGTTTTAATAATGTGCTGTCCTTGATTTGGACTAATTAATAGATCTTAGGAAGAGCTTAATAGAGATGTAGAGTTGACGGCGACAGAGACACTCTAAACACTTCAAATCATAGCGATTAGGAAATCATATCAAGAATCCTTGACTGTCATTGTGAGTGAAGGCGAGAATTGTTAGAATTATGTTTTTGTCACTATCTTAATTACTAATTAAATGGTTCCTGAATAAATTACATTGAACCAGCTGGTAACAAGCCTTAATTAATTACTCCAAATAAGTAGGTAATAGGGCCCATACACTACGCAAACCGTTTGAGCAAACAAATGCCTTTTGTTGTTGTAAAAATGTTTGTGCAAACTGTTTGGGTAGTGTGTAGCGATATTGAGTATTTGCGCAAACGGTTTGAACAAATTCAAAAAATTTTGAATTTTCCGTGACTGCACAAACATGTTTGAGTGGTGTGTGTTGAATTTTGCTCAAACAGATGCCAATTTTCATGAAATTAAGATTAATAAACAAGACGAACGAATTTTTTTGGACCAAATTCTTTTTTTTTTTGTTTTTTTTTTCTATTTTTTTAAAATAAAAATAGAGATGAAAAACGTCACGCAAACTAATATCTCTCAAACATGTTTGTGTAGTGTGTGGCGAAAATATGTTTGCTCAAACACACGTTTGAACAAACGTGTTTGCGTAGTGTATGGGCCCTATAAGTTTCGTAGTACCCTTTGTCATAATCGTCAGTGCGGTGGATTCTCATGCCCCAGGTAAAGGTTCAATACTTTCTGCAGTCATCAACAGGTTTTTTTATGATCGCTGCCTATTCCGAGGAAGTGACAAATGACATGTGCTTTTTAACTTAGCCTTCGAACTGTAAGCATACATATTGGGGACCTGAATCGTGCCTGATCGGGAAACTATTGATTGCCTAGAACTTGGACTAGGCCAGTAGCGCAACAATCAGTCACAATGAAGTGTTTGTTTTACCTCCTCGTGGTTGTCCCCGGGCAACTATTTGTGTATCCCTATATACATATATAAATAGGCCGTAGTTACAAATGCGAAAAGGCCTAGCTTTATAGATTTCTGTAACAACAACGATCTTGCTATTGGAGGGACCATGTTTGAGCATAGGTCGTGCTTCAAAGTCAGTTGGGTGTCGACAGACAGTCAAGTAACTTCCAACCAAATTGACCATTTTGCGTTTAGTCGACATTTTAAAAGCAGTCCCTAGGAAGTTCGTAACAGAAGAGATGCAGACATAGACATGGGAATGGCACGTGACGACCATCTGATGATTGCTACCGTTAGCTAACGTACAGCTGCAGTTCGATGATCCCAAGACAACACTCGATTTATCAAGTTTAATACCGATAGACTAAAGGATTCCACAGTCCGCCAACAACTAGGGGATCATCTTTCAGAATGATTGAACGCAATCAGCAGTAGAGAATCCATATCCATCGAAAACCCTTGCTGTGCTATGTTTATATCCGGCGCTGAAAGTAGAGTCGGTCGAAAAAAATAGTGCTTGGTTTTCCGAAAAAATTTGGGCAAGGATCGAAAAAAGAAAACACCTCAAAGCTCGCATCGCCCCAGCAACAGGGAGAAATGAGCTGGAGTCTACGTATCACATGAAGCTGAGGAAAGTTCACCGTAGCGTGTGACGTGATAAGCTTAACTACAACAACGTATTGACTGCAGAAGCAGAAGAAGCCGCTAGTGGACAGTAAAACCGTCTACAGAATTACCAAAG
Organism: Chrysotoxum bicinctum; assembly: GCA_911387755.1. Classification (NCBI taxonomy): domain Eukaryota; kingdom Metazoa; phylum Arthropoda; class Insecta; order Diptera; family Syrphidae; genus Chrysotoxum; species Chrysotoxum bicinctum. Next base: position 197,880,497 of record OU426988.1, on the reverse strand, counting down.
AGCTCACTGGTGTCTAAAGCTCTAAATAACACCTGGTAAAAAAGGCAAACGGATGTCTGCTAGTTACGGACTTGACTTGACGGTATTCCTGCAGATCTATCAATATCGTGCGAGCTACTGCACCCACTTATTGACAAAGCTTGGGAAACAGAGAGCTTTCCTGAGGAGTGGAAAAAAGAAATAATTGTCAAGATCCCAAAGAAAGGAGATCTCACGCAGTGCGAAAACTGGAGAGGAATATGCGTTCTGCCTGCGGTAGCCAACTTAATAACAAGAATAGTATTGGAGCGAATAAAAAAACCATCAACTAACAATGCGTTGAATATCGATCACTATTTAACCTATTGTTCATCGATTTCGAAAAGGCGTTCGACAGTATCAATAGAGAATACATCTGGCTTTTTTTGTGTAGGAGGGACATCCCAGATGAATTGATTGCTATTATCAAGGCTTCATATGATGGATCCAATGTCACTTCTTGCATAAAGGAAGGTTGTCAGACGAGTTTGAAATCCAAAGTGGGGTTAGGCAGGGCTGTATACTGTCACCAATACTGTTCCTGTTGGTGATAAGCGACGAACTGCACGCAGCTTTGCAAATGGAAATGGAAGAATTCAGTGGACTCTGCAATCTCACATCAAACATCTGGACGAAGCAGACGACGTATGTTTACTTTCTCATAGGATTATGGATCTCCATCAAATGACAACATCTATCAAATGATAGATGCAGAAATCGTGGGGCTAAGGATCAACTCGGCAAAAACTAAAAGGATCAGCCTTGGAACTCCCTCATCAATCCAAGTAAATATTTCTGGACAATCGGTAGAGATGGTAGATGATTTCCAATATCTTGGGAGTATTGTCTCTACGGGTGTGGCAGAACTGAACTCGACGTAAACAGCCGAACCAGAACAGCAAATGCTGGGTGCAGCACTTGGAAAGCCACAGGCACTGTCACAAGAAAGCTTCGAAACATCTTGAGGATTTTCTAGCCCAATATCTCCAATGCTGAACTTCTTGCGAGAACATGTCAGGAACCCATAGAATCTATTATACGAAGACGAAAATGGCAGTGGTTTGGCCAAACGCTTTGAAAAGGCAATGGGTGTATTGCGGGTCAAGCTATGCAGTGAAACCCACTCACACAAGAAAACAGACAAGTGGGCCGGTCTAAAAGTACTTGGCGAAGAACGGTTGAGCATGAACCAGCACAACTGAGGAAGAGTTGGAGCTGGCTGAAATACATTTCCCTCAAATCGTGCACCATAGGGCGTAGGAATAATTTAGGCCCTATGTCCCGTAAGAGAAACATCACGGGCGTAATAGATCCGAGGACCTTAGCAAGTAAGTAAGTAAGTATACACATAAAGACGGAAAATTTTCAGCACCCCAGTGTTAAGGTATTTCAATGGCATCGGTCTGATTTTTGTTTATAACTCACACGTGAAATCCTTATAATGTTGAAATGAAAACATATGGGGAAAATGGAAAACATTGGTCTTAAATGTTTGTAAATTAAAATGGAAAGGGAAAAATTGCAGCTAAATTATTCCATAATGGTGTTGTGCGACTCAAAAATGAAAATGAACCTCTATATTTGACGGTATGACCCAAAACAAAAAACGTCTTATAAGTTGTAGGTATGTAGATCAGAGGGGGTGAAAAATTTCTTACATTGACTTAGATATTCTAAGCATTAAGAAATTCTAAGCAGTTTTGGCAGTCTCGAGAATGTAGTCATTCCAATAAGGATCGCTGCTGACCCACATACCGAGTACTGACAGATTTTTGGCTTCTTCGATGCAAGTGCCATTCAAGGACAACGACAAAACTTTATATAAATCAAACATGTGATTTTCGATGCTTTGAGTTCGATTTTCTTTTTCATTCTTCACAAGAATACTGATGTTTAATGATGGAAATGACTCTATGACAAAAATTTAACGATACAAAATGGATGAAAAAATCTAACAAATCCAGTCAACTGAGAAAAACTGAAAAAAGTGTAAACAAGTCAGAAAATATTGTAAAAAGTTTACAAAAAGAACCAAATGACCAGAAAGTAAGCAAGCAATCCTGCAATATCCCAAAGGCAGTAGAAAATTCCCATCATTATTGAAGAATGTATATTATTCATCATCATCTTCGGTTCCAATGCTTATCTACAAGGACAGCAAAATAACTAGCTCTTCAGATAGGGCAAATTTACTCGCAACATATTTTAGCAGCTAGCACTAAATTACTTGACATCAACCTCCTATACTTCAAAACGTAGATCATTTAATGAGATTCTTGGTTATATTCTAAGAAAAAAATTGTTCTACAGTTAAGTCTGATATTCAACATTGACATCACTTCCCGCTCACCGTGAACACTCCCTTATATACTCAAATTAGTTGTTCTCGAAGGTTCTTGTCTTGGAATGTTCTAGATGGTTGGAATAAGGGGAAATACATTTGACATTGGAAAAGAGCTTTTTGTTTCTTCCCTAAATTAGATATGCAATTTTCCAACAGATGGCGCTGTAGTAGTATAAAGCTCTGTTTACAACAAAACAATAATTTGTGTAGTTTTAAGTATTTTTTTATTTTATGTACACACAAGTACAGTCATAATAAGTGCTCAAAAAGTACCCTCCTGCATTTTGAATGGATGCTAGAGCCCGTTGTTGGATTTCATTTTGAATATTTATTCTTGATAAATCTTGCCTTACTTTTAGTGATTCTTCCGAAATATGTTGTTCTAGTTCAGTTAAAGTTGTTATTTCAGATGAGTAAACGATTTATTTCATTCGTCCCCATACAAAAAATCCAGTAGTGAGATCGGGAGATCTTGCAGGTCAACTGTAATTGTGACTTAACTTGATAATCTGATGAATGAATTTGTTTTTCTATTCTTTTATACCACTTATTTAGTTAATTTACCCATTAAACATTCATACCCCAAATTTAACTGTCCCTGAGAAGAGGTAAGGTAATTAGGGTTTTGACAGCAAGTCAAGTAGGTATAAGTACACTTTTAACCCTTTTTATAAAAGCACAGTCTTAAAAATTACCCAAAAACAATCAATTCTTGGAAAACCACTCCAATTGTCAAGTGCTGCAATAAAAGTGGGTAAAAAACCCAAAATTCGATTTTGTACCTGTTTCAGATTTTCCCAAGTATCGTAAAAAATGTATGGGTTTTTTGGTGCACTAATTAACGAGGTAAAAATAAGAAAAATCTATATTTATACTACAAATAGAGTTCTTAGAATAAGACCAAGAATCACATCCCAAAGTATGGCACACGAATTACCGGAAACCCTGTATTCCGCAGTTGTACATTTGCACAAGTCTTTCCAAATCTTGATATAAGGATGGTGGTGGATCTAATGGTGTACTCCCATTCTTCCGAAGAGCTGTTCTTCTTCGTCGATTAAATCATTGCGTTAGCTTTTCCATCGCTCCTGCAGTTTTGAAATATTCCCTGGAAAATTTAAAACAGCATTTGTCCAACCTGTTCCCAAAAAAAAGTAACTGGCAAGGTTTTTTCTTTATGCAAACATTCATCGACATGACGAATTGTCCGACAAAGAAATACCCTATTAAACTTCTGCTTTTTCGGTTTTGTTGTTCAAATCGGTATTAAAATCCTCAATAGAAAATCGAACTGCATTCTTTAATTCTTTATCCTTAAACTCCCAGTCTTGCTTCGCGGTGTTAAGTCTTTGATAAATTAGTAATGGTGTTCAAATGAAGTGTAAGATATAACTTCCTCTCATTATTCTCCAGACAAGAGAAATTTTGAATCACAGTCCCCAGAAAGGAAAGCTGACTCCCCGTTTTAAAGAAAATGATTGGTTAGATTTCCAGAACGATTGATGACTAGTAGCAGCGTTTTCGAATCATAGATGAAAATCAGCTATATCTCAGGCTTACCCCGTACATGGAGAAACAGTATACTGACGAAGTTGCAACGATTCTCTTAAAGATATTCTAAAAGGCTGCTCTATGTAGGAACAACCAAAGAGTCCTAACAGCTTAACTTTTAGTGTTGACTGAAATTGAAACTTAAGTAACATGAATACGTTTAAAGGCCAAATTTTATTTTGAAACAGCAAGGAACATAATTCAAAGTTAGTTCCTTCATTTTATGCTTTCAGAAGTTCCCAGACTGAGAGATATATGTATGTATAATTTTGGTGGGGGCAATACCCCCATTTATTTAGCTTAATACAAGCTTCATAACTTAATTTAACTTAAAACTATGAAACTTACAGCTAGGGTTGGGCTAACTTAAAACTATGATTGGATTGTGTTTCGGAGGAGGTGTTTTAGGCAGGGAGTGCTGAGGTTAAAATCGAAATCGTTTTCATTCGAATTAACCCTACGCAGCATACGCGTAATAGGTTCGTTGGAGCCATAGGAGGTACGGTGGGTAGGGAGATAGAAGAGGCGAGGATTTCTAAGGTTACGAGGGTTTGTGCTGAAAAAGATAGAGTTGTAAAGAGTTTGACAGTTAACGGAGCCTGAGAGAAGCCGATGAATGAAGAGAATCTCTGCTATATCTCTCCGTTCTTGCAGTGTATTTAGGTTAATTAGTTGAAGGCGGTTTTGGTAGGGGGGCAGAATCAAGGGATTATTCCAAGACAGACCGCGAAGGGCAAATCTTAGGAAGCGACGTTGAATGCTCTCGATTCTAGAGATGTGGATTTGTTGATATGGGGACCAAACTTGACTGGCGTACTCAAGTAGAGGACGAACAAACGTTATGTAAAGGGATCGGGTGACGTAGGGGTCGGAGAATTCTTTGGACCACCGCTTAACAAAACCAAGTGATGAGTTGGCTTTTAAAATTATATTATCGATGTGTGCCAAGAAGTTGAGCTCTCGGTCGCATAATATTCCTAGGTCGCGGATCGATTCGACAGTTGAAATGGGTTATATCAAAGTGTTCTAGGATTGACATTGTAAACAAACGTTACTGAGAAGTTATTATGCGAGAAACAGATTAACACAGCAACTTCAACAGCAACTTTAACAGCAACGAAAACTTCAACATCAAAAGTCTTGTGAAATAGATTACAACGTGAACAGCGTTTTTGACAGCATATATAATCAAAATAGTTTCAAATGCGGAATGAATTTGCCGTACAAAATTTGATAAAAATTAACGTAAATTGCATCAATGTAAACGACTTGCAATTTGTCGTACTAAAATTAATTTGTTTTTAGTAATTCTTCCATTGTCAAAGCAAAATTAATAGACAAAACAAAAAGATGGTTCTCACATTTTCATTTGAGTGTTGATAATACTGACAAATTTCACCTTAAAAGTTGGTAGCATTTGCACAGCGACAGCAAATTTAGGGTTTAGGTCTAACGTTGATGTCGATGTCGAAGTTGCTGTGTTAATGTAATCAAAGCCATTTAAAACCACTGGCTCTAAAAAGAGTGACATGGTTGTCAAAGTTGCTGTGCCAATCTGTTTCACGCATTAGCCTGTTGCCTCGTTGATCAATTCACCCTTAGTTTTCCTACATGTCTTTTAATAACCACAGTTATTGGGATACATTTTTGAGTGCGCTTCAACAAAATGTTTAATGAAGATAATTTTTTAAAATGTTTTCATTTTTCGTCCATTTCAGCAGTTTTTAAAAAGGGTGACCCTAATCTCTGTAAAAACTATAGAGGCATTTCTGTTCTTAGTTCTTTTCGAAAACGATTCACTCATATTCTCTACTTTATACTTGTGAGTCGGGTTGAAAGAAACAACAAAATAAGCTACTTTCAGGCTGGTATTTTGAGCTAATCTCACAATAATTGACCAAATATTCACTCTCACGAGAGTTTGATCGCATTTGTTGTCGAATTTGAATCAGCTTTTGACACAGTTAATAGAAGATCGCTCATATTTAGCTATTGATCTTTCAACTAAATTTATACGAATTTATGAGCAACTCCTTTCAAACATGACTGGCTGTGAAAGATCGAAACAGTTTAGATCAGATGCGAATGTGCCACAAGGTTGCGTTTTAAGTCCTTTAATCTTCTCTTCTTTTTATAAGATCATATCCCTGGTGGCGTTACTTTTGGCGATCTACGATATGTGTCAAAGTTTTGTTTTATGCGAATGATCTGGTTATTTTATCTAATAATGCAGCCACACTTCAGCTTGGAAATGAAGTTTATGGATACAACCATCTGGATAACATTAAAGCTGTACAAACATATTTTTAAAGCGTATTTTTAGACCATCAAGCTCGCCGACTTATGCAATACTGCTCGAATCGGGGTTGCCTACAATTTTTATAAGGAGTTTAAAGGCAAATGCAGACTATATCATCAAGGTAATGCAAATATCGAACAATAATCTGCAAAAGAGGGTTCTCATATTCTCATTAAGGTGTCAGTCAGTCAATACACCCTTTTTAGGGACTGGTATGAGTTGGCCTCGGCACATAACTTTTCCTTGACAAATTTTGTGGATAGTCCAGATATTCGGAGGCCCACTCTGTACAAGTGTATTTCTATATTCGATGATCAAATGTACCAGAGCTGTTTTGTTAGAGCGAGGAAGTCTGTATCGAACTCAACATCAGTTTGAGGGCAGCAAATTACTTTCGAGATGAATTCACCGTAAGGCAGATGAGACTGATATTTATGGCTCGCACGGAGTTGCTGAAACTCAACTATAGGCCACTAAGGACTGATTCTAATCCCAATTGTACATTATGCAACCTCAATAAAACTGAAAACATCTTTCATTTCCTGGCGTTATGTCCAATCTTGCAGGAAATTCTACGATTGTATTTTTATAAAAAAAAATTTTAACATTGGTGTTATGTATATACTGGCATCACTCAAGAAAAGAGTAATGCCTTTGATTGAGAACAGCTGAGATTGATTTGAATTAACGACTGATTCGTTGGCAAGCAATTGAATAAAACGTATTAACATCTCTAAAAAATACTGAGAACTTAACATTTTGGCGACGAGAATCAAAAAGGTAAAAAAATACTTACAACAAGCAAATCAGTAGAATCTCATTTAGGTAGGAGGGGTCAACTCGATAGCTTTTCTGTGGAATCGTCGTAGACAAGCTACAAGGAAAGAATGGAGTTCTATTTCGAAGCCAATGATATCACTGACGAGTCTAAAAAGAAAGCTATTTTCCTCTCCAGCTTAAAAGCAGATATTTACGAAATTATTCGCTCTCTGACAAGACCAAAGACACCAAAAGATTTCTCTTTTACCCAAATAATTGAAAAACTAGATGCACATTTTACCCCGACACCAAATGAAATTGTACAACGTTTTAATTTCTATAGAAGATAACAGGCAACCGACGAATCTATTTCAGTGTTTGTTAATAATCTTCGTAAATTAAGTGAGTTTTGTAACTTCCAAGAACTTGATAATATGCTGAGAGACCGCATAGTTTGTGGCGTCGCAGATTCATCACTGCAAAAATGTCTTTTCGCTGAACCTAGTTTGGATTTCAAGAAAGCATACGATCTTTCCATAGCACATGAAGCAGCTACACGGAGTGTAGTAAACATTCGTAGCGTGACAGACAACTCGGAAGTTCTTCAGGTACACAACAGGTTCACGAAGAAAGGTTTCACACCCCGGACAGACAGATCAAAAGGTTGTTTTCGTTGCAGAGATCTTAGTTACAGTGCTGATGGCTGCAGATTTAAGAATACCAAATGTGGCTACTGCAGCAAAAAAGGCCATTTGAGTAAAGTCTGTTTCAAAAAGAAAGCAGATTCTGCTAACGGATGCAACGCTGTTCTTGAGGAAGAATCCGAAGCAAATTATTGTTCTCAGAACAACCTTGAATTACCAACTCAGGAATCATTCGAACTAAACAACACAGCACAACCAAATGTGCTAGCAAAAGTCAAACTAAACGGTTTCACAGAGCTGATGGAAGTAGACTCAGGCGCCGCATTTTTCCTCATATCACTCAGCACATGGAACAAAAGAATTAGGAGCACACAATGGAGAGCCTGTTCAAATCCAATTAATGGAAAATTCGCAACCAATTTTCATAAAGTACCGCCAAGTCCCATTTGCAATAAGGAATAGCGTCGAACAAGAACTTCAAAAATTGGTCAGACAAAGAATTCTGGAACCAGTTGAGTTTTTCAGATGGGCTACTCCAGTCGTCCCTGTGCGAAAAAAAGATGGTTCAATTAGAATCTGTGGAGACTATCGCAGCACAGTAAATTCAGTCAACAAATCTAATTCATACCCACTACCAACTACATCGGAAGTCTTAGTCGCAATATCACCTGGAAAAATCTTCACGAAATTGGATTTACAACAGGTATACCAGCAGTTAGTGGTAGACGAACAATCGGCTGAGATATTAACAATTAATACACACAAAGGTTTGTTTAAACGCTCAGATTACCTTTTGGCATATCAGCTGCACCTGGTATATTCCAAAGATTTATGGAAAATTTGCTACTACGAATCTCAGGGGTAATAGCCTATCTCGATGATATCATCATCTCCGGAACAACTGAGACTCAACACTATGAGAGGGTCGAGGAAGTTTTCAAACGATTACGAAGATCCAACATCACTGTTCGAAAAGACAAATGTTTGTTTGCTGGTGTTAGACCAAGTAAAACAAAAGTCGAAGCTATATACAACGCACCGCAGCCAAAAAACAAAGAGATGCTACAGTCATTCCTTGGGTTGCTTAACTTTTACAATCGATTCCTACACCATAAGGCAACTTCCGCTGAAAAACTACACAGGCTGTTGGACAATAAGACTAAATGGAAGTGGACAAAAGAACATGCTAAAGTATTCAAAGAACTAAAAGAATTAATTCATTCAGATTCCATTTTAACGTTCTTCGACGAGACTAAAGAGGTAGTCGTTTCATGTGACGCTTCACCTTATGGCGTTGGCGCAGTCCTGGTGCACTGAGAAGTTGATGGGTCCGAACGTCCAATCGCCTTTACTTCCAGGACGTTGGGGAAAAGCGAAAGGAACAATGCACACATCGACAAAGAGGCTTTAGCTGTAATTTTCGGGGTTCATCATTTCCATCAATACCTGGCTGGTCGCAAGTTTCGGATAATTACGGATCATAAGCCTCTGTTAGAAATATTTAATCGCAACAAACAGATTCCTGTCATGATTTCACCAAGAATGCTTCGATAGTGCCTACAATTAACGGCATACGGCACCCTTGAACATAGATCAGGAAAAAACAATGGAAACGCCGATTGCCTAAGTAGACTGCCAATCAACAAGTTAATTGAAGAAAAGATTCCACCTGGAGATATCCTACTCCTGGAAGCAATGATTGATCCTCCAATTACAGCAGAACAAGTTAGTTTCGAGACAAGAAAAGATATAGTGCTCAGCCGGGTACTACGTTGGGTGCTACATGGTTGGCCACAAACTATGGACGACCCTAATGGCAATTTCAAAGCTTATGCTAGCAGACGTTTAGAGATCTCAACACATAAAGGCTGTTTACTTTGGGGAAACCTAGTGATAATTCCATTAACTCTCCGAGAACGAGCAATTAAAACTCTTCATGCGAATCATCCAGGAATCACCGCAATGAAAGCAACTTCCAGAAGCTACTTCTGGTGGCCGAAGGTTGATGAAGATGTTGAACATTGTGTACGCCAGTGTCATCAGTGCCAGGAGAATCGACCCAATCCAAAGAAAGCGCCCCCACAATTCATTGCACAAACAGAAAATCCATGGGAAAAACTTCACCTTGATTTTGTCGGTCCTTTTAAAGGTAAGATTTTTCTCATTATCGTTGATTTAATGTCCAAATGGGTAGAGGTTAAAATCGTAAGAAGGCAGTCATCAGCTGAAGTCATCGTATGTCTACGAGAATTGTTTGCTACTCACGGTATACCACATACAATCATAACCGACAATGGCACAGCATTTATTTCGGAAGAGATCAAACAGTTTTTCCGACGGAATGGAGTTAAATCTCACACAGCTGCACCCTACCACCCATCGAGCAACGGACAAGCAGAACGAGTAGTCCAGTCTGTGAAAAAAGCATTAACAACATTAACAGAAGGCGACCTTGATTTAAAAATTGCTAGATATTTATTTTCACAACACACAACAATCCATGCAACGACAGGTCAGACACCAGCAGAGTTGTTAATGGGTCGTCGAATCCGTACAGTGTTAGATCGTTTACATCCGGACAGTATCGATACAGAAAAGCGCAAAACAACGATTTCACAAGCGAGACAATTCATCGAAGGCGATAAAGTTTATTTTCGCATCTATTCATCAGGGCACAAATGGATTCCAGGACGGATTGTACAAATAACCGGTCCGGTTTCATACGTCATAGAGTCTACCGATGAACAGATTTATAGAAGACATATTGATCAAATCCGAGGAAGAGAAGAGGCAGAGGTGAAAGAACGTCGTGGTGCGGTCATACTCGATCAACAGAAATTATCAGCTCCAGTTGCAGGTACATTAACAGCTCCAGATCAACCGCAGCATCCAGTAACTCAACAAGAAAAACAAATAGAATTTCAGATGCCAAACCAACCAGCTGAAATTGACAGTGGAGTTGGGGATAGAGATAACAAAGAGCCTGCATGTGTCAATAATGATGTATCTAAGCAAGCAACTACATCAGCACCTCATCAGATGCAGACTTTTTTCAGACGTTCTACACGAGAGACCAAGATGCCGAATTATTTAAAAGAATTTGTTTTTAATTAAAAATGGAGGGATGTTATATACTGGCATCACTCAAGAAAAGAGTAATGCCTGTGATTGAGAACAGCTGAGATTGATTTGAATTAACGACTGAGTAGTTGGCAAGCAATTGAATAAAACGTATTAACATCTCTAAAAAATACTGAGTTTTATTTAACTATTAATAGAAACATTAAGTTGAGAACTTAGCAATTGGAAGAATGATTTTTTAGAATTTTCAGTTTTTTGTTTACCTAAGGCACTCTCCCATTGCTATATGATTCATTTGACTTTAATGGTTGAAGGCTTTGAATCTACCATTTAAATCCATTTATAAAAAAAAAACAAAAAAGGCTTCAAATTGAATTGTGGAATTATCTACATATGTCTCGTAACTATTCAAATTTTAAAATAAGTTTGACAGGTGTATCTTATTAATCAAGGCGAAAAATTGTACCAAGTATCTTTTGGTAATGTTTACAAAAACCATCCAAGAATTCCACCTAAGCCGAAGCAAAAAGTTCCAGCTCAAAAACTTAACTCGTTAACTCATTTATCACACCTCATCCGAGTTTCAATAGTCGGCATTGTAACAGACGCAATAATACCTTCAGCCCCACAAATTTAACAACACTCGCAACGAGACAAAAACGCACATATACCCCCCATTTGAATGTAACTTTTCCAATATGTTCAGAGCTCTGCTAAGACCCTTGCAAATTATCATAGAAAGTAATAAATTTACCAACAAAAATAAAAAAAAGAACGTAAAATCGTTCTTCTGTATACTGCTCGGCAACAATTTCAAAAATCTACTTGGCCTGGCTGGAAGGAGAAACTTTGGCACACAATAATCGGGCTATACGCAGATAAGCAACATAAAGTTTCGCCATATTAGTACATTAGACATCAAACGTGGTGGTTACGCTCATAGCTTATATTGTGTTCAGGCATCGGGCTGGCTTCATTTTTTTTCTTCGCTTTTTATGGGTTTTATCAATCTGTAGCTAGCTGGGTTAACTTTTATAACGAAAGTTATGTTTCGAGGTTTATTCAGGCGTAAGTTAAAGCTGTTGGCCTTTGTGCGAGTTTGTTCCCGTATTATATTATAATATGGAAGGAACGACTAGGGAACGTCTCTGTGAGAGTTCAAGTACACTTTTGAAAATTATTATGCATTATTGGAATGGGTGTAATTTTGATGTTTGCCATGAGTTCCCATGTTCAATTATTTATGTTTATCGATTTAAGTTAGATTAAATTAGATTTCATTAAAAGTTAGGCACGCTCTTTTGTTGACTTTGTTGTTGTTATTTGACATGTTCGAAATTTATGTTCAGAAATTAAATTTGAAATCTTTAAAAAGAATCATGAGATAAGAGGATTTAAATTGTTCTTTTAATTTAAGGGATTTAAGAAGATGATTTGAGACATAGAACAGGTGATGCGTTGATTTTATGAAGGAGACTAATTGTATAAGTGTAATATATACATATGTATATTTTAAATCTTGGTGATATTTTAGTAATTCTTGCGGTACTCATCATATTTCAGCCGGTAGGTGTTAAAAAATTGCCCGAACCTAGTGACTCACAACTCTCTTCCTGGATAATTGTTGGATTAAATAGCACTACCACCTCTAGATCTATTGTGTCTTCGTCTAGAGCTTGATGTTTCTTATTTCGCAATTAAGGGTTTATTGACACCCTTATAGTGTTAAAGACAGCACGAGCGATGGGAAAATTAGGGAGGGAGAAAAAGGACGTGCCGATGAACATTGGTCTTAAATGAAATTGAAATGGAACAAAGATGTGTGTTGTACTCAAATTAAGGACGTATAAGCTCCTTATAAATTGTAGCCAGATCAAAGGGGGAGCAAAATATCTTACATCTATATATGAATCCTAAGCTTCGAGAATGTTGCCATCCGAACGAAGATCGTCGTTGATACACATACCAAGTACTGAGAGATTTTCGGCTTCTTCGATGCAAGTGCCATTTGAAGACAATGGCTTCGGGGTATATTTTGCTTCAACAACAATAGACAGTATTGAGTTTTGAAGCATTAAACTCCACAAGATCTTGTATACCCCCTTCAATAACGCTGTTGCAATTCAAGATTGATGGGAATTTGTGAATGCGTATGAAAAGCTGAGGGTAGAGTCAAAACAATAAGGTAGACTAGAAGTTTCAAATATTCATCATTTATAAAAATGAAGAAGATAGCCGGAGACAAAACGAAGCATTTATTTTGTGAAGATCAAACTTAAACCATTCAATACAATAAGTATCGATCAATACCGAAGGTTTTTTTTAATTTTAAGAATAAGGGTTTAATTGACATCAAACGCACCCATTTTCGACGAGCGAGCCTGGTGCCAAACTCTATCAAATGTCTTAGAAATCTCAGGCGCAATAATCTTACTTTCTCCAAAACAGTTTAAAGATCTGCTCCACTCTTCTTTGAGATATGCCATCAGATCACCAGTGGGACGTTTGCTGCCAAAGCCGTATTACTGGTCATTCAGAAGCTTTTGATATTCGAGATATTTCTTGATCTCATGCTTGATCAGAGTTTCCAAGACCTTGGAAAGAAGGGACGTAAGTGCAATTGTAGGATGAGAGGAGGAAGAGTAAGGGTCACCGTTTTTTAAGAACAGGCTGGACAAATGCTGCTTTCCATCTTTCAAGGAACATTCCGGAATAGTGAATGAAAAGCTAAGGCAATGGGCCTGCGAGTGAGGAATCGAAATCGAATCGAGAAGTCGAAATCTCGAAGGGCTCTTGCAACTGTACAAGTGCGCAAATATACCTGTCCCATTGAATGATTAACCTTCTCAAGTACAGTAGAGGAAATGTTGCGAGTATATCTGCCTTAATTGAAGAATTAGTCACAAGTGTTTCCTTGTAGATGAGCAATGGAACCGAAGATGATGATGAGTTACCAGATATTTCTATAATCTTCGGAACATTTCAGGTTTTTATCTTTAATTTCTGTTCATGCAAGAAGAATTTTCCAGCTTATTCAACATGCTGCTATTAATAACGACGTTTTCGCGCAATCTTAAGCTTGGCCATCGCCATAAAGTGCTTTTGTAGATAGATGCTAGAATATAAAGCTTTTAAGTCGATAAAAAGGTACTGAATTCAATGGGTCTTGAAGATTTGTGTAAAGATTTGGTCTTTAGTCAATCGGAGATGGAAGCCACACTAGTACAGGGTGCGTTTTACATTCCAGGTCGATGTTTTTTTTCAACAACTGTTAAATGAAATACAATTTTTTGATTTATATTTAATTGATTGCTTATAGAATTATGGTATTCAACATTATGTATGGAATATGATGTCGGTAAAGTGGGCACCTCTGGTCGTGGTGGAAAGGCGACCTCTTTAAGCAGATATTCCGTAGTAACAATTTCGTAGACTTCTGTTGTAATATCAGCAGTTTTGTTAGTATTTTGTCCTTAAGCATCGATATTTTGGTTTCCTTCCAGTACCCCCATAAGAAAACATCAGGGGACGTCAAATCAGGTGAAGGATTAGCACCTAATTAACACCAAAAGACTTACGTAACTTCCTCCTTTTTTTACTGGAATTTCCTTTGGAAAGTGATAGGTGTATCTATAAATAAATATAAAACAAAAATGAAATGCAAATTCGAATTGTTTAAAATTTAAATTTTGTGTAAAAAAAATTAATTAAGTTAATGATAACAATTCACCCTACGTTTCTTGAGGAAACTAACCAACACTCGCCACTTCGCACAATGGTTCAGAAGAAGAAGAATTTAAAATATCTAGGATTTTCAATGTTCACTTTGATAAAGAAATTATTCAAGACGAAAATTAGCTTCTAAAATCTGTGAATCTTCAAAAACTTTAATTTATGTCTTGAGACCACCGTATTTCTAGTAAATCATAAGATAAAGAAACATAAAGAATCATGACGCCAGCAAAAGATGGCCAAAATTCAAGTTTATTTTTAAAAATGCAATAAAATGAGCAAAATTAATTTTTTTTCTATGTATTATGGCTTAATTAGTAAGATCAAACATTGCTATTAATTATGTAAGACAACGTCGTTTAAGTAGCTGCCTCGGCTGGCTTCGTAGAAGCACATTCTGTCACTCCAATTTTCCAAAACCTTGTTGATGGTTTCGGGCTGTAGCTCACGGATTGCTTGGATCGTTTCCAGATTGTTGGCATAACATCGGTCCTTCACGTTTCCCCACAAAAAAATGTCCAAAGGGGTCAAATCGCAGCTCCGAGGCGACCAATTCATATCGTCAAGACGGCTGATAACACGATTTGGGTATTAGGTGCGGAAAAGATCGATGTGGCATGGAGCGCCATCCTGCATGAACCAGAGGTCGTCCAAATCCATGTCTTCAATTTGAGTAAACAATTGCTGGTTAACATGGTTCTGTGTAATGCCCAGCATTGACCGAAACGTTTTTCCCAGCCTCATTTTCGAAGAAAAACGGTCCAATGGTCCCACCACTCCACAATCCCCACCAAACTGTCACTCTCTGTATATGCTGGATGCATTGGCTTTTGGGCAATAACATGCGAGTTTTCCGAGCCCTATAAGCGGCAATTTTGTTTGTTAACGTAGCCGATGATTTGTCGCCCAAAATCGCTGTCCAATTCAAGCTGCTCTAAGGCCCAAACTGCGAAGCGATAAAGAAGCGGATGGTCGTGCGCCTTCAATAAGTCAGTTGGACCTTGTAAGCGAATAATTTTCCTCAGGCTAGTGAGAGAAATGTTGAGCTGTTGAGATCGATGGCGAGTTGATGTTTGTGAATTGAGTCTCACACTCTCACACAAACTTTTTGGACAAACTTGCGTACAGCAGGCGCGGTGAGTGCTTCATTTCGGCCAAAACGTCTTTTCAATAAACGCACTTTTTGGGCTACACAGCACTCACTTTGGAAATAAGTTTTCAATACTTGCCAACGTTGTTCAAGCGTTAAGCGACTCATTTGATTCCGCGGAGGTATGATACTGACCTTCTGCCAATATTTCGAGCAGGAAACAGCTGTCAGTTTCAAAATAACCTATGATGGCCCACCCATTACGTATCACTTTCAATTTTAGTTCAAATGTGGACAATGAAAACTTCGTCCCAGAAATAACGTTCCTTAAGGTATTTCTTGAGAAGATATTTTACTAGAGGAAATTAGGATGAATTCAACAAAAGAAAGGTTGCGAATTGCAAAGGTCTCCCTAGATTTCTTATGATTTGAAGTGAAAACACTTATTCGTATGGACTTAAAGTTTTTGGAATCATAACTTCAACAAGTATAATTAGCTTATAATACAAACCAGATTTCTGTCCTCAATGACTTTAAAAAGTATGCAATTGAGCTAATCTATTTCTAAACCCAACTTATTTCAAATATCAATCACTATTCACCTACATGTATCTAATAAATTAACTAATTCGAAAACACCTACAATAGAATCTGAAACAATACACACAACACAATCTCTTCAATCTTCAAAACTTTCAAAGATGCAATTTATTTAAGTCAGCAATGATGCCGATAATATGCTTTACGATTTCATTCACATCCACAATTCACATTATCCGGGGAGCATTGTCCATTTTATCTAAAAGGCAGAAAGTGTGACCATGTGACAGTACGAAAATGCCGTCTTGATATCTTCACACAGCTTCACTTTTGCTTGCACCATAGTTCGATTTTAAGAGTATTCGAGAATTAAGATTTATGGCGATGAAAATATTTTTCCACACCTTTCGAATTGTTACTTATTCGAAAAGATCGATGAACAAAAGTACTTAGAAGCATTCCCAGCTTGTAACTTGAGGGATTTGTTTGAATGCATAAGTATTGGTTGTATGGTCTTGCTCGGATTTGTGGTTTTGTTATTTTGAATACTGCTTGTTTTTACAATGGAGAAATACAGTAGCGAGATTTGGAAGGTTTTTTCTTCAGAATTTTCGTGTGTTTTTCAAGTCTGCAGTCTTTCTAAGGGAATGATTTCATTATGAGAAGTATCAGCTTTTTACTGCGAATCAGTGTCGTCTTTGAGTATCGCTATTTGCAGGGATGGTTTCGAGGCAAGATCCAGAAGAACATGTCTATGGTAATTTTTTAGTTTTGTAAAAGTGTTTTTCTAGCTAAGGATGAGGTCGAAATAAAAATAAACATTACTAAGCCTGCACAATATCGACGGCGGAATTTTGAATTTTATGGAAATATGGTGGGAAAATTTTAATATACGCTTGACCATAAATAAAGTATTGGCATGTTCTTTTGAACTTTGTATTTCGAACGCAATGGCTCCAAGAAAAAAAAAGGTAACTTTAACCATTTGTTTTGCAAGAAAGGTTGCTATTTTTTTAATTCTTAATCTAACTTAAGAATAGCTCCTATTAGGTATATGAATCTAGGATTGGAGTGAATTTGAAAATTGATTGAGACGAAGTTTTAGGCAGCGAGAACTGAAATAAAAGTCGAAAAGGTTAATGTTACAATTAATCTTCCAAAGCATGCATGTATAAGGTTCGTTGGAGCTATAACAGTTATGGTGTGTGGGCAGATACAAGAGACAAGGATTTCTTAGATTACGAGAATTAGTGTTGGAAGAGTTGTTAAGTTAACAGATCCTGAAATACTTCGATGAATGAAGGGAATGTCGCTTACTTCTTCCAGTGTATTCAAGTTATTTAAAGAAGTCGGTCTCGATACCTAGCTAGAATCAAAGAGTTATTCCAAGAAAGATCAAGAAGGATGAAAGTTAGGAAAGGACGTTGAATGGTCTCGATTCTGGATGTATGAATTCCTTGGTAAGGAATAGTTTCGTCAATATGTGTGAGAAAGTTGAGCTCTGTATCACATAAAACACCAAAATAGCGAATTGACTCAGTGATGGATAGGGGCTGATAATGGAGAAGGTAGGGATGGGGAAATGTTGAGATCAAGTTGTGGAATAGTGGAATCATGTGTGGAAGAATATTCAATGTCCATTTCAATATAGTTAATAGTGAGACTAAAAAGGTGCGGTCCCAAGTGGCTGTCTTAAGCGACCTCGAAGGTACTCGTAGCTAATAAATCGTCAAAGAAGATAGATTTAGATTTAGATTTATTTATTTATTTATTTCGTATTCTTATACACATTAAGATACAATAATCTTATAAATTAGTGCTAAGTTATAATTAGTTTTATATTCCAATGAAAACAATCTAGTAGACGGCTTTTGTTACAATATAAGAAAAGAAAAATGAATTAAGTATGCAAAAAAAAAGTAAAATAAAATAAGAAGCATTTATTCACATATTTATTTAAAAAAAAAAAAAAAATCAATTTAATAAATGTGCCTTGAGCTCTTTTTGAAATCTCCTCTTACCTGCAATATCTCTCATATGTCGTGGCAGAGAGTTCCAGAGACGGATAGTATTAACGAAGAACTGACGTTCAGATGTCAAACAAGAAGCCCGCGGTTGAAGGATCTGCGATGTTCTAGTGGAAGCACAGAACGTTATTCTATTGAAAAGGCTGGGAGGTTGTTGGGTTTTGAGTATGTTGAAGAGCATGGTTAGCGATCGAAATTTAAGCAATTCATCAAATTTTAAATCACACACTATTTTTGAAAAATGAGATATTCTATCAAACCTACGAAGGCCAAAGACGTATCTGATGGCGTTGTTAAAGGCAACATTGAGTTTTCTTTTACAGGAGGCATCACACTTCCCATAGACTTCGCATCCGTAGGTTAAGATTGGAATAATTAGTGATTTAACAAGAATAATTCGAGTTTTTATTGGAGTATAGTACTGAGATGTCCATAGGGAGCGAAGTACACCATAAACTTTTCCTGCGGCTAAGCTGATATGGTTACTCCAAGTCAACGTATTATTAAAAGTCATTCCAAGATTCTTTGCAGTAGAGACATATTCGATACGTGCATTATAAAGGATAACTGGCGGAAAGTAAGAAGTGGACACAGGTTTTTTTGAAATAACAATACACTTAGACTTTTTCAAGTTAAGTAAAAGAAAAAAGATCGCTGAGTTGAAGTCGACGTTTATTTTGATTCTGGAACATTTTAATTTGTTTTAGCGTGATATTCCTATCAAATGGCGAATTAAATTTAAGTAGAATTGCAGAATCCATTCGGTTATTCGAGGGCCGTGCGCGATAAATTTTGTTCAGAGTTGGTGCATTTAGATGAATTGTGTTGCAAAGTTTATTAAATATAGCGGGAAGTTCTTCATCAGAATGATATGGGACGCCGTAAAGAATTGCATCGGCAGCAACAAATTTGTTTTCTTGTGCTTCGATCAATCGTTGTAGCTCACAAATTGTGGACGAAGTGTTTGACAGCTCGATTGAGTTTGTTGATATTGTTGTTTGGGTATCGGAGAGTGAGCTTTTAATTAAAGTGAAATCAGATTTAAGTGATTTAATGTCGGCAATTAAAACAGGGTATGATGCTTCTGATCTGAATAAAAGTTTGTAGGAAGGGGTTTTTAGGTAAGAAGAAATGCATTTTAAGAATATAAGTTTTTATATATTAGGTTTATACAAGATGTCTTCATAACTGACGGAATTCTTCCTGAGGTAGGGATAAAACGAAGGTTTTTGAGTGGGGAAAAGAGAGTGCTCAAGAGCATTTTTTGAAAAATATGGCAGAGTACCACCTGGATCGGGAATATACTCTTCATTGAGTTGATTCAGCATATTTTCGATGAGAATTGGGTCAATGGGCCGAGGGAGAAATTTGGCAAATAATTGAAATAATTACAATCAGGTATAAAGGAGTCGTTGGCAGGGTTCGGACTTAGGTTTTAAATTTTCGAAGTAGATACGGAAAAAAAATGAAGTAGATCTAAAATTTTCGAAGTAGTTTTAGGAAATTAAATTATATAAACATAACATATATAAGTAAATTCTGATTTCAGACTTTTAAAAAAATTTTAGTTAAATATAACTATTTTAAAGTAAATTTTTCATCAACGAACTTGTACGAATTGTATCAATTCAATAGGTGGCTCATAAATTCTTTACGTTTTTCTGTAAGTGATCTCAAAAACATTAAATTTTCCACAGTGCTTACGTTTAAATGATTCCTAAACTTGTTTTTTATGTAATGCAGAGTGATCAGCGCTGTCTTTAAATATATTGGTTTAGAATTTCAAAGAGAAGTAGATCATAAAAAAGAGAAGTAGGGAAGTAGATTCAATTTTTTTCTCAAAATCGAAGTAGATCTACTTCGATCGAAGTAAAGTCCGAACCCTGGTCGTTGGTAAGCGATTGTTAAAAAAAAACTAGCAAAAAAGTTGGCGATTGTTTGTGGTTCGTTTGAAGTCTTGTTACTGAAAGAGAGAGAGAGAGAGGGACAGTAACTATCGGGTTTTCTTTAAAAGTTGAAAAATTGGGACAAAATTTATAAAATTTCGGATGCCTCATATTTTGAAGAGGCTTGCGTCGGCAGGGTTATCTACCAAGAGACATTCCTTTTCAGAGATGGTATTGCAAGGAACATAAAAAACATCGCCAGATAACTTGTACCTATTTGTTTTATTTTCTTAGCAAATCGAATCTGATTTATCGTGTAAGAAGATATGAATGTTTGCAAATATTTATATATCTCTTAGTCTGGATTGAACGTAGCTACAAACAGTTGAATTTTTGGTTTGTTGAGTAATTTTGACTATGGGGGGAAAAAGGGGATTAATACAGTGAATATTGGAAAACGTGAACTAATTAAAACCGAGGGTGTTCATGTTTTTGAGATTGTTCATGTTTTGGAATGTAACATTTTATGATTAAACTAGTATTCCTACCGTATTGTCTTACTACTGCTCTTAAAATAAAACATATTTTCTTTCATTGTATCTTCTTTTTGCTTGCAGTAGTATAGATTTATGAATATTCTTACATATTTATACATACTGGTACGAGTTATTAAAAAAATTGCTTGGATTTCAATTTTAAATTAGAACTTTACGATATACAAATAAAAGTTTTATTTAACAAACGAAATTTGTAATTTTTGACTACATAAATGATGACATATTTATAGAAGCAGTGGTAATACTAGTAGGGAAGGATGATGAGTTGGGTGCAGTGTAGGTTGAGGTGTTTGAAGCAGACTTAGATGAGATTGGTGAAGGAGAAATTGGGTTTAATAAATTATTAAGAACTGAGGTTGATGTAGGGTTAAGGAAATGAGAGCTGCGAAAGTTGGATGCAATTACTTATTATGCTGTAACGAAAAAGTGTTCCTTTCCAAGTACTCTCGAGATGACCGAAGCAGAAGAATTGTTTAGATAGATTACATGGTGATTCTTCTAAAATGGTCTTCAAATGAAAACTATCTGAAAGTATGTATGATGTTTGATTTCATACCGATAAGTAATCGTTTGGCTGTGATCACATTTAAGAAAAATAAAATACCGTGTTAAAGATGTGTTCTTTGGTACTCTTGGCATAATGTTCTATTGGGTTAGACTATCATGCAGAAGGCCTTGGGTTCGATTAGTAGCAGTTGAAAAAATGTTTTCTTAGGTGTTTACGGCTTCTTGCAAGGAAGCGACAAATCCTCCAAGAGTATCTCTTGTCATGAAAAGTACTGCTCATCAGTGGTACCACTTTACTTCAATTGAAGTAAATCTACTTCTTTTTTCCAAAATATTTTAAAATCTGCTTCCTACTTCGCACCATCAGCAAAATACTGAAATCTACTTCTTTTTTAAAATCTCTGTTTCATCCTACTTCAATTTTACAAAATAAGGCCCAAATCTACTTCTTTTTCTCTATTGCACTCTAAGTAGTAGTATGTAACCTCATATAATACCATAAAATAAAAGAACGTCAACACAATACAAATACACAAATGAGTAATTTTATACAAAATATCTTTAAAATTAAAAGAAATGTATTGACAATTTTAAATATTTAATAATATTCATTTATAAGGACAAACATTTTTTTATGCAATATTTTTTCTAAAAGCAAGTAAGAAGTCATTGTGAAAAATCTACTTCGCTTTTTCTCAATTTACTTCACTTTTTTCTTCAAATCTACTTCCACTTTTTTTCCGGAAGTGGTAACGCTGCTGCTCATTATCGGTTCCAAACCGGCAGAAAATTGAAGGTACTCTCCATTCTAGCTAAAACATAGAAATGATTGAGAGTTTTAACTTAGTTTAGGCTCTCTTCGATTCGTAGTGACCTCTAATTTTCCTTAAATACTGGAAAGAACAGAACTTCCACGCATAAGTTGGTAAAGCAGTCTTCATGAAAAAAAAAGAAACAGATAACGTTGTCCAACTAATAGGCTCCGCAGTAGCTTGTAATACGGTGATAAGTAGCACCTGACGCTTCTTCTTCCTAGCCAATCAGAAAACTGATTAATCGATGTATTTATATGACATCTAAGACGTCCGTGCACTTGAAAGGTAAAACGTGGACTCTGATTATTTTCTAGTCGCTTGACTGCCTTAAAATAAATTCCTAATATTACTTCCAGAAAACCACTACATATTCAAATGTAAGAAGTTTAATAAAATCCCTAAGACCAATACTCTGACCTTACAACTCTGCGAGCTTATATTCAAAGACACATATACGAAAATACTGGAATGATGTAAAAAGAAGAAAAGAGTAAAACCTTGATCCTATCCAAGTTTCGAGAATCGAATGAAGATTTACGATTGGGATGTGCTTTTGTGTGTAAAATACAGCTGCGAGGAAGTTCGTCTTTTTGGGTGCATTGTTTTACGGCATTGCTCCGACTCCGGTTCTTCTCATAGCATAATAGCACAACACAGTTACGAAAAAAAAAAAAAACAACTCACACAATCCGGAGGAAACGTATCGATTTTGTGCAAGGACAATTATTGTCCTCTTGCTGCAGGCAAAAATGATAAATGGTTATTACATGAAAGGAAATGTGCTTTTTTTCGTTCTGGTTCTGTTGTCAATTTGATGATGATACGTTCATATATGATTGTCCTTACGCTTAAATGTTAAACATTTCAAAAGTGATGCGATGTGAAATTCATGGATTTGAAAAAAATTCATACCTACACGTTTATCTCGTCCGATAGTGGTTTATAAAAAATTAAAAATTAAAAACGTATTTGTGCTTTTGTAAGCTATTTATTATATTATTCATGTCGGATTTTGTAAAGAGAATGAGGGAAATTTTGTATCGATAAGCATCCATCACGAATGAAATGTATTCATTACTATTTTTCAATTGTTTAAACACACTTTTTTGTGGAAAAATATTTATGTGATAGAGCTATGATTGTTTCTCAAAATGTATTTATTTCAATAATAAAAAGATTTTAGAGAGAACTCAAATCCGATTCTTTTGACAAAATTGAGGCATTACAATGAGGAATCGAATGTTATATTATACCATCGTCATTTGGTTAGGTCAAACGGGAAGATTATTTAGATTTTAAATCCTTACCCATTTAATTGGTAAAACTAAATTAATCTGTTTAGTTGTTTTAACCCAGATACTCGTTTAATTTAAATAACATTAGCAGTAGTTTAATCTAATCAAGAAGATTCATCATCATCATCGGCTCGACAACCGGGTTCCGGTCCTGGCCTCTTTCAACAAGTCTCTCCACCTATCCCGGTCTCTAGCCGACGCCATCCAGTTGCGCACCCCAAGGCTTCGGGCGTCCTGGTCTACGCCATCTCTCCAGCGCAAGCATGGTCTACCACGCTGTCGTCTACCATAGAATGTACCACAAAGAACTTTCCGAGCAGGTTCCTCTTCGCTCATGCGAGCTAGGTGCCCTGCCCACCGGAGTCTACCGAGCTTAATTTTTGTCACGATATCTGCTTCTAGGTAGATTGCGTACAATTCATGATTGTACCGTCTCCGGAATCGTCCTTCCTCACATATGGGGCCAACAATTCTCCTTAAGACTTTTCTCTCGAACGCAGCTAAGAGGTCGGAGTGCCTTTTGCTAAGCACCCAAGTCTCGGATCCATATGTGAGTACTGGCAGGACCATGGTCCTGTACAGCAGCAGTTTTGAAGTTATGGTGAGATTTCTGGATTTGAAGAGCTTTGACAGACTATAGTAGGCTCTGTTGGATTTGAGAAGCCGCCCGCGTATTTCTTCTTCTATGTTGTTATCGGCTGCTACTATTGACCCAAGGTATTTAAAGGATTGCACCACTTCAAATTCGTGCTCCGCTACCTTGATTGTTTGACCAATTGTTCCTCTCGCATTCGACGCCACCATGTACTTTGTTTTACCTTCACTAATGTGCAGCCCCAGATTTTGTGCCGCCTGCTCGATCTGGATGAAGGAATCGTGTACAGCTTGTTCGGTTCTTCCGATGATGTCAATGTCGTCTGCGTAAGCCAGTAACTGGCTGGACCTGTTGACGATGGTCCCTCTTGTTGCCGTGCCAGAGTCACGGATTGCTTTCTCCAACGCCAGGTTGAAGAGGAGGCAGGCCAAACCGTCCCCTTGTCGGAGTCCATTAAAGATGTTGATTGGTCTGGATAGCAATCCGGCTATTTTTACTTGGCTTGTTACGTTGGTCATGGTCAACCTACATAGTCGTGTCAATTTATTTGGGATGCCGAATTCTCTCATGGCTTTGTAAAGTTCTACCCTGGCTATGCTATCATAGGCGGCCTTAAAGTCTATAAACAGATGGTATGTTGGGATGTTAAATTCTAGACATTTTTCCATCGCCTGCCTAAGGGTAAAGATCTGATCAGTTGTTGATTTGCCTGGAATGAAACCACACTGATATTGCCCGATGACGGTTTTAGCGTATGGGGTTATCCGGTCTTGTAGGATAGAGGAGAGTATCTTATAGGCGGTACTCAACAACGTGATACCTCTATAATTGCTGCACGTTGTGACATCTCCCTTCTTATGTATGGGGCATATTAAACCTTTCCGCCAGTCTTCTGGCATTTCTTCCTGCTCCCATACCTGTACTATAATATCATGAATTGCTTGACGTAAGGCTGGCCCGCCGTGATCGAATAATTCGGCTGGTATGCCATCGACTCCCGGGGCTTTGTTCTGTTTAAGCCGGCCTATAGCCTTCTCAACCTCTTCTATGCTTGGTGGCGGCAACATAGGGTATTCTTCTTGAAGTAGTGGAGCCTCCACTTCTGCAGTGAGCTGACCATTTAGCAATTCATTAAAGTACACTTCCCATCGCTCCAGTATGCTTTCAGGATCGGTGATCAGATTTCCCTCTCCGTCCTTGCAGTATGTGCAGCGTGGTGTGTACTGCGTCATGTTTCGGACGGATTGGTAGAACTTCCGCGCCTGGTGCGGACCTCGCTCTCGGCTGTTTTCTATTTCACAGATTAGGTTCTTCTCCCAGGCTGATTTCTTTTGTCTGTGAAGCCGTTTTTCTGTTCTTCTGAGCTCTTTATATTCCTCTTCGCGTGCCCGCGTTCTATGAGATTGTTGCATTGCTCGGTACGCAACATTCTTACGTTCAGTCGCTAGCTTGCATTCATCATCAAACCAGTCGTTCCGATTTTTACGACTGCTGCCTAAGATGGAGTTGGCAGTACTAATGACAGTATTTTTAAGACGTGTCCACTTCTCATTTACGCCCAGCATACTGGCTCCAGGACTTACTCTCCCTAAATTAGGTGTTTCTAGGGCGAGTCCTAACGCATTACCAAAGGTGTTACTGGTGTTTTCATTGCGCAGGGCAGCCGTGTTGATTCGAACCTGATCGGCGGATGCAATGCGTCTTCGCAAGGCAATCCGCCCTCGGAAAACCATGCCAACAAGATAGTGATCCGAGTCGATATTGGCACCTCGGTACGTTCGTACCGTCATCAAGTTCGAGTAGTGGCGACGGTCTATCAACACGTGGTCTATTTGGTTACGAGTGACTCCATCAGGTGATACCCAGGTGGCTTTGTAGATATCTTTACGCGGGAACCTGGTACTCGCAACGACCATGTTTTTCGATGCTGCCAATTCTAAGACTCGAAGTCCATTGTCATTAGTGTTCTCATGCAAACTATGGGTGCCTGCGTAATGCCTGAATACCGGCTCCCGACCTATTTTTGCGTTCAAATCCCCAAGGATGATTTTAACATCATACCTTGGACAGGCATTGAGGGCCCTCTCGATTTGTTCGTAGTAAGTCTCTTTTTCTTCGTCTGAGGACTCCTCCGTAGGTCCGTGAACGTTAATGAGGCTGATGTTCGTAAATTTGCCTCGCACGCGAAGGGTGCATAGCCTTTCGCTTATAGCGTTAAAGCCGATGATAGTAGACTTCATTTTTTCGCTGACTAGGAAGCCTACCCCGAGCACATGGTGTTTTGTATGACAGCTGTAGTATATGTCATATTCTTTCTTCTGTAAAACACCATTCCCTGTCCATCTGATTTCTTGAAGAGCTGTTATGTCAGCTTTATATTTTGACAGGGCATCGGCTAGCTGCTGAGCAGCTCGAGCTCTATAGAGCGATCGTACGTTCCATAAGAAAATTCGTAAATCGTTTTTCCTTTTTCTTTGCGTATGTTGTCGTCGTGAAATCAGTCCGTTTCCGAGGCTTGTTGTCGTTCTCGAAATTCATTAAGTTTTACGGGACAGGGAATTAACCTGTCGCCAACCTGAGGAACCAGCCTGATCATATTAGCCAAACCTTTTTTAAAAGGCTTGTTTCTAGCGGCCGCCGCGAAGAGGCTATGATCACACTTCCACCAGTCCCGAATAGTTACGGCACGTGCATGTTTTCGTATGCTACATGTTGTTCCCCCTATTCGTCCGATGGCTGACCGCCATGAAGATTGTTTAACATTAAATAAGAAAAACGTGTTAAATTTATTACGTTGAAGTTATGTCACTAGTTCAAAGTAAAAAATATTGGAAATTGCAAATTTTTACCCCGACACGTTTTTTTAAGACTAAAAATAAAGGCACCTGCCGTCCAAATTGTTTTCGAAGTTTTAGAAAATATTTCTTGCCCCAAAAACTGTTTTACATATTTATAAGAAAATTCAAAAGATTTCTGTTCCTGCACTGGTTCTTTCTGTAAAATTCCGGAAAGGATTTAAATAAAACAGTTTTCATTCAGAGATAATAATATACCTAGGTAAATTTTATTCACTATTAAAATAAGTGCGTCTTTGTAGGGAGCTTGAATTGGACTATGTCGAGATTTAGTTGAGTGCGATATTTAGCATAAAAATGCATAATGGGAAGTTTGCCGCTTGAATTTTTAAATTCATTTTCATCAGGGTACGTTTACAGTGGAAGTTTGAATAGCTTATGTACGGGTCTGCTTATAAATCTAGTAATAGTTTTAACTCTGACAGTTCGCACAAGTTAATCAGATCCGAAGAAAACTTCAGATATTCTACACATATTCCAATGAAGACGTGAAGATATAGTGTTGATTACTCTTGTGACCAACGCTTCCAAAAATGTTGAATGAATTCTGACATCTTGAAAGTCTATTTAGATTTGTGTTTATAATATAGTCTGGTTCTGGAATAGCCTATCAAGAAGTGTGCAGGTCATTTGGATCCGAAGACTGTGGCGTGAGAGGCCGAGAATTCAAGCAAGCTTCAATCTGTACGAGTAATGTGTTGAACTGTTCGAACGTAAAGGTGTGTTTCTTGAGGATACGACGCAAGTGATGTTTCGTATATTTGATGCCAGTTTCCCACAAGCCGCCTTGATGATGAGAGCCTGCAGCAATAAATCTCCAATCCATCCCTTCATTTATCGTAGGACCAAAATGTCCCTGCACTGGTTCTTTCTGTAAAATTCCGGAAAGGATTTAAATAAAACAGTTTGTTGTAATATTCAAAAATTCATAAACAGTTTTCATTCAAAGATAATAATATAGAAACATTTTATTCACTATTAAAATAGACGATTCTTCGTAGGGAGCTTAAATTTTCAAAAAAATTCCTATTAATGGCACCTCGAACTGAACCATTAATTTTGCTTTCGATTTTCTCAAAAACAGCACAACGGATTTTTATAATTTTTTTTACATTTAAAATCTAAGTCTGAATAGTATTGCATACTAAATTTTCATAAAAAAAATTGTTTTTGGATTGAAAAAACTGAATTTTTTTCTTAAAAAAAAAGTTTCTAGATTTTTTTTTTAAATTGACAACTAACAGTTTTTTAGGAAATGAGTGAAATTGCCTATATCTATAGGCCTATATCTATAGGATTTTCGTAGCAGCAATCTTCCAAATGAAGCTTACATCCTTACGATAAGGCAGGATTTAGAGAGAAGGTGAGAAACATTTATGACTTCGCTTGATACCATCGGATAATGTGACAGAACCTCCGAATGTTTCACTCTACTGCGTCAACATAATATGAAACTCTCTTTTCACTATGACACAAATGCCGCAGTTTCCTGCATTCCTCCATCTTCATAAAATAAACTAAGACCAACAACAATGCAGCAGTTGGCCGTAAAAAGCACGCCTATAAAAGTCTACTCTCATCGTCACCGATGTCACCTCTCCAATCATTGGAGCTGACTTTCTCCAGCACTACAATCTAATGGCTGACGTGAAAAGGGCTCGCTTCATTGATTCATGCAGCAACTCACTTGCAAAATCCCTTTTCTCAATAACCAGTAACCAGTAATCTCCTCAGCTTATTGATCGGAATACACGAGTTGGCGATATCATTACAACATTTCCGAATGTTACTCGTCTAGCACCACCGGGTGCTTCAATCAACTCCAAAGCAGTATACTTTACAGAGACAAAAAGTCCGCCACGTTCTTCTCGAGCACGACGCGACGCGACGCCGCAAAAAAAGAATTCGAGTTACTCATCCGGGATATGCCTCAACGCAACGCTATCCTCTTCCGTACCTTTTCCTGACTTTGCCAACATATTTCGAGGTAAGTCCGCCTTTCAAAAAATTGACCTACACAAGGCTTTTCACCAACTACCAATCAATCCAGAAAATGTCGCTAAGACCGCTATGATCACTCATTTCGGCTTATATGAGTTCATGCACATGACATTTGGGTTACGCAACGCAGCTCAAACCCAAACCAAGTTGACGCCAGTCAAAGCACATACGTGTCACACAATAGAGTACGACCGTTCATTACCAAAGATCTTTGTAAGACTTTCCTTGACGCAGCACACAATCTTTCGCACTTAGGCTCGCTGTGCTTCAGTACGATTCATGACGGAACGATTGATTTGGCCTAAAATGCGCCAGTATTGTGCTTATTTCGCAAAAACTTGCATTTCACGTCAGCAAACGAAGGTACATCGTCACTCAAGAACCGAACTTCAACGCTACGACACGAGCGCATTGCCTACATCAACATCGACATATAAGGATCGTTTACGACTTCCGAGGGACATCGTTATCTCTTAACAGTCATTGGTCGCTCACTACACAAGGTGGTCAGAGGCTTATCTAATGACAGATATCTCAGCAACAAATTGCGCAAATGCGCTCATCACTGAATTTGAGCTCCTGCAAATTACATCCGATCAAGGGAGACAATTCACTTCGTCGCTCTTTGCAAAACTTGCAAGACTTTATGAAGTCATAGGAATGAATGACTCGATGACGACCTCATATCACCTTCAGACTAATGGAATCGTTGACCGGTTTCATAGGGATCTGAAAGCTGCAATAAATCCTAACGATTCCACACGATATCTGCAGCAGCCTCCGCTTATTCTACTAGGCCTTCGGCCAAACCTAAAGGAAGACCTTAAAACAACTCTAGCAGAAGTCGTCTATGGCAAGTCACTAATGCTAACAGCCGACTTGCTTGCTTAAAGGATCAACAAACCCCGTGTGAATTTATCAAAAACCTACGTCATATGATGCGCCAGACTAGACCTCTGCAGATGGCCTGGCACGCCCTTTCGCCCATCAAGATCTAAAAATGCCATCCCACGTATTCGTTCGCAATGATTCTGTCAAGGCGAGTTCCACCTTATGAAGGTCCTTTTGAAGTAAAATCGCGCTACGACAAATCATTCGTCCTTAATATTCGAGGTAGTTGTTCCTTGTTTTACGTGGATTCCTAGTTATTACACCATAACCCCACGGGTGGCCTACCACCATTGGAGCCAGATTTAGTCCTAGCCATTAACCCCTCCGTAGCAAGCTACTTCGGTAACAAAGTTGTGATATGTTGCAGCATATGCACACCCCTTGTTTTGAGTCGAGACCTACCAACGCCTCTTGAACCCAAGAAAAGAATCCTGAGTCCCATTCGTTTCCGCATTTGGAGTAAACCACGCCACCACGATCTCCCACTAGGGGGCCGACCTCAAGATAGCAGAATAAAAAGAACTGACACACCCGAAGATGTGCACTATTGTTCCCAATATTCCGTGCACTATCACCCGTGGTACCAGTATAAGGCTACCGGTGGAGCCTCGCAACATCGTCTATTCCTTCCTAGGCGAAAACGGAAAGAGGGCAAAGCTCATTCCTACTCAGCTTCGGAAACACGGAATAGAACTAGTCACTTCCAGATAGGTTCCTGCAAAACCCCGGGCCTAGCAACCCTAGGATGCACATATTTGAGGAGTAAGTTGAGGGCGGTCAACAAACAACTCATGCACATCCTAGTCTTTAGATCCCCAATTACGGTTCACACGGGTGACGCCCCGGTCTTTAGCCACCAGTTGGTGAACAAGGAGAGACGCTCCTGTCTTTTGATCCCCAATTACGGTTCACACGGGTGACGCCCCGGTCTTTGTTCCGAAGAACTCTGGATGACGCTCCACTTCTCGCTATTAACGAAGGACGCCAGGTACAAGTACCCGGAACCCCCAAGTCTCTGACACCTCTAGTCTATTAAAAGTCTAGTAAAACCTCCACGTCACACGTCCTTGTCTTTTTGAAGAACTCCAGCCGCTCCGAATCAGCTGAAGAACTTCTCACCTCTGACACATTCAACTACCAGATCCACCATCAAAAGTCACTTACCACACGATCGCTTGGGAATTACGCATGGTACACACGGGAGACATGCCACCAAGCCTCATGTATATAGTAAGCAACCTTCAACAGCAGTCCAGAAATCAAACATGCAAACCTCTCTGACACATCCAATCACCAGACCCACCATCGAGGGTCACCCACCGCACGGTCGCTTGGGAATTACGCATGGTACACACGGGAGACATGCCACCAAGCCTCATGCACCAACCCTCAATAGCAGTCCAGCAATCAGATGTGCCAGTCCCTTCTGACACCTCTTGCATACTAAGACAGATATGACATTAATGCCACATCTACCATTTCTGACACCTCTTGACGTCCTTGAGACACAAGACCTCCTTTTACTCGTCGAAAAACCTCCAGAAAAACTTTCGCACACGCTACTAGCTTAACTGCCTTAGTGAGACCTAGGATCCCCAACTGCATGCCCAGTCGAAGAACCCACAGTCCCACCCAACTACCATCAAGATCGAACCAATTCTACCAATTGCACTCAATACACTCATTTTTCAGGTAGGACTTTCGGACCCCTAGTCACCGAAGCAACTAGAGACCCTCCAGCCCTACCACACACTACCAATCAAGATCAAATACTACGGGATGCATTAAGATTCCGGCTAGGCAAGTCACCAGAACCCTAACCATCCCATATCGGGTTTTCTTAGTCGCCTAATACCACCTGCTTATGCTCAACAGCAGGTGGATAGACTTAAGCCCCCCCACCAACGACAAGGTGAAACCCGTCGAGGGGGAATATTCGAGGTATGTCCATCAAAGTATCGATGGACCGTTTGAAGCCAGCTTTTTTTGCAGAACTGCCACAACAAACAACAACAACTTTTAGAGGTCGCCGCGCCGTGCCCGACTTCTAGAGCGTTTCCTCAAATCTTCTTGGGGGGCTCTCTGGCGGAGGTTTCTGGCAACTCTGCACACCAGTTGATACTCGATAGAAGCTGCCTAGAATCAGCTAATGAGCAAGTGCCACGATGACTAAGAGAAGTTACGATAGTCGCATTAGCATTACTGACCAGGAGCGATCTCTTTTGCATTTTAAGAATAAAGTTAGGTTTTCTTAAAATTGACCTTGGTTTTCCTTTTTTATCGTAGCTCGAACCACAGCTCCAAATGTACTAAGATAAATAATAAAATGAGGAGCTGTAATTTTGATAGAAGTGTTTGGATTCAGTTTTTAAAAATTATCACAGCAAAAAATTGATTTGAGTTAGTTTATTTTTAAAACTATTGTTTAAGCAGCTTCACTATTAAGAATGTGTCTTAAGCCAACTTAAAGTTATTTGAAAAATTGTAGGAAAATGTTTGGTAATTGAATCCTCCAAAATAAGTTTCACTTGTTTTACGAGTATTTAGGCAGAACGTGATAAGCTAATTAGTTCATAAATTGTAGGTCCCTAGAAATGACACAATTCCTTGGGTTCTAGAAATCAGCCAAAGGAGAATTTAAGGATTAGATTTTAAATATTTCTGCAAAGTATATAGTTGAACCTTTCATATTTACTACTTACTCGCAAACAATGGCACGTTTAAGATACACATTTTGACAGTAAAAATAAACCATAAGAAAAAGCATTTCACAGCATCCAATAGCATAAAAATGTGTCTTGCCATCATGAATCATATCTAATGGCTTTCAAAATTCACATTATCTTCATCATATTGAGAATAATATTCCACTCCATAAGGCCCAGGCACAAGGGGCTCTCAGAAATGTACAATTCATCTCATTTGCATGGACTTATTATCCATTTTCTCCACTCAATATAAATGCAAAGCACCTCGTTTTTTTTTGTCCATCACGACCTGCCCACGATATAAAAATCATCTTTATGCTTCATGTTTTCCTTTGCACTATTAAAAAATTCCTTTCACTCTTGTGCTTTTATTTTAAAATGAAGTGAGCTGCAAAGACAAAGGCTAACCGAAGATGTACAAGTGTTATGAAGGATTTAGGTATGAACGCTTTTAATGGACGCCTCAACCTCAGAGAGATTCTTTTTTTTTTAAAGTTAAACGAATAGATTAAGTCCTCCCTAACATTATGGAATAAATTTACTTTGCTTAGTTGATCGTTTAATGGAAAATTCATAGAGGAGACATTTTAGTTGTTTAGTTGAGGTGTTAGGAGGTGCCTTTGGGCACACACTTGGGTTACAATTTTAGGAAAGAAAGAACTTAAGCTCGGACATTTGGTGTGTTGAAAGTGTTTTAACAGATTTTTTTTTTATTATTTTTTTTTGTTTAATATAGTTTTCGATTTTGTGTGCTTTTTGTCAGATGAATTCTTCGAAAGATAGATATAGTCAAGTTCAAGGATTTTGTATACTTTCACAAACACAAAGGACAAATTGTGGATCCAACGTGTACAACTGACTTCATTCAGCTCATGAATTCAGCATTGGGTTTGTTTTAACAAAAGTGTGGGATTAAATGTGGGATTATTGAGAATTGCTTGGGTTTTTCATATTTATTAATTTTTATGACTTTGCCAAAACTGCTTTTCTACTTTTCTTAAAGAAGACAAATCGAAAGGAGAAGGCATTACGCAGTTAAAGATATCAAAGGGCTGCGCTGTAACAAAGCGTTATACTTTAAATCCCAAATCCAATAATTAAATTCAATGTAAATGTTCACCGCCACACAGTGCGGTATTTTGACCTGAAACGTCGCCAAAAATCAGAGTTGTAAAAGAATGCAATATTA
This sequence comes from Chrysotoxum bicinctum, assembly GCA_911387755.1. NCBI lineage: Eukaryota > Metazoa > Arthropoda > Insecta > Diptera > Syrphidae > Chrysotoxum > Chrysotoxum bicinctum. The sequence goes on along the minus strand of OU426988.1, from coordinate 197,847,113 downwards.
TGGTATTGCATTCCGAAAAGTCCCACTCATTCAACTGATTCTTCGGGAATGAAATACAATTTATCATCTCATTCTTTTAACTTCAGAAATCCATTCCCATTCTATTTTGAAGTCTTAAATAATCCAATCCTCAAAAGCAGTCAAAAGACTTTAAATAAAAAGAATGCATTCTTTTTTTACTGCTTGCAGTCTTTGAAGTCTTTGAAAAGTCTTTTACATTCTTTGCAGTCTTAAAGTCTTTTAAATGCATTCAATGTATTGAAGTCTTTTTACGGCTTTGAAGTCATTTTATTGATTGAATCCTTTTTACTGCTGATAGCTTTTTAACTGCTTTCAAGTCGGTTATCTTTAATAAAGATATATAGTCATAAAGAAAAACCGTTTAACTCGTATAATGACTTCTGTTTAGGCAAAATTTTGATTTTAAGTGGAGATTTAAAATAATTACTGAAGTGTGCTACTTTTAACCGACTTGAAAGCAGTTAAAGAGCTTTCAGCAGTAAAAAGGATTCAATCAATAAAAAGACTTCAAAGCCGTAAAAAGACTTCATAACATTGAATGCATTGAAAAGACTTTAAGAATGCAAAGAATGTAAAAGACTTTTGAAAGACTTCAAAGACTGCAAGCAGTCCAAAAAGAATGCATTCTTTTGATTTGAATTCATTTGACTGCTTCAGATGACTTTTAAATAAAAGACTGCAAAATTGACTGGGACTTTAGTTTGAAAGTCACAGTACTGAGGTTAAATCAAAAGACTTAAAAAAAAGTCTTTCCATTCAATTGACTGCAATACTAAAAAGACTGCAATCTTTCACATCTCTGCCAAAAATCAATTTTGTCAAATTTCCCACAAAGGATTAAGTCTGTGTCCCATAGCATCAGGTAGATAACCAGGCTACTCTTTAGTGAAGTCGATCTATAAATTGGTCAGCTTTGTTTGCGTTCAAACCGAATTATAAACGGAGATGGCAACTCTATATCAGCACAGAAGGGCGTTTCTTGGATAAGAATGAAGAGTGGGTTGGCGAAAAAATAACACTACCTGTTGGCATACTTCCCGGAAAGTCTAAACGTTACGCAAGATAAGAATTCGGTGAAACAAGTGACCGAATAAAACGTCGAAAAACAGTCGAACTTCAAAAGAGTGTGTCCGTTCATGAACTGACATACGCCGCATAAATGAGTAAAAGAGCAAGGAATATAGTTAAAGTGATGCAGGCTATGAAGAAAACTCTTATCAGGGCTATGAAGTTTCGGAAAGCAGCTGTGATTGGCAGTTAAACCCTAAAAACCAAGAAACACAAACCTCGAAACGCTTTGAGGATATTCGTCGAAGCTAATTTAACTGCTATTCAATACGAAGTGATTCCTCAGGCCAACAAAGATATATATCCGTGCTATACCTACCTACATGTATAAAACTAAACAAGATTGTTACCCACCAAAAATCGTCAGTGAGACAGTTGGCGAAATGAAGCTCCAAGATTTAGTGGATCACATAACTTCGCGATTATGTAAATATTTGGAACCAGAACTCGAACAATGTCTTGAGAACAGGGAAACAGATTTAGAGCCCAATACAAGCAGAAATTTGAAGGTGACGATAATAGTGATGCAAGTTTATTTTTGAATTCCCTTGTGCCTCTTCGTCAACCAAGAGTCAACCAAGTCCTGCTTCCAACAATGGTCGATGGAAGAGTGTGTAATGCACCTACGAATACTTCATCTACATTATGTTGTTACATATGCAGAAAAGCTTCAATAAGTTTCAACGACTTGGCTTCTAGAGAACCGGGAATCCAGGGACTTTCAGATTTGGGCTATCAAAAAGTTATTTGTGTATTGCAAGGATTAGGTTTTATGAATTTTTGCTGCTTCTGTCATATAAACTAAAAGCGGAAGCTCTTCAGAGTCGCGTAGGAAAAAAGTGACCGAGAAAAAATTCATGCATGGCAACATCAATGACGGCAACACCTCGCGTGTATTTTTTAAAAGCCAAGTAGAAGCAGCTTTCATTACAAGTGTGGATTTGTCATTGATTAAAAAGTTCAAAAATATATTAAAATACTCGTATCCTCTGATTATGAGATAGATTTTTAAAGATTCGCAAAATTCACGATGGATAGTGCTAAATATGCAGCCCTATCACGAATTCCATCGTAATCGGAGACTTGTTACGAATTCCGAAAAAATCTATCACAAAATCCATCGTAGTCGAAAATCTCATACAAATTGTCATTACGAACGGATTTGGTGATAGCTTTTTTCGGGATTCGTAAAATTTTCCGATTAAGCCTAGTACGCAGATCGCGCTAAATTTTATCTCCCACATTTTTCTCCAAACATCAGCTAAAATCCAAGCTAAATTTTGACATAAGAACTTTGTGGAGAATATGTCACAGAAAACAGCTAAATGAATCTTTTTCAAAGATTTAAAAGAATTTGCTTTAAAGTATGATTTTTTAAGATTTGTGAATGAGAACGAATGAGAATTATGAATTATGAGTGATTTTTGTTGTCGAAAATCTTCTAAGCATCCCGTCACCAAATATTCTTCTAAATATTATTCAAATATTCTTCTAAATATTATTCCATTTCAGATTGAAATTGAAATTTAGCTCGAGAATAAATGTGCTAGACAATTATTTCATGTGCTAAATTTTGACAGATAAGTTATGTACAGTTCGAACAGAAATGTTGATTTTTTAGTTGGAGCAGCGTACCTCTCTGCTAAAGTGCTTGACATAATTTTAGCTTGGCTAAATTTTGGAGAGAATTTTGTATGGGAGATAAAATTTAGCGCGATCTGCGTACTAGGCTTTACGATGGAATTCGTGATAGGGCTGATTATGTAAACTTATATCCATGGGCAGCCTATGTCTCCAACAGTGCATACGATTTTTATTCACTCTTCTAGTGTCATATCCCATGCATTGTTGCCATTCGGTCAGTCGTCCGAAGAAGCCGCGGAAGCTAGAAATAAGCATTTCTGCCAACACAGGGTACTTTTTTTCACGAAAATTCTCTAGGACGGCATGCAACGACGATGTGCTTAACCGGCTTCTATTGACGTCGGACCCTTATCCTAGTAGTTTAAGGACAAAATAAATATCTAACAAATGATAATGATGATGATGTTTATGTTGAAAGATAAGGAATACAAAATAAAATAAAAACTAGAAAATTAAATTATTCTAGTTCTTTTTTTTATTCCTTGCCTATAAGACAAAATTTGCGGAAGGAAAAACAAAAAAGATTAATCTGTTTATTGAATAATTGACCTGTAATTAAAAAATATACAACTAGTCCACATTTCAAATTTAGGATTAAGAGGGCCGCAGGTATTTTAGACTATGTTACCTGTATACTGGTACAGACAATTTCGGAATCAAATTTGAACACCCCGATGAAGAAAATTTCGGGCTGTAAAACTACTCATAAAAAATACCAAAAATGGGTTTTCTGTGAAAAAAGTACCTTTCAGTTTTTTTTCTTATTTCTTAGAATGAGGTTTTTAGTATTTGACATTTGACTAAAAAAAATTAGACCATTGAATATTGACAAATAATTTTCTTGAAAAATTTTGAAAAAAATCATTTAAAAACCGAAATTTTTTTTCTAAATTTCAACTTTTAAACTTAATTTCTCAAGACTATTAAAACTTGTATCAAAAAACAAAACAAAGAATTAAATATAAATATATATTTTTTGATTTTTAATAATTTTTTTCTCCCGGCTAATGGGGGGGGGGGGGTTAACTTAAGTGGGCCTTACTATACCAAAAATTAAATTGTATCCTTCCAAATAACTTTTTAGTCAATTGCTACCTATTTGATCTGAAAAATTTGCCCAAATATTTTTTCCTAGGTCTTATACAAAAATACCGCACTGTAGCACAGAGGAGTATTCAAAATCCGGACAAAAGTCACAAAAAAATATTTTCAGTTATGACACTCAATTTGCATTGTTTACTTACTATACTAACTGGCCTAACATAAACCGGTTCTAAAAAAAAGAATTCAGACCCCCCGCGCCTAGCAGGTAGATGAAAATAAACACCGTAACACAAAAGCCATTGTTTTGCATATTTTATCGACCTTGCAGGTTGTGTTGTGATTAGTTCTTAGGGATAATTGTGAAAATTTTCAATGGATACTGAAGGCCAGGTATTTACTTAATAATAAACAAAATACATATTTAAGTTTTTTTAACGTTAGGTTTCTTTTTGAAATTAAAATGATTTATACTAAAATGTTATTATTTTTTATTGAAATTTTAGAAAAAAAGTTTTTTTTTGAAATAGTGTCGGGCAAAGATTTTTTTTACAGTTAACTATAGACCTTTGTTGTGCTATCCAAGAAAAAATATGTTGCCCATCTTCACACATTTTTTCCTTGCGACTTACAGGTACTATATACATATAAGGCAAGTTATGCATTCGGAAAAAAAAAATCGAACTCGAGATTTTGATCAAAGTTGACATTACGATGATAGCGAAGACCAAAAAAGTGGGTCTCGCAATTCTGTCTGTCTGTCTGTCCGTTCGATTGCAGCTAAACGGCTCGGCCGATTTTCTTCAAACTTGGTAGATATGGGTTTTAATTTTTCCCCCCCGGATGTTTTTTGATTTGATTTTTTAAGACCAAAAATAACGGTACCTGCCATACGATTTTTTTTAAACTTGATAAATAAAAGTTTCTCAATATGATCTACAAAATGTGAGAAAAAAAATTATTTTACCTAAAAATAAAGGTACCTACCATACAAATGCTTAAAAATTAAAAAAAATGGTTTTCAAAAATCGTATTTTTCTCGAAAACGGTGCCTAGAATTTTGATAATTTTTTTTTCTTTCAATTAATTTTTACGATCTTTAATTTAATAAAAAAAAATTTGAAATTAAGATATTACAGCTAGTACCTACTATAGAATCATTTTTTCGAATTTTGAATTTCTCATTATCCACAAAACGGATCTTAATGAAATTTTTTATACCTAGAGAAGCTCTAAAAAGTCTAAAACACATTGCATTTCAAAACTTTAAAATAAATATTTTTTGAATTTTTGAAAAAAAAAATCTATTTTTTCTTTTTTTGAAAATTCGAAATGGCTCAATATTTTTTTTTGTAAATTTAATTTTTATTCGAACAATAATAAAAACTTTAAATTGGCGTACCAACATTTTTTCTTAAAAAGCTTTTAAAAAGTTTGTGTATAAAAGCTTTTTTTAAGAAACCACTACAACGACTTATAATTTTTGTTCTTGCATAAATTCATATTTGGATAGCATTCTGTTTTTGTCTCTTACTACTAAAAGAATTTAAAAATTAATTGTATCCTTATCAACAGTCTAAATAGTTTTCTCTAATAACATTCGTATTGAATATTCCTAGTCTATTATATAGGAGCAAGTTCGTGCGACCCAGTCGTGCATTTTTATTTGCGACTTATAGGTACTATAAGGCAAGTTATGCATTCGTAAAAAAATCGAACTCGATGGTTGAAACAAAATTTCCGAAAAATGGTTACTGAGGGTACCCCCCATGGAACCATTTTTTTTGTTTTTGATTTTATCGAAAACGGTACAACCGATTTTGATCATTTTTTTTTTGCTAAGGCTCCCCAAAAATTTAAATAGAATTGCCTACTTAAATTTTCAAAAAAATTTTTTTTAGATTTTTAAAAAAAACTTCAAATTTTTTTTCAAAACTCAATATTTCGGAAACCCCATGGTAGATTTTTTTAAACTTGATTAATAAAAGTTTTTTTAATATAATCTACAAGATGTGAGAAAAAAAAATTTATTTTACCTAAAAATAAAGGTACCCACCATACAAATGTAAAAAAAATTAAAAAAATGGTTTTCAAAAATCGTATTTTTCTCGAAAACGGCACCTAGAATTTTAATAAAATTTTTTTTCTTTGAATTAATTTTTATGATCTTTAATTTAATAAAAAGATTTTGAAATTAAGATATTAAGGCTTGTACCTACCATAGAACCATTTTTTCGAATTTTGAATTTCTCATTAATGACATGACGGATTTTAATGAAATTTTTTTACAGAGATGCTTCCAAGGAGTTTAAAAAACATTGCATTTTAAAACATTAAGAAAAATATTTTTTTGAATTTTGAAAAAAAAAATTAATTTTTTTTTTTGGAAAATTCAATATTTCAAAAACGGCTTAATATTTTTTTGTAAATTTAATTTTTATTCGAACAATAGTAAAACTTTAAATTGGCATACCAAAATTTTTTCTTAAAAATGTTTAAAATTTTTATATATAAAATCTTATTTTTTTAAGAATATTTGCATAACATTCTGTTCCTATCTCTTACTACTAAAAGAGTTTAGAAAATAAAATTTATCCCTATGAACAGTTTTCTCTAGTAACATTCATTTTTAAATTCCTAATCTATTACTTAGGACCAAGTTCGTGCGACCCAGTCGTACATTTTATTTTAAAGAGAGTTTAAAAATGGTGCTTCAACAAGAGGTTTCATTTTGAGATATCAAAAAATTACTGTTATGTAAGAAATGTTATGATATTTAAATTTTTGTTCAAAATCCAGGCCATGCATATAGTTATGAAAAAAAAAAATGTATGTCCAATATGGCTGCCTCAGAATCTCTAACAGGTGGTCATTCTTTTGAGTAAATTTTCTATTACATTTTCGCATAGTTTCAAATTTTCAATATTTTTACACATTGTGGTATTACGAGTATATACCTACCATTAGAATATCAAATAAAAAAAAAATTATTTTTAGGTAAGCACCTCAAACCCAGACCAATTTAAAATAGCACATCTTCTGTGAGCCCCCTTTATTTCTTATAGGTGTTGTTTGTTATTTTGTAAATGGGCTGACAGTTTGTCTTCTTTTGGTAGGTTCGGCTCCATATGATATGCAAATGTCGAGAAGATCGTTATACACGCTTTTCAAAAACAGCAAACACCGAACAATTGATGAAAAATTATTGGACTTGGAACAGAAAGTTAAGAAAAGTATAGTAAAGCTTTCAGAAGAGGCTGGCTGAAGCGAGAAATAAACATTTTCGGTCGAAAAGGCTCGATTTTGTGAGAAAATTCTCGAGAGCTGTGCAATAAAGATGTCTTCAACAAGCTTTTGCTGACTTCAGATCCACTTCAGAAACTTTTACAAAATGTTCAAAGTTGTGAAGTGTTCATTTAGATATTTTTATTATTTTTGTTTATTCGTAATTTTGGAAATAAATTTTAAGTGTCTCATATACATGTAGTTTTATTTTTTTTTTCAAGACTACGAGTATTACGCTTTTTATACTTCTTAGTGAGTCATTTAGTTTTTCAAATAATCGTGCCACACATCTTTCCTATCCTTCTTTCTCTTCATTAACTTCACGCCCGCGCTGTGTTGAAACATTTAAAGGGTAATCATAATCCCTTGAGCGCGGGTAGATTATAAAAAAAAAAATGAGAAAATATCAACAAATAATTTTGTCCGGATTTTGAGTACAAATACTCCTGTGTGCGCCAGCTGAACTGCCATCAGCATAATGCATAAACGCTTTGCACCCTTCAGTCAATCCCACATAGGTCACCATCAAGGCATCAACAGAGAACCAACTCAAGACGACATCACTGGAAATATTTATTTTAATCTTTCAATTAAAGAATAGATCGACTTTATTGCATTTATATAACGCTTTCGATGAAATGTTAAAATTATTTCAATTCTTTTAACTGGAAAACTAATCTCATGTTCTCCCAGATGCGTTATGTACATTTGAATATCTCTAGGAGCCATTTTACATTGTGTCATTGTGAAGATATTCTTATCTCTATTTTAATTTAAATACACCAACCTTTGTATACTCGTAGAATCAAAATAAGTAATTGGACCCATCCACAATACTTCTGCATACGCAACAACTTCTGATCAATGTTGGCCCGTCAAACATCTTGACCTTTGTCTCATAAATAATAACCATAAGAAAATTTATAATTAGATCATAAATTTGAGGCGTATTTTTGGCACGCAAAATAATGTGCAGCCCTTGGCTAGATGGTTTACATTTAATCACCTTTTAGTGATTTTAAATGAGGCCATTTTGTGAGTCCTTGGATAAATATTTTTAGCCTGTTGGAAGTTGGTTGTTTTTGTAGAAAAAAACAATGTGTTCCGAGTGTGTTGCTGAGTGAAACAATTATTTAGCGAAAAATCCCACACACGGTAGGGGTATGAAAATGCAAAATAAGATGAACGACTGAGTCACACGATTTCTTAAGGATATAATTAATGTATACAAAAACAAAAATTATAAATCGTTTAAGGAGTTTAAAAAAAATAAGCTTTAAGGCATTTTTAAGAAAGAGAAAATTTTGGAACCTCAAAAATTTAATTAAAAAAAAAATAGTGACCTGTTTTTGAGATACCGAGATACCGAGTTTAAAAAAAAAATCCGTTATGCCGATAGTGAGAAATTCAAAATTTGAAAAAAAGGTTCACTCAGTAATAATTTTACTTTCTATATATACTATAGCGTCGGCTAAGGATGCTAACCTCGTAAATCCACGTTTTTTCAAAAATGAGATTTTTGAAAATATATCATGTTGGCAACAAAATCTATGTCTGGATTGAAAGAAAACATCCATAATGTCTTATTAAATGGCAAAAAAAGGCAAAAAAGAAATTTCAAGTGTACACATTTGGTAGGTAGTTGAATATTAGGAATCGTTATCCTACACCATTTACAAAAGTGGATTTACGAGGTTTGCATCTTTAGCCGACGATAGGGCAAGTTCTGCATTTGGAGAAAAAATCGGACTCGAGATTTTGATCAAAGTTGACATTACGATGATAGCGAAGACGAATAAAGTGGTTCCCACAATTCCGTCTGTCTGTATGTCTGTACCTCTATGTAGAGCCTAAGCCACTGGACCTATTTTCTTCAAACTCTGTTTTTAAAAGTCTTCGGGGAAATTTTTTTATTTTAGCTCGATTTTGATAGAAATAAAATGCACGACTGGGTCCTACGAACTTGCTTATGTAATAGACTAGGAATTTTAAAAACGAATGTTATTAGAGAAAACTGTTCATAAGGATAAAATTATTTTTCAAAATTCTTTTAGTAGTAAGAGACAAGAACGGAATGCTATACAAATATGGATTTATGCAAGAACAAAAATTATATGCAAAATTTTTAAAAGAATTTTAAGAAAAATTTGGCACTCCAACCTTCAGTTTTTATTATTGTACGAATGACAATTAAATTTCTAAAAAATTGGGCCGTTTTTGAAATATCGAATTTAAAAAAAAAAAAAAAAGATTTTTTTTTTAAATTCAAAAAAATATTTTTTTTTTAAGTTTTGAAATGTAATTTCATTAAAATCCGTTGTGTCGATAATGAGTAATTCAAAATTTGAAAAAATGGTTCTATGGTAGGTACAAGCTGTAATATCTTAATTTCAATTTTTTTTATTAAATTAAGGATCGTAGGGTAGGAATTAATTGAAAGAAAAAAAATTATATCAAAAATCTAGGCGACGTTTTCGAGAAAACTATGTACTATTTTTGAAAAGCATTTTTTGACATTTTTTAACGTTTGTATGGTGGGTACCTTTATTTTTTTTCACATCTTTATCAAGTTGAAAAAAAATCTAGCATGGGGTTTTAGAAATATTGAGTTTTAAAAAAAACAAATTTTGATTTTTTTTTTAATTCAAAAATAATTTTTTTGAAAATTTGAATTCACAATACTGTTCAAATTATTGGGGAGCCTTAGCAAGAAAATGATTAAAATCAGTGGTACCGTTTTTGAGAAATTCAAAAATAAAAAAAATGGTTCCATGGGGGGTACCCTCAATAACCATTTTTCGGAAATTTTTTTTCAACCATAACCTAGCTTTAAGTAAATGATTTTTTTGTATTTTTATTTTTTAAATCTGTCGAACAGTTTTTGAGAAAAAAAAATATTTATAAAATTTCGAAAAAAATTCCGGTACCATTATTTTTGGTCTTAAAAAAAAGGAAAAAACGTGTTGTGGGGGAAATTAAAAATGATATCTACCAATTTTGATGAAAATCGGCCGAGCCGTTTAGGTTGTAGTCGAACAGACAGACAGACAGACAGAATTGCGAGACCCACTTTTTTAGTCTTCGCTATCATCGTAATGTCAACTTTGATCTAAATCTCGAGTTCGATTTTTCTTACTAATGCATAACTTGCCTTATAGTACCTATAAGTCGCAAGTAAAAAGAGAATATTTTATTATTATTAAATTTAGCAGAGATAAATTTAGGAAGTAGAATTCCTATGCTTAATATGTCGCCACAATCGTATTTGTCTTCTTGATAGTACTGTTGTAAACAGAGCCTTATACTCCTACAGTGCCATCTGTTGGAAAATTGCATATCTACTTTATGGAAGAAACAAAAAGCTCTTTTCCAATGTTAAATGTATTTCCCCTTATTCCAACCATCTAGACCATTCCAAGACGAGAACCTTCGCGAATCGGTTTCGAGAACAACTAACTTGAGTATATAAGTCCTATATTACACGTTGCCTCATGAGACATGTCTCATTTTTGACTTTCCTTTTAAATTTGTATCCCGTGAGGCAAAAGCTATTACACGTTGACTCATGTCTCGAATTTGACTGTTGTTCGTATTTTTTAATGCACAACACAACATAAAACGAATATGAGAAAAAGAAACGTCAAAATGAGACTACTAAAAATCAGCCCGGTACTCACCGGGAATATTTTTTTGCATCTCATTTCCTCATATCTGTTTTCTTTTTCGCACTTACGTGAGCCTCGTCTCGTGAGACATCGTGTAATAGGGGACTAAGGGAGTGCACGCTGTGAGCACAGGACAGTTGATTTTTGATTATGAAAGTGTGCAAAAGCTTTGCTTATTGGATTGTGGAAAGTGTTATTAAACAATTGTGATTTAAATCTGAATAAAAATATTTGAGTTGATTATAAATTGAGATTTATTGTTTTGATTTGGAAAGTGTAAATATGGAAGAAATACTAAAAAGAGTAATAAGTTTTTTTAACGACCCTAGTAAAAATATTACAGTACTATAAGTTTTATATACAAAGCACAAAGGTAGTACCAATGCGTCGCAAATAAAGAGTGAAGGTGAAGAATATAAAAATACCAGCTACTAAGCTTAAAATCTTACTAATGAATTTAGGCTGTAACCGAGCAGATATACAAATAGAATTACAAGACCAATTTTTTTCAACAACCCTGTCATCGTCATCGTTTCATCAATATCTCGAGTTTGAATTTTTGTTTACGAATACATAACTTCACATTGAAAAGGGGTGAGATAAGTTAGAAAGGTTAAGCAACCTCAATTGCAAAATGCTTTGGCACAGTTACGACACTGGGCTTATCAGTTAGATGCTATTGTAACTTTCTAAGAAGCTAATTTTGGTCGACTTTTATAAATGCGCAAAGCATTTTTGTTGAGGTTGATGTCACTTAATTGAATAACATTCAATCACTCCAATCAATCAGAAGGGAGTCTCTAACTTTCTTCATCTTGATGTTAGAAAGGTATCGAATTGACACAGGTAATTTGCGGATTTTTCAGTCGCAATAGGAGATCGGTCGGGAACGCACCGCTCATTCACGTTTGAGGAAAATTTTAAAGTGCAATTATATATCTGGACGTTGGTTCAGAAGAAAGGATAAGGGTTATCGAAAATTCTCTGTGTGGCTCAAGTTCGACAAGAAATTAATTAAAAATCAACATTTTGCGAGTAAGGAATCATGGGAGAAAAATATCATAATATAAGAAATATAGCATGAGAGGAAACTATCATGCGGAAAAATGATCTTGCCGTAAAACCCAAATGAAAGAAACACATATACCATGTGAGAAAACTATCGATAACAAATCTCTGAAGCAGCTAAAATGCAAGACAAATATCGGGGGAGACAGGCGTGGAAAATATCATGCGAGGAAACTATCATGGGGAACAACTATCATGGGAAGAATTTAACAAAAATGAACACTATCTTGCGAGAAAGCAATCAACGATAATAATTTCTCGCATGGAATTACTCTTGCATGTTGGTTTTCTTCTATGTTTAGATCGTATATAAATAAATAAATCTAAATATCCCCAGTGGTTCTTTTTGAAAGCCACTATACAAAAAGCCATACAGAGTTTCAAAAGTCATTGAATATTCATTAGACGGTGAAATTCTGACTCAAGGCTATAAATTCCTTTTTTTTCGAAGTCTTAGCCATATTCATAAAAGTGAAGATACATAAATCCTACAAACAATAAATCAACATTACTATTTAGTTTTGTAAATTGTTTAAACATTTTATTTGGTAATTATCGTTTAGTAATAATCTCAACTATTTCGCAAAACTCTTTGGAATTTCTTCAGGGAACTGCTAGTTTTTAGATCAGCGCTATTCTTGGACTGAGTCCTGCTGTACGAAATGTTTTAATTGTAATTAAGCTGGGCACTGGCATATATTAACCTATTCCCAAAAGAATCGAATAAAAAAGAATAAAAAGGCACCTGGTTAAGGATTGTCTACAATCATCTTGCGTTCTTGTGGTCCAGGATACTGAGATACAAACGCAAAAACAAATGTCTTCATTAATGTGAGACCTTCGTTTTCGAAAAACGAGAATAGATAACGCCACCGTATGTTCATAGGTTGGGTTTCGGAGTATTGAAAAGTAGACTCCCATTTCAGCAGAAAAACCATTAGGATTGACGATACCAATTATTCAGATGATCAGATGAACCAATTATTGCCAGTCAATCCACAAAAGATCCACAAAGTGGAAATGTGTAACGGAACCTGGTGTTCTTGAAAAGGATTTTAGAAATGATGTTAATTTATCTCGCTAAAGAGGAGGTGCTATGACCCTCAGTCCCCACTTCTCGTTAGCACATTGAATTTATACATCCCAACAAATAACCCTTTTCCAACCTTCCCTCCATGTACTATCATTACAACCTAAGACTTACAGAATCCCTAGGCCGATCCTGGCAGCAGAAGAGAAGGGTGTCCTGGTCACAGTGACTCGACATGCTTGCTTTGATGCCATGACTAAGCTCGTCGGATGGTTGGGTTCTTGTCACCGTGACCAAAACGTTTGTTACGTTTATTCATGCCGAATAAAAAATGTTGAGCCTGAAGATCGTCCTAGAAATTTAATGAGTCGAACAAAAAAATTGTTTGCTCTGGTGAGAGTTTTGGCCTTGATGTTCGAGCCTTTCTGAGGTTCATCCCACCCACGCGTCGACCAGCGATGCAACTACGACCTCGATTCTAAAGTAATTGCCCTCAAAGAAGAAAAAAAAAATATGAGTTTAATCGAGTATAACTTACATTTGACCGACAATAGTAAATTCAACTCTAAAAACAAAATCTCTAATTATTGCCAACTAAAAGCTTTCACCTTTGTCGTCCACATCTTATGATATATGAGGAAATCCAGCGTACCTTAAGATTTTCGTTTAAAATAAAAATTCAAATCATTAGCACACCAAAACATCATCAATGCATCAAAAATTAATTGATAAAAATATGTCGAATTTCTACACAGGTGCACACAAAAATAAAAAAAGTAGTTAATTTCAAAAACCGAACCTACATAATATTCTTATGTATTTTGACGCGCTGAATTTGAATTTCAAGTTAGAATTGGTCCACCACCCTCAATTTTTTTCAAATCGTAAAAAACTTACGAAAAGTTCATCGACCACTTTTTTTTTTCCTCATGCATGTATGTAGAGTAAAGTATCACTTACTTTTTGTTATATGCCCTTATTTCATAATTTATACATCAATTTAGTGTTTAAAATTATAAAATAATAAAATAAAAGTCCGAGAAACGTACATGAAATAATTTCAAAATTTTTCGTTTAAAATAAAAATTAATTTTAAATAATCTATTTAGTGGAATAAAAAATGATACTTAATACAGTTAGTTTTTCAGCACTCACTATCTGTATAACTTCAGGTTTCTAGGCATTTCTAAGCTTTTTTTGAGTGTGCTCTTTAATTTTCTACATCTAAAATAAAAATTACGCTGTCGAAATTTTTTTTTAATTCCTCCAAGTTAAGTTTGTAAATTTTTGAGGCACATTAACTTTTCTGGGCTGAATTTTTTCGTTTTTGTATATAGAATATGCACAAAAAATTTGATTACAATATATAATTGCATCAAAAAGTTATGAAAAGAAAAGTGTAATGATCTAATTTTCAAAAAGAGCGAGGGACGTGTTTTTCTTAGTTCACCATTTCAATATTATTAGTGGCACACCCGAATATAAACATAGATTATATCTACTTAGTTAAGTAACTACAATAATTATTTCAATTTTCATGTGGATCAAACATTGCATCAAAAAGTTACAAAGTTTTGAAATAAAAAAACATTGAAAGGGACAAATAATTTATATTAAATTTCGTTGTTTTCACGTAATTAAATAGCTGTATATTCAAAATTAAAACATTTTGTGTTGAAATATACTTTCTATTTAAGTCCTATTTAAAAAATTACACCAATAACAACTATTTTAATGAACTATATTTTTATATCTGCTAGTGACATAAAATCCTAAAGTACGCTGGATTTCCTCATATGTACATGTCCACATCCACCCTCTTGTTACTGATTAGTTTCTCATGCTAAACAAATTCTGTGAACTAAGAAGAGCGAACTAAAACTTCCCATAGTTTAGCAAAATGCAATTAGTTGCGGCATTAAGAAGATCGACAGATTTCAATTTCAATAACGATTTTTATTTTTATTCAAATGATATCCTAACAGAAACGGAAATAATTAAATACTATAATTTCATTTCAAAGAAACTAAATATGGAAACTTATTTAATTTTTAAATTATTTAAGCAAAAAAAAAAAATTTAAAAAAAAAATCCTAAATTACAATTACATAATTCCTAAGTTAATTATTTTTTTTTATATTAATTCTCAACCAACAGTCAAACAAAGAAAAAAAAGAATGTTCTCTTCCTTTCTATCTTCTTTTTAGCTAACTTTCTTACTCAACAAATTGATTTCTCTTGTTTCTATTTTTATTTATTTATCCTATTCTTTATTTTATGTTCTTATTAATTTAATAGATTTGATAAAAAAATTTTATACAATATGTATAGAATAGCATTCAAATGTCGTTCCTATTACCGAAATTTACTAAACTAATATACCTTCCCTTTCTCTCCTCAAATATCATATCATTCTTCTCTTTATTCTTTTTTTACTTGCGACTTATAGGTACTATAACTCGAGATTTTGATCAAAGTTGACATTACGATGATAGCGAAGACTAAAAAAGTGGGTCTCGCAATTCTGTCTGTCTGTCTGTTCGACAGGCTAAACGACTCGGCCGATTTTCTTTAAACTTGGTACATATCATTTTTAATTTTTTCCCCACACGTTTTTTTCTTTTTTTTCTTAAGACCAAAAATAACGGTACCCCCCATACGATTTTTTTTCGAAATTTTATAAACATTTTTTTTTTCTCAAAAACTGTTCAACAAATTTTAAAAATAAAGATACAGAAAAATTTCATTTAATCAAATCTAGGTATTCGTTGAAAAAAATTTTCCCAAAAATGGTTATTGAGGGTACCCCCCATGGAACCATTTTTTTTTGTTTTTAATTTTCTCAAAAACGGTTCAACCGATTTTGATCATTTTTTTTGCTAAAGCTCCCCAAAAACATAAATAGAATTGTGTACTCAAATTTTCAAAAAAATTTTTTTTGGATTTCTAAAAAAAACTTCAAATTTTTTTTTTCAAAACTCAATATTTGGAAAACCCCATGCTAGATTTTTTTTAAACTTGATAAATAAAAGTTTCTCAATATGATCTACAAGATGTGGAACAAAATTTTTTATTTTACCTAAAAATTAAGGTACCTACCATACAAATGCTAAGAAATTAAAAAAAATGGTTTCCAAAAATCGTATTTATCTCGAAAACGGCAACGAGAATTTTGATAAAATTTTTTTTCTTTCAATTAATTTTTACGATCTTTAATTTAATAAAAAAAATTTTGAAATTAAGATATTACAGCTTGTACCTACCATAGAACGATTTTTTCGAATTTTGAATTTCTCATTATCCACATAACGGATCTTAATGAAAATTTTTATAGAGAAGCTTCTAAAAAGTCTAAAACACATTGCATTTCAAAACTTTAAAATAAATATTTTTTAATTTTTGAAAAAAAAAATCTATTTTTTTCTTTTTTTTGAAAATTCGATATCTCCGAAATGGGTCAATATTTCTTTTCGTAAATTTAATTTTTATTCGAACAATAATAAAATCTTTAAATTAGCGTACCAAAATTTTTTCTTAAAAAGCTTTTAAAAAGTTTGTATATAAAAGCTTCTTTTAAAGAAATCACTACAAGGACTTATAATTTTTGTTCTTGCATAAATTCATATTTGCATAGCATTCTGTTACTACTAAAAGAATTTAAAAATTAATTTTATCCTTATGAACAATTTTCTCAATAACATTCGTTTTTAAAATTCCCAGTCGATTACATAGGAGCAAGTTCGTGCGACCCAGTCGTGCATTTTATTTTTGTTGTTGATGCATTGAGCGCATTTATGTTTTTTTTTTTTATCTACTCGTATATCTAGACTAGACTCGAAAGTGTAAGTACAATGACAGAAAAATTTGAATTAGATATCGGTTGAATTTGAATGATTAATATATTACATATGTACATATATATATATTTTTTTTCAATAAACCAAAAATACCAAGTTTAATACCAATTACTCCTTTGGGGTGGTGCACCGCTCCAATGGTTGTGTATTTTTTTTTGTTTGCTTATAGTTTTAAGTTCGCATAAAGCTTACATACAATTACTAATCACTGTTCAACGATATTAATTCTACTTCTCGTAGTACACTTTGTTTATTACCCGACACGAAATTATAATTATGTTTTTTGTTCTATTTTTTTTCTGGATTTGATAGTAAGTAACAAATTTCTCTTATTATTATTTTTTTTTTTGTAATCAAAAAACTTAGTTCAAAAAAAAATATAAATTATAATTAAAAAAAAAAACTAAAGTGATGATGGTTTGATGATAGCTGCTGTTACAGGGAGATACTGGTGTCGTCCCGATGTTCTTAGAATTTGGATCATCTGGTCGAGTGTAGATGGTGGTAGGCTCGACGTCTTAGGCTTGGATTTTTCAAACTGTGGTCGCATGCAATGCCTCACAGGGTACTTGTAGAATTTTGCTTACGCGAATGATGGCGAATAGAGGTCACATGTATCGGTTCATATATGATCGTATCCAGTGATGGCGCTTATATGTCGACTGTTACGATCGTACATTTCGTACGATAAGGCGCGTGGCTGGATTTCACGGTGCACATATTAGTTCCTTTAGCTTGACGTTTGGATGGGCGTTTCGTCAAAGATGGTATTAACGTCGTGGAATTGATGTAGGTGCTCTTTGGTGCTGGTAGGGATATTGGCGTTTCGCTGGACAACTTTTCTGTGGCTTTCAGATGGCGTGGGTGGCTGTGTTGCTAGGTCTTATTATTGGGTAGTGTATAGTGTTAGAGTTTTGTCACAGTTTTTTTTTTTTTCTTTGTAGTTTGTATGAGTTACGTAGAGTTTATTTTTGCGCGTTAAGGTTTTGGGGTTAGGTTTTAATGAAAGGGTTTCTTTTTTTTTAAGATTTGCTAAAATTGACCCGAATTTATTCTTAAATCTTTAACTTAAAAAAATTAACTTTTCGCAAATTAATAAAAAAATAATTAATACAAAATACGGACTTTTCCAGACCAACTAAGAGAGTGATCTAACGCGGCGCTGCCTTTTATAGCCATCGGCAACTCTGGTTCTGGTTGGCGGCGGTAAAAATTTAAGGGAGCTGAATGCGGCTTGAAAAATGGCTTTCAGTTAGTTCCGGTTGGTGCATTTTCTGGGCGTATTTTTAACTTAAAAATTCCAAATTTAGCTTGACAAGTCATTTTATAATTATTAAAGAATAGGTGTGATAATATTTTATTTTTGTAGTTAAAAACGGCCTAGAAAAGCTCACCGGAAAGACTTCCACGATGGAAAAATACATTATCACTCATGTATATTGGTGATCGCGATTTTTCTCTGCCATGAAATTGTGTTATTTCATTTATTCCTTTTATGTTCTCTTACTTTTTAGCACGTTTTTGTTTATTTCGAATTATCTCGCTCTCATCCAACATCTGCGAATAAGTGTCAACCTCCACCCCATGTATCGTAATTTACGCAAATAGTTCACAATCGATGTCCCAATC
This sequence comes from Chrysotoxum bicinctum, assembly GCA_911387755.1. Lineage (NCBI taxonomy): Eukaryota > Metazoa > Arthropoda > Insecta > Diptera > Syrphidae > Chrysotoxum > Chrysotoxum bicinctum. Next base: position 197,828,805 of record OU426988.1, on the reverse strand, counting down.
TCCTTCACTCAGCATATGTACCAACCGCATATCATCAAACCATTCCCACTTTTATACTTTAAAGATAAAATGGTTGAAATCTACGCTTTATACATCCCATAATCCTCAAACTTAAAGTGACTGTTGGCTTTGAATTAATTTAATTTTTAAAAACAAACTATCGAACCTATTATAAATGACTAATTAATAAATGATTATGACTAAAAATAATGTTAACTTCCTCACAAATGCATCCACAGAAAGTCAATTTTTTGTGTGAGTTGTAGGCCGGCGCCATTATAAGTCCGTATTTCTTCGAAAATGATGATGACATTGCCATCAGCATCAACAGAGAAGGCTACCGAAGTGAACGATATGTGGTTTTAACAAAAAGTTGCTGCATACCACATGGCAAAAGCCGCAATAGAGGCATTCTGTAAAATCGATTTCTTAAATTTGTATTTTAAAGCATTTTTATTTTAGAAAAGATATCCTACACTGAACCATGGCACTAAAACCCCCCTCTCCTCACAATACCTAACTTAAACCTAACCGATTGATCACATGTTCTCTATTCTAAAATAAGATTTAATACCAAGACATCCGAATGCTGAAAAATATACAAACTTATTGATGGTGGGCGAAATGCATTGATAGATAGATAGATAGAAGGCAATCAACTACAGAGCTCAAGCCAGCGATAACATCGACCGATAACGAGGTTGTTAAAACAACATATTATTACCCTTTGTTAAAATAAAGCTTCCACACCTACCTGGACATCGGCAAGCGAAACCTCAACTTTTGATAACAAGGTACTTCACAACCCAGAATCCATCAGTAATAGCTACTCCACGAAAGATAAACAAAATACTGTGATGAGTGAAATGTATATAATAATTGTATTAAATTTTTAAGACCTTCTAAGAAATATTATATTACCTAAAGTTATCACCATACCTTTCTGTGAAGGCTAAACTATCTAAACTTGTCCACTTAAATTATCCACTCAAAGCGTCAAATATTTTTGTGTACAATTTATTCCCTTGCCAAGACAAAGGCAAGAAGACCCAGACTCAAGAAAGATAAAGTAGGATATCCTGTTTTGAAAAGCTCCTCCTTAAATTCCTGTATCTTGGTCTCCACTTTTCGAAGTTCGTCTACTTGTGGCAGCAGAGCAGTGCCAAGACTTATTGTCTCCTGCAAGTTGCCTCCCTTTACTCATTATCACATGAGTGAGTTTGTGGAAAACCTGCACGTGGTTCTATTGTACCTGCTATGTCAGAACGCAGAAAATCATTATACAAAGTATTCACCTATACAAAAACAGAACACCACATTCACAGACACACCTCTATAGTGAAAGTGCTAATTAATAAAATACGAAGACAGGGAAATGCTGCAGTTTTGTCTATTGTGAGAATGAAAATGTCTTCGCCACTTGCAGAATATCCTTAAGGTGTGAATTAGAATTTACGTGTGGTTTCCTTAATGCAACGTGAATCTTTCCGAAAACAAAAAAAAATTAAGGAACGAAGAAAACTTAATGAGGTGCAGCTGTATGGTGTGGCGTTTGTCAGGATGCTTAACGGCACCTGCCTGTGAATCTTAAACCATCTTAGAAAGTCACGCAGATTTAAAGGAGAAAGTATGTAGATGTGGCACACTATAAATGTGAAACTACATACTCCACAGACTTAGACATCTTGCTGAAGTTGGTAGTAAAGAATTGTAAATTACACTGTCCTGACGGAAGTGTAGTTATGTTTCGTTGTATAACGACTTCCTTATATTTTGGAGAATCTTAGGATAAAGTAAGCTATGCTTTAAACATGTGACTCAGTTGTTTTATATTATATCTGAAATAGGCAAGGGTAAAATCATCGTAAAGCAGATCGGAGTCCATTGAAACTTTGAATTTGGTTAGGTTATGTTAGGTCAGAAGTATTGAATCTTGCGAGGAGGCAACAAATCGTCCAAGAGTATTTTGTAATGAAGATTTCTCACCGGGCTCCGTCGAAGAACCCTGTCATTCCTGGCGATAAAACGCACACATGAAGCGTTAAGAATTGTAAGTCACTAGGGCTTTAAAAATTATTTTCTGATAAATAAAGGGTGTCTACTCGTAGATTGTAAAGTTTCAGCAGCCGATAATCTGAATTGCGCCTAACCACGGCAAAGAGCCAACCCATCTTCTTTGGGGTATGAATTTGGGCCTACATCCCTTTAAGTTTGCGTTGATTACAGTATAGCATGATTGGCGCTAGAAAATCTGCCGGGTAATCTAGATTTTTGGCAAAAACTAAAGAAAGAACACAATCCACAAGTATTCGAACAAGCTTGAATACATCAGCAAAGCTTGACTGTACCGTGTATGTGCATGGCGGCATCGTCGGAGAAAACCTAAGTTGGAGTACAATAATAATAACTCTTACCTAAACCTATTTAAGGGATTGTGACTACCCTTAAAATGTTGAAACACAGTGCGAGCGTATAGGAAGTTTGGAGAGGATATAAAAGGAGATAATGATGCACATTAGTTTTGAGTGGCTAAACATCGCAATGTCAGATTTATACCGGGCCGGTTAAAGCAATCCACATTCGTGTAGTGCAGTAAAGAAAGAATCTCTGAATTTAGCGGCACATCTGAAAATGGGCTCTAGGGTAAAGCGATGCACATTCCCTGAAGCGCGAGTATTACGGTTGAATTGTGTAAGGGGAGGAATGTACGAGTAACTGGCTATTTCACTATAACAATATTTATAAAAAAATAACGGTAAAATATTAAAAGGCAACCTAAAGCGGGGTTTTTGGCTCTGTCGAATGAGTAGTCATTTCACACAAGGTGGTCTGTGATGCACATACCAAGGGCCAAGAGTTGTTCTTTTTCCTCAATGCAAGTGCCGCTTAAGGCTTGCGTCCTGGAGGGTTTCGCTTTACCGGCAGAAGGAAGCATTGAATTTTTGAAGCATTAAATTCTGCGCGGCTTACGGGACACCAACTGACAATGCCCTCGGAATCCAAATTTAAATATACGCCCATGTTTCGGAATTCGATAGAAAGTGAATCACTTTTGAATTTCACGTGAAATGAAATTGGATGTTCTAGATTTCGACCGATTTCGAAAACTTCGAAATTGCTTCGAACTGTCAGAACTGAAGGATCATCCTTTTTTTATTTTGTTTCTAAAGTGAAATTCTTGTGCTTTGAACATGGATGCAATATTATTGGCAATTTTAATGGAAAGAAGGAGGCAGAATTCAAAAGAAAAAATAAGAAGACAAATTTTGCGAGACAAGTCAAATGTTTTAGATTTACCTGACACAATGTGAGTGTGTGAATATTATTCATATGATAAATAAAGTTAATTCTTGATTGATTTGAGAAACCTCTCGCAATATTAAGATGTTCCTCCATCCACTTCAGGAATACCTTCTCTTGCCGTATATTTTTATGTTTCCCCCTAAAAAAAGAATAAATAAATTCTAAAAAATGAGAAAAATAAATATTTTTCTCTTCCATTTTCCTGGAAGACGAAGAAATATACACAAACTAACTGCAGTTTCACTAATTTCACTGACAATTCACAAACAAAAAAAAAAGTGATCTGAATCCGTTCAGAAATCGGAATGAACCGAAATGCAGAACACCAATTTTCATTTTCGAAATTCCATTTCACAATTACGAATTGTGGAACACCCAAATTCACTTTCGCCAAGTAAATTCACAATAAGTCAAATGCAGAACATGGGCGTTTTTCAGCGTTTCATACGCGGCCGTTCTGAATCTACAACTCAAGAACAAGGACGTTAATCTAGAAACAAATACGAGAAGCTGGGAGTACTGTCATCAGCAAAACAATTTAATAAATAAGAAGTTCCAGACAAAAGATCATTTATGAATATGAGAAAGAGAGTAGGGTAAAAACTGAGCCTTGTGGCACACCAGCATTTATTTTATTAATAACACCTTGAAAGCTTGTATTGACCGGTTTGAAAAATAATTTTTAATCCAATGGAGAAGAAATTCGTGAATACCAAATGCAAGAATTTTGGATAATAGAGTTTGAATGCTTTTGAAATATCAAGTGCAATGATCGTACTTTCTCCAAAATGATGTAGAGATATGTGCCATTGTTCAGTGAGATAAACCATCAGATAACCAGTGGACCAATTGATATGAAGGCAATGCTGACGGGCGTTATAAAGCTTTTGTTCTTCAAAATCTGATAATTTATCAGCGTTTCCATAGCCTCGGAAAGAAGGGGCGTAAGTGCAATTGGGCGATAGTTAAATGGGGAAGAAGAGAGATTGCAAAGCTTACCCAACTGGTTTACCATAGTTGAAGAGCACCTCTTCAATACAATGAAAGGGCAAAACATATTATCCGGGGCATTGCTTTTTTAGGTATACATCAAGCTTCTTAAGAACTCTTGCAACTACACGAGTGCGAAGGAAGATTTTGAAATCGTTAGCGCTCCTGAGTACTGGTACTTAAGGAGTGTCATTGAAAACGAGCCTTGGAACCGAAAAAATTGGTGTCGTCGTTGATAACAGGTCTTTCTAGCTTGCTTGAACTTATTCCGATTTTCTTTAGTTGGGTTGACCTTATATCATCGGAAACTTACTTCTCTGACCCTAATAATATCCTTAGAGCTCGAATCAAACCATGAATCCTCTTTCGGTTTGAAATGGCTTTCTTAATTCGGCATAAAATTTCTTATTCCGAAAGTTAAGACAAGTTAAAGTTCCTGAAAAAATCATTTAGACCGTTTCAGTTGGCTTTCTCGTATTGCCAAACGGTTCTTGTAGGAATTATTGCCCTAACTTGGATTTTTTGACATGAAAAATTTGCATATACATGTATTTTTCAGGGTCAGAGGTAAGCAACAAGTCTAGAGTGGTGGCGGATTGACCTTCAACGTTAGGAATTCGAGTAAGCTCGTGAGCAAGCTGAGTCAGGTTGTTAAGCTCAGAAAAAATATCGGCTTACCTTCCTTCAGATGCTGCGGGCGGGATTGTACGGCGGGCTTGAGTCGTATGGCTTATCCAGGGCTTCACTGAACTCTCTATCGTTTTCCTCCCATACGCACAGACAGGCCTTTGCGCCTGGGTGCTGGGTTGGTCAACTTTAGTTGATGTTCTTTGGGGCCTGCTCAGCTGAATTACCAGCGAGTCGGAATCCTACATACCTTGCCTTTTGCTTGTCTTTCCAGGTTCCTATCGACCTCCTCGCGGTGTCCGTGGATAGGTTACGAGAGTAACTAAACCAACTAGATGGGAACAAAAACGGGATGGTATCCATTAAAAGTAGGAATCCGCTAAGGAGTGTGTTACAACTCACCTGAGGAGTACGCATATCTGGACGTGGTTTCTACTTCGATCAGGTCTGGAAAAACGTATATCTTATAAGACTGGTAGGTCTTGGGCTTTTGCATGGAAGTACCCATCTACAAGTGTGACCCAATTGGAGGTTGCGAAGCCCACCAGATACTATATTCTGGTACCACGGGAGAGAGTTGCCCAAGGAAAGTGAGCAGTATGTCTTCGGGCTCTCTTACTCTATCTCCGATAGAGAGGTGCAGCTGTCGCATACAAAGCGATCAATCCATGAAGTTTTTAAACAATAGCGTATCGTCTTCGGGCTCTCTTATACTGTCTTCGGATGGTGAGGTGCAGCTGTCGCGTGCGTGTTTGCTCTCCTCAAGCTATCTATGAGGTAGGCCCCCCTAGTGGGAGTATCATGGTGGCTGTGGTTTATTCCATAGCGGAGACATATGGTTTCCAGGCGTGCCTGGATTCAAGAGGTGTAGATAGACCTCGCCTTTAAGCAAGAGGTGTGTTCATGCCTGCAACATGACACAGCTTTGCTACTAAGATGGCTTCGGCTATCTTGGGGTTAATGGTCAGGACTCAATCTGACTCCGATGGTGGTAGGCCACTCGTGGGGTTAATGCGTAATAGCCAGGTTTCCACGTTAAACACACGACAGTTCTTCCTTCAGATGCTGTTTCCAAAATTGCCCAGCCACGAAGAATTGTGTACATTGAAATTATCCGTAACAATGATTTTATTATCTAGAGCTTCAAGACGGTAAACTTAAACGACATAAAATAGAATTTTTTATTTGAACAAGTGCCATATTGTTGTTTAAGTTGATAGGTTTACCCTTGAGCCTTACTTCGGACGTACTGTTAAATTCAGGGATTCTTTCTTAGCTGCACTACACGAATATGAAATGCTTTATCCGACTCTATATTTCCCTCCATTTATAATATTCAGACATTCAAAACAAATGTGCATCGGTAACTCCTTTTAAATCACCTCCAACTTTTCTAAAATTCTCGCACTGTGGTCAAACATTTTAAGGGTAGTCATAATCCCTTAAGTGCGTGCGAAATTATAAAAAAAAAAAAATAAGCAAACTAAGTTCCTTCATATAAAGCGAGGCCATCGTGTGGGAAAAAATGCACTATGTTATTTTTTTTCCTATTATACGCACACTCAAGGGGTAATGAATACCCATACAATGTTATACACAGTGCGAGCAATTGGGAAAATAGGATAGGATTTAAAAGGAGACAACGATGCCTATTGGTTTTGAGTGTCTGCACATTGCAATGTGTGGGAAATATTGAGCCCGGTAAAGAATTAAACATTCGTGAAGTGCGGCTAAAAAAAGAATCTCTGTACTTGACAGTATGTCCGAAAATGGGATCAAGGGTAAACTGATGAGCATTGATAGAAGTCGAGGATACATTCTGATAGATCAGAATTTTTAGTTACCTTGCTGGGAAGGTATGTATACTATTGTTCCCAGTATAGAAATATTCAGGATAGAAATTCTACTGAAGCTACAATTTGAATATCACGGATTTAACGCGAATTCCATTGGACTATTCTACTGCAATTTAAAAAAATCCTTATAATACCTACAAAAAACTAACTCATTCTAAAATAGTTGTTGCTTATCAATTTTTAAACAAACTTTTCTGACTATGTCTTGATATTAAAATCAATCCTTCTTCTGCAATATAACACGCATGTTAATGCTATTTCTTTAACACAAATTATGTAGGTATATCTTAACTTCAAATAACCTTCACCCAAAATACAATAAACCTCATTAACAAGCACCTACTCCTTTCTGCAACCCACACATCCTGTCCTACATCTACATTATTATACCTTGAACCCTCACGTGTGTAACATGTCACTGTCTAAGGAAGTTGGATGACTATGTAGTTGAGAAACTCCGATGGCAAGCGTTTTAAATAAAATTTATACAAATTGATTTTGAACGCAATTAGTTGTTGAAGGTTTGTTCGTTCCTTGGAGAGGAACGAATACAAAGTATAAAACTACAATAGTTATTTTTGTCCTTTGAATTTTGATATGTAACTCAGGCTTGCCAGATAATACACAGCATAATAGCTCAATCATAACTCAGCAATATATAATCCAAATTTAATATTGGACGATGTTTTTTTGGTATACAAAAATCAAATTAATGAAACGCTTTTCTCCTCTAAAGGACTATTCACATGAGAGCGACCATCGACCGGCGAATGAACGAACATTCGCCTACTTTGACATTTCGTTCACATGCATTTTTTTTATTCGTCGCGAATGGCGTTTACTCAGACAACTTAGAATGATTTTGAATTTATTTATTTTCTCAAATTTCTCTCATTTTAGCAATTACAACGCAAATTTTAATATATTAATATTAAATTAAACTAGATTTCTACCCTTTTCTAAAGTTCTCATGAAGAATTTGGGCTTATATATGTCTTAAATCCCATTTGTTTTTTTATTCGTTGGTCGCTCTCATGTCTCTCATGTTAAATCTACCCATAATGCAGTACTTTTTATTCACTGAATATACTCATTGGTTTTGACATTTCATATCAACCGCAACCATCTTCACTTAAATACAGGGTAGGTCAAAAGTGACTTCCTAATTTAAAGTGATAAAAACTTTTATAGACTAAATTTTAGAATCAGAAAGTATGATTTATCTAGATTTTTTTTGGGCTAAGTATGGAATATAATGTCCTTCAAAAGAGCACGAGCTTCATGTCCACAGAGACAGGCTCTTTTTAGAGTGTTTTCGATAATATATCGTCGGTCATAATTTTGAAATTAGGAAGAAAATTTGACCCACCTTAGATCATGTAGCTTACTACTCTTTACTACTATTACTCTTTGGGCGACTTTTTCTGCTCCTATTTGGGACTCAAACATTATTAAATTAGACTATCGAACTAGTTCAAGACATGGCAACCCTGGTTACTACGTAATTTACCGCAAGGAATGAGTCTGCATAAAATAATTCTTCAAAGAAAGTAATAGAGAAAGAAAGTAAAACATTTGAGTATATACCTACGGTTTTCTGGGAGGTGATGTTTTATACTTTATGCTTGGTGGGAAATTTGTTTTGAGGAAAATATTTAAAGCGGACACAGATAGCGACAAAAACAAATAAGCATACTATAGAATATCTAATATTTATAGTTCAAATTTAAATAGGTATTCATTTTAAGAGAAAAATTCTCTGCCATTTACTGAGGAGGGAACCTATTAAAAAGTGGATGTCTTACATAACTCTCTTTGGTTCCCAGAAATATTGAATTCATGGTAAACTTCTAACCTAATGGTCCTATTAGCTCTCCTCGTTTCCCCAGTTCTCACACAGTTAAAGTTTGTAAGTGTATAGGCCCTGCAAAAAGGGTTATCAAGTAAAAAGAGGTAAGTTTCCGGTGTTTTAGAGCCAACCCAACTGAGGAAAACCGGAAAAAGTTCAAACAAGCCCAGAAAGGCCTGCAGCGCCCATATTTTTACATGTCCAACAATCAAGGCAAACAATACTGTAATATCCCAAAGGCAGTAAGCATTGTTGGTCATTTGTAAAAAATATGAGGGATTCTTCGTCCTCCTCGGTTACTACGCTTATTATCAATGACACTCCTTTTGTTAGCTCTATTGAAAAAGCTAACTTGTTTGTTAGGCAGTTTGTCGCAAATTTCACCTTTCCGGATAGTGTCATGACTCCCCAAGTTCTTGAACGCGTTAATTATTCTATGGGACAAATCTTTTCCTTACTCGTATTGTGGCGGGAGTCCGTAAAGATCTCAACATACATAAATCCGCTGGTCCGGATGGTATCAGCGCTATTATTCTGAAGAGATGTTGTTCCACGCTAGCAAAACCCCTGCGTAAGCTTTTCCATCTATCCTATTCTTTTGAGATCGTTCCAATTAGTTGGAAAACAGCTCTTACTATCGTCCAATTGCAATTACGTCCTTTCTTTTCAAAGTCATGGAAACCCTGATAAACTATCAGCTCAAGAAAGATTTTGAAGAACGAAAGGTCCATCGGTGATTTGATGGTTCTGATAACCACAAAATAAACGCTGGTGTGAAAAAGGGCTCCGTTTTGTCCCCGACACTCTTTCCTTATGTTCTAATCCACTAAATCGTTTCGCTGACGAAAATGCCCCCAACCCTTTTTATTCAGTTTTAAATTCACATCCTTGTCCTTCGGCTGTGGATCTCCAACGGCAGCGTATGATAAGCTCATTAAATTCTGATCTTCACGGAATTGTCCAATGTCCAATAGGGAATCAAAAACCGTGTAAAATTTAATGCTTCGAAAACTCAATGCTGTTCTGTTTGTTGTTGCTTAAGCGTAACTCTTCCTCAATGACACTTTCAATGGGTGGCATCTAGGAGACTGAACAACTTTCAGTTCTAGGTAAGTGTATCACAGACCATCGTTTGAGTGATCACATATTTTACGTGGACGAAAACGCTGCTAAGTGCTAAGGTTTTCTCCGCCGATGCAATAATTTTTTTACCGCTTCTGACCTGGCTGTAACATATAAGGCCTTAAGTCTTTCCAAACTCGAGTACAATTCCCATATCTGAGCGGGTGCTATAACAACCCAATTGAGCCTCACATAATTCAAAAGAGACCTCTAACAACGATAGACGACCGTTGTCTAAGTGAAACATTTGTATCTCTCGAACACCGTCGCAATGTGTGACAGTGAAATAGCCAGTTGCATTCCTCCTTCAAACAATTCAACCGTAATACTCGAACTTCTAGGAATGCTCATCAGTTTACTTGATATTTCTAAAACATTTTAAGTAGTTGGCCTTTGGCCAGAAGTTCCCTTACTGAAAATGTGTGCGTTCTGGACATTTTTAAGTCTAATATTAAAAAAATAAAAGAGGCTTGGTGCGACCCACACTGATAAATTCCCATTTGTGGTCTTGAAAACTTTATATTTAGGTTTTTTCAACTAACCAAATTTTCAGTGAAACAAACTTTAGCTGTAATATTCAAACAAACATTATTTTAAGATTGAAAAGCATTTTAATTACTTAAAGAGATTTGAAATTGAGATTGTTGATGTATAAGTTGTTTCCACGTGACCCAGGAGGTAAACTTCCACATTCCACGCGTTTTTTTAACGAGTTATCCCCAACAGACCTATTCCTCACCTTTAGTTTGCTTGTGTCTTTTCAATTGGTTTTATGCACTCTGATAAATTTGTATTACTGCAAATCTTATATTATATTAAACAATTTAAAAAAAAAAATATAAATTGTTTGACAATTTATATTTTTTGAAATATGTAATAAATAAAGATCTCATTGTCCTGAGCAACAAAAAATTTTGTTAGATGTTACTTAGTTTAACCAAAATTGTCTGTTAGCACACTATGATTCAACTAGAACTTTCTTCGTTTTTTTCGTTTCCTGAACAATTTTAGAAATGTCGCTTAGTATACATTCTTACGGGAAGGTATCGATGTATAAAACAACATACTTTAGAAGGCACTATCGGTGTTCATACCCAAGAAATTCGACTTGAAATACAATTTAAACTAGTTTTCACTAGAATTTTTAATAGTTTTTTATTTAAAAATAAACTATTAATTCAATATTTGTCAACATCTTACCAATTGTACAAAATGATACTATGTATAAAATAAATTAAATTAGAAGTCAATATCACTACTAGTTCTCGAGAAATTTGAGTCGAAAAACAATTTTTACCAATTTTCAATAGAATTTTATATAGTTTTTTATTTTTTGTAAGAAAACTGTAAACTGTTTTTTTTTGAAACTTTCACCAGTTGTCAAACACATTATTTTTCGTAAAATAAAATTATTTTGAGTTTCAAATTGTTTTCCGTTCTTGGAATATCTTGGTTATGATTTATGAAAATTTTTTTTCAGTTTTTTTTTATTTAAAAAAAATAACGGTATGTTCATTTTTTTCCAAATTCATACCAAATCTGTATGACCTTATAATGAGTACATTAAATTTTATTTGAAATCAATAGCATTATTTTTTCGTGAGATATTTGAAACTAACCAAAATTTTTACTTTTTTTTTAAACCGTTATAGTGAAAAAACTACTCACTGAATTTTAATGAACGCCCTTTCAGCCTCTTTCGAAGTTATTATCTATTAAACAAAATTTATTTGAAGTCGATATCTTTACTCGTTCTTGACATATCATACGTACGTACACACACACACAGATATCTCTCTAAAAACGATTGATATAGCCTTTAGGGACCTTGAAACGTCGAGAAATGTCAAAAATTCCAATTTGACAAATCGGACCGATTACAATAACTCCCTATGGGAAGTTAATAAATACTGGTGTGCCCCAAGGCTCAGTTTTGTCTCCGAATCATTTTCATATATTCATAAAAGAAATTAACGTTAGCTAAGGTTAGGTGGGGTGATGATGCGCCAAGCCTTATAACCTCAATATAAACTTCGACATTCACAAATGAATTGAGATGAGCCCTCTTCCACCTTTTCGTCTTGGCACCTTCTGAATAAGTCAAATGCATTGGTTACCATTCTGCTCATGTTAGTTCCCATTTAGATGTGACCTGTCAGGTTTCCAATCAAGAGAGACAAATGAGGTCTGCTGAGCCAAAGATTTCTTGAGACGCGGCAGGTGTCAATTGTTGAACATCTGTTATTTGCGGTCTTAAGGAAACTGTGTGAATTCTATATTTTTATTGCTCCAATGGAATAAGTACCCAGGGTACAACTTAGCTCGGTTCAAGTGATGAACCGTTTTTGACCAGTTCATCAGCCATTTCATTTCCATAAATGTCACGGTGTCCCGGGATCCATCAAAATATGACTGAATTTGTTTTCCCGAACAATCTTAAATCACTACGGCGAAGAGCAACCAGTTTTGACTTCGTGACAATTGACGAAATGGCCCTGCTCGCCGTCTGGCTATCTTTGAAGATTTCAATATACTTTTCCGTCAGTGGAACATGTGGAAAAATATTTTGCGGTCTCGCCAACTGCAAGCCCTTTCGCCTGGAAAACAATGCAACAGTTTGGGAGCTTTAATGATCTATTTATGGGTGGTTTGTCTGAGAAGATGCCTGACCCTACCACAGATTTGGTTTTTGAACCGTTTGTAAGGACCGATATATGATTTGCGTTTATGACCCGGTTTTTCATCCATATATCCCTTTTTCGAATATTTGTTATTGTTAGTGCGACTGGGCTATAATCTATATATATATATTACGGTGAAATATAGTCTGTTTGAATGTCTATGTCAGTGAAGCTTACAATGGTTCTGTGACACTCTTTTTAGTCGTAGAGCACTTTTGGCCGCCAACTCCTTCGTGAATAGATCGAGTAGGGCAAGTGTCAGGAAAGTTATTAGGGCTGCGATTAGCGTGGTTCTCATGGGACTTGTTGAATTTTTGTCATGGCCTTAAAATTGGTTTTATTATCCAAAGCTGGCCACCAAACAAAAGAGGTGTACGGCAGAATAGGACTTGTAATGGCTTTGTACTTCCATTGAATGGTTTTGGGGCTGGGTCCCCATCTCTCGCCAAAAATTCTACCACAAGTGTAGAAGGCTATTGCAGCTTTTTTTCCCTTTCATTGATGTTCTCTTTCCAGTTCAGTTTACGATCGTTAACGTAACCGTGATATTTGGCCGTGCCAGTTACATTGAGCGGTGTGCTATTTATGATGGGGGAATTTCACTTCATGAAGTGCCGTCTCAACAGATTTGCCCTATGTAGACATGTTGGGCCTACGAGAGAACACTTTCATTTAGCTTGAGTTGAATGTGCTTCTCTATCAGCCTTTTAAGGGTCTTAAGAAGAAAGGAATACAGGATAATTGGTCTAAAATCTTTCGGTTCAGTGTGAATGAAATGTATGAAACTTCTTATGCACTTCATTAATTCGCTGATGAAAGTACCCTGAGTTTTTCATTTTAATTTCAAGATTCTTAGGCTTTGGAACTGAAACCGTAGTGTGTGCTAATGTCAGAGGATTTCGATCTTGACAATATTATACAAAGGGGTATTAACAACTGCGTGGAATTTAATTTTTCGAAATCAAAAAAATATCTTATTATTATATTTGAAGTAGCCGAAAACTTAGCGAAACTCTTAGGTTTCTTTTTTTTAAATGCAAACAAATTTTGATCCCTTTCATCCACACAAAACTCAGGCTTAACTCTCATATCTGGACGCGTACCCTATTAATAAATCTAGAACCTGATGGATGGAATCGAGCACAAAGCCTTAAAACGTATAAAAGGACACATACATTGGGAATGCTTTTGGTTTTTCGACGTTTGCTGTCTTCCATTGATTAAAAACATTTTCTCTCTTAACAGACCTCAAACGAAATAGCTAGTTTCATTCGGATATTTGGCAAGCTTGAACCTATTTTGGACTAACCGTGAAGTTCTTCCGCACTACTCGAATGTGAACTACTTTGCCATTCTTTAACTTGTGATATACAAACTCTTCATAAGACCAATGTGCATCGGCACCTCCTATTTAATCCTTTCGACTGTACCTTGTACACTTTTTGTCAAAATCTCTTGAGTGTGTTCAAATTATATACAAAAAATGTACATACTTCCATAGCATAAAATTGAGAAACTTCATTCGAACAGTTCCTCAAAATATACATACTCGTACATATGTAAGTCTGTCACACATGTTTAAAAAATCGTTTTACAACACCTGTTCAAGACATCAAGTGCTTCCCGTTCCACAAAGCCCAACTTGCCAAGAAACATGATTGCAGAACATGTTAACTTAATTCAAACTTAATTGCTTGTCGTTGCAAATCCGAAATTCTGACATATGACTGATTCATTGTGACGTTTTCACAGGTTGCTTCCACTTTTCAGAATTCTCCTCTATTCAGTTATATGTGGCTCTGGGTACTAAAGAACAAAAAAGTTAACACATCATAGGTTTTCGTAGTTTGTTTATTTTTCTTCGTTTTTTTTTCTGCGAAGTGAAAATTCCTTCAAATCGACAACTTTATCCCTTGGAAAACTTTCCAACATGGTTCCAAATGTTGAAAGGATTGGGCGATGTCCTCCCCTCAACTGGATTATAAACATTGTTCCATAAATTAGAGTAAAAACTAATCCAACTTTGACATAAATATCTCTTTGACACGCACAGCGTGAATCCTGTCTGTGCTGGGTGCACTTCTCAATGGAACAGACAGACGGTGAAATGATTTGGGGCATGTAATGTAATTTGTAGCGCTTCATTCTTGACAATATAGGGATAGGGTGTAGGAGCTCAGCTCAGGAAGGATACAAAATCAGAAAATCGGTACAACGTTGTCATGTCGTATGATATCGTATAGTTCAGTTCGCTTGAATTTCGCTGATTTGGGCCTTAAGGGCTGAATGTAAAAAAGCACAAGCGCAAGGCTATAGCAAGACAAGGATAAGGGGGGTTTTGTGCTCTTTTAATTTGCTCAATTAATATTATATACCTAAATATCAAAGAATTACGAGGGCGGTCCGATAAGTACTTAGCCTACAAAGGAAAAACAAACATTTTGTAAAAGTGGTGATTTATTTCTCAACATAGTCTCCTTTTAGCTCTATACACTTGATCCAGAGATGCTCCAACTTCTTTAACCCATCCGAAAAATAGGTTTTCTCGAGGTCTGCAAAGGCCTCCGTGGCGGCGATGACCTCCTCATTCGACTTAAATTTCTGCCCGGCGAGTGATTGTTTTTCTAGTTTGCAAACAAAAAAAGTCGCACGGAGCCGAATCTGGAGATGATGGGGGGTGGATGGGGCAGCAGTTCGTAAAGCAATTCGACCACTTTGGCCGTGGACACCGTGGAGGTGTGAGCCGGTGCCAGTGAGTAAACACGGCACCTATCACGCCGACAGCTTTCTCATGCCCAAAATTTCATGGAGGATATGACCCACGTGGTCTTTTGAGATGCCTCTTGTTTCAGCTATTTCGCGCACCTTTAATTAGAGACCTGCCAATACGAGATCGTTAATTTTAACACGTTATCCTCCATGATAGCCATTTTCGAGGCACCTGGGCGGGGCTCATCAAAAACCGATGCGCGACCACGTTGAAACTCATTATACCAATTTTTGACGGTCACCATCGAAGGAGAAGAGTCACCCACCGTAACCGTACACAGCATCCAAGCGCTCTTTGATTTCGTTGAGCGATTTAACTTCCAAGAACCAGAATCGAATCACCGACCGATATTGCTCTTTTTCCATTTTTCTAAAATTCGCGGACAAGCTTGCACACGTGATCAAAACAAAACTACGAATCCGATTTGGATGAAAATTTGACAGTAGCCGTCTTAGAGATGGTACTTGATGATAGTAAATCTCTCTTGCGATACCGACACCATCGGGCGGTGAGGCTAGGTACTTACCGAACTGCCCATACTGTTCCATACTGCACATTGCACATGTCGTAAATCGTCTATTTTATTGAGAAATGTTCATAGCTAGTGCAGTCAAATTTTCCTCGGTTAACCAATAGTTATCCGCTTAGTTATTGCTACTCACTTGGTTTTGGAAAGTCTGTTTACAAGGGGTCATTTACTGCCCTGGTTAAAATACATCCTAATAAAAAATACATACGTGCAGAAATAAGATTGGTTAAAAACAACCTTAAACTCGTTTAAAATCAAACAAGTGAGACAGCTAATATACAACCTGAAAAATTACTCGGTTAACATAACACTAGTCAACTTGGTTAATTACTTAAATAAATATGCTTAATTCGTTTAACCAAATTGGTGTGTAGTTTTAGCAATCTTCAGTTATTTAAAATAAGGAGTTGGATGTGTTACCTTACCATCACCATGCGGTTTAATTAAAAGAGAACATTATTAAGTTTTTTTTTTTTTATTTAACCATTAACCAAGTAAAATTAAATAAATCTGGTTAATTGTTTTTACCCAAGAACTCGCTTAATTTAAACAACATAACCATTTGCTTAGTGTAACCAAGAAGATTGTTTAATAGATATTAATTAAGAAATGTGTTAAGTTAACTAAGCGCAGAAATTTGATTTAAACACGTTACTCGTTTAAAGTGAACAATATCTATTGGAAAATCAGAATTAGATTAATATAACTAAGTGTTTCGGTTAACCTACCATTCCTTGTTGTTAATTTTAACCAATTTAATCGAGTTAACTACTTTAATTTTAGCAACATACACTTCGTCACTCAATTCTACGTTGTTTTTAACGCATTTTTTTTAACCCCCGAAAAATGCTCTCGGTTAGATTTTATTTTTCGGTGTTTATATTGTTATATAATATTAGACATAATAAAATTAGATTCCTAAAAATTAAGAAGCATATAATAACTCCACCCAAATATTTTGTTCTAGCTACGGGCTTGTGTCTAGCACATGGCGGTTCTTGTCACAAAGTGACAGTTTATGTGAGGCAAATGTGGGTGTACATACATCGATTATAGAATCGCGTTGCTGTACATAGTTTTTTTTTTATTTTTTGAATTTTGTCCATTTTGTTCCGGTTGTGTTAATCCCTGTGATGTTCGTGCAACGACAGGCGAAAAAACACTTTTTGGGTGATATTCACGTCAACGTCACTTAACTTTTTTGTTCGACTACAAGCAAAACGTTTTGTGATTTGGATGTAGAATTTCTGATGGTTAAATGCTTTAAGCGGGTACTTTTAAGTAGGTTCCTTTTTTTTTGTTGATGGATAGATACGTTTTATAGATCCTACAAAAAGGAGGACAATCCAAAAAGTTTCACTGGATATAATGAAATAGCATTATCAAAAAATGTCAGTTTCTAGGGAATTAGTATAAAAATACAGTGCTTGAAACAGAGCTACTTAACTTGAAAAAAGCTTACGTTTCCTTCTCGGGCTTAGCTTAAGTTCCTGCACGGAATCCGTTGCGGAAGTGCTACGCACAACCTAGAGGAAACGCATGTGACCAGTTTTAGTGCCTCTTAGCCTTAACCGGCCAGTTGTTTGAACTTAATTTGGCTAAAATTATAAGATATGATATTGTGGCAACACTTTCAGAAGAAAGAATAAAGAAAAACAAATGAATAAATAAGTGTTCAGAAAGAAGATATAATGAAAGAAAGATATAATGATTGTATTTAATAGAAAGAGACTACCGGTTATTTAGAAGAATATACTGAGAGAATAAAGATATGATCAGTTGTTGTGGATCTGTTAACGAGAAAAGACATTTTATTTGTCTAACCGAATATTATTTTAGTTTTGTATTAAGCAAAAGGTGTAACTGCTTACAATGTTATCGCTAAGCGCGAGTATCTGCCGTTAGGCTTGATCTCGTGAGTTGGAGTTGCGTACAACCTTTCACAGAAGTAGCTTGAAAACAAAGGAACCAAGAGTCTGTTGGGTATTTTAGATAAGTCATAAAGAAAACATCCCTCCACCTGCTACCAGATATACTTTTTGCATTTTGGGGTGACTTCAGATATTAGGATCCTCTTTTCTGTACCGTTTTATCTTTACAAGCAAAGTAAGCCCCCCCTACTTTGTTTCAATAGTTTCCCATCTATCCATATTCGGAGCGAAAACACATAACACCGGCAATGATTATGGGCCGTACTAACAATCAAATTAAGAGACGACTTTAATATTTGAGCGAAATGGAGCTCTATAAAGTTAACCATACATGTTATGAACTCAATATTTATGTGAACTCTAAACTATGAACCATTTATTGTACGGAACCTAAAAAATAAAATGCAGCATATACGTGTATGGTTAGTTATATAGAGTCCATTAAATAATGCTTCATTTCGCTCAAATATTAAAGTCGTCTCTTAATTTGATTGTTGCTAACAGTGGCGTAGATAGGGGGGTGATCAGGGGGATATATCCCCCTCCCCCATTGGGATCGATAATTGTTCAGCATAACCAGTCATGAACCAAATAAGTTAAAGAAACGCACTCTGAATTTTTTTTTTACGTCTCTCACCAATTGATAACATAAGTTTACAAATTTTCGGTTTGTAGCGAGTACCTCCAAAAAAAAGTATTTTCTAGACTAATTTTGACTCTCTGAACACGAAAATGGCACTCATTTATTTTTCAAAAGAAGCGTTTTCGAGATATAAGCAAAAAACCGTTTTTTTTTGCTCCTTTTCCATGTATGAGCCTAATTCTCAAAACCGGTCAAACTAATTAACATATTCTTTATGTTTTTGAACAGATATTTTGTTTGTCTTTCAAGCAGTATACGACTTGTGTAAATAGGCCCAACAATTATTAAGGAAAAGCCGTTCAAAGTTTCAAAAAACACAATTTTTCGCCGTTTTTAGAAAATCGCTTGTTTTAAGTCATTCCGTAAGGATAGACAAAAAAATATTTAAAATACTTTTAAGATTTTAGGTGGAAGATATTGTTTTTACAAAGCTAAAACACACAAAATTAATGAAATCGAATAATAAATGTGGAAGTTATGAAACAGTACGTGAAGGCAGACCATTTCAGTTTTATTTTTTTTTTTAATAATTTATATTGAAAATATGACGTACTATATTGCTTACACTTCTTCTTTTATGTGGCGTTGAATCTTCGCGGAGCAGCATTTATTTTGTGATTTATTTTTAAAATTAATATTATTTTACTTACTACAGTGCCTTGCATAAATATAACCTGTAAAAATGCGTTTTGTAGAAAATTAAAATGGGAATGACACCCTACTATTTTTTATTGAATGACATCAGTAAATTCAGAAGAAAAAAAAGTTTCGTTAGTTTCTCTTCTGGTGGTTAAAAATTAAAACAGATTTTTTGTTTTGCAAAAGTATAACCGCTTTTTTATTTTGATCTGTTTTTTTTTTTTATTTTAAGTAAATTTTTTCGGCTAAATTAGTAAAGGACATTGCTGCCCTATTTTCGACCAATCTAAAAATTGTTTTTGACATACTGTTGACAAAGTTATTCAATATGGAATCGTCTATACAGTTCCATTCTTCCACAATCGCCTCTCGCAGCTCAGCAACACTGTATAATTGCCTATTATGGGCAAAAATTTTGCGGGTCAAAATTCCCCAAAGATTTTCAATAGGGTTACAATCTGGAGAACGTGCCGGGAACACCATAAAATGTATGTTATTCGATTCGTACCATCAGAAACTTTGACGACTAACGTGAATTGGGCCATTATCATGCTGGAAGACATGCCGAACTCGACGAAATCGTCTTAAGTAGGGTACCAAATTATCCTGAAGCACCTGGGTGCAAGCTGAACTGTTCATCTTTGCAGGGGTGAAGGCAACTGCAACCTTACCAAGGTCGCTGAAGGCCCCCCAAACCTTACAACTGCCACCGCCAAAGTTCCTCTTGAAAAAAAACTTTTTTCCTTTCTCAGATCGTGCCAATATCCGTTAAAACCACCTGACCCATCAAGATTAAACTTATTTTCGCCACTGAAAATAATCTAAAATAATCTAAAAAAAAAAACATTCATTAGATTATGCCATTTGGAATAACAAGAGTTAAGTGTAAATTAATGGAATGTTACTTATGGTTTTCCAATTCCGTTTCATGTTTTGCCGGGCAAATTCTTACTTTTTTTTGTAGACTGTTGTCAAATTTGGAGCTGGCATCATTTTGCACCGAACAATCACTTTACTGCTTTTTAAGGCACAAAAAACCGTTGAAACCGAAATTCCTAAGCCCAATTCGTCACGAACGTCTTGCAAAGAATGCGCCGAATTGGATGCAGCATTTATTAAACGCCTTTTATCTCGACGTGTCAGCTTCTGCAGATGCACGGGTCTTATTTTCGTCTCATAAGATTCTGGATCTTGTAAGAAATTTCGGACGACACGATCTGATATTTAAATTTTCCTACCAATAGCCCTTAAGCTAAGGCCAGTTAACCGAAAAGCTTGAATTTTGACTTTTTCCGTATCGCTTAAATGTTTACTCGTACCACGCGGCATTGTTTCTTGTCATTTCGAAGCACACAACTGAATCAAGCTTCAGAGAGGTTTGCATTGTGCGGTTATATAAAAATCTGTTTTTTTTTTTTTGTTTATAATCTACCAGCGCTCAAGGGATTATGATTACCCTTTAAATGTTTCAACACAGCGCAGGCGTGAAGGTGAAGTTAAGAAGAGAAAGAAGAGAAAATAACGGAACTTTTTTTCTTCTCAATTTACTTGATTAGTGATGCCATTCAATAAAAAAAATAGTAAAGTGTCATTCTCATTTTAATTTTCTACAAAACGCATTTTTACAGGTGCGGTTATACTTATGCAAGGCACTGTATATCAATATTTATTCTAGTTCATATTGAAATTAATGCGTATAGTATATTATCTTTAAAAAATATAATTTTTGTATGGCATACATAATGAATTAAAGGAAGTCTTGTTATTTGTTTTTTTTTTAATTATTAAAACTTAAAAAAAAAATGAGCGAACTAGATCTATCCCCCCCCCCCCCCCATAGCGAAAAGCTATCTACGCCACTGGTTGCTAAGGCTCTATTCCTCATAAGATAAGTTCCTCTTTCTTTAAAAGACTGAAACTTGTAGTTTTTCATTTCCTCGCCGTATTAAATAAGCATGTTTTTGTTAAAGGCTTGTTTTAAATAAAGCCTGGTAGTGGACTGCTCTACCACAAATACTGTTTTTGTGAAACTTCTACCTAATTCGCCACACAGGCTAAGCATTTAGTCTCTTAGCACATGAGATTGGTACAGAAAGGAATAAAGGCAGAAGACGAATTGAGAGATCCAGTATTCCTAATTTGTTGAATGAATCCAAGTGACAGCAGTGTAGAAAGTGACATTTAAATGATGACGAGGCCATGTTTAGATTCGTAACATTCATATTCTGTGGATGAGTGGCTCAAACATTCGTCAAACTTTAAACTGTGTGTTCTAGATTTATTTTAATGGGAAATTTTAATAATTTTAACTATAATTTTGGTAAAAAAAAAATTTTGGGGGGAAATGTTATTAGGGATACCTGTCAAGAATTGTTTTTTTTTTTATTTTCGAATTTCTCACCAACGGCTCTAAGGATTTTAACCAAAATTTGTATGCAGGAGCTGCTTTGTATTTTAAAAAATATAAACTAAAATTTTGTTCGAAAAAATAGTTTGTGGATTTTTAAAAAAATAATACAATTTTTTTTTTTGAAAATTTAATATCTTGATAACCGATACACGATTAAATTTTTAAATTACGCTTTAAAATGTATTTAATTAAATACTAACAATTTGCATATGAATCTTTCTTATAAAAATTTTAAGGAAACTTTAGTACACAAAAAACATGTTTCAGTGTGCCTGTATGTCTGTACCTCTCACTATACAGCCTAAACTACTGGACCTATTTCTTTCAAACTCGGCAGTTAAGGATCTTCGGTGATTCCCTAGAGGAGAAATTGAAATTTTTTTTTAGCTCCAAAACTAACAGTACCCCCCATACACCCGTAATGCAAAATCTTATTTGTCTCGAAAACGGCTCTAACGATTTTGATAAAAAAAAAATTAGGTGTGATATTATGGACAGGGGCTACATTTTGGTCAAAAAAATTTTGGGGCAAAATGTTATTAACGGTACCTGTCACAGAACGGTATTTTTGATTTTCGACTTTCTCATAAAAGGCTCTAAGGATTTTAACCAAAAATTTTCAGCAGGAGCCCACTTAAGTTTAAAATAATATTGTATATAAAAATATTCGAAAAAATATTTGTTGGGTTTTTTTGAAAAACATTTTTTTTTTTAAATCAATATCTTCAAAACCTATGAACGATTATTTTTCGCAATTATTTTCTAAAATCAATATTATTAAATACTTAAAATTCGCATTCCACATTTTTTTCTTGAAACATTTCAAAGAAATTTCTTATATAAAAATTTATTTAACACTCAAACAATTTTTTAAAGTTTGTTTGAATAAATTCATACTTTTCTAGAAATCAGATGGTAATTTTATGCATTTGAACATTATTATCTCATTAAATCCATGTTTTATATGTATTTATAAAATTTATCTTAAATTCCAAAGTACTTTTACATAAGAGCAAGTTCGTGCGATCCAGTCGTGCATTTTATTTTGTATTAAACTCAAAATTTACAATTTTCTTAACTTTAGTTATCTTATAGATATATGTTGGTACAATAAAGGAGTTAAGACACCAGATATCATAATTTCATGACCAAACGTTGAACTTACCCGATAGCATTATGAAACTTTCATGGCCAGACATTCACCCGATCAACTGCAAACGTAACCCAAGTCTGTGATTTCAACTGTGGAATGGTTCCCATGTAATTGCTTACAACAACATTTTTAATATTAAGCAAAATAATAATGTTAGGTTTAAAGTTACAATTCAGTTATTAGTTAAATTTGGACCTTGTGTAGAATCAGTCGTTATCTTGAATTAAATATCTGTTAAACTCAAAATAAATATATATTTTTTGTATGTAATACATGGACCAATAATTTTAACTGGGGCCTTACTATTTATATTAATTATTTTAGCTTGATTGTGATTTAATTGTCATTTTGTTTTTAAATTTTGGGGACATTTAAAGGGACTTAAAATGTTTGACCACAAAGTTGTAAAGTTGTAAGATTCAAAAGGAGATTCCAATGCGCATTGGTTTTGAATGTTCTTAGACATATCAGCATTAAGTTTATGAAATTCAGGCTTAAAACCATCCTATAGAAATTGTATTGAGCAGTTCGAAATGTAGTTTCTAATCAAACGAAGAAGAGATCAATACTGAATCAGATCACCGGTAAACCTATTGCTAGGAGAGTCATTGATTGAGAAGCTTTCGTTCTTCAAGATTTAGCTTGAGCTGATAATAATCTATCATCGTTTCCAAGATCTTAGAAAGAATGTTCTTATGTACTATTTGGCGATCGTTAGAAGAAGAAGCAAATTAGCCTTTTTCGGGATATGCTGGACAAAAGGTGTTTTCCATCCATTCGGAATGAGACCTGTAGAGTAGGACAGATCAAAAAGCTTACGCAATGGTTTTGCCATAGTAGAAGAACACCTCTTTCGAACAATTGGGGGGATACTATCCGCACCAGAGGATTTGTGTATATCGAGATCTTTTAGTACTCATGTAACTTTTTAAAACAGTGCGTAATAGTCCAGTCAAAGCGTCATTTGACCTTGCGCGCAGAGGCATGGTCAATTTTTTTTTCATGGATCGATAGGTGCTTATGAGAAAAGCTTAAAACCAAATTTGCACCACATGACAACTTTTTTTACCAAAGTTATTGGTAAAAATGTGTTTTGTGTCATTTTTTGGTCATTTGCGAATATCTCGGCTTGACTATCTCGTACAAACAAAAATTAAACATGTATTTATTCCTAATAACATTATCTATTATGTTCTAAAAAAAACCATTTGTTTAAACAAATGAAAAAAAAGTTATAGTAAGTTAAACAAATTTTTTGTTGTTTAAAAATCACTTTTTCGTGATTATTAAGAAAAAAGCTCATTTAATAATGAAATTTTTATATTTTATTATTAAAGTTCTTGTAATTCCCTACAATTTAAAAAAAAAATTCAACACTCTACGATGAACGAAAGCCGAGTAATAAATTATTGAACATAGGTAAGTCAGCGCACCCACGCATTTTATGATTTTATGTTTTAATTAATATCTCAGTCCCAGTATGTCGCAAAACGAAAATAAAAAACTATATTGCTAATAACAATATTTTCTATCAACTTGCATTTAATTTAATATGTTTGAGCAAAAATATAAAAAGTTACCGTTTTTCAGTTTTGGATTTTTGTTTTATAGTCCTGCTAATTTTCTTCAAATTAAAAAGAAAATTAGTCCATTACGACAAACGGGAGCCAAGATATTCATGATTTAAAAACTTAGAAAAGCTTACAATTTAGTATTTTAACCTTGTAGCTTGTAATTTTGCTGTCGCCTCGCCAGCAACAAGAAGCAACAAATATGTGTAAGTATGTGTGGAGTGTTTGAAGGATACCAATATGTCTTGTTGCTGGCGACACCAAAATTACAAGCTACAAGGTTAAAATACTTAATTGTAAGCTTTTCTAAGTTTTTAAATCATGAATATCTTGGCTCCCGTTTGTCGTAATGGACTAATTTTTTTTTTAATTTGAAGAAAATTAGCAGGACTATAAAACAAAAATCCAAAACTGAAAAGTATTTACCGTGAAATACAGTTGAAACCAACGGTAACTTTTTACATTTTTGCTCAAACATATTAAATTAAATGCAAGTTAATAGAAAATATTGTTATTAGCAATATAGTTTTTTATTTTCACTTTGCGACATACTGGGACTGAGATATTAATTAAAACATAAAATCATAAAATGCGTGGGTGCGCTGACTTACCTATGTTCAATAATTTATTACTCGGCTTTCGTTCATCGTAGAGTGTTGAATTTTTTTTTTAAATTGTAGGGAATTACAAGAACTTTAATAATAAAATATAAAAATTTCATTATTAAATGAGCTTTTTTCTTAATAATCACGAAAAAATGATTTTTAAACAACAAAAAATTTGTTTAACTTACTATAACTTTTTTTTCATTTGTTTAAACAAATGGTTTTTTTAGAACATAATAGATAATGTTATTAGGAATAAATACATGTTTAATTTTTGTTTGTACGAGATAGTCAAGCCGAGATATTCGCAAATGACCAAAAAATGACACAAAACACATTTTTACCAATAACTTTGGTAAAAAAAGTTGTCATGTGGTGCAAATTTGGTTTTAAGCTTTTCTCATAAGCACCTATCGATCCATGAAAAAAAAATTGACCATGCCTCTGCGCGCAAGGTCAGGCCCTTTTTCATGACGCTTTGACTGGACTATAAGCTCTCTTTGTGTACCATAAGCACTTTTGTTTAAAGCTTCTTTCAACAAGGGAGAGGCTGGTCATAAACAGAACAAAAACAGGAAATATTCTGTCCATAAAATCCTTTTTATATTGTATTGTATTAAAATATGAGGGCTTGTAGCTAAGAAGGCATTCCTCGCAACAGTCAATATGATACAACACTCAATAAGATAGCTGTGGAGACCACCAGGAAAAGGAAGCAGTCCCTCATTTCCTCTGCAAATGCCCTGCCCTGACCAAATTAAGAGCACAATCATTTGAAATGGCATTTTTAGAGGACATTGACGAACTTTCTCTTTTTTTTAGCGCGACGAAATGGCTCAAGGACGCAATTCTTTTATTTTATTTTTTAGCAGACTAAAGGCCGGATGATTGCACAATCGGATTAACTACTGTTTCAGCACCAGTCAATATGCTGACTGGCTTGGCACAGTGTATAAATGCTGTAGGATGAGTGTGGTCTTCCATTGATTCACTCATCAAAATTCCGGATGATTGTGCAGTGCAAAACAAACACACAATAAGAGACATCAAAACCTACTAGATCCTTTCTTATTTTTGAACTTAATCCAAACAGGATCACTCCGTGAGAATGACCACAATTTCTCATATAAATTCCATCCACGGGTTCATGGTATCAAAATGGCGCACTTCAGCGCTAATTGAGCAACAGAGCTAAGCTTTATTAATTTATTTCTAGAAATTTTACTAATCCTTTCCAAGTTCTCAAAGGATTGAAAATATTAAAAAAAATTCACAGGATTGGTAGTTCATCGATTTCAATAGTATATCCGAATGCTCTAAAAAGATTCAAGAAGCTAACGTATAACCTTAAAGATCGCGGTAAATATTTTTTAAAACAAGAGTTTAAAAGATAATTGGATTGACAATTTAATGTTATTTATTTGCTGTGCTTCTGGCTTTTGTATACTAAAATCATGGACCTTTTTGTCTTTTGCAGCTTGTTTGGTTCACAGTTTATTCTCCAGTCTAGTTTCAATTGATAATTGTCTTTGAAAAATTTTAATTTCATTTGGAAAATTGATGAACAAATTAAGTTGTAATCCAGGCCAAGGTTTTCCAGATATTTAGTCAATAAAATATTTTCATAACTCCCCTTCATATTCTTTAAAATTCGCGGTTTTTTCAACATTTTCATTTTCATTTTTTCAACAAATTTATAAATGGGTTACTTTTTTCTTCACTTTCGCAGTTGTAACGTTACGTGGCTTAAAGTTACCCTTATCTAGAGCAAAGTTTTTCTGTTCTTAGGTCTTGATAGTGCAATGCATTAACCATTACGATATGGGGTATCACTTAGAAAACACACCATTCGAAACCTGCCAATCTATCATTATCTGTCAGCTTGTACGGATTAAATATCATAAATGTCTGTGATAGTAAAGTATGAACCTACAATCCTACATATACATATAATTATTCGAAAGTATCACGTTTGCGGTTAATTGACACTGAAGTGTTTTCAAACTGCACAAATTTTTATTCCGAAAATTCCAAAATTAACTTAACTTTATTTTCTGAGCAAATGGTAATTCAATTCCGAAACAACAAAAGAAACTTTCAACGACATTAAAAGTTCCAATCGAATACTTGAGCTCCAGTGTCATGTTCCTTAGTCACGACTCACATCAAAGATCTTCTTTCTTTCATCGTCCTTTGCCCAAAATCAATTTCTGAGTGAGTACCTATACAAGAAGGAAAGGAAACCCAAATAAATAGGTAATGACTCCGATTAGACTTCGGAATAATAATTCAATTCTCCTATACCTCGACATCACAGTCAAGTCGAACAGAGAGAAAAATAATAATAGAAGATAATTATAATAAGACAATTTTTACATGAGCACGTATTTCCACATATCCTTGTTTAGATGGATGCTTTCAGACTTATTGTGGTGCTCTCGTGGTTTCAGCTTGCTTCAGCCTCCATTGCTATAGCCACCGCGCAACCACGACCGGCGGCGGTGGCGCTGCCTCTTCGCCCCTGCTGCCTGGCCTCGACAGATCCATTGTGTTTAGCACTCTCATAACATCGATTTATTCATTGCTTAAGAAGTGAACATCTCTTGGCAAGGAATTTCTTTTCGCCAGGATATCCTCCCACAAACATATGAAGGTATTCGTAGTCGACTTATTTTGTTGCTAGAGGATGAATATTCCACGCCCCAAATACGCCAGCAACAACTCGATTCCATCTACCCGTCCGTCGCGATTTTATTGTGGCAGGACATTATGTGTGATGTGATGGGTAGTGAGTGTATAGCTATTCTAAATGCCATTCTAGGAACCGTATAGAAGAGCAAGGCAATATAGGAATCATATTTTTTTCCTTAATTCTAACGAGAACAACAAAAAGGAGTGAGCTTCTCTCTCATTTATTTTTTGACTCAATATAAAGGGAAAGTATTGCATTGGTGAAAAATAAGGAAGGGACAAATCCTCGAAGAGTACTCGTAGGTATATCTTGTCATGAAAAGTGCGTTGCTCATTATAACCATTCGAAATCGGGACAAAATTGTAGGTCCCTACCGTTCCTGCTAACACGCGCACAGGCACTCAACGAGCCCTAATGGCCTCCAACTTATTTTATTTCTTAATTCTTTTGTGGTTGTGCAACTAGCGCGGCCACTGCTCAAAGTCAGACGAGCACATTGAACTTTGTTTTATTGATCAGTTTAATTCTAGTAGCAGATGAGTCAATTACACTACAGTAATAAAAAGTTTTGTTGAAAGTCAAACTTTAGCTAGGCGAGACTGTTCTATTTCTTATTAAGGCTTCCAGTTACTACTGGTAAGGGGTTTTAGTTCGAAATCAATTTTTCTAATTGCCATCAGGGACTTTCATATCTACTGATTTACCAGAGCGTTTCACGCAGAAAACTGATCGGTTTAAAACAACGTACAACTCGTGTAAAGTTAAGCAAGTGAGACTACTACAACATGCAAACTTACCCGGTTAAAATTACACCAGTACACTCTGTTAGTTAATTAAATGAATTTGATTGATTGCTATTGCAATTTTAACAATCTTCAGTCAATTAAAATTACTAATTGAATGGTTTATTTTTTTATTTTTTATTTTTTTTTACCATCACCATTCTGTTAAATGAAACGAGAAGATTATTTAGTTTTTAAAATGTAAACCATTTACTTAGTAAAATTAAATAAATCTGGTTAATTGTCTTAGCCTATATGTACTCGTTTAATTTTAATCACATAATCATAAGTTTGATCTAGCCAAGAAAATTGCTTAATAATTAAATAAGAAATGTGTTGAATTAATTAAGTGCATTTGTTTGATTTAAACATATACTTTTAAAAATCTTGGATATTTCGAATTATAGTTTAGATTTGATTAATTTACATTACAACATGCACTATGTATAGCAACATGCACTATGTATACGGTGACCATATTTTCAAATCACAAATAATGAACATAGAAAAAAGATACATTCAGTTTAAAACGATTAAGCTTTTATTAAAACAATAATTTATTTTATTTAACTTTAGAACGAAAATAAAGCGCAAGGATTAGGTCCATATTAAAATGAAAAAAATATCAATTGGTAAACATTCAATTGAGGTTTGAAGGCAATTATTTACAATATGGGCTGCACAGTTTACCCCAATGAGCTCGTTTCTAGTTGTTTGTTGAAGTTTATTAAACACATTGGCGCAAAGCTGTTTTGGTATGAAACTAGGTTAAAACAACGAATTTGCAAATTTTAATCGAATATAGCATCATACTTTCTCTACCCTTTTATTAAAGTTAAAATCATCGAACACCTACTAGTACGGGAGGTAGCGCTATAGTTGACGAAGTCATTTCATACCGGCTGAAAATCATAACAATAATAGTTTTTCCCTAACACATAACAGATCTGAACGTCAGCTGCTCCGAAAGCGGTGGAGCTAAAGGAGGCAGCATGCAAAAGTCATTGGAAAAAAATTTGCTCCGATGAATTTTATACCAAGCGAAACTGTATTAAATTTATTGTTTTAATCATATTTCTTCAAAAAATTATCGTCAGCTGTATTGCCGAGGGGGGGTTCAATGTCAGTCACGGGCATAAACCTCATTTAAAATTTGAAAAATAAATTTATTTTATACCTTATGAAATTTATATATCTCAATTTTTATACTTTTAAAATAATAAAGAAAATAGTCAGCTGCACTTTTGACGGGGGTAACACCGTCAGTCAGCGCGATAAACATGTCGCGCGCTCAACGCATTCGAGCGTCGCATAGTATCTTTGGAACATAAACTGACGATCTTTACACCCACAAACAATCAGCTGACGACGATTTTTTGTTTCTTTAACATTTAAATTATCTTATACTTAAAATTCAATAAGTATAACATCAATTTCATATAAATAACATCACAGTTTGTTTATTTATTCCGTGTAGGTTTCAAATTACATATACAGGGTGATTTGCATAAGGTGTGACAAAAAGCTAGGGCATGTAGGTTGGACTTAGACAAGAAAAAAATCGTATGGGAGGGGGGGAGTCTATTTCCCCCCGTTTAGGCGGGAGGGGCAATTTAAGAAAAAAATCACTTAAAACAGAAAAAAAATTATTAAAAAATAACGGTGATACCTACAGAGTAATGCTATAGCATTTTGAAAAGCCAGAAATACATTCTTTAATTCTGTTTTTAAATAAAGTTGCTCCAGTGAATAGTTTTTGAAAAATTAATTTTCAAAATCGAAATTTTGAAAAAAAAATGAAAAATTTTTTTTAAACAATTTTTTTTTTCAAAATTTTACGTAATTAAGTATTATTTTTTTATTCAATATTCAATGCTCTTATTAGTTTTTGATCAAACACAAAAAACCGGATGTCAAAATGTTTTGCAGTTTTCGAGAAAATCAAAAATAACAAAAACTACTTTTGTTCTAAAAAAAGCCTTTTATTTTAGTTTTTTCGTTTTTGGATTCTTAGGTGAATTTACGATTGAAAGGATTAACTTTCTTTTTACTATTTTTTTAATTATCGTCTTAGAAGCATACAATAATGTGACAAAGTACTGGATTAACAATATTTCTCACATTTTTTCATTGAGAACACCTGCGTGAGAGCATTGGTTTAAAATTGACCTGCCACTTTTTTATTATGGTGGGGTCGGCTTGGCTTAGGTGCATTTACGAAATAAAGGATTAACTTTTTTGTACAATTTTTTTATTATCAGTCTTATAATCATACAATAAAGTGACAAAGTACTAGATTAACACATTTTTTCATTGAGAACACCTGCGTGAAAGCA
Source organism: Chrysotoxum bicinctum (assembly GCA_911387755.1). Lineage (NCBI taxonomy): Eukaryota > Metazoa > Arthropoda > Insecta > Diptera > Syrphidae > Chrysotoxum > Chrysotoxum bicinctum. Next base: position 197,798,316 of record OU426988.1, on the reverse strand, counting down.
TTGGTTTAAAATTAACCAGTGCTCCAGTACTCCGTATTCTCGAAGACGTTGATGGATTCTTGAAAATATCGTATGACTGGGACACCTTCTATTGGGATACATTTCAGCGTAGAGTCTTTGCGCTTCACGACTTCGACCATGAGCCATACCGTAGCAGTAATGCATATCCGTTAATCCGGCACAAGAGTAATTTGACATCGTGATATGTTGACGACTTGACATTCAAATTAGAAATAATTTGTACAACTCCGTTAGATTTTTATGCTTGGGGATTCATGAAGAACTATGTGTACGAAGCGGAAATAGAATCTTTGGAACAACTGAAACAACGGATTGAAGTGTCTGGAGTCAAATAACAGGAAAATTTATCAAGTATAAATTGAGGCATTGAGAGCAGAAGTGGCGTAACCCTCATTTGTTTCAATTTTGACTTTATAATGCACAATGGTCAAAAATAAAATTTCTTTCAACGCAGAGGTGACGTTACTTATATTTGCTCATAAATCAATACAAAAATGCTGAAACATTGTTTCTGCACGGAACTTTTCCTAGAGCAGAAATGGTGTAACCCACTTGGGCAAAATAGAAACCGTCCGTTTTGTGCCAATATATTGTTTCTCATAGTGACTATCTTGTCAATCAAATCGATCACAAAATTCTTATGAGTGGCCAGGCTTACTTAAACCTTGTGACCAAGACTTTGGTCTTATCGAAAAGCAGAAAAAGTATTTTAAAGACATTTTTGGCCCTATGAATTGGCAGACGGTTATAGCAGCGGCAAGAAAGAAGAATCCATTTCAAATTATTGTTATGGATGAATCTATGATGATTTTGACGAAAAAATTGGAAAAGAATATAACAAATCGGAAAATTAATGTAAATAAAGGGAAGGTGGAATGGCTTAAAATTCAATGGCTACAATTTCTGAAAAAGACACCTTTCAATATTTTTTACAAGTACAGTAATAACGAAGGCGTGCTTTTTGATACTGTGTTTTTGAAAAAAAGAACACCTGCACTCATCACAGATCTCGAACTATTGCTTCCAAAATGGAATGCCGTAAGTGAAGCAGAAAAGAAAAACGTATTGGAGTTACTTAATTTTATCTCACCGAATTACCACGACTTTTATAAAAAATTGAAAACTGTTTCTATGGACAGAGACGTTGGGCTGGTTGAGTACGTAGATGACGAAGAAGAATGAAAGTACCTATCATAGTAGTGTAAACTTAAACTTAACTTTCTAACTATTTTGTACTTAAAAGCGATGATAATTTTTTTTTTCATAACCTGTTTTTCAAATTATTGGTGTAACCAACTTTCTTTTTTAAATTTATTCCAGTATCTAAGAAGCAGTAGTGGTGTAACCCACATAAAATCCAGTAATTAATAATTTAAAGAGAAAATTAAGGTCTTAAATACAAGATATCCCACTAGTTTATGTCATAACTGAAGTTTATTAACTATTATTTTAAATAGGAAGCTAATAACAAACATTTCTTTTTCGTTAACTTTTTAAACCGTGATTTTCTCAATAAGTGAATATTGGGGTTACGCCACTTCTGCTCTCAATGCCTCAATTTATGTGCAGCAATAAGAAGGCACTATAATCTTTGCCTTCTACAAAATGGGGATCATATGGAAAATTTTTTGTAATAAGCTTTAGTTAAAAAATAGTTAAAAATTATAATAAACAGTAATTATGTATTTTATCTAAAAATGCATGTATTTCTTATTTTAATTGATTTCAAGATTCAGGAACATTTTTGTTCTTATTTCGCAATTGCATTTTTCTGTCACTAGTTAGGGCGTGTAACGTTGCATTATTTAAAAAACATTCGCAGGTCAATATTAATCCAATGCTTTCACGCAGGTGTTCTCAATGAAAAAATGTGTTAATCTAGTACTTTGTCACTTTATTGTATGATTATAAGACTGATAATAAAAAAATTGTACAAAAAAGTTAATCCTTTATTTCGTAAATGCACCTAAGCCAAGCCGACCCCACCATAATAAAAAAGTGGCAGGTCAATTTTAAACCAATGCTCTCACGCAGGTGTTCTCAATGAAAAAATGTGAGAAATATTGTTAATCCAGTACTTTGTCACATTATTGTATGCTTCTAAGACGATAATTAAAAAAATAGTAAAAAGAAAGTTAATCCTTTCAATCGTAAATTCACCTAAGAATCCAAAAACGAAAAAACTAAAATAAAAGGCTTTTTTTAGAACAAAAGTAGTTTTTGTTATTTTTGATTTTCTCGAAAACTGCAAAACATTTTGACATCCGGTTTTTTGTGTTTGATCAAAAACTAATAAGAGCATTGAATATTGAATAAAAAAATAATACTTAATTACGTAAAATTTTGAAAAAAAAAATTGTTTAAAAAAAATTTTTCATTTTTTTTTCAAAATTTCGATTTTGAAAATTAATTTTTCAAAAACTATTCACTGGAGCAACTTTATTTAAAAACAGAATTAAAGAATGTATTTCTGGCTTTTCAAAATGCTATAGCATTACTCTGTAGGTATCACCGTTATTTTTTAATAATTTTTTTTCTGTTTTAAGTGATTTTTTTCTTAAATTGCCCCTCCCGCCTAAACGGGGGGAAATAGACTCCCCCCCTCCCATACGATTTTTTTCTTGTCTAAGTCCAACCTACATGCCCTAGCTTTTTGTCACACCTTATGCAAATCACCCTGTATATGTAATTTGAAACCTACACGGAATAAATAAACAAACTGTGATGTTATTTATATGAAATTGATGTTATACTTATTGAATTTTAAGTATAAGATAATTTAAATGTTAAAGAAACAAAAAATCGTCGTCAGCTGATTGTTTGTGGGTGTAAAGATCGTCAGTTTATGTTCCAAAGATACTATGCGACGCTCGAATGCGTTGAGCGCGCGACATGTTTATCGCGCTGACTGACGGTGTTACCCCCGTCAAAAGTGCAGCTGACTATTTTCTTTATTATTTTAAAAGTATAAAAATTGAGATATATAAATTTCATAAGGTATAAAATAAATTTATTTTTCAAATTTTAAATGAGGTTTATGCCCGTGACTGACATTGAACCCCCCCTCGGCAATACAGCTGACGATAATTTTTTGAAGAAATATGATTAAAACAATAATTTAATACAGTTTCGCTTGGTATAAAATTCATCGGAGCAAATTTTTTTCTAATGACTTTTGCATGCTGTCTCCTTTAGCTCCACCACAAGTGCGACAACTGACGCTCACTTTACTGAATTTCGAACATTAAACAACTGTTTGAAGTAAAATTCATTCGGTATAAAATTCCTAAAAAAATTGCAACGCTACCTCCCGGACTATACTTTATTACTTGCGATATAAGTATTTTTTAGTATCGTGCTAGCTTCATATGACTCTGACATTTGCAAACATCAAAAAAGGTTCGTGTACTTAATTTTTACATGAAATGTCGTTGATTTAGGTGTGTTCAGAAGCAATTTATTAAAAAATTCTTTTAGTACGGTACTAGTTAGAAAATGTTTAAAATTGAGAATTAGTTAGTAAACTATTATAAAGTTAGCAAATTGTTAAGTAGTATCATACTAATACCTTAATAATAGGCTGTTTAAAATTTTGCGCCATTGTCTTTGGCCCTCCTTGCCGCTCCACCAAAATTACAATTGGTGTTACGAGTATCTGCACAGAGGGCAACAAGTTTTGTCTCAATATCGAATTTTTCCAAGACATCCAAGATATATTTTGTTAAAATATCAGAAGATTCTCCTGGCAGATTGTTGAGTTCCAAAATTTTACCTTGAATGCCCTTCTTAGGCATAAAGAAGAGGAGATAAAGAAGAAGAGAAGTTTATTCTTAGGGACATATTTTCGTACTTTCATGATTTGAAGTATCACAATAATGTCGTTTTTATCCGGCAATCTGGAAGCCTTCTGGACTCTTCTGGAAGTGTTCCCTTGGGAAAAAATGACAGTTCTGATTCTGAAAAGAAGAGAAATTTGCTTCTGATTTGAAATCAGATTCGAAACCAGAAGCATTCACACATTCACATACTTAAACGTCAAACTCAACAGCTGTGATATTTTGTATCCTAATTGTGCGAATTGTATCTTTCAACCTTTGAGTACATACAGGGTGTCCCGTAATTCGTGTGCCATACTTTGGGATGTGATTCTTGGTCATATTTTAAGAAAAAAATTGTTCTACGGTAAAGTCTGATTTTCAACTTTGACATCACTTTTTGACGATTTAAAAAAGGCTAACTTTGGTGTACCCTGACCCATGTTAAGGTCAATTTCTCTGTTAGTACTAGTAGTAGGGACCTTATTTTGGACTTTGTTTTAGAAGAAACACTAGCCTTATAAACTACGTTTAAATTGAGCAGATATATTTTAAGGGTTGCCAGATATTCAATTTTAAATGTTGTTCAATTTTTCTTGCCCGAGCAAAATTTTTACTTTGAGGTAAATTTTTTTCAAAAAATGCGTAATAAACATAAAGTTTTCTAATTTTTATCTGATGAACAAAACAATAATAAAAAAAAACGCACCAAAAAACCCATACATATTATGATGCTTGGGAAAATCTAAAACAGATAAAAATAAAAAAAAAATGATTTTTGCCCTGAGGTGGTATAAAGGGTTTGAATAAAACAATATTTTGTGTAGTTAAGAGTAATTTTTTATTTTATGTATGTACATACAAATACAGTCATAATAAGTGCTCAAAGTACCCTCCTGCGTTTTGAATGCGTGCTAGAGCCCGTTTTTGGATTTCATTTTGAATGTTTATTCTCCATACAAAAAAAATCCAGTACAGTGAGATCGGGAAATCGTGCAGGCCAGTGAATTGGTCTATTTCTGACTATCCTTCGATAGCCGTATTCTTCATCCAGCCAATCGTTAACTTTACGACCATATTGGGTCGGAGTACCATATTGTTGGTACTATGATGAAACTAGTTGAAGCAGTGGAACTTCCTCCAATAGGTCTGGTAGATTTGTTTCTAAGAACTCAAGATAGTTAGTAGAATTAATTGTGCTAATTTGAAAGGCTTAATCGGGCTTAATGGTTTTTAACGTTTATCTCGCCTCATGTTCATCTGATCGAAAAAAATACTTAAGTTGTTTTTTATAGATCATTTTATTTCCTACATTTTGGTATATTTAAATTTTATGTGCGACAAAAACTGTAGGAAATATAACCTGTCAAAATGGCCAATATCCTGCGAAAATTAAAAAAAAAAGAAATTTACTCACGTTTGAAAATTTTCAAATGAGTCACTGGATTCTTTGCGATATAGCAACTTTGTTAAAACGTCAAAAAAAAACTAAGTTTAATCTATCTTCATTGCCTCCTAGTGCAGCAGCTGCTCGGCAACACACATTCCGTACCTACCATCAAGTACAGACTTTGGATCGATGTTCACCATGATCCACTAAAATGGGGTTGGAAAAGAACTCCGAGAGGATTAGAGCCAGTTGCAACCACTCAGGATCTAGCTCCACAAAGCATATTGCAAACTGTATCCTGCAAATGCAAGGGCCAATGTGGTCGAGATTGTGACTGTCGGAAATCTGGTCTGAATTGTTCCTTAATATGTTTCTACTGTGGAAAAACATGCGAGAATGTTCCTTCCTTGCAAAATTTACTGGAAGATGAAGACGCATGTGAAGACTTTTCCTCACCTGAAAACATTGAAGAAACTACCAATGACGATCACAGCAGTACGTACAACGTTAATATGATCATTGATGTTCGCACGCCTAGCCCAATAAGAAAAAAAAAGGAGATGACATGAAAAAACTATGCTACATTGAGCTATCGATAGGCTGATATAGAAAACGATTGAATCATGGATTATACCTCCTGGTGACACCACATTAAAAAAAATGCGCCGTAACTCTACCTCGGTGGTGGAGTGGAAAAGAGTTTGAACTGTTTCTTTAAATTTCATAATGAACATAATCAAATTTGAAAATTTTCAAACGTGAGTAAATTTCTTTTTTTTTTAATTTTCGCAGGGTATTGGCCATTTTGACAGGTTATATTTCCTACAGTTTTTGTCGCACATAAAATTTTACGAGTAATATACCAAAATGTAGGAAATAAAGTGATCTATAAAAAAAGATTGTGTGTACTGACGTACGCGCGGTTGAAGTAAAACTTCTTTTTCCTCAAGCAAAGCTTCTGTAAAATTATAACCTACGAACAAACATTTTGTATTCTAAAAACATGTCGCTGTCTTTGACGAATAACGTGACGTTTTGACATGTCACTGACAGCTGCATAGACATTTTTTTACCCCCAACGCCGCGCCGGAAAAGAAATTTTACTTCAAAAAAACATTAAAAAGATATGTTTGTTTGTTTTTTTTTTTTTTAAAGGATAGTGGTTTCTGCTTGTTAAATTGGTCGACCACATAATTCACAAACATTTTGTATTTTTAAAACATGTCGCTGTCTTTGACTGATAACGTGACGGTTTGACATGTCACTGACAGCTGCATAGAGAATTTTTTACCACCAACGCCGGAAAAGAAGTTTTACTTAAAAAAATTGAATGTGCGCGCCTAGCCTTAAATGAAATCGAGGAGAAAAGTACAAAACTGCCATGCCACTCTACAAGCAAGTTGCCTCGCTTTGTTTGTATTACCCTAGGGCTGCACGTGCAAGTATTGGCAAGCATGTTGTAATCTTGTAATGTACACAAGCATTTCTTATTAACCCGTACAAACCCGAGCAACTTAGTAGTCACCTGGCATTAATTCAGTATCCAGGCAACTTGGAAAGCAAGTACACTGACAGCGGCACTCTTGTAAAATTAATTATTAAAGTATTTGATTGATTAGTCGGGTGACGTTCAAATTTATAAATACCAAAACAAATGTCGGTGGCGTGTGCGATTAAGCGAATAAATATTATTAAAAAGTCTAATTTCAAAACTTTCAGGCAACCTGATGGTCATATGGCATGCCGTCTATGACAGCAAGAATACAAATGGTAGTGGATATACCCAAATTTTTGGCCAGTACTTTGTATGCGAGGGTTAGGTGTTGGTAACATTTATTTGGATTGGAATATGCTTGTCAATAATTATTCGTGTTGCATAGCCATTGCGCGTCTGAACCTATAGTTTTATGTTTATCTTTGAATGCAGCCATTTGAAATATGTGAATTCTAAATCGTATCCAACTTCATGTTATAATTACTTTGTATTCTAAAAACATGTCACTGTCTTTGACGGATGGCGTGACGGTTTGACATGTCACTGACAGCTGCATAGATATTTTTTTACCCCCAACGCCGCAAAAAGAAGTTTTACTTCAAAAATGCGCCGTAACTCTACCCCGGTGGTGGTGTGGAGAAGAGTTTGCACTGTTTCTTTAAATTTCATAATGAACATAGTCAAATTTGAAAATTTTCAAACGTGAGTAAATTTCTTTTTTTTTTTAATTTTCGCAGGATATTGGCCATTTTGACAGGTTATATTTCCTACAGTTTTTGTCGCACATAAAATTTTAATATACCAAAATGTAGGAAATAAAATGATCTATAAAAAATAACTTAAGTATTTTTTCGATCAGATGAACATGAGGCGAGATAAACGTTAAAAACCATTAACTTTAACCGATAACTTTTTTTTGGAAAGAGGTTTGAATTTTTTTTTCTCAGCAAAAGTTAAAGAAGATATTTTAACGTACAAACCTACAAAAAAAATACAGCTCTATGTATGATAGGAGCCGAGAAAATCGAGTTCACGCTTTCCAAAACCTTTTTCAAAATGGCGGACACCGCATGGGCGCTTTTTGTTCAAACTTTTTTTTTTTTTTTTTTTTTTTTTTATAATTAGCGCGCACTCAAGGGGTTATTACTACCCTTAAAATGATTAACACAGTACGAGCGTTAGGAAAACAAGGAAGGGTTTAAAAGGAGATGCCGATGCACATTAGTTTTAAATTTTTGAAGATTACAATGGGAAGGAAAAATAGAGCTGGGTAGAGCATTCCACATGCGTGTAGTCCGGCTAAAGAAAGAATCTGTGTATTTCACAGTACGTCCGAAATTGGGCTCAAGGGTAAACTGATGAGCATTTCTAAAAGCGCGAGTATTACGGTTAAATTGTTTAAGGGGAGGAATGCAACTGGCTATTTCGCTAGAACACTGCTTATAGAAGTAACGATAAAATAATGAAAGACAAGCAACATTTCGACGGTGCTCGAGAGATTCAAATGTTTCTGTTATACTTCTATCACCTATCATTTTTAAAGCTCTTTTTTGGATTCTATCCAAGAGACTCAAGTGTGTTATTGGAGCACCTGCCCAAATATGGGAATTGTACTCGAGCTTTGGGCGAATATAAGCCTTATAGATTATAGCCAGATCGGAAGGGGTGACAAATTTTTTGCAACGTCGAAAGAAACCTAAACATTTGGCAGCGTTTTTGGCAACGTCGAATATGTGATCGTTCCACACAAGGTGGTCTGTAATGCACACCGAGCACTGAGAGTTGTTTAGTTTCTTCAATGCAAGTGCCGCTCATGGATAGCGGCAAAAGGGTAGGGTTTCGCTTTAACGATAGAAAACAGCATTGGGTTTTTGAAGCATTAAATTCTACACGGTTTTTTATTCCCCAATGCACAATGCTGTTAAGATCAGAATTTAATGTGCTTATCATACGCTGCCGTTCAAGTTCCACTTCCGAAGAACAAGGAAGTGAATCTTTAAACGAATATGAAAAGCTGAGGGTACTATCATCAGCAAAACAATTTAATGGATTAGAAGTTTCAGATAAGAGATCGTTGATAAACATGAGAAAGAGAGTCGGAGACAAAACGGAGCCCTGGGGTACACCAGCATTTATTTTATGAGTTTCAGACTTGAGGCCATCCAATACGACTTGTATTGAGCGGCCTGAAAGGTAATTTCTAATCCATCGAAGAAGAGATTCATCAATACCAAATGCACGCATTTTCGATAAGAGAGCTTGATGCCAAACTCTATCAAATGCTTTTGAAATATCAAGTGCAATAATCTTACTTTCTCCAAAACGATGTAAAGATTTGTGCCACTCTTCGGTGAGATATACCATCAGATCACCAGTGGACCTATTGCTACGAAAGCCGTACTGTCGGTCATTAAGAAGCTTTCGTTCTTCGAGATATTTCTTGAGCTGATTATTTATCAGTGTTTCCATGACCTTGGAAAGAAGGGACGTAAGTGCAATTGGACGATTGTTAGAGGGGGAAGAAGATTCACCTTTTTTAGGGACAGGCTGGACAAATGCTGTTTTCCATCTACTCGGAAAGAGTCCAGAGGAATAGGATAGATAGAAAAGCTTACGCAGTGGTTTTGCCAGCGTTGAAGAACACCTCTTCAGAACAATGGGAGGGATACTATCCGGGCCAGCGGATTTATGTATGTCAAGATCTTTCAGGACTCTTGCAACTGTACGAGTACGAAAGAAGATTCGTCCCATGGAAAAATTTGTGTTCTCAAGTACAGGAGGAGTCATAACACTCTCTGGCAGCGTCAAATTAGCAGCAAAGTGTGCTGCAAGTAAATTGGCTTTATCTAGTGAGCTGACATAGGGGGTGTCATTGATAACGAGCGTTGGGACCGAGGACGAAGTAGTATTTCGAATGTTTTTTACAAATGACCAGAAATTTTTACTACCCTTGGGACATTGTAGTATTTTTTGCCTAATTTGTTGGTCATGCAAGAACTTGGTCTGTCGAATATGATCATTGCAGGTCTTTCTAGCTTGTTTAAACTTATTCCGGTTTTCCTCAGTAGGGTTGGCTTTATAACATCGGAAACTTACTTCTCTGAACCTGATAGCCTCTTTACAGCTCAAATCAAACCATGAGTTCTCTTTCCGTTTGATAGATTTTTCCCTATGCGGGATATGATCTCTCATTCCGATGAGAATTAAATTTGTAATCATATCTGCACTGGAGTCCACGTCACTATCGAGGAAGCATAGTGACCAGTTAAAGTTTCTGAAGAAATCATTGAGACCGTCCCAGTTGGCTTTCTCGTATTGCCAAACGGTTCTCTTGGGGGTTTTCTCTTTAACTGGGGTTTTTTGACACGAGAAATTGGCAGATATGACACAGTGGTCTGATGTGCCTAGAGGAGATAATACACTGATGGTGTATTTATCAGGATCAGAGGTAAGAAACAAGTCTAGTGTGTTGGCATTTTGACCTGCAACGTCAGGAATTCGAGTTGGCTCGTTAACAAGTTGAGTCAAGTGGTTTAACTCAGCAAAGACCTCAACATACCTTCCTTCGGGTGTTGTCTGACCAGAAAAGCGAAGCCAACTAGAATTGTGTACATTGAAATCGCCCGCAATGACGATTTCAGTGTGAGGATAATGGGAAACAATTCTTTGGATGGAATCGGACAGAGAATCAAATTCGTTAAAAGTTGAATTTCTGTCCAGGTTTGGACTTTGATAAATGAAATAGGTATGGATGATGTGCTTGTGTACCGTGAATTTTAACCATATAAAATTGAAGTTCGTATTTAAACATTTACCATATTGGGGTTGAAGTTGGTACGCAACATCATTTCTTATATAAATCGCGAGTCCGTGATGTGGGAAGAATAATGGCACTAAGCTATACCCATGCAGAGTAAATTCCGAATAATCGGTGTTTTCACCTACCTGAGTTTCACTTAGTGCCAAAACAGCTGGCCTGTTGTTTACAGTGTGGACGTACGTGGCATAGAAATTCATTCGCAAGCCCCGAATGTTGCTAAAATCAACCCTAAAATCACTTACCATTGAAAATATTCACAAAACGAAAAAACTAAAACAAACGAGTAGTCTAATTTGACAATTAATAAATCTCTGTACCAATTGCATTATTCAATACACATTGCCATTAGTGTTATGCCTAAATGGCAATATGCATCAAATCCGCCCCTGGAATAAAGAGATTAACAATTATCAAATATCCATTTGTTGTTATCTATACCTGATTCATCGTACACTCTATGTGAGATTACCCACACAGTGTACACGATGATCAGGCTATAGATTAACTGTTTGATTGAGAAAGGGAAAGGATGGGACGAGGGGTTAGCACTTGTTGACTGTGATTATATAATAATTTTTTTGGTTCCTTCCAAAATACTAAGAACAGTGAACTTTAAAATTATGTTTTTAGCAGCCATTTTTAAAATAACAATAGAAAACCAAATAAAAGTTCCTGAAGAATAGTTAATATTTATTATAAACTCATTTTAAACAAAGTATGATGACTGGCACACATGCTGTTGTAATTGTGTTCATAAATGTATTTGAAGCCTGTTTTAGGCAGGGGCAACAAACATTGCAATTATGAACTCAGCCTATATCTCACATCTTTGGGCATGTGCAGCACAAACTTCTCTCCATTTATGGGATAGAATCCAGAGCGTTATAACTGATAGGAAACTAAGGTTATTTTTTTAATAAATTGAAATTGCTTTTGAACACGCCTAAAAGCAGACCTTTTTTGACGTTTGTAAACCACAAAGAGTCATATGAAGCTCGCACGATATCTACTTAATAAAAATAAAATAGGTGATCGATGATTTTAACTTTAATAAAATGTTAGAGTAGTACCCCTTGGCATAATGGTTAGTGCGTTGGACTGTTATGCGGCGGGTTTCGAGTTCGATTCTCAGCCGCTGCAAAAAAGTTTTTCAGGTGTGTACTGACTCTTGCGAGAAATTGACAAATTCTCTAAGAGTACATACATATATCTCTTGTCATGGAAAGTGCTGCTCATTAGCTGCTCGGAAACGGCTGAAAATTGTAGGCCCCCTCTGTTCCTGGTAACACGCGCACATGATTGGTTGAGAGTTTTAAGTAACTAGGTCCTGGTTCCAACCAAATTTAATTTTTTTTAAATGGTAGAGAAAGTAATTAATTTAAATTTGCAAAATCATAGTTTAGGTATCATACTTAAACAGTTATAACGTCGCACATATTCAACTAAGATCTACATCTACAAATCGCTCTCTATGACAATGGGCAACTTTTGAGTTTTGGGTACATTATATTTTACTTGATCATGTGCTGACCAACAGTGATTCTATGAACGAAACGTTCTTTACCTTGAATCAATATTGAGTTGCGAGACAATGGATACTAAAAAGTAAAAAAGCTCTTCACAAATCCCCAGTCTCGAGTCATTAAAACTGGATATAATAAAAAGTATGAAAAAAGAGGGTCTTACGAGTATAACATAATCAGCTTTCTCAGCACCAATAAACAGGCAATAACGACCGACTCAATCGTGGTTTTATTTATTTGGAGCTCTTGGCATATCACGTTTGTATTTGGAAGTAATCCGGGGTTGGGGTGTGCTCTACCTCATTCACGTACGAATCCGCATTTGGATGAAGGAATAAAAATAATAAAAAACCTATTATCCTTGTTATCGGCGAAATGCGGTATTCATGTGTGCAAATGTTTCTTCTTCACGTGCATCCTTCTACTTCTTGTGAGATTCTTGTCCTTGTGTTCTCGATTTTTCTCTCTACATATGCACAAGTACCTAATATTTCCTTCCTTCAGAGTGGGTAGAGGCAGAGCCTGAGAGCATAATGCTGAATGATGAAAAGGATGTGTTCTTTGTTCTGGTGGGTGGCGGTTGAGGGACTTTGGGACCAGACACGTGATTAGGCCTTTTTCTGACATATATCGAGATAAAAGATTCACATAATTGAGTTGATTGTTTGGAATTTTTGCACATTTTCCAGATTCTTGATTTCTGTGTCTATACTGTTCTACCTTTTTCCAACTTCTTCATCTGTATTTATCTCAAACTTCAATAAGTAATAATCTGAGGGGGTTTGGTTAGAAGTTTTGTTTCCTTTATTTTCAGCCTTTACCTTGATAAGTAATATTAAATAAGAAACATTTATATCTCTTCTTACACCTCTGCTCACTTCAATATCTCCCGCAGGGAGGTATGCCGAACAAATAATAGAAAAACAAGTTTATTTTGGCAGTTCTTTTTATTTTATTGATTGCTCACTACTACTACTATTTCTATTTGTATTTTCGATTGGAATAATTTATTTTTAATTTGAATATACAAGCCTCGTTTTGCCTAGAGACCCTCGTTAAATCGTAAAGAGAAGAACACGGAAATATTCTCCCTAACACCATGCAAACTTACAGCAGCTTTCGACTTCGTATTCATTACGTTGATTTTTAATTGCACCTTTTATTACTCTCAGTGTCTATAATCACGAAATTGAATAAAATATTCAACTAAATGACCAAAATCTAACGCCTGCAACTAGGAGGACTATTCCCTCACATAAACTGACGTATATTCGACTTTTCCCAGTTCGGCAATTTCATTGGGGATATAACTGCCAATTTTCTCCACCACAATGGCCTGTAATTTTCTTCAAACAAAATTGAAATTTTGTTATAATTAAAAGCATGCACACCATATTTTTGGAGGGTTGAACTTAGAGTCCCGTTTATACGAACACAGGTTTTAAAAAACATAACACCAATTTATACTGGTGATCCATGTAAATGGAGTTTACAATGTTTTTCTTTTTGTTGGATAGGTAGGATTACCTTTACCTGTTACAACTATGGCCCCAGTTAGATATTAAATAAAATGTTTTGGGGTCTTCAAGGACAGGGCAAGTTGTAGGTAACACGTTCATGTTGTTAGGGTAATCATAAAATGAGTATAGTTAGGGATAGTCTTAGGTTCAAAATTGGTATGCCCTGCTAATCATCAATTAAGTTAAGCGATTTAATTTTTACAGCAGTTAAAAAGAAAATGGAAAGGGAAAACTTGATAATGGAGGTAACAGGTAGGTATAGATAATTTCTCAACAAACAAATTTCGATATTTATCGAAAATAGTAAAACTTGACGTTGTTTAATATTTGTTTCATGATTTTTTTTTAAACACTCAGGAGCCGGATATCTTGATCCATGGAGTCTCAGCTTTTGACACGACTACCCACATTTATGATCACGAGCAGTTATTTAGGAAAAGCGCTGTAGCATCCCCGCAATAGTTTGATCTTTAAACCGGAATTTCGGTCTTCTTTGTCGCCTCGAACTTGGGATTCAAAGACTTTCCTGGCATAGATCATCCCATGTCGACAAAGTGTTTGGCTTTCTCAACTAGTTCCACATCTTGGTATGTAGTGCATGGAAGTTTTTTCACGGAAAACTGCTGAACATGGTAATTAGCTCGACTTTCTTTCGTCCCAGAGAGAGAGAGAGAGAGAGAGAGAGAGAGAGAGAGAGAGAGAGAGAGAGAGAGAGAGAGAGAGAGAGAGAGAGAGAGAGAGGGAGAGAGAGAGAGAGAATTTATTAGACCTTACACTTTGTGGAATTGTTTTCAACCTTTAATTTGAGGAAACATTCCATTCCAGGTAGCGTATTTGGCAAACTGTATATAAGCACATGCACTCATAGTATAAAAGAAGCCACTGTCGAAATATTTCTAGAAGAAGAGAACCTTGGGTGATCCGAACGGGCTTACTTTACTTTACTTTAGATGGCGCTCACAGTCCAGGGTGGACTAAGCCCTCAACCAACAAGCCCCTTCAGCTAGCTCGGTCCCTAGCTAGCTGCCTCCAGTTACGCACTCCAAGTTGGTTGAGGTCGCTCTCCACTTGTGCGCGCCACCTGAGGTGGGGTCTTCGTCTGCTGCGCAGACCATCAGGGGTGGATTCGAAGATTCGACGGGCTGGTGCGTCGGTGTCCATACGCCCCAAGTGTCTCAGCCATCTCAGCCATTGTATTTTCAGCTTCTTGACTAGGTCAACGTCGCTGTAAAGCCCGTACAGCTCGTTGTTGAACCTTCTCCTCCATACTCCATCGATACAGACTGGACCGAAGATCAAACGAAGAACTTTTCTTTCAAAGCACCCAAGCAGATTTTCATCCATTTTAGACAGTGCCCATGCTTCTACCCCATACAGCAGGACCGGGATGATGAGGGTCTTATACAAGGTCTCCTTGGTTCTTTGAGATAGGGCTTTATTACTCAAATGCCTTCTTAGCCCGAAGAAACAGCGGTTGGCAAGAGTAATTCTTCGCTTGATCTCTGCACTGATGTCGTTTTGCGATGTTATAGTGGAGCCCGTCCATCGTGACGTTTTGCCCGAGTCGACGATGTTGAGATTCCTTTCTCGATGATAGCATATACTTCATCTTGTCCTCATTAACAGCCAAACCCATTTTTGCCGCCTCCAGTTAAATACTTGCAAACGCACCGGTAACAGCTCGCTTCGCCCTCTAATGATATCAATATCATCCGCATAAGCAAGCAGTTGAACTGACTTTTGAAAAATTGTACCTCTTTTGTTGACGTTTGAGTTTCGTACAATTGCTTCAAGAGCGATGTTAAATAGGTTGCATGATAGCGCGTCGCCTTGCCTAAGACCTTTCTCGACATCAAAAGGTTCGGTGGTGTTCTTACCGACATTGACGGAGCAGCGATATTTATCCATCGTCATCCTGCACAAGCGGACGAGCTTGGCAGGGATTCCGAAATGAGACATGGCTCTATATAGTTGTTCTCTGTCCACGCTATCATACGCGACTTTGAAATCGATAAAAAGGTGGTGTGTATCGATTTGGAACTCCTGGGGTTTTTCCAAAATCTGTCGAAGTGTGAACATCTGATCCAGGGTAGGTTTGCCGGGCCTAAAACCACACTGATAGGGGCCGATCAGGTCGTTGACAAACGGTTTTAGGCGCTCACACAGTACAGACGACAAGATTTTGTATGCGACGTTGAGGAGAATTATAGCTCTGTAATTGGCACATGTCAGGGCATCTCGTTTCTTGTGGATGGGGCACACTATGCCGAGGTTCCATTTATTGGACATACTTTCATCCGACCAAATTTTTGAGATGAGTTGGTGCATGCTCCCTACCAAGTCATCCCCACCTGCTTTAAATAGCTCAGCTGGCAAGCCATCCGCGCCAGCAGCTTTGTACGCTTTCAGCTTGGCTATCGCTGACCGCACTTCATTTAGGTCGGGTGGACGGAAATTTTGACCATCATCGTCCAGGTTGAATGGAATGTTCCGCCTAGTTGCGGAATTTTGGCGTTCCTCGCCGTTCAGCAGTCTGGAAAAGTGTTGTTTCCAGATCCTCAGCACGGACTGCGTGTCCACTACCATATTCCCACTCTCATCTCAACAGGCTTCCGTTCTAGCTTTGTAGCCCTGGGTGGATTGCCTCACCCTTTGGTAAAACTTTCGAACATCCCCCCTGCCGGTACAGTCCTCAATAGACTCGACCTCCCGCTTCGCATGCTCTCTCTTTTTCCTCCTTAGAAGTCGGCGTTCCTCACTTCGTTTTTGCCCGTAGAGCTCCCGGGCATCTCTCTCAGCAGCTCTGGTTCTTGCCTGTAGCATTAATTGGTAGGCCTCGTTCTTTGCTACATGCGCCAACCAGCATTCTTCGTCAAACCAGGGGTTTCGTTGTGGTGGCCTTATGAAACCCAGCACATCAGTGGCGGCACTACTGATGGCATTCTGGCAGTGCTTCCACAGGTCCTCCGTAGATGAAGCTGGAGGCGGGCTTGCTGAGAGATTAAGAAAGACGCGGTCTGCAAAAGTCCTGGCGACCTCCTGCCATTTTAACCTCGCGATATTGAATCTTTTCACAGCATCCGTCCGTCGTTGTGGCGTCATGGATAGCCGCATCCGTACTTGGGCTACTACCAAGTAATGATCCGAGTCTATGTTGGCCCCTCGGAATGTTCGGACATCCAGGATACTGGAAGCATGCCTCGTGTCTATCGCAACATGATCAATCTGGTTGATAGTTGGTTGATCTGGAGACCGCCAGGTCCCTTTGTTTATATTGAGGTGTGGGAATCGAGTGCTAGCTATGATAAAAATTTTGCCCTGCCGCAAAGTCAATCAGCTTGAGTCCGTTACCGGAAGTGTTGTCGTGCAGGCTGTGTCCTCCGACTATCGAACCAAAGATGCCCTCCTTTCCGATCTTGGCGTTGAAGTCACCAAGAATAATCTTGACGTCGTACTTGGGGCACCTATCATACGTTTCCTCGAAAAGGTCGTAGAATTCTTCTTTGTTTGAGTCATCTTTTTCTTCCGTTGGGGCATGGACACAGATCAGCGTCACGTTTTTGAATTTCGCTTTGATGCGGATTGTGACCAGGCCTCGCTTACATTTCTGAAGCCCAAGACTTCTTGCCTAAGTCTTCCCCTTACCACAAACACAAATCCACATCCAAAAAGCCGCTGACCCTGCTCCTTGTAGTACTCGCCGAAGTAGATGTCACACGTTTTCATCCTTCGTATGCCCTTTCCATCCCATCGCACTTCCTGGATGGCTGTAATGTCAGCCTTTAGCCTATCCAGGCTATCCACTATTTGTTCGGCAGCACGTGGCCTGTTTAAGATCCGGTTTAAGGTAGGGAAGTTACCCCGACGCACAACCCCCAACCTGGAGGACCAGACCCTTAGTATAACTCCAAGGGTAGGGAGCCGGACAAATCCGCTCCTTATAGGCCTGAGCTACGAATATGTCGTAGTAGCCCATATAAGGTGTTCACCAAATTAGTTCATCCTAACTGGAACTGTAGACGCCACCGTTGATTCCATCTGGGGAATTCTTCCGCTGCCGTCTGGGTAAAAGGAGAGGTGCCTTAGTGGGAACACCTCTCCCCCCCTCTCTCGTTTGCTACCCCCAACAACTTTCCACTGGGGTTGAGACCTAATCTCCAGTTGAGGTACTAGGTACCCGATGTTCACCACGGGGAGGTGAGAGTAGGAGTTGGTGGACAGAGGTGGGTTTTGAAAAAAAAACCTGTGGACGCTTGTGTCCTCTTGGGTGCACGTGTCCACCATTTGAACATCGACCCGAACGGGCACCAAAATTTAAATTCCCTTCTTGGATTTTCTGTACCGCTTAAGCAATTAAAGCCCAATTCGAAATTTGGTTTTATTTTGTTCACAGGTTCGAGAAATTGTACCTAATTCTTAATTCTTAGGGTATGTTTAGTCATCAGAAGTAACAACCAACGGTCTAAGAAACTTTTGACATGGGCACCTCCCAGTCAAATAAACATAAGTTTTCCAAATCGGCTTTATATCATGTTTTGGCGAAATAAAGACAAATAAAAAAATTGGCTTTATTTCCAGATTTAAAACAAAATAAGGCCACATTTTTTATTTATGGCTTCATGGGATACATTCAGTTGTTAGACTTAGGCGCCTATGATTAGGTGAAGTTGTTTCTGACTAAAAAGTGTAATAAATTCCCACTTTTGGATAGATTTGACTCCAATTTGAAAAAGAAACAGATTCTCACTTAAAATAAGAAAAAACTTTAAAGCAACGACTAGACGATTAATGAAAATCAATATAAAGTTGATTAATTCATCCTTTTGTACATAGAATGACGATGTATAGAATGCATTTAATCAAAGTAGGCAAAGACTTTTTCGGTGCTTTTGATGTGAAAAATGATTTTTAGACAAGGTTATGCACTGTCATGCCCCCCAACATATAGTCACAATCTTCAAAAAGTCTATAAAGTTGATCCCTTGCTCCAAATATAATACTCGTATTGGCATAGTTGAAAGAAAAAAGCGTTATGTCAATGGCGCTTTTGTGATTATTGAACGAATAAGACCAAGCATATGCGGGCATCAAGAGAGGGCACTGAACACCCACTTCTTGTGCAGAACATTACCATAGACGCAGACGGGTAGAACTGCAAGGTAGTTGAAGATTTTGATTACATAGGCTTCGCTGTAATCTAAGACACGAGTACCAACTCTAAGATGAAATCCGATAATAACTCTTGTCAATCACTGCTAAGAATACGATTGAGGATCAAGGTCCGATCTGGAACAAATTAAATGTTCATATATTTACATACAGGGTGTCCCGTAATACGTGTGCCATAGGTACTTTGGGATGTGATGCTTGGTCAAATTCTAAGAAAAAAATTGTTCTACTGTAAAGTCTGATTTTCAACTTTGACATCACTTTTTGAAGATTTA
Source organism: Chrysotoxum bicinctum (assembly GCA_911387755.1). Classification (NCBI taxonomy): domain Eukaryota; kingdom Metazoa; phylum Arthropoda; class Insecta; order Diptera; family Syrphidae; genus Chrysotoxum; species Chrysotoxum bicinctum. The sequence continues at coordinate 197,779,288 of OU426988.1, read as the reverse complement.
AGAAAAGGCTAACTTTGGTGTACCCTGATCCATGTTAAGGTCAATTTCTTTGTCAGTACTAATGGTAGGCACCTCATTTTGGACCTTTTTTTTTATTAGAACTACTAGGTTTAATTTGAGCTGATATGTTTTTAGGGTTGCCAGATATTCAATTTAAAAAGGCGTTCAATTTTTCTTGTCCGAGCCAAATTTTGACTTTGAGGTCAATTTTTTTCAAAAAATGCGTAATAAACATAAAGTTTCCTTATTTTTGCCGAATGAACAAAACAATAACAAAAAAAATTATTAATAAGTTCACCCACAAACCCATACATTTTATGACACTTGGAAAATCTAAAACAGGTAAAAAATCAAATTTTGGGTTTTTTATCTACTTTTATTGCAGTACTTGGCAATTGGAGTGGTTTTTCAAGAACTGATAGTTTTTAGGTAATTTTTAAGATTTTGCAATCATGAAAAGAGTTAAAAGTGTTCTAAACGTCTATTTGACTTGTTGTCAAAAGCCTAATTACCTAACATCTTCTCAGGGAGAGTTAAATTTTGGGTATTATTGTTTAATGGGTTGATTAACAAAATAAGTGGTAGAAAAGAATAGAAAAACAAATTGATTCATCAAATTATCAAGTTAAGTCACGATTCTTTTGAAATGCCTTCATTTACGAGAGAAGAATACCCAGACATTTTATTCGTTTATGGGTTGTGCAATGGAAATTCAAGAAGAGCACACCGAAGATACCAGGAACTTTATCTTAACAGACGACTTCGTTCTCGAAATGTTTTTGGAAATACCTTTCGATGGCTTCAAGAAACTGGATTAGTTTCAACTGCAAGACCTAACGTGGGAACTGCAAGAACAAGAAGAGTTTCGGTGGATGAAAGAATACTGGCAGCTGTTGAAATCGATCCTTCCATCGGCAAAAGACGCTTGACTCTACAGTTTAATGTTTCCAAATACAGAATTCCCAGTATTCTGCATGGAGAAAAAATGTATTTATATCACCTGTGCAAGAACTGCTTCCCGATGATTTTGAAAAGAGAATCGAATTTTGTTACTGGTTGCTAGAGAGAAGCTTGGATGACAACCAGTTTATAAACAGAATTCTTTGGACAAACGAATCTCAATTCATAAGTGATGGTATTACAAATTTCCATAATCTCCATACATGGGCTTCGAGCAATCAACATTCAAGATGGCAACGATCATTTCAGCACAGATTCAGTGTCAATATGTGGGCAGGTGTAATTGGAAATAAATCAATCGGGCCTTTCAAATTACCACCCCGACTTAATTCTACTACTATCTGGAGTATTTACAAAATAATCTACCAGACCTATTGGCGGATGTTTCACTGCTTCAACTATGTAGCTTCATGATATTTCCAACAAGATGGTGCTCCGGCCCACTATGGTAACGAAGTTAAGGATTGGCTGGATGAACAATACGGTGATCGATGGATAGGCAGAAATGGACAAATTCATTGGTCTGCAAGATCTCTCGATCTCACTGTACTGGAGTTTTTTGTATGGGGACGAATAAAAAAAAACGTTTACTCATCTGAAATAACAACTTTAACTGAATTAGAACACGTATTTTGGAAGGATCACTAAAAATAAAGCAAGAGTTATCATGTTATCAAGAATAAACATTCAAAATGATATCCAAAAACGGGCTCTAGCACGCATTCAAAACGCAGGAGGGCACTTTGAGCACTTATTATGACTGTATTTGTATGCACATAAAATAAAAAATTACTTAAAACTGCACAAATCATTGTTTTATTCAAACCCTTTACACCTCAGGGCAAAAAATGTTTTTTTTTTTTTTTTAATTTTACCTGTTTTAGATTTTCCCAAGTATCACAAAATGTATGGGTTTTTGGATGCACTTATTAATGAGATTTTTTTTAATTGTTTTGTTCATCCGGCAAAAATAAGGAAACTTTATGTTTATACGCATTTTTTTTTAAAAAAAATTGACCTCAAAGTCAAAATTTTGCTAAGGCAAGAAAAATTGAACACCATTTAAAATTGAATATCTGGCAACTCTAAAAACATATCACTCGATTCAAACGTAGTTTCAAAGGTTAGTATTTCAACTAAAAAATTTAAAATGAGGTCCCTACCATGAGCACTGACAGAGAAATTGACCTTAACATGGGTCAGGGTACATCAAAGTTAGCTTTTTTTTTAATCGTCAAAACGTGATGTCGAAGTTGAAAATCAGACTTTATATTAGACGAATTTTGTTCTTAGAATATGACCAAGAACCACATCCCAAAGTAGGGCACACGAATTACCGGACACCCTATATGATATTAATCATCCAGTTCTAGAGGCTTGAACTTTCAAAAATAGCAAAACCGCAACTCAGCTGGCGCACTCAAGTGGAAGAGTACCTCCAACTAGTCAAACCACTTGATGCAGGTTTACATTAGGTTGAAGTGAGCTTCAATATCTCTCCAATTCCTCGTATAATGTCTTTATTTGATAAATTCGCAAAAGATCTAAAGCAGCTGACTTGAATGTTAGAAATCTGTAAATACAGCAGCTTGTGTTCACGAAAAAAATATAACGTACGACACTTTTTAATAGCTATTCCAGCTGCAGCTCCTGCTCCAGATGCGTTATTCCAATGTATTCAGCCAGAATGCATGTTCGTAAATACTCGTTTACTTGGATTTTTTTCAAACAATTTTTTAATGACATTCAAACCCTTGTCTAATGTATTTATTTTAAAGAATGAATGAATTGTATTGGGGGTTATTGCACTGCGACCTGTAGATCTATTGTGCCCCCTCTTATAAAAATGATGAGCTGGCTCATCCTACAGTTCCTCCTCCAAACCTATTGCTTTTAAGAATTTTAGTATTTGGAGCACTTTGAGAGAGGATAGGTTGCTCTCTTCCACCTGGTACTGTCCCAGATGTGTTTTCCTCTGGTGCATGATTGGATAACACTTTCCCAGTATGTGTTCTGGCGTTTCCTCATGCATGTTGCAGAATCTGCAAGTGGCACTGCTTACCACACCCAGTAGGTTAAGGTGTCTTCTAAGTTTGCAGTGTCCTGTTAGAATACCTGTTATTACTCTTAGGTTATTCCTACTTAGGTTGATACAGTTTTCGAAGCGTTGCCGGTTGTAGTTGCCCAGTAGCAGTTTCGCCTGTCTCAGCCTAGGGAGTTAATTCCAGTTTTTAGATCTGTTTGCCTCCTCTTCTTCTTTAATTTTGGTCTTGATGACATTTTCACCTATTCCGCAATAGGGTTTAGGCCCTGTTAGGGGGGTTGAAGCGCCTATTTTTGCTAGGGAATCTGCCTTTTCGTTTCCAAGAACACCAACATGCCCAGGTACCCAGTAGAGTGTGACTCTGTTCTGTTTACCTAGTTCATTTAGTCTGCTTATGCACTCCCACACTAGCTTAGAGCTGATGGTGTATGAGTTTAGCGCCTTGAGTGCTGCTTGACTATCTGACATGATGGCAATGTTCTTGTTACGATAATTCTTTTCGAGATTGCGATCTACGCATTTCCCTATGGCGTTTACCTCCGCTTGGAAGATGCTGGTGGACTGCCCCATCGGTATAGAAAGTTTGGTTTTTGGCCCAAAGATTCCTTCGCTTGTTCTCGATCCATCAGTGTACCACTTGATGGTATTTGTTTCGAGTGTGTAGTTTGTATCCTCTCCTACCCAGTCTTTCTTGTTACTGAGCTGTGTAAGAAAGTTTTTCTCGAAATTATGTTTTTTGATCATTTTAAAGAAAGCTGAAGCTCAGTTTTGTGGCATTTTTTAAGATTATTTTTCAAGATAATTTTGAAGCCTAATGACATCAAGCCTTTCATCTATTTCAAAGCTATCTTTTCAATTTCGAACAACCCACCTGTAAGGATGTAAAAGTCTTTGAATCAAAAATAACAAAGGAAAGCCCAAGCTTTCAACAGCTGAACATGATTCAGCTCAAGACATCAAGGATACGCATTAAAAAAACTTCAAAATAACACAGAAGGATTCCAGCTTATTATTATTGCGGTAATTCTTTTTCAGAATTATGATAAAAATATTTAACAATTTCATTTGTATTTAAATTAAAATCGCCAGGGATACAAGATAAAAATTTCTTTTAGATCCTCCAGATTATGATGCTTAGAACAAAGCAACGAAAGCACATCCAGAAACTCCCGCATATTTTATTTAAAAAAAATACAAAACAAAAAGTACAAACAAAAAACCACCAAGAAAAATAGAACTGAAATATTCCAAAAGACAATGGTTTTTTTATTCGTTGTTTTATTTTGTGGAATTCTTTTTTGTTTGGCGAAAAAAGATATAAATGAATTATTTTCGTCTAGATTTATGCTTTCAGCGGGATTTGAGAAATTCCATATGTTGGGCATTGTTCGTGTTTCTGTTGCTTGGTAACAGTTGAGAACAATAGAAGAATGCGAATACGGATATACATATTATACATACACATAGAATTTAAAACACGAGCTGGCGTTTCAGTTCTTGACAAGCACCAATGAGCTTTGTGTCCTTTAAGAGCTGGCAATGGATATGACACACGATACGGTATACACAGGTTGTTTTATTTTAATTCATTGTTAAAGGTGTTTTAAACTCAAAAATGCAAACTCATTAAATCAACTGAAATTATTGAACAATGAAATGCGAGACTCTGGCATATGAGGGGCAAGCTGGGAGCAATTAAGTCGCAATAGACGCTCCGCAAAAAGGTTGTTTTTGTTTTGCAAAAGTTTTAAAAAGTTTTTTGATTAATTGGAATTTTCACAACAGATTGTGATTTTTCGAAAATGTATTTCTATCCATTTTAATTTTTGAAAATAAATTGGGAAAGTTTCAAAGATGCCTATGCCAACACGAGTGAGCTTCGCAGATCCGTATTAAATTTTTGGAGCAGGCCCTACCTACCTACCTACGAGTACATTTTAGTCAAACAAATTTAAAGAATAAATATTATTAACGCTACCTGTCATAGAACCGTTTTTTGATTTTTTACTAAAATTATTTTGATTTTGATTAAAATTTTTATACAGGAGCTCCTTTGTATTAAAAATAATATTATACTTACAAAATTTCGATTTTTTTATTTAAATAAAGATCGATTTTTTTTTTGAAAAATAAATATCTTGAAAACGAGTGAACGATTAGTTTTAAAAATTATTTCCTTAAATGTATATTATTAAATACTCAAAATTGACATCCATACAATTTTTTAGAAAAAACTTTAAGGGAATTTCTTACATATATACAAAATTAGTTTAATAATAAAACAAATTTTTAAACTTGGTTTACATAAATTTAGAATTCCTATTAATCAGATTGCAATTTTTTGCATTTGAAAATTTGTCTCTAATTAAATCCATGTTTTATATTTATAATCAATATTTAAATTCGGTATTACATGCGATCTAGTCGTGCATTTTATTTCTTTTAAATAAGTATAAGACCAAAACTAAAGGTATACCCGCCATACAGAGTTTTTCAAAATCTTAGAAAATATTTTGCTTCTATCAAAACAATATTCCACATATTTAATAAAATAAAATGCCGGATTGGATCACATGTACTTAGAAAATTTATTTATAAAAACATGTTTGTTGATTATTTTGCTAAAATATCTCCTAAAATAGTATGATATAAAAAAAAAATTAATATCGTTGGATGTTTAAAGAAAATATATATTTATGCAAACAAAAATTTAAGAAAATCATTACAGGTGTTAGTAAATCAACTGTTCATGTACGAAAATTCCTTAAAACAAAAAAAAAATATATTGGTATTCAAATTCTATGCTAACAAATTTTTTTTTAAATATTTTTATAAGCAATATTATTTTAAATTTAAGAGAACTCCTGTTAAAAAATGTTGGTTAAAATCGTTAGAGCCGTTAATGGGAAAGTCGTAAATAAAAAAAATCGGATCTATGACAGGTAGGTACCGTTAATAACTTTTTTTAAACAAAATGTAGTCCATGTCCAAGAAAACAAAAAAGCACACATATTTTTTATGCAAAATCAAAATCTTTAGAGCCGTTTTTGAGATAAATAAGACTTTACATTACGAGAGTACTAGGGGTATACCGTTAATTATGAAATAAAAAATAAATAAATTTATCCTCTAGGGAATCATCGAAGACCCTTAAGAGGCCTCCGTCCAAAATGTCGAACTCAGATTCGAAGATTGGAACTTCGAATTAAAATAATCACTCCGCATTTGTACATTCAACATGTTTGATCTTCGAAAGTTGCATTTGGGTTGCATAGAAGTTACAGCCTACACACAACCTTCTTTCATTTGCTTGTTTTATTTTTGTGGCCTCTGCTCTGTTTGATCTGTTTGTTGAAAAGGGTAGTGTAAAGATGTAGAGAGGGGTAAGTGTAGTTTCAACCTTTCCATTGTGTGAAGTATTAGGCGATGGAACATTTGACCAAGAAAAAAATATTATTTGTATCTACCTAGAAGCTCCAATATGTCTAGTAAAATGAAGTTACATACATATCTGTGCATGTATGTATGTAGGTATAGACCTATATCATAAAATGGAAAATTGGTGATGTTGACCTTGAATTTGAAATAATTCAGAGTTATTATGTAAGATTTTGTACCTATATTACAGATGTATTTTTTCGACCTACCTATACGTTGTCATGTACATTATTTATTTGTAATTGCAGGTTTCGATAAAATGAAAAAGAAAGACTTGCATGAATTAGAAAGGTTTTTTTATTTTAAACCCTGAATACGAATTTTGCTCACTTAAAAATAATTTTGATGGTGATCGAGTTTTTGCTAAATTTACATTTATATTTATTCTTAGTAGGTACCAAGTTTCCAATTTGATAAAAAAAAAAACTAAAAACGGATTAAGAAAAGGCTAAACAACCAAAAAAGGGAAAATTAATACGTAATTATGTGAGTATTTAGCTATGTATTTACATATGTACATGTTCATGCATAATTTTTTTGTTCACTTTTAACTACAAAGCTATTTTTAATTGTGACTTATAGGTACTAGGTATAAGGCCAGTTATGCATTCGTTAAAAAAAATCTAACTCGAAATTTTGATCAAAGTTGACATTACGATGATAGCGAAGACGAAAAAGGTGAGTCTCGAAATTCTGTCTGTTCGACTTCAGCCTAAACGACTCGCCCAATTTTCGTTAAACTTGGTACATACCTATAATACAATAGTTTTAAATTTTTAAATAAGTGAAAAGAAGTTACATAAGAACATACTTTTCAAAAAGATTAAAACTTGCATAGAAAGCCAAGTGCCCACGCAATAAAGTTTCTGTATGAATAAAGAATTTATTTAAAATAGAGATAAATGACGAACCAAAATCTGCAACAATTCTTAATATCACGCCACTGAAATTGGCGTATTGTGAACTTAAGAAATCAAATTCGGTAAAAGCTAATTGTGATAGTTTTGAGGAGTGAAAGTCATAATTTTACATTTCTTGGTTTTCAAGGGAAGGGAATTTGAATCACACCATAAAGAGATAAAGAGTTATACCTTACTCCTTATCTATCAAATTGGTAAGTTATATTATGATTTAATATTTGGAAAATGTTTTTTTAGTTTAATTTTAAAGATATTGGCGGAAAATTTTAAACGACTTTGTCTAACTTTTTCATAATTTACGATATGTTGGAAAATTCTTTTTTTAGATATCTATTGTAAATATAGTAATAACTTTGTAATAATTAAACAAATAAATTCATAATTTTGCTTTGTATAAATGTATTTGCAAACAGTAACTTAAATCCAACAAACTAACTAATGTTTTTATTTTAAATTAATTATTTTGTAACTCTATAGTTTCAACTCAGTAATGAATCAATGTATAAGAATACACTCAATTATTTCGACAGACGGCATATTATTTCATTGTTCTATTTTCTTTTATATACTTCTTATAATATTCTTGTATTGTCTAAATAAAGAATTTTATAATTATAATAGATAATTACAGATTTATTTATCCATCGCCCGCTGCAATATTGGAAAATTTAAGATCGAAGAGCACTTTTGAACAATTGTTTCGTATTTCTAATATTCAATCTACTTACAAAGCACATCTTTTAAAAAAATCAACTCCAATTTGTTTTGGTATGAAATGGCCGTTGTTAATCTGGATATAGTATACTTTTAAAAGATAAAGTAGCTACATATTTGCTACTGTTAAAGTTAGACGAGCTCTTTATAGTTAAAGTATAGTTTTGCGTTTAAAATTAACAAAAAGTCGGTTCTCGTTTTATAAACGATATTTACAGTCAAACCCCATTCTAAAATTGATTTAGAGTAGGTTTTAAATGTTGAAAATCTTGCGCCATTTTGTTTATGAAAATCATGTTTGTGGATTAAATATTGAGTTGTAACGTTTCAGCTGATATCACACCTTCCTTCCAACCTATTCATGAACAAAATTTTAATTAGAAACATTTAAGTATACAATACATATCTACATACAATAATAAAATAAAAAAAAAGATTGTAGGTAGATACTTACAATAATTATTGTAATTGCAATAATTAAGAATGTATACCAATTTGTTCTTATTTATTGGAGCGTTTTTTGTATTCGTGTCTTGGGTGTAATCACACCCGAAACGTTACAACTCAAAAGAATAAACAAAATCTATAATTGACCTTGCGCCCACTCTAGGACAAACATTATTTTTATGAATAAGAAAAGCTCACGAAGAAAGGATAATTTACTATTTTATTTTCTGAGAATATTGTATTCTGATTTAAGAAAGTCATTTTACTAAAAAGGGGTTGGGTAATGTCCTAAAAACTCTAATTTCTCTTCTCAAAATTGCAAAAACTAATACCTGCCTTGAAATGAAAAAGTTGAAAATTTTAGCTCAAAAATGAAAAATTTCAAGATTTTTCAATTAGAATGAATAATTCCCTCAAAATCCAATATTTGTCCAAATTATTAAAAAATATTAAATACCTATTCGAAAAAAGGATATTCACCTCGTCGTTCGTCGCAATACAAAATAAGATACAAACCGATTTCTTATCATAACAAACATACCGAGCTTCACAATAATACATTCAATACTTTTCGCATACCAACCAATGTACATAATGTTACTTTTCTTCAGAAAAACACACAAAACAATTCAACAAGTTAAATCTACTCCTTTGCTTCATTTCACATTCACACCATACTCATCGCTTACCAATTCCTATACCACCATAGCCCTCAAATATTATCATCCACCGTCACCGTGGTTCTGCTCACATCCATTTCTTCCCCTTCTACACCACCAATTTACTGAACTTCTCCTATACCCAAAAGCCTACTCGCCTTTCATGTTCGTCATACTTCTTTTTGCTTCAGTTCCAACAAAAAATAGCTATCTTCGAAAAAAACCACGTTTTGGCAAATAGATGAACTAAAAACAGCCAGTAAACAAAAGTAACGACTTTTGTTCAAAAAAAAGACTTTTGTAAAATGTGTTATTTTGCAATAAAAAGTAACTTTTTGATTACTTTTTTTTAATATAAACAATTTCAGAAAGCATTATGTCATTTTGGGAAAGTTATGATGATCTTTTCACATAACTACACATTAAAAAATGCATTGGAAAATGAGCAATTTTAATGTTTTTCAAAAGATGATTATTCAAAAATAGAGCCCAAAATTAAAAATCCGCTCCGACGCTCTTCTAAGTCTCTTCATTACCTTTAAAATGACGTAAAAATATTATAAGTTTTCCACTTCAATTTCTCACAAACCTTGCACAACTTTATCGGTTTTGTGGAATTTAACGAAAGAAGCAACCGGAATATTAAAATTAAATAAGAAAAATATAAAAAAATTAAAAAAGTGGCTCGACGCTTTTCAAGATAAAATGTAATTCTTTCATATGTAATTTATTTTATTTCAATACGACTTGCATTGACTTCACAAATCACAAACCTTGCACGAATTTGCCCAATTTCACGTTTTTCTCAATATTTTGGGCGGAGGCCTCTTAAGCTGAGCCACAATTGTTTTGTGGAATGGTAGATCGCTATTGTTCTAATGTATTTCATATGCGTTGAGCCCTACATGTATGATGAGATGTGTTTAGGAGTGGTGTGTAAGTGTGTTGTGTCGTGTTGAACGCGATGACCTTGTATCACATGGATTTTCTTCAGTATGTTTGAAAGAGAAAGAGAGAAGGAAACAATAACAGTTTCCAATTTTGATGAGTGTGGTTATGGTTAGCCACAGTCGACAACACAACACTCCGTGCAATGAGACAAGTGTTCTTTCCGCTCTAATCTATTTTTTTTTTAATGTACGCAGACAAACCACTCTGAAAATTACTTTTTGCTCCATGGATGGACATAAGGTGTATTTAGTAGTTGCGATCAGATGAGTTCTTTAATTTTGAACTTACTATTTCAACAATTTCCTCAGAATACCTATTCCTTTTAAAATAGAAAAATGTTTGAACTTATACCTACATATTTTCCAGAACAATAGGATGCTTATACTCGTACAATGTATGTAATCTTGGCAGAAGCAGATGTCACTTCAAGTCAACGCATTAGATTCTTATTCAAACCTTTGTTTGAATATGAAGGGGGAGGGTCTTTTTTTATGAAAACACAATAATAATACTGTCCATGTCCATTCAGAATCATATGTATGCTGCCGCCGCCGCCCGTCGAGCAATGCTCGCATGTGAACTCAGAAACTCTGATTACAATTCCCCAACTTGTCATTTGCATAAACTTCGTCTGCATGAAAGCTTAACTATTTTAATATACTTTTCCATTACCGTCATTCAAACAAAACAACAACTAGGATATTTTATTCGTACTTCTTACACTATCGTGCATGTCTGCTGTTTTATGTTTCGGTTCACAGAAAACTGCTGAGGCTGATAGTACGAGTCTAGCGAGGAAGCAACCGAAACAACCTTACGGAATGCATTTTCGTTTCAGTAATATTTGGCAACAACTACCATGAGATTAATTGTAATTAAACCGTTTTGCTGAGTTTCCTGTCAGAAACTCCACAACATAACGTATTACCATTAACGAAAGGATGAACAGGACCAAAAACGACTGATGTGTTCCTTTCGGTCTGCCAACATGCGTAGTATTATTGCTGTTCGCACGCTCACAGATCACAAGTTGGGCAGGTTCCTTTTTTTGATACGAAAGAGGTTCTCGAGAGTGTTTGTCTGTGTACCGTACATGTACATTCTTAGATGGATGAATGCACCCAGAGCCAGGATCCTTATTAGCGAGAAACAGAAGGTAGTAATAAAGTTTTGCTCTTGTTGAGTTGGATTTTCAAGTGCTCAAGCGAAATTTCTCCAAAGTAGTTTTTTGAGGATTCAAAATGTAATTTGGTACAGTTCACACATGATTTTAATTATATTTCAATTCTCAATGTAGACTTGACCCAAAAGGATACAGGTACCGTAAGCAAGTTATGGATGACACCATTTTTGATATTTTTTTTATAATTTCCATGACGAAAAGCTATAGGCATGTTTAGAAAAATTCAAAGCAGCCCTGTATTCACATTCCACCTCGTATTTTCCAATGTCAAGTGATGCAGCAGGATAATTTTTCTCCCAATCACGAAGTCGACCATCGACAACTACATAGGTACATAATATAGCTACTGGCTATTAATTCTTTCAGAGTTGAATATGAAGTTAATAAAAAGATGATCGAGTCTCGACTTGGAATTGGGTTTCCATTTCCAAGTTTCCAAGATTTGCCTTGTGTGAAAATTCGACCTACTAAAAAATCATACAAAAAATTTGTCTACCAAAAATATTATTACATACTTGCATACATATAACTAAAGAGTTTTTCAAAAAGGCGGGTGTATAATATATTTTTTATTTGAAAGGGTCATATAGGACATTAAGTATGGAATATGACACCATTAAAATGCCCATTTCGGTTTCTTACGCTGCTGGCACGAATCCTAGTGGTCTCTACCGCATAGATCCTTAAGGGCATTAATAAATTGTGGCTTATTCGCATAGGCCTGCGATTCAGGAAACCCCACCAGAAAAAGCCTTGCGGGGTCAAATTACATAAACTTGACGGCCAATTCACGACATTTCAGCGAGAGATAGCCTTTCCTCAAATCATTCATATACAGAATGTCAATCCATACATCCGCTGTGTGGCACGTAGCGCCCGCCGCCGCGCCGGCCACCAATCACTTGTCCTTTACGTCCATATGATTGAATTTGGGTCATAAGGAATCGGTTTTCACTATTCTGTAGCGCTGGCCATGGACGGTGACCGCCTCACCAACCTCGTTTTCGAAAAAGTACTGACCAATGACGCCACACCACCGCCGCACATAAGAGTATTTCGATCAAAAACCTGGACAAAATTATTTTTTGAAGTAAAACATTTTATTTTTGTTAGAAATGATTATGTATGCAATATAAGAAAAATTTCAGATATATTTCATACGGTATATAAATAGATTGAAAAAATAATGAAATTAGTTAATCTTCATCTTCATTGTCTTCACTGTCCTTTGGAAGAAGCATTTCTATAGTTTCCTTTGAAAACTTTTTTTTCGGCTTTGAAGACGATTTTCTGAGGCAACTTAAAAGTGGATCAGAACTCAAAAGCAACCTATTGAGTATATCGAGGTTAAAGTCTCTCCTTGAGAACTTCCTTGCATAGTTTAGGCGGTAGAGTCTGTATTTCAAAGTTTGTAATATATTTAGTAAAAATCATAACATTTTAAGGGCCATTTTTTTCACTAGTGCTCAACTTGAGGCAAACTCTCGAGTTGATAAACTGGAGAGTTGGCTTCAACTCGAGAGTTGAAACGTAAGTTGAAATTTCTTTTTTTTCACTAATTGTTTTCTCAACTCTCGAGTTGAAAATCTAAAGTTGTTCAACTTGTGATTTGAAAAATATCCCTGGGATATTTGCTGAAATAAAATACAAACTGTCATTTTCAAAATTAAATTTGAGTTCATTCGTTCAATAAAATTTGGTTTTTGTGTGATTATTGTAATGAAATATGTTTTCATCGATCTACCGTGGGGGAAAATAAGTTGTTAAAAATCGGGAACGTTTTGTATTGTATGAAATTGTTGATGGTACATTTGTGAAAGCTAACATATCAACAAATCCGGGTATTTCTGGATAACTTGTATCTGAATAGCTTGAGTCCCCAAGTGAGTAAATTCACCTATGTATTTCAAATCTACTGTTCAATCGTGATAAGTTAAAAATGTTTTGGTCATGTGCTGAGCCCAATGTAATAAACATAGGTATTAATGCACTTGCTAAAACTTAATGTTTTATATATTATTTGTATAAATAAAAATATAATAGAACCTGCCAGCTAGCTACAGTATAATTTATATTTAAATTCGCGAAGGATATCATCCCTTGCGATTTCTTAAGGTTTCTGCCTGGTGATTGCATTCGGCCATTTGTACAATCAATTGCATTAATTATTGTCCTACGAAACTTGCCTTTAGCGAAAAAGCCTCGGGATGCTTCAAGCTTTTCCTCATGCGTTTCCGGCATTCGAATTAACCGTGGTGCTAGATTGACAATTGATTTCGAAACTCGTTTCAGAACGTGATGCACGCTGGAAATGCTTACTCTACTGAAGAAAAGTCGGTTGCATTGACCCGCGCACCCGTTGCATTGGCGCATAAAATCGTAGTGCTACCAATAACTTTGTGATTGTTCACAATTAACAAGATATATTTAAAAGAGAACTTAAGTTTTAAGGTCACGGCTAGTTTAAGACTATTACCGTCTCTTGTCGGAAGGAAGTGAATCCTTAATCAAGTCTAGCAACATCATTGCTGTCTGGTCTTAAAAGACGAAAGCTGTAGATGAAGTCACGTTCGTCCTACTTTTCAACTCCAATGAGCGGCAACATCTTGTATTATCTTCTTTCAAAGAACAATGGCTCAGTTACATTATCTTCACTTTTACTGCTTGACGAAGTTGATGGACACTTTTCCCAAAAATAATTGCTGCGGAACATTATACCAATGTTTCTTTAACTTTTTGTCGTGAAAATTGAAGCAAACAAACTTTCGAAACAAAATGCATGCATTTTATTTGAAAAAAAAAAACAATGTTTCATGTCAACTCCCAAGTTTGCTCAATCAACTTCTCCTTATTCCGGAAGTTGAGAAAATCTAAAGTTGACCAACTCTAGAGTTGAAAATCGAGAGTTGAAAACGTCAACTTTGAGTGAATAAAAACAAAATCACGAGTTGAAAATAAAAATCCTCAAGTTATGTTCAACTCCGAGTGAAAAAAACCGGCCTAAGATTGAAAAAGAAAAAGTGAATATACACAAACCTAAAATGTTTATTTCTAGATTCTGCCGCTTCTTCAGATAGCTGCCCAATTGGAAGCAGAGCGTTTTCAATTATGACACTTGCATGAATTAATAATTTATGCAATGTGAGTCATTGGATACCATGAGTACAACTCCACATAAAGTTTTGCAGTATCCATGCAAACGATTTAAACTTCAATACATTAATTTTGTATCCACTTGAAATACTTTCCAAAATTATTTTAAAACGAAATATCAGATTAAAATCAATTCCCGTTATTTCAGAGGCAACTTCAGGGTTTTCAAAAAATCTTCTGCTCGTATTGCCGTCATTGCTGTTTCCAAAACCAGCTCGTGGGAAATCAACAATAAGACCAAGCCTATCTCTAAATTCTCTTTGAATTTGAATTTTTCGTATTTTACATACATTTTTGTCATTTTCTGATCTTATTTGCCATTTTTTCAAAGGCAGTTTGTAGGAATATGTAAAATGCTCTCAAAAAATCTAATACGAGCATGTAGAATTGAAAATCCAAACTCAAGAGCTGTTACATTAATTTCATTTCTTTCCATACTTAAATTATTAAAATCTTTTGAAGTCAATCCGCATATGTAGCACTTTTGAGTTGATTTAGTTTCAGTTATGGCATTAAATATTTTTCCATCTACAATAGTGAAAAGTAAGCTATGTTTTACCTCAATACTAGAAAAAACTGTTTTGTTCAATAAACCAATCTTGTTTTTAATATAATTCACTTCACTTCTAGTAATATCTGTGGTTTCTTTCACAAAATTTATTCTTATGGACCGGCAGAATCGAGGAGAAGATGGAGTTGGATTTTGCCAAATGATTTTTGCCCCACAAACCAAGCGCAAGGGCACAAGTGAACTTTGGAAAATGGAAGCATCTGAATCAGAACTATCTTCGAATTTTTGTTTGTATTGGACTTGTTGAGACTCATCACACCCCCATTTAGTAATTGGCTCAAGGGATTTTCGCTCGGTTTCATTTAAAGTTTGTGTTACCTCCTGCAAACTCATTAGCAATCGATGAGTGTTGTGGTCCATTAAATCCTGAAGATTGACCTCCGCCAAGATTTCAGTCACAGTAAATGACTCTTCAACTGGATAACAATCCTTTTTTGCTTTTTGAAGCAAACTGTAACACGGAAAAAATTTTTTACTTGTTGCTGCAATAATTTCATATTGTTTTCTGGATAGATTTGCTTCCACAAACATGGAAAGTGCTTCAAGTATGGGAAGTTTTTCGTTTTTTTCCTTGAGAGAATCGCTATAAGCTTTTTTATATTTCATCGCTCTTTGAGGAGTTTTCAAGATTTCCGTCAAAACTTTTGATGCCGTAGTTTTTCCCGATTCTCTCAATTTCATTTGAGCTGCATAAGCCAGTTCCTCAGTTTGAGCAATTTCTCTAATTGTTTCCGTTTTTCTTCTTTTACTCCTGTCACATAAGTATGTAATTCTTCAAAAGATTTGTCGGGTCGCCCAGGTTTGGCACAAGAGATGGGAATTGTGAATGTCCCTTCTAGCCACGATTTATTGATTTCTAAGAATGTAACTTTTCTGCGACTGGATTCAACCCATTTTTGCTTAAAATCGTATAAAAGTTTAGAAACTTTAGGCATATAATTTTGAAATTGTTCTTGCGAAAAGCGACCAGAAAGTAAAAAGCTCTTAAGATAGTTCACTTTTTCATTTATATTGCCGTTACAATTTTCTTCCATAATATTATATAGTTTTTGGTCACAATTTTGAACCTGATGATGCTAATAGAAAAAATTGTTTGTTTTAGGTTTTTTTCCTCCTTTTATTACACAAAAACTAAACACTCACGGTGTATTTCGACAGTAACAAAAAAACTGCTTTCCAAATCACACAAAAACAATTCACTTAAAACAATTCAATAACACAAAACACAAAACACATAATAATTAAAAAAAAGCGTATGGCGTATGAGTGTTTTTTTCTCGTAGTAAAAATTTCGCTCACAAATAATTTTGTAAATCGTACAAAAAGTTAACAAAAACCTATATTTCAAAGAAGAATGGCAGGGTATACTATAACAAAACACTTGGGCTTTAAAAACAAAACGTTGAAAATATCCACATGTGGCAGAGTATTTCCCCACTGTCATTTAAACGAACAAAAAAAATAATAATATTTCTGGGACTACTATTTAATTATTATTCAATACCTGCAATTGAATTTTCCATTTAAAAATTATATGTTGAAAAGCACACCCACTCACAATCAATCTCTAAGCAATACTCACCAAAAATAACCACAAATTACCAAAAAAATGCAACTAAATAAACAGTTGACTTTGAACTTGTTTTGTCACGCCACACACTTTACAACAAAAAAAAGAAGCGGATCATATGAACCCATTTATATTTACCGTCCGCCTTGCATTGCATTTACTTCACAATTTTACTTTTTAGAAAATCGACTTTTGTCCAGGTTTTTGATCGAAATACTCCTATGTGCGCCGCTTACCTGCTCAAAATCCGCACCAAAAAGTAATTACTGGGGATGTATTGTCATTGGATGTTTTAGTTGGTGTCGTCTTATATATCAATTTTGCTTGTTCGTCCCAAAAAATGCGCTTGGTCATTAAAGATGATTTTTTCAGGGTCCTTTTCCGCTCAGTCAGCGAACAAAAGGCGTTATCCTTGGCCATGAACTTTGAGCTTCTCAGGCTCAGTTAGTTGGATCTACTTCGGGTGTAACCCTAAGTCGCGAAGCCAAGTTGAAGACTGCGAAAGGTCGAGTTCTTGTACACGGTTGTATCAAATTTGGCCACCAAACGTTAAAATGTTATCTGTGAAGGGCCCTTCGTCTAACGTAAAATGGGCGCAACGCACGCAACGTTTACACTAACTAACACTGAATAGTAGTGGTAGTAGTAGTAATTTTTATTGAGATTTCATTTTCATTACATTGATATTATGTATAAGTCTAATTCACAAGCGAAACTTAAAGATACTTAGTTCAAGTTGCCGACTTAGAAGTGGTCTGGCTATACAAATGTTTAGTTTTTATTTGTTTAACAATACAAAACTGAAATATTTTGAGGCTTTATATCCACAGAAACAATTATTAAAATGCGTCCACTCAACAAGACGATGCGATAACGAACACTGAATAATAAACAATCTATTTGACAGCTGTCACTTTGAGGGCCATCACAGACCGCCAAAACCTATCCTTGCCCATTCAAAAACACCTTATAATTTTTGCTAACTGGGAGTTTGGTTCCATATTTTGCAATAAAAAAATGAAGCATATTTAAAAATTACTGACTGTAGTGAAATTCGTCTTTTGTTGTTAATGTTGAGTCTGTGCGTCGTGTACAAAGTGTGAACGATTTGCATACAATATGCATATTTTCATTTGTTTGAATATCTATGATATAGTTCCTTAACTCAACTGAGGAAGTCCCCCCCCCCCCCATTCACAGGCTATATGCAGTAGATTGTGAATAGCTTTAAGCTGCTTGAAATATTGTCTAATATAACTGAATGCTGGGAGAAAGAATTGCTCGAAACGTGGAATAATTGAAGTCTGTTCATTGTATAAAGCTGAGTATCTAATGAAATTCCTGAACCTTGAATACATGCAGTGGTGATGATGAGCGAAGATGTATAGAAAGTATACTGACGTCGTTTCGTCGAAGAATAATGAAACCTTTAAGTAGATGACTACTTTTGTGAATGCAATTCAGATGCGAAAGAGAATGTACCAACTAGGTATGGAGATTTGATTTAAGGCTTTGTTAAAATTAAAGTGGTTTATTATGAAAATGTTTGCAAGACCTGAAGCCGTAAACATGCTTCTAACTTACTAAATAGTTAGAAGTTCCTGTGGCATATTGTAACTTCGCAGCAAAAGGTGTCCTTAAAGTATTTAATTTTGGTAAAATATTTGAGACCATTTGCTGAAAGTTACAACGTTAATTGTTTCCTTGAAATATATGGGTTTATGCTTATACGATGGCAGGTGAGGTAAACGAGTTACCTGTGAATAATTATTAAGTGTGTCATCTAAAGCTAAGTTGCTGATTGATTTAAACGGATTTTGTTAGAGAATTAAAAATACAATAGTTTTTACTGGAAAATAACCAGCTTAAGTAATTTTATTTGTATATATAATCTCTTCCCCTATTAATAAACAACGAACAACAGTGGGTTAGCACTTATGCATGTGTTTGTATTAATACATTCGTAAATACATACTTTTACATGTGGATGGAACAGCTCGGATATATTGATATTAGGTTCATTTTATTATCTACAAATCTATATGGATCCGGATATGGACTAAGTTTTAACACGTATATTACAAAAATAATTCGGGATCTTGTTCTCTATATCTGGATCTATTTCAAAGATCCAAAAACCAGTTCTTACTCTGGCGGGTAGATGGCGTTTTATGGTAAGGTAGTGTAAACTGCAGTGTAATTTTCAAGGGTTAATCTTTATGGATCATTGGCGATAATAAAACGCGGCTATTGTTGATCTCTTGCCACAGAAAAATGGTTAACATCGTTCTATAATGGAGACCATTGACCAATTGAAAGAAATAATGTTCCATGATGCCGCCAAAATAAACCAAAATATTTGTGCTTGGTCGGACACTTGTGGAATGTGCTTGCTCAAATAACGTCAAATTTGATTGTTGACGTAGCCCCTATGCTGAAAACGGGCCTCGTCCCGGAAAATGATTTCATGGTCAAAATCCGCCCAATAGTTCATCGGCCTAATAACCGAACTCGTGGCATTGTCTAAGATCGTCCGAATGAAATAGCAAACCTAACTGAATATTTTGACAGCTGGATGTCATTGATAACTTTGGTACCTATTGGAGCATAACATTCAAAAAAAAAACTATGATTGTTATCTCGTTACCCTTTTTAAAACTTTTGAACACTTTTTTCAGTAAAATTGATTTATTGATGAAAAGTTTTTATTGTAAATTGTAATTGTTAAAAGTGTACACTAAAGTCATCCGTTCCTTAAGTAATTTGCTGAGTTAAATTAAGTTATCCTTATGTCTTACAAGAAAAGAAAGGAGTAGTTTGGCGAATAGTTCGTCTTCATCAAATGGAGGCTGCGATCATGCAAGCTATTTACACGGCTCAATTATTTTTTCTGAGGATACTTCAAATCCTTAGTCTACGCAAAAAATCCAACCACTTTGGACGAGCTCGAGATCAACATTCGAGAAGCTATTCCGCTATTGAGTTTGTGTTATAAGAAAATTCATGATGTGCTTTTTGCTCTCCAGCCGAGGTTCTGCTCACCGGTCTCGCCAGGGTCGTCCTGAAGAAAACACGAAACATCAGAGTAAAAAGTCTTCAAACATTATTACAAAATCTTTATTGAAAATAGCTCTTAATTCTATAACACAATATTTTGATACTAATATTTCATTTAAATCGGATAATTGAATGATTCACGGGCACCAACTCTTCAGGATTCTGGTCTTGCTACTTCCTATCGGGTGTACTGGTTCCTGGTGATTCGGTGCGGATCTGGTACTTGGTTCCTGGTTATATGGTTTGTGGCAATTCGGTTCCAACCTGGTCATACCATTCGGATGACGGGCTTATAACGGGATCTAACGATACAACGTCCCAGGTGGAACTAATCAGCAGGCACAACGCCCCTGGTGGCACTAATCAGCAGGTACAAATCGCCCCTGGTGGCACTAAACAGCGGGCTAAACGCTCTGGTAGATCAGCAGGTACCGAAGCCCCTGGTGGCAATTAGGACATTTAACTTTGAACTAAGACTCCTTAACACTGGGGGGGGGGATGCCTTAATAAGAAATAGCTGGACAATTTCACCTACTTAACTTGTCTTTCCACGAAACCCCCTACCACTGGTGGGGGGAAGCTCCGCAAAAGCAAGAAAAGCTAAACTGACCAATTCGTATGCACTTGTCTACGACTCGATTTGAAATTATTGATACAACCAATTTACTATGCCGCGCCGCCTGAAAAAGAGAGGGTACTTTTCGTTCACCAGTAGGTCCTTATGATGTGTCCATGGTGCTTGTGAATTGAATTTGGCGAAGTACAATTCCCGGTATTAATACGAAAGTATTATAGAGTGGGGTAGCATGGAACGCTTCGTTACAATTTATAATAGTTAAGTTCGTTAAAAATCTCAAGTTCGTCTTTTTTACATGCATAACTACATTTAGGCTAAGACCGCACTTGCGATTTTTTGTCGAGACGATTAAGGCTAGGAACGCACTTGCGATTTCAATTGCGCTGTTTTTTAGTCGCAAAAATAGAACACATGAGATTAAATGAGAATGAACGCACTTGATACCAACAAATCGTGACGATTTAAAGGTCGCAATTTGTTTCATTTTTCACGCGATGCGGTTGTCGCAAGTTAAAATGAAACAAATGCACTCAAGTGGATATGCTCACATTTGCGATTTAAATTACTACGACTTAAAAATCGTAGTCGCAACAAGAAATTGTTATGCACGCACTTGTAATTTTTAATCCACGATTTCTTAGCCGCAGGGAATAAGACACATGGCGTTATAAAGGGTTTTCCAATAAGAGGTGTTATTTTGAATAGCCCGCTATTTCGGTAGCTGTCACTTTTGAAGCTGTCATTTTTTGACATTTGACAAGTAGAAACTACGCTATTAATAAAAATGGAACGATACACGCTTCAACAACGCATTGAAATTATTAAAATTGGGTCCTTGAAATGCATGAAAATGAACCGGAATTTCATCGAAAAATCATCTTGACTGATGAGGCCCATTTCCACCTCGGAGGCTACGTCAACAAGCAAAACTGTCGCATCTGGGGCTCGGAAAACCCAAGAGTTATTGTTGAAAAGCCTCTCCATCCTCAACGCGTGACTGTTTGGTGCGGTTTATGGTCCCGCGGGGTCATTGGACCTTACTTTTTCGAAAATGAGGCTGGAGCAACAGTTACGGTCAATGGATTGCGCTATCGAGAGATGATTAATGATTTTTTATGGCCTGAATTGGATGGTATTGATCTGGACAACGTTTACTTTCAACAAGACGGCGCTACGTGCCACACAAGCAATGAAACCATCGATCTTTTACGGGAAAAGTTTCCGGACCGTGTTATCTCTCGAAGAGGTGATCACAATTGGCCACCGAGATCTTGTGATTTAACACCTTGCGACTTCTTCCTTTGGGGCCACGTGAAAGATAAGGTCTACGCCAACAGCCCAGCGTCGATTCAAGACCTCGAAGATGAAATTCGTGAGGCTATCGAGGACATAGGGCAGCCACTTTGCGATTTGGTTATGGAAAATTTCATGAAAAGGATATGGTCCTGTAATCGTGGTCTTGGCGGCCATTTGGCTGATGTTGTCTTTCATTATTAACAGCATACCTTCCTCTTTATAATGAAATAAACATCCGATCATTTATCTCCAAAAATGTCATTTTTCTTTGAATATCAAAATAACACCTCTTATTGGAAAACCCTTTATGTAAATGCACGCACATGCGACTTAAAAATCGTAGCTATTATAAAAATGAAACAAGTTCCATTTTTTCAAGCGATTTTTCGGTCGCTACCTATTATAGCAAATGCGAGCACTCACATAAAAAGTAGTGTGTTTTATGTTTTGCGATTAAATAATCGCGCTCAAAAAAATCACAAGTGCGTGCATGACAATAATTTGTAGCGACTATGACTTTTTAGTCACCTCGACAAAAATTATTATCACTTGTGATTTTTTGTTGCGCGATTACTAAATCGCAAACAAATCAAACACATCACCTTAAATATGAGTGCACGCATTTGCTACAATAAAATAGCAACGATTAAGAATTTTGTTTTATTTAGGTAACTCAATGTCACAGATAATTATTTCTCAAGTGATATTGAATTTCTGTATTTTGTATTTTGTCAAAATAGTTGCAGTAGTTCCTTGAAGCATTCAATAAAACCATTCTTTAGTATTGCACAAATTTCTGTGGCAGTCTTTTAAACTATCGTTTGATCTTAATGACCGTTAAGTAATCTGCCAATTATATCCGGATACATCCAATACCTTTTTTTTACGTTTTTGAGTAGACTTTAAACGTAACAAAAGAGCCACTACACAACACTTCTTAATGAAACCCATTTTAAACTGACAAAAATTAATTTTGTTAAAAAATCGCAAGTGAGTGCAGGATTATTTTAATCCATTTGATCTATGTATATAATTTTGCGACAAAAAAAACCCATTGAAAAAATGGAACTTGTTTCATTTTTATAAACGCTACGATTTTTAAGTCGCATGTGCGTGCATTCACATTAAAGCCATGTGTCTTATTCCTTCCGGAAAAAAAAATCGTGCGATTGAAAATCACAAATGCGTGCATAACAATTTCTTATTGTGACTACAATTTTTAAGTCGTACAAATTTAAATCGCAAATGTGGGCATATCCATTTGAGTGCATTTGTTTGATTTTAACTTACGACAATCGCATCGCCAGAAAAATGAAACAAATTGTGACCTTTAAATCGTCACGATTTGTTGGTATCAAGTGCGTTCATTCTCATTTAACTCATGTGTTCTATTTTTGCGACTAAAGAACCGCGCGATTGAAATTGCAAATGCGTTCCTAGCTCTGTCCAATTTATACGAGTAATTTCAGTACAGGCTTTTGGCAGATCTTTCTCAAAAATACAGCTGTATTTTGCTGCTTGAAGGACACTCATCCAGAGAAATCGCCAATGAAATAAAATACGAACCACTGAGTTACATTAGAATTGTTTTAGTATTCTTCATTGGATGGACCCTCCTATCGCGTCATGAACTAACTTCCTGCTCTTTATATAATCTGGGAGGAGACTGACCAATTTGCCATTATTCCATACAAGGGACTTTGATAACAGTCGGGTCGGATTAGTACTGAAGGTAAGATTATTTTAGAAAAAAAAAGTGAAATATATTGGCGCAAAATTTTAAACGGCTAAGTATTAAGTTATTAGTACTTATCAATTTGCTTAACATTTAGCTCTTTCTTAGTTTTAAATATTTTCTAACTATTATCGTGTTAAGGTTTTTCCTTGCGACTTATAGCTAGTTACTATAAGGCAAGTTATGCATAGATATGTCGCATACATACAAATATGGTCTACTAAGTCGCCAGCTTTACAGAGTGGGCCATCTAGTGATTCCTTTTGAAATCATAGATTATTTTCACACTGACAGCTGTTTCCCGCTCGAAATCTTGACAGAAAGTCAGTATCATACCTCCGCGGAACGAAGGGAGGCGCTTGATGCTTGAACAACAACCAACAACGTTGGGAATTATTTAAAAGGTAAGTACTGTGTAGCCCAAACAGTGGGTTTTTTTAAAAGAATTTTTGGCCCAAATAAAGCACCCACCGTGCCTGATGTACGTAAGTTTGTGCAAAAATTTCATGATACTGGTATGCTAGTGGACAATAGTCATGGGCACCGTCGTCTTCGTACGGTGCGCACAGACGAGAATGTGGCGGCTGGTATTCGAGTGTGAGACTCAATTCACGAACATCAACTCGCCATCGAACTCTCCAGCTCTACATTTCACGCACTAGACTGAGAAGAATTCTTCACAAAGATCTTAGAAGGTCCAATTGACTCTGCAATTGAAGTAACATGACCATCCACTTGAACGACGTTGTTTTCCATAATTAATGGGAATGTTTGTTCTTACTTAATAAAGCCATAATACATGTAAACAAATAATTTTGTTCATTTTACTGCATTTTTAAAAAGAAACTTTACATATGCATACGTAGCTATCATTTAAACTTATCCTTGAAGGTAGAGTTTGGAAGTAAAGGAACGAACCTACGTATTTATTTTAAAAGTTAAATATTGTTAGTGTAGTACCCCTTGGCATAATGGTTAGTGCGTTGGACTGTCATGCGGAAGGTCTCGAGTTCGATTCTCAGCCGCTGCAAAGTTTTTTTTCGGGGGTGTACTGCCTCTTGCGAGAAATTGACAAATTCTCCAAGAGTATCTCTTGTCATGGAAAGTGCTGCTCATTAGCCGTTCGGAATCGGCAGAAAATTGTAGGTCCCCTCCGTTCCTGGTAACACGCACACAGGAATGGTTGAGAGTTGTAAGTCACTAGGTCCTGGTTCACTTCGAGCTGTTGCACCACCAAATTTATTATTTATAAATATTGTTAGTGAAAGAACTAAATATCGGAATCAGCTACGTAACGTTAAGTTTGTAAGACTTGCCTTAAAACAGGGATGCTATTTAATACAACATCAAATCTCTCCACCTATATTCAAACAGAGATGTTATCTGATACGAAATACTACCACTATTTACTCGGAGCGTTCACATACTCAAATTTGTTTGACAAGCACGCACATTCATCAAACATTCTTTTGAACATGGCGGACCAGCTCAGAGCATAGATGAAATTTTAGATGAGGAAATTTACTTGGTTTTTATATTTCAAGCCTGCAGAAAATCTGTCTTTAAATCTAATAAAATCCACCTGAATTACCGCTATTTCTTATAAAATCATTTTGATATATTTTTTTACAATGGGCACAGCTCGAGAACTTCATGGATTTTACAATTTGCTTCAAGATTCGTGTGATGTCTTTTTTCACACTGAACTACTGACTTTCTTTTGACGTTTCTGTACTTTATCTCAATACCTCTGTAAGAAATTTATTAACCGATTGATATCAGACCATCTTGTTAAGGAAATTGTCAAAATAAATATAAGCTGAAAAAGCAAAAATTTTTAATCTATTGACATCGGAGTCATCATTCAGTTCATGGCTTAACACATGGAGAACGATCTATGCTTTGATGTATGTATATAATGTAGAATGTTTAATTCGAAATCAGGAATTTTGTGATTTGACAGATAAGGGACAAACTAAATTGTGACGTAGCGAGGATATTTCGTTGCAAATGTCAACCGATTGCTCTGAAAATCAATCTTTTAAATTTCAACTCTGAAAATGCCTGAGCATAAAATAAAATGCAATCGTCTGTCACTAACGTGTAGGGAATTTGTTGAAAACACTGAATAAACCTGCAGTGAAATTTGACACCAGTTGTATCGTCTTTCGTCTTTTTGATATATTGAGTGAGAGTTGAGGAAATATTGGGGGAATGAAGATATTTAGTTCGACCTATCAATGGAAAGTACTAAGGCCCCAGTTATAGCTTTCATTGAAATACATCATTGGAACAAATCAGTGGAATGCTGACTTCATTTTTTTGACAAGCCAGTTATAGCAATCATTGAAAACTTGGTTTCAGTAAAAGATCCTGTCAGTGGCTGATTACAACCAATTCTATGCATTTGAGGTTAGAGTTGATCATTAAAAAAAAAAACTGACACGAGAATAGAAAAAGCATTGAACACAAATCATTGGAACGATTAAGTTCCACTTTGTTGGATTGAAAATCAGCTGTTCATTGAAAACTATTTTTATCATTGAAAAATTAAAAGTAGTTTTATTAGAAATATTTCTTCATTTGTATACCAAACATTCTCAATATTCATAGTTTAACTGCTCCAAAAAGTGAAAACAAAATTTTCAATGATGGTTTTCAATGATAGCTATAACTAGGGCCTAAAATCGAGATTTCAATCCAGTGACACCAAAGGCGAACTCTTAAGATAACGTGCTACAGGTTACAGGGAACGTAGGAACAAGAAACAGCACACTTACAGTAACGCTTAAAAGTAAGTTGCTCGTATTGTTACGAATAAAATAAGGACCAATTAATCCAAACTCGAAGTATCCCGAATTTGTTAAGCATTTTCGTCATCATTTTATTTTGTGTTTTTTTATTTTAAGACTAATTTGCGAGAAATTTATAATTAAAACAAAAAAATAGCAATTGTTTTTGCATTGTTTAATGCGAAGAACTATCATCCATCTTTACTCAGTAGTTTCTTCTCAAGTGTAAATATACATATACAAAAATCACTGACTTCACCAAATTATTTAAAATGAATACTTTGATGGGTTACCACTGGTAACCTAAGCACGGCTGTTAACAAAAAAAAAATAATCTGTCGTTTGTCGTTTGAAGTTACATAATTTCAAAAGAACACAGTATTCACTATGCCAGGGTGTTATAGACTTAGTTGAATAATAAAAAAACTTAAATAGCTATATTTGTCTGCTTCTACGGTTAACTGAAATGGGTTTGGTTCAGCTCGATTGCACTAGCTCAATTGAGTTCAATTGTATTCTTTATATTCGGAAATTCAACAATGTCAGTACATATGTACATACATATATGTAAATATATCTAAAATTTAAAACCTTACGAATCAATTGACGTCAAAAACAAAAAGTCACTACTTTGAGGAATGGGACACGTGACCCATGTCAAGGAGAAAATGAAAGATTATGATTTTTGAATATTACAACAACAACTTGAATGAACTACCTCCAAGTGTTTATTTTATTTTGGCTGGAGTTATTGCTATTTCAAGGGTGCCAAGCCGATCATCAGACTCCTTTATTAGTGGTGCTTAGCCTTTATACTTTCAAGTTTAATCGAAAAACTTTGTTGCCTTGACTGATTGACTGAGAAGACTATATGAAGCTTTGCAGGCAACTGCACGTATTTAATCATAAAACCCCTTCGAAAATGAAAGATGTTTAGTTTTTGTCATTGATATATAGCTTACAACACCAGTTCTTGTTTTCAAAAATAACATACATGTATACTCAAATTTTCTTTTCATCAAAGTGATAATTTTGACGTTTGTGAATGAGAGGTATATGTTATTAAAAAGCCTTTTACCATTTTTAAGTTGGGCTCTTCAAAAACAATTTATGTATTTTATTTTTTGAGGTTTCAAGTCCATTATGAGTAATTTCTAGTCTTAACAGTTCGAAAATCTACTTCTCCTTGGGAAATGTCATTTGATTAAGTATGATGTTCTCTTAGAATAAATACAAAAATCCCATACGAGATTATCAAAAAATATCTTTGTTTTTACCAGGACCGTTGACTCTATCCCAATGCTTTTTGTGCCTTTGTTGCAATCAGGGTAAGAGACTCTATCCCATTGTGCCTATAGGATTCCACCAGGGCCTGGGTCTCAATCTCAACAGCATTTAGACCTTTGTTTCGACCAGGGACAAGGAATCTCTTGCCACCGTATTTGTGCTTTTGAACAAGGCCCAGTACTCTATAGCCATTGAACTAAGGCTTGGACCCTTTCCCCTGCGTATTTTTGCGATTGTTGGTACCCCATTTCATAATAGTTAGTGCGTTCGACTGTCATAAGTTTGATTCTCAGCCGGTGCATAAATGTTTTTTCAGGAGTGTACTGCCTCTTTCGAGGAAGTAACACGGAAAAGATTTTATCTTGTCATGAAAAGTCCTACTTTTAAGTCGTTTGGAATCTGCAAAAATTCTAGGTCCCCTCCATTCCTATTAACATACACAACGATGGTTGAGACTTCTAAGTCACTTCGATTATGCTATATGCGAACTATAATGGCTTCTAATTTATTTTTCTTCTAACTTATCCCAACCGTATTTGTGCCTTATAGTTTCGACTAGCCGCTGGACTTCTAACCCAACCGTATTTGTGTGTTTGTTTCAATCAGGGTTGGAAACTATCCCAACCGTATTTGTGCCTTAGTTTTAATTAGGGTCTGGGCCCTAACCTCACCATATTTGTGTCTTTGTTTCAATCAGAACTGGAGACTCTATCCTAATCGTATTTGTGCCTTAGTTTTAACGAGGCAGGGGACTTTAGACTATATCTCATTTCTATTTGTGCCTTTGTTTCGGCCAAGGCCAGAGACTATTCCAACCGTATTTGCGCCTCGTTTCAACTAGGGTCATAGACTCTATCCCAACCGTATGTATACCTTTGTTTAAACTAGTGCTAAGGGCTCTGTCCCAAATGTGTTTGTGCCTGGGTTTCGCCCATGACCAGATTGGGGAGACTATTCAAATCGTTTTTGTGCCTTTGTTTTAAGTAGAGCCGAGAGGTATCTATCCTTACCATGTGTATGTCTCTGTTTGAACAAGACCAGGTGAAGCTATCCCCATCAAAATATCAATATCTCGAAGAAATAATCTAATGGGTGAAATCGGATGACAGCGTTCGGTTCAGGGCCCATAATAATGTTAAGACACACACTTGCTTTTTCAAGTCAAAAAGTTACCCAATACTTGGAGACCTGTGCATTATTATTCCATAACATATGTAAGTATGTATTATGTTGAATCAGCTATTTCCGCTAATATTAAAAAAACAATGAGTCGAAGTCACCCTGTTAAAGAAAAAACATGACTTTTTGGCATCCTTGAAGAACCACCAACAAACCGACAGAAACTGCAAAACTGAAAAAGAATACGTTCATATGTATATATGAATATGTAAAAGAGTCGTAACTCCTATCGTTCGTCAGGAAGAACAAACGAAAAAAACGCTTTCATCGACAACCAGTCAGCAGTATACTACTGCCTTCCACCACTTGTAATCTAGACAAAACGTGACGGAAGCGAAATTAAGTTGACACATCAACATGATAAAAAGTCACGTTCTCAAGAATCCGACCACTTGGTGCATGACTTGGCATGCATATATATAAGGGCGAGTGGGTGCGATGTTTTACATGATGATGCACACACGTCAGCCATCAGCTTAACAACAAAAAAGTCCCAATCCCAGTGCCATCATAGTGAAACCTAAAACGCACAGGCACCAGCCCAGCCAGCAGCAACCAGTCGCAAGGCAAAATACTGAGGCCAGAGCTAGAGGCAGCATCTCCAGGACGCAGGATGCTCCGATGACGTTTCTTGTTTTCCTTTTCAGACAATTTTAATTGGAATATTTTAATGTAACAATATTCAGACGAACGAACCAAGAACGAAAAAGCATAAAATTTTGTGTTCTTGAAAGATGGTCCTGTTGGCAGGAACAGGATATGCAATGCATGCATGTGTGAAAATCGACTGGGTTTATAGCATTCCCATGATAAAATAGACAAACAAGTACATCAAACTGGCAAGGAGAATGTGATGAGTATATACACTCGCAGAGGACTTTTAAATCTCTGCGCAACGATACATTGTTGCTCTTGCTGAGGGTCTTGTTAATCTTAACACTGCCAATGGTTCTGGTCTGGGTTGGGCTGAGAAAAACGACAAACTTTTGAGTATTATGTAGATTTTTTGAAAGTCTGGGTTCCTCTATATTAAGAGTAACGCCTTACAATCTGTCGCCGCGCCAAACCCCCCAACTCGCCGACGACACAACGAGCTTTTTATGGAAGTAATTATAAAGTCAAAATTAAGACGCAGTTACACGAGTTGGCTATACTATACCGACATATTCGTGTAGTACAGTGACGAAAATGATGAATCTTCCAAAATTATGAATAAACATGCAGATTGTATCTCCTTAGAAAAAAGCTGCAGAAGTGTAAGTTTACACAGAAACAAGCAAAAAAACAAGCTCTGAAAAGATCCAAGAGTAGACAATAGATGAATCACCTTCTCAGATTGAAAAAAAGGTATTGTCTTAGAGCTTTGTATAAAAGTTGACATGAGTTTTCTTTGAAGTAAGTATCTAACTACATCGGCATCGGTACCAATTAAAAATGTTTGATTATTACGTAAGGTAGAAGTTAAATAGGTGTTGGAAACCACTATATTTCTATATAATACAATATACATATGTATATTATTAAAATAAAATGCACGACTGGGTTGCACGAACTTGCTCCTATGCAATAGACTCATCATCATCATCATCGGCTCGACAACCGGGTTCCGGTCCTGGCCTCTTTCAACAAGTCTCTCCACCTATCCCGGTCTCTAGCCGACGCCATCCAGTTGCGCACCCCAAGGCTTCGGGCGTCCTGGTCTACGCCATCTCTCCAGCGCAAGCATGGTCTACCACGCTGTCGTCTACCATAGAATGTACCACAAAGAACTTTCCGAGCAGGTTCCTCTTCGCTCATGCGAGCTAGGTGCCCTGCCCACCGGAGTCTATCGAGCTTAATTTTTGTCACGATATCTGCTTCTAGGTAGATTGCGTACAATTCATGATTGTACCGTCTCCGGAATCGTCCTTCCTCACATATGGGGCCAACAATTCTCCTTAAGACTTTTCTCTCGAACACAGCTAAGAGGTCGGAGTGCCTTTTGCTAAGCACCCAAGTCTCGGATCCATATGTGAGTACTGGCAGGACCATACTCATGTACAGCAACAGCTTTGAAGTTATGGTGATATTTCTGGATTTGAAGAGCTTTGACAGACTATAGTAGGCTCTGTTGGATTTGAGAAGCCGCCCGCGTATTTCTTCTTCTATATTGTTATCGGCTGCTACTATTGACCCAAGGTATTTAAAGGATTGCACCACTTCAAATTCGTGCTCCGCTACCTTGATTGTTTGACCAACTGTTCCTCTCGCATTTGACGCCACCAAGTACTTTGTTTTACCTTCACTAATGTGCAGCCCCAGATTTTGTGCCGCCTGCTCGATCTGGATGAAGGAATCGTGTACAGCTTGTTCGGTTCTTCCGATGATGTCAATGTCGTCTGCGTAAGCCAGTAACTGGCTGGACCTGTTGACGATGGTCCCTCTTGTTGCCGTGCCAGAGTCACGGATTGCTTTCTCCAACGCCAGGTTGAAGAGGAGGCATGCCAAACCGTCCCCTTGTCGGAGTCCATTAAAGATGTTGATTGGTCTCGATAGCAATCCGGTTATTTTTACTTGGCTTGTTACGTTGGTCATGGTCAACCTAAATAGTCAATTTATTTGGGATGCCGAATTCTCTCATGGCTTTGTAAAGTTCAACCCTGGCTATGCTATCATAGGCGGCCTTAAAGTCTATAAACAGATGGTATGTTGGGATGTTAAATTCTAGACATTTTTCCATCGCCTGCCTAAGGGTAAAGATCTGATCAGTTGTTGATTTGCCTGAAATGAAACCACACTGATATTGTCCGATGACGGTTTTAGCGTATGGGGTTATCCGGTCTTGTAGGATAGAGGAGAGTATCTTATAGGCGGTACTCAACAACGTGATACCTCTATAATTGCTGCACGTTGTGACATCTCCCTTCTTATGTATGGGGCATATTAAACCTTTTCGCCAGTCTTCTGGCATTTCTTCCTGCTCCCATACCTGTACTATAATATCATGAATTGCTTGACGTAAGGCTGGCCCGCCGTGATGGAATAATTCGGCTGGTATGCCATCGACTCCCGGGGCTTTGTTCTGTTTAAGCCGGCCTATAGCCTTCTCAACCTCTTCTATGCTTGGTGGCGGCAACATAGGGTATTCTTCTTGAAGTAGTGGAGCCTCCACTTCTGCAGTGAGCTGACCATTTAGCAATTCATTAAAGTACACTTCCCATCGCTCCAGTATGCTTTCAGGATCGGTGATCAGATTTCCCTCTCCGTCCTTGCAGTATGTGCAGCGTGGTGTGTACTGCGTCATGTTTCGGACGGATTGGTAGAACTTCCGCGCCTGGTGCGGACCTCGCTCTCGGCTGTTTTCTATTTCACAGATTAGGTTCTTCTCCCAGGCTGATTTCTTTTGTCTGTGAAGCCGTTTTTCTGTTCTTCTGAGCTCTTTATATTCCTCTTCGCGTGCCCGCGTTCTATGAGATTGTTGCATTGCTCGGTACGCAACATTCTTACGTTCAGTCGCTAGCTTGCATTCATCATCAAACCAGTCGTTCCGATTTTTACGACTGCTGCCTAAGATGGAGTTGGCAGTACTAATGACAGTATTTTTAAGATGTGTCCACTTCTCATTTACGCCCAGCATACTGGCTCCAGGCTTACTTTCCCTAAATTAGGTGTTTCTAGGGCGAGTCCTAACGCATTACCAAAGGTGTTACTGGTGTTTTCATTGCGCAGGGCAGCCCTGTTGATTCGAACCTGATCGGCGGATGCAATGCGTCTTCGCAAGGCAATCCGCCCTCGGAAAACCATACCAACAAGATAGTGATCCGAGTCGATATTGGCACCTCGGTACGTTCGTACCGTCATCAAGTTCGAGTAGTGGTGACGGTCTATCAACACGTGGTCTATTTGGTTACGAGTGACTCCATCAGGTGATACCCAGGTGGCTTTGTAGATATCTTTACGCGGGAACCTGGTACTCGCAACGACCATGTTTTTCGATGCTGCCAATTCTAAGACTCGAAGTCCATTGTCATTAGTGTTCTCATGCAAACTGTGGGTGCCTGCGTAATGCCTGAATACCGGCTCCCGACCTATTTTTGCGTTCAAATCCCCAAGGATGATTTTAACATCATACCTTGGACAGGCATGGAGGGCCCTCTCGACTTGTTCGTAGTAAGTCTCTTTTTCTTCGTCTGAGGACTCCTCCGTAGGTCCGTGAACGTTAATGAGGCTGATGTTCGTAAATTTGCCTCGCACGCGAAGGGTGCATAGCCTTTCGATTATAGCGTTAAAGCCGATGATAGTAGACTTCATTTTTTCGCTGACTAGGAAGCCTACCCCGAGCACATGGTGTTTTGTATGACAGCTGTAGTATATGTCATATTCTTTCTTCTTTCTTCAAATGGCATTAAATAGCATTTCAGATTGGACAAGGAAATGGCGAATTGAACTTAACGAAGCAAAATCCACGCACATAAATTTTACGTATAAAAACGTAAACACCTTACCCATCTATATTAATTCCATGCAAATTCCATATACAAATGAAGCAAAGTATCTAGGTATGACTCTAGACGCGAAACTTAAATGGAAGGCTCATGTTAAAAAGAAACGCGATGAACTCGAAAATAAACTCCGCGAATTGACATGGCTTATTGGAAGATATTCCAATCTAAGCGTGTATAACAAGCTGCTTATTTATAAGCAAGTACTGAAACCAGTTTGGACGTACGGTATACAACTTTGGGGTTGTACCAACGAAAGAAATATACAAATTTTACAAACATACCAAAACAAAGCACTTAAGACAATAGTTAATGCTCCATGGTATGTAAGAAATAGCAACTTACATAGAGACTTAAATATAGAAAGTGTAGAAAACGAAATTAAAAAATTTGCCACAGAACTAAGATCACGACTTAGAGATCATAGAAACAACGAAATCCGACAATCGCTTAGCGAGACGAACGTTTTTCGGCGATTGCACCGAACAAGACCTCTTGATCTAGCGCAACAAAATTAATTTCTCCACTCGAATCTTGTGGAACTTTCAGGTCCTCCCGTTGGGGAGCTTCCTGACAAAATGCGAACGAAACTGCTGCCAAAACTACTTGTTAAGCTCGACTTAGTTGTAGTATCTCTATAGAAGATAAGGGAGGTGTTTTTTAGTCAGTAAAAATCTGACACTACTATAAGCATCGGGCTTATAGTGTCTTCCTGAAGATTTCTCACCTTCCTACGCAAAAAAAAAAAAAAAAACAAAACAATATTCTTTCTTCTGTAAAACACCATTCCCTGTCCATCTGATTTCTTGAAGAGCTGTTATGTCAGCTTTATATTTTGAAAGGGCATCGGCTAGCTGCTGAGCAGCTCGAGCTCTATAGAGCGATCGTACGTTCCATAAGAAAATTCGTAAATCGTTTTTCCTTTTTCTTGGGTTGTCGTCGTGAAATCAGTCCGTTTCCGAGGCTTGTTGTCGTTCTCGAAATTCATTAAGCTTTACGGGACAGGGAATTAACCTGTCGCCAACCTGAGGAACCAGCCTGATCATATTAGCCAAACCTTTTTTAAAAGGCTTGTTTCTAGCGGCCGCCGCGAAGAGGCTATGATCACACTTCCACCAGTCCCGAATAGTTACGGCACGTGCATGTTTTCGTATGCTACATGTTGTTCCCCCTATTCGTCTGATGTCTGACCGCCATTCGTAGATATACCACTGTACAAATACTTCGTACATCTTACGAATATTCGTACAATGCACGAATATCATTCGTAGCCATTTTACTAATAAATTTTTTGAGTGTAGGTGTTGGAAACCACTATATTTCTATATAATACAATATACCATACATGTACATATATTATTAAAAAAAACTAAACAGAGAAGATGAATGACGAAAAAAATAACAGAAAACAAAAACTCAAAAAAATTGTGCAAAATTTTAAACAGCCTATTATTAAGGTATTAGTATGATACTACTTAAAAATTTGCTAAATTTAAATTAGTTCACTAACTCATTCTTATTTTCAACCTTTTTCTAACTAGTATCGTACTAAAGCAATTTTCTCAATAAATTGCTCTGAACACAGCTAAAACAATGACAGTTCGTGCAATAAACGAAGTAAACAGGCCTTTTTGTTCCGTTTGTAAATAGCGCGATACTAAAATAAAATGCACAACTGGGTCGCACGAACTTGCTTCTCTGTAATAGACTAGGAATTTTAAAAACGAATGTTATTAGAGAAAACTGTTCATAAGGATAAAATTAAATTTTTAGATTCTTTTAGTAGTAAGAGTCAAAAACAGAATGCTATGCAAATATGAATTTATGCAAGAACAAAAATTATAAGTCGTTGTAGTGGTTTCTTAAAAAAAAAGCTTTTATATACAAACTTTTTAAAAGGTTTTTGAGAACAAATTTTGGTACGCTAATTTAAATTTCGGAGATATCGAATTTTCAAAAAAAGAAAAATTTTTTTTTTTTCAAAACTTCAAAAAAATATTTATTTTAAAATTTTTAAATGCAATGAGTTTTAGACTTTTTACAAACTCCTCTATAAAAAATTGTATGTGGATAATGAGAAATTCAAAATTCGAAAAAAATGGTTCTATGGTAGGTACAAGCTGTAATATCTTAATTTCAATTTTTTTTTATTACATTAAATATCGTAAAAATTAATTGAAAGAAAAAAAAATTTATAAAAATTTCTAGGCGCGCCGTTTTCGAGAAAAATACGATTTTTGAAAACCATTTTGTTTTTAACTTTTTAGCATTTGTATGGTAGGTACTTTTATTTTTAGGTAGGTAAATAAGATTTTGTTTTTCACATCTTGTAGATTATATTGAGAAACTTTAATTTATCAAGTTTAAAAAAAAATCTAGCATGGGTTTTTCAAAATATTGAGTTTTAAAAAAAAAAAAAATTGTAGTTTTTTTTTTAAATCCAAAATTTTTTTTTTTTTTTTTTGAAAATTTGAGTACACAATTCTATTTATGTTTTTAGGGAGCTTTAGCAAAAAAAAGGATCAAAATCGGTTGTACCGTTTTTGAGAAAATCCATCAATATACATTTTTTCGAATTTTTTTCAACCATTCCCTGGCTTTAACTAAATGAATTTTTTTTGTATTTTTATTTTTAAGATCTGTCTAACAGTTTTTGAGAAAAAAAAATATTTATAAAATTTCGAAAAAAAAATCGTGTGGCAGGTACTGTTATTTTTTGTCTTAAAAAAAAAGAAAAAAAAAAACGAGCGGGGGCAAACATCAAAAATGCTATCTACCAAGCTTAAAGAAAATCGGCCGAACACTTTAGGCTGTAGTCGAACATACGGACAGACAGAATTGCGGGAACCATTTCAATCAATTTCAATTTTGTTTTAATGAACATACTATTTACAATTTGGCTTACAACTTACATGTGTATGAAAATTTACATTTGTTGGCTCATAGGGGGCCTAACTATATACAGTGACTTAAGTTTAATTACTTTTATATAAAATTTACATGACCAAAAAAAATTAAATTTAAAATGTCGGTTGTATTGTCCTCAGGGTGTTCATTCCTGGTTGTCAGTGGTGATTTTGTGGGTAATTGCGAGAACCACTTTTTTCGTCTTCGCTACCATCGTAATGTCAACTTTTATCAAATTCTCGAATTCGATTTTTTTACGAATGCATAACTTTCTTTTTAGTATGTACCTATAAGTCGCAAGTAAATATTAGCTTATACAGAGTGTCCTTAATTCGATTTTAAGGGCGTGATTTTTTTGGTATATTCCAAGAAAAAAATTGTTTCACAGTAAGGGTCCATCTCCAATTTTTATATCATATATGAGGGATTTAGGAAAAGGCTTTCTTTGGTGTACCATGGACCATGTTAACGGTAATTGCGCTGCTGGTACTAATGATAGAAACTTCATTTAGACCTTTATTTTTATTTTTAAAAAAATACCAGCCTTTGTAATTGCAAATTAGATATCTTATCTCGGTCTTGAGATATCCATGGGCAGGAAAGCCCATGCTAATTTTATGACTTACGGCTCAGTTTTCTCTAGAAAATTGTTCCCGCAGAGGCGTCAATCCTGAAAGTAAAATAGGGGGCGCCA
Source organism: Chrysotoxum bicinctum (assembly GCA_911387755.1). Taxonomy (NCBI): domain Eukaryota; kingdom Metazoa; phylum Arthropoda; class Insecta; order Diptera; family Syrphidae; genus Chrysotoxum; species Chrysotoxum bicinctum. Next base: position 197,742,673 of record OU426988.1, on the reverse strand, counting down.
GCTATTTTCATACAGAGTGCTCTAATGAAATAGCCAGTTGCATTCTCCCCCTCAAACAATTCAACCGTAATACCTGTACTTCTAGCACTGCTCATCATTTTACCCTTGAGCCCAATTTCGGGCGTACTGGCAAGTTTAGTAATTATTTTTTTAGCAGCACTACACGAATGTGGAACGTTTTACCCGAATCAATATTTCCCACTCATCGGTATCTCCTTTCTCATTCTACCCAACTTTCCTGATTGTTCACACTGTGTTCAACGTTATAAGGGTATTCATAACCCCTTGAGTGCGTGTATAATATATAAAAACAAAACAAAAATGCACAATATTATTCAAAAGTAAAAATCTAGCGAAATCGATTGTACCGTTTTTGAGAAAATTGAAAACAAAAAATAGTTCTATGGGGGTCAGCGTTACCTTAGGATATTTTGGAAAAGTGGCAAAAAAAGTGGCACTCGAGAAAAAAAGGTGGCACTTAAAATTAAAAACAAAACAACACCATATATGTATGTATGAAAATTGACTTAAGGGAACAAATTTCACACTCATCTCAACGAATTTATAGGAGTTGAAGAAAACACATAATTTAAACAATCATTTTAAGGTTTATTGCAACGTAAGCTAAAAACTAAAAATTTAACAGTTCATTTTGTATTGATTATTCAACATAAATAAACAAATAAAAGTATGAATAAATAATAATTTATTTAAAAGAATTCGTATCACATTTTACTTTCCTGTGATGGTTTCCCTATATTTTTTTATGAGGAGCTCATCTGGGCTCCACTCAGCTAAATCACAGTTGCTTACTAAATTTAAAGAAGGCAACATATTTTCGCAAGTTTCAGTGTTTAGTCTGTTGGTGAGTTTGTTTTTGATCAAAGTTAGCTTGGAAAAAACCCTCTTAGCGTAGGCACTGCCATGAGGCAAGGTTAAAATTTTTGCAACAAATTCATATAAGTCGGAAGATATAGGTATTTATTCAAACTATTTTTAATGTGACCCACTTTTTCAATGTGTGGGTTATGTTGAATTTTAAAACTTTGATGGTATAAGTATCGTACGCATGAAAGATATGAAAAGGTATGGAAAAATGGCATGGTGAATTGCTAACTTTAGTTTTACTTGTGGGGAATAAAAAGTGGCACAGACTGAAAGGTGGTGGCTCGGTGGTACAGCCTGAAAAAAAGTGGCAATTTGACACTAAAGTGGCACAGCGGTAACGCTGATGGGGGTACCATTAATATCCATTTTTCTGAAACTCTTCATTTACCATTAGCTATAGGTTTTACTAAATGAAATTTGTTGAGTTTTGTTTTAATCTGTCCAACAGTTTTTGAAAAAAAAAATATTTTCTAAAATTTGTAAAAAAAATTGTATGGGCGGTACCGTTATTTAAATGCATTAGAAATGCTATCTACCAAGTTTAAGGAAGATCAGCTTAATATGGCGTGTTTACTTCGGTGTACTTCCTTACTGCGTTACAATTGAATTTAAATAGATGAAAAGTGGGGGCATCTAAATCTTCCTTGGAGCATAAAATATGACACCTAATAAAGGTTATTTATGACAAGTTACCTCTGATTTCACGCTCAGCTCCTTAATTGTCAAACCGAAACAAGTGAAATGTTTTTATCTCAATGCAACACATGTGCATATAGGATATCGGCATTCCATACGACTGCGATGGGAAAACTTTCGTGACCTTAAATCATATACTTAAGACACCACACCCAATTTACACCCTCAACAGTAATATGGCCGGCCTCCCCAATATGCAGATGGTTTATTAATAACTTACAACTTTCAATCCAAAAACCAATATTCCGTTCCCTTCTGTGTACACACGAAGAAGCTGAATATGAATATGGGGCTTCCGCCTCGACCTATGCGCTATACCACACATTCTACACACATGTGTGTGTATACATGTGTAGTCCGGAGCGCAAAGTTCATGCAAACAACTTCCGTACGATCCGGAGAATTACATAAACTCAATTAAACTTCATCCTGCAATTATTGATGATTTATTATCGGCCACTTATTTATGAATGCAAATGCGCTTTTCTCATGAAACATGGCGGCAAGGCAAGGCGATTGCATGTGAAGCGCGCTCAGTTCGTACCTCGTGCCATTCCTGCTCAATTTATCCACATTCCTCTTTCCTGTGTATCCCCATTTGACCAACCCCCAACGCCCCCTACCAGCCTTTAAATTGCAACTAAATTTTGATAAATTGTTCCAAAATTGTTGTTCTTCTTGTGTCGAGTATGGGGTGTCGGAGAGACTGAGACTGGAGGTTGGTGTTGGAACGTATCATCATCGGCGAGTGCAAACAAATCATACAAATTTTTAGTCCAATATGAGCTGTGAATGAAATTGATAACCCATAAAGATGACCCTCATCAGATAAAACTGTATAGCTGGGCAAAATTTGTTGACCTTTATTGCCGGACCGGGTCCACTGTTTAACTTTCCAACATCCCCAATTCAGAACTTTGCCAGCGAAAAACAAAAGCAAATGAGGTGGAACACTTATTGGGCGCCAATTATGAGCAATATTTGTGAAATTGCTTTGTGTTGAATGTGGCCCATGTGTTGGTTCATGTTTAGGGAGGAAGGAAGTCCGCTTCGTATCACTTGGTACCAACAATGAATCGGGCTGGGGCTAATAACTTTTCAACTGTTTATGCGGTAGAAGATAAAGGAGGTATGGGCGCTGAAGCCACAACCCAACGGGTGGCAGCCTTGGACGAAAGTCTAACTGTTTGCCCAGCGCGATTATATTTATTGGTTTTTGGAATTCACACGTAAATCAGCGAGGACAGAGTTTATGCTGGGCTTTGTTTTGCTGCAGCGCCATGGGAATTGTTTACGAGAGGTCCTTATAATTGGCTTGTATGCACGAACACAATTTACTGTCCGTTCTGGTATAGAAGTATCCTTTCTTCTCTTAGAGTAGGAGATAGCTCTTATTTGCGTATGATTTTTTGTGTCGGTTGTTTGAATAATTGTGCAAATGGTCCAAGACAAGTTGAAAAGTTTGCAAGCACACTGTGACAAAGATACCGAGAAAAACTACACCTGATTATGAATATGGTGTAGACAAGACATAGACGAGAAGTGGAGGTGGAGGGTAATATATACGACGACAAACTGTATGGGCGATGCCGACATATCAAACAAAAAAGTAAAATGGCACTGAATAAGGTGACTCCGGTCCGACAAATCTTTGATTCCAACCCAGAAGTAGAGACACAGGTGGCTCACGCATGTGCGAAGAATTCATCAACCAACTTGCCGTATGAAACTAGAAGCAGCTATCTAGGGATCCGGCGATTTTCACCCCTGTCACTATCCACGAGGGAGCCGACAAACTTTCAATCCTCAGTATGTTTACTATCAATCACCTTCTGTACAATTAATTCATACGTGATGGGGCTGAAATGCCGCAGAGTTTTCGGGTTTCCTTTGACGGTGCAAGAAATTTGTCTCCTCTTTTTCAAACCTTTGTGTATCAGTACCTCATTTTTAATCCTCTTCGCTATTCCTAATGCTCGCACGAGGTTTAAGTGCATATAAGGTGTACTCACATCCCCTTGAGTGCAGGTCTACGAGTATTATATATTTAAAAGTAATGTTTTCAAGAACCACTCAGGAAGTGGGTTATTTGAAAAAGGTTATCCGATTTGCAGTCTTAGGCTTCGGCCACGCACTGAGCGACGAGTCGCTGAGCGACGCAAAAAAATTAAAACACATGAAATTGTATGGAGGTGGCCACGTACACCCTTGAGCGACTTGTCATTGTTTTAAGCGACAGAGCGACGTCGCTCAATCGCTCAGTCGCTCGTCGCTCAGTGCGTGGCTGAGGCCTTAGATTAAACAGGAACCTGTCTCTTCCAGTGTGCCAGTGTTGCGGTCTTAAAACCAGCAACCACTTGCAAATTTTTTTTTGTAATTTTCACCATCCTTGACCTAAATGATCGTAAATTTGAGCCAACTCAATGTCCTAACCATGGAGCGCTGAATTACAAGAGCTTCGTTTTCAGGTTTGCAATCAATCTAATTCGAAGACAACGATCTACCATCTTAAAATAAATAAAAAATGCATCTTACGAGGACGTGACAAACTCTCAAAGAGCATTTCTTATCCTTTCGGAGTCGGAAGAAAACTGTTAGTCAGTGGGTTCTTTTTCGAGACGTGTGTTGGCTTTAATTTTTTTTAATAAACCAACAACAATGACTTCATTATGCTTGAAGAAATTCTCGATTTCACTGACTGATGACAGTTCAATAGCAAGGGATCCATTCATCTTGTTGATCCATGCAATAATTTCAAAGGTTTGGCGTTCAGCATCAGCGTTATCAATATTGGATAGGTTCAAACCTGATATTTTTCAACAAGTCCACCCGCATAATTAATTTTTACTTGCGATAAACAGCCACTAGATGGCAAGTTATACATACATTCGAAAAATTAATCTAACTTTACTCTTTTCAATTTATATTTGCAGTACAGGGAAGATAGGATATTTGCCTTTCAGTCTGACCCTTATGGATTTCTATAAGCTATCTTTAATTTAAAGCTCTTACAGGATTGCCATATAGGAGCATTAAAAATTGCCGCCAATCTCAGAAAAATATTGGCTACCAAAAGTTCGAAAAAGCTTAAATCCTGAAAGTTACGTAGCTCAAACCAAAGAATATGCCATATGAATTTCTATCAACTCGACAATGGTAACTCTGATTCAGTGTTTTTTTTAATAAACACAATAAGGGTTGGTTGCAAATTGGCGATCAGTCTCCTTTCAGCTTTCACCCATGGAGCAGATAGTTCATGGTGGTCTGTACGTGAGCTCAAAGAAAATTACCCAAACAATTTGAATGTAACTCACTGATTCTCTTTCTTATTTCAGTGGCAATTTCTTAAGTTAAGGCGCCGTACAAACAGTAGCAGGCACCAGTATTTCTGAAAAAGCTCTCCCATAAGGCCTGTACTGCAAATGTAAATTGAACAGAGTATAGACATTTGACTGGACTGCTCGCTTACAGACTAAAGCTAGGTCAATTTTCTTTAAACTTGGTATATCTACATACATATATCATTTTTAAATTTTTAACCTGACACGTTTTAAGGCAAACAGTACCGGACATAACTTTTTTTTTCAATATTTTAGAAAATATTTTATTTCTCAAAAACTGTTCCACAGATTAAAAAAAATCAAAAAATTCATTTAGTAAAAGCTAGATGATTGTTGAAAAAATTTCAAAAAAAAATGTAAAACGGATTTTAATAAAAATATGTCGAAAATTTTTTTTGAAAACGTAACCTAGAACCTTAGAAAAATGTATCAGTTTCAATTCTTGTCCGAAAACTACAGCATACGTTTAACAGGCATATAAAACAAATGACTTAGGGAAAATGAAAGTGAATATCCATCAAAAGAAAAAAACACATGATTTGCTCAGTTAAAATTATACTAAATTAATTTATTCAATAAAAATGTTAATTCAAAAAATTATTATAAAAGAGAGTATTCAATTATTTAAACTAGAGTGTAATAAATTATCAAAATTAGAGAATAATTCAAAAACCAAGGTGGCACGTTCAAATGTGTAAGCTCAGGAGACGCACTCAAATTTGAGTAAAATCAGACTACTGTGTGGTACCTTACTAGGACAGTGAAAGAACCCGACCGTTGTCGCTTCTAAAGCAAAGCACTAAAAGAGAATGGCGCAAAATTTTAAACAATTCTCGTTTAAGGAATAAAACCGGCTTTACCTACTTAACGCAGTCGTTTAGCTTGGAGACTTGGTCCAATTTTTGCATAATTTTAAACACGTTAGACAACTCTTCTAACTGATGTGGGTTTTACAAAAGAACCTAAGCGAATTTGCGTTGAACAACCCTTAATTTGACAGATACATAACTCACACAACTACATAAAAACACAAAAAAAGGGAAAAAGAACAGACAACTCCAAGCCAAATAATTTTTCGCCGAAAAAAGTACATTTTATATACTACCTCGGTACCAGAGTTGTAAAAGACTGCAGTACTTTGGTAATGCAGTTAGTAAAGTCGCAGTTAATTAACTTAACAATTGAATGCAAGTTAATACTGTGCACGGGTACTTTAACTGCAAAATAAACAGTCAGCAGTTAGTACTAGTATTAGTACTGTGCAGTTAATAAAAGCAGTTAATTGACTAAAAGTTAATTAACTGCAGTACATTTCAACTGGTTTTAGTCTTTTTAGTCACTCAAAAGTCTTCAGTACTGGCCTTGTTTTGGTTTTAGTCAATAAGTCTTTTAACTGCAGTTAATTAACTGTAAGTTAATTAACTTAATTTTAGTCTTTTAACTAAAATACTTGAGACTTGTACTTATAAAACAACATGATATGATATTTTGCATGTAGAATGTTGCGATTGGCATGTGGCATGTGGCATATAACATTGCATGTTATATGTTACATGCGGTACCTACATAAATGTTATACCACACCGATGCCCAGATATGTAATTTTTTTCGATTGCAACGAGACCGAGAAATGTCTCTTGTCTCCGCTCGTGACCATCCCTTATTAAAATAAAAAGAAGAGAACTGACCGTGACAGAAAGTCAGTAGAATATGCATGTAAACAAATATCAGGCCAAAAACATAAATTTTTAAAAAAGAGCCAAGTTCTTCTATACAAAAACCTTTGTCTAACAAAAGTCAGCCGTGAAAAGTACTGAGATCTAAAAGTACGCCAAGTTCTTACTTTATGAAGGTTTAATACCGAATATTTAAAGTAGAATAATATTGAAATAGCTACAATGTAAAAGAGAAATTTTATTATTTAATAATTAATGACTAAAATTTGATGGGTTCACTGGTCAAGTTTTTAAAACCTTTCGAATTTGGCATAAAAAAAAAACTTGCCAAGTAAGCCCATCAAATTTTAGTTAGTAATCATTAAGTAATAAAATTTCCATTACATTGTAGCTGTTTCAATATTATTCTACTTTAAATATTCGGTATTAAACCTTCATGAAGTAAGAACTTTGCGTACTTTTAGATCTCAGTACTTTTCACGGCTGACTTGTTACACAAAGGTTTTTGTATAGAAGAACTTGGCTCTTTTTTTAACATTTATGTTTTTGGTCTGATCTCACTTCTTTTTGCAAAGATTTTAATATTTTGCCATGTCAGAATCTCGAAAGATATGGAAGGTGGAAGGGTGGACTCTACTTACTCAAATCAACTTAGCTTATAGTAGCTTCTTATTTCTTTTGGTATATTTTCTTTTTGTTATTGGTTGTTTTGATTTGCACTTCAATTGTTTCTTCTTGTCCTGGCAAGATACCTAACACTAGCATACCTACCTTAATTATAAATACTAGTACCTACATCCGCTCAGTCATAAAAAAGCAATATAATTGTTGAGGATGCGATGATGTTTTTGTTGAAGTTTTAACTCCTTTTTTTAAATGAATGTAACCCACCAATTAATAGCCTAATTAGTGGTTTGATTATAGTTCGCATCACAGTTAAGATTTTTCTAATGTAAGCTAATAATTTTTTCATGTATGCAAATATTTTCTTTTTTCATTCATGTTAAAATAACATAGAGTACCAAATCGAGCACTCTAGTTCTAAGAAAAGTCATGAATTTTCAAAATGCATGTATAGTTTCAAAACGACAATAAAAAGACGATTCGAATGAAAAATTTTAAATTTTCTTTTTTCGTTTTGAATTTACATTAAGCTATACCGCTCTACCATATTTCATCATTTTAAAGCAATTGGAAGTGCTTCATATAAATTCAACAATTTCTCATAATGTGGGCGGATACCACGCCCCCTGAATGGAAAACTTCAATTTTTATTTGTGGTCCTTTATATGTAATTCGAGTCCTACCGTTCCACCAAATTTCATTGTTCTACTGCAATCGGAAGTGTGCCATGTATAATTTACATCAGTTCTGAGGGAGTGGGCGGATACCACGCCCCTGAGTGGAAAACCTCAAATTTTATATTCTTCTCTTAGTATGCAATTTACTCCCTGTTAATTTACTAAATTTCATCGTTTTACAGCAGTCGGAAGTGCTCCATTCATCCAACACCAATTCGGAGAAAGTGGGCGGATACCACGCCCCCTGAATGGAAATTCTCAGTGTTTATATTTGGTCCTTTATATGCAATTTGAGACCTACCGGTTCACCAAATTTCATCATCTTACAGCAGTCGGAAGTGCTCCATTCATCCAACACCGATTCGGAAAAAGTGGGCGGATACCACGCCCCCTGAATGGAAAACTTCAAATTTTTTCCTCAGCTTGCATGACAAGACCTACCGTTGTGCAAAATTACAAGATTCTACGATGTCAGGAAGTGCTCTATAATTTTGATGATCTGTCAGTCAGTCAGTTACGGTTTTTGTGATTTTTGAGTTTTTTCTCAGAGATTTTTATTATGTCAAGACATTTTGAAATAAAGCTTCATGTCTATTTTGTAAAAGACGTATACAAAATCTCAAATTTCAATTGATTGAAAAACTTCTGAAAAATCTTAATGTTTTCACCGAAAAATCGATTTTAGGGCTTTTGGAAAGCATCTAGAAAGAAATATTCTAAGCAGGTCAAAATATAATATATTACCCATCAACAAAGCCATAAACTGTCAAATTCCAATGGAGGATGGCTGAAATCTCGATGGATTAAAAAACATCTACAAAATCTGATTTTTTTAATGATGTTTTTGCTCATTAAAATTGTAATTAAGGGGCTGGCAAGAATACGGAAAGAAGTATTCTAAATCGTCAAAATAAATTTGAAATTAATCTTAAATTCGTGTCAAACCTTGAGATCAAAAGAGAGTTAATATAAAAGTGACTATAATCGTATTTTTTTTCCAAATTTCTTTACTGAGTGGCTATCAATTTTCCATAAAACACGGCTAATATTGAATACTGAAGTGCTGATGAGTGTGATTATAAAAAAGTACCAAAGTGGAATCATCTATTAATTTTTTTTTTTGTATGTTTTATTTATGTAATCTTTTTTATTTATCTAATCAAAGAAATTGTTTTGTATATTATATATGTATGTTATGTATGTATTTTTCATTTGGACAATTTTTTTTTAATTGAAATAACTTCAATTACATGTGATTTTGTATATATTTGATATGCGTATAATATAATAAAGACATTCAGTATAAAATAAATGTAAGAATTTAATGATTTTTTTATAACATATAATGTATGTGTACCGTTTTTTTTAGAAATACAACTCTTAAGTTTCAATTCAAGGGATAAAAAAAAATTATAAAAGGCTCACATACCACGTGCAATATGTCATATGCCACATGCTATTCCCAACATGCTACATGCAAAATATCTCATCTTTTTTTTTTTTTTTTTTTTTTTTATAATTTACACGCGCTCAAGGGATTATGATTACCCTTTAAATGTTTGAACACAGCGCGGGCTTGAAGTTAAGGAAGAGAAAGAAGGATAGGAAAGATGTGTTTGCACGATGTTCTGAGACTGAAGGTTGTTGTCTCAGCTATTTTATCTCCAGGGATGGCGGCTGAACTAAAGCGTAGAATGCCGTGTCTTATTTTTATGTCACTTATGATTCACATTATTTTATTCGTGTTCATCCTTGTTGGGCATACTAGTTTAACTCAATTACATGTTGTTAGTGTTATGCCTGAACAACATATAATGAGTAAACAGCAACCCATTGATGACAATTTTAGAAGGTTTTTAATGGAATTAAAACGACATAGACGACGGCAGGGATCGAACCTGTGATCATGAGGTTCACAGGCGAGCACACATCCATCGCACCACGGTTTTATAATTACAAGTCTCAAGTATTTTAGTTAAAAGACTAAAAATAAGTTAATTAACTTACAGTTAATTAACTGCAGTTAAAAGACTTACTGATTAAAACCAAAATAAGGCCAGTATTGAAGACTTTTGAGTGACTAAAAAGACTAAAACCAGTTGAAAAGTACTGCAGTTAATTAACTTTTAATCAATTAACTGCTTTTATTAACTGCACAGTACTAATATTAGTACTGACTGCGACTGCTGGATTACAGTTAAAGTCTTTTTGTAAGTTAAAAGACTTGAAGAAATTAGTCTTTTTAGTCAATTAACTGCAGTACCGAAAAGACTGCATTTTTTACAATTCTGCTCGGTACAGATATTTATTTTAAGAAGAAGGAAAAACGAAAAATAAGTTTTTGTTTTTGTTTTTGTGGACTGTATTGATTAAATCAATTGAAAGTTTTTTTGCGACCTTTAGTCCAAATGCGTTTCGCCCAGGTACGACAGTTGGGCTCATCAGTTAGATGCTGTCGTACCCTTCTAAGACGCAAAATATTAGTCGATGGTTATCAACACAATATAAAATTTACAGCATGAATACAATGTAAATTATATTATTCTAGGGGAATTTGGTCAAATTCAGACACCTAGAAAATGACGCCCGTGGTCTGGCTGATTTAAGAAGAAGGAAAAACGAAAAATAAGTTTTTGTTTTTGTTTTTGTGGACTGTATTGATTAAATCAATTGAAAGTTTTTTTGCGACCTTTAGTCCAAATGCGTTTCGCCCAGGTACGACAGTTGGGCTCATCAGTTATATTTATTTTAGATGAAAATAAAGTATAAATCGCAAATTGACAGCATAAAAACTCAATTTGTTGTTGCAAGGTGCAGATTCATTTAGCTATACTCGGATTCGATTAGCAGTCGTCGTCGTGTGCGGACGTCTTTTCTCGTGTGGAAAAAAAAAAAAAAAAAAAAAAATTTAATTAAAATAAGTAAAGCACCAATAAATAAAACTTAAAAAAACATTTGCGCTATGGATAGCGGAAAAATAATCCATAACATCAGTGTCCCCCCTGACAAATTCAAGATAGACTCCATTAAAAAAATTATTCCTCCTTCTTCATTGTTAAGCAGTGAAGACAAGGAGAATATAGAAAAACAGTTTGATTGGTATGAGGATGACTTCATCCCCAATACTAATACCAACAAAAAAGCGCGTCACCCATCTCAAAGCATGGAGACAGACATAATAGTGTGCCCGTTGCAAAAAAGAGAGAAAACTAGTGTATTCGTCAAGAACATTCCACATAACAGTAATGTTATTATTGGCACAGCCAATAATAATGGAGCATCGCAGACACGTGGTGAACTCAGCACTGAAACCGTAACGGTCCTTAAAAACTTACTTTCGAATGACCACGAGACATTCACCAACATTATCGCTCGCAGAAGGCGTCAAACAAACTTGCAAACATCGTTTAAAAAAAGGGCTGTTGCAACAGATGCAAACCCTTTAAATAAAAATTATTACCACCTTCTCGACAACGATTTGGAAAAGGGATTGGCCAATGCGTCTAAGTCTGGCGGCAACAAACATGTGGAAGATAAATCCAACAACATCGGAACAAATCAGAGTCATACCACCAACGATCATCAAGGTATCAATCAGTCGAATCAGCAGTTGTCGAAGCCCAAGCCGTGGTGCCCAACAATCTTCACGAAAGGTTTATCCTCTAAAAGTATCTCGGACCTAATGGCAAATGCTAAAGTCAATCCTAATGATTTCGAAATTGACGGGAGACGTTCGGGACTCAAGATTAAGGTAAGAGACGTTGAGTTGCATAGTTTAATATTAAACCTACTTAAAAGTACAAAAGTAGAAGGACATTCGTTCACTCCTAAGGAGTTAAAAAAATTTAATATTGTATTAAAGGGGATATCGAGCAATTTTTCAGTTAATGACATAAAAGTGGGCATCTTAGCAAAAGACCCAGGAATTAAAGTAACGGTAAAACAGTTTGAAACCAAGTGGTCCAGGGAAAACAACATTCCCCTTGATCTTTTTCTATGCGTTTTGGAGGATAGAGAAAGTGTCCTGCGTTTGAAATCTTTCAAAACTCTCTTGAGCCACAGGGTTAGATGGGACTCTGTTAAAGGCTCGGGGGCAATTCAGTGTTATAGGTGCCAAAGATTTGGGCATGTATCTAATTATTGTACATATCCAGTCAGATGTGTCAAGTGCCTTAAGGAACATCAAATCGGTGAGTGTGACCTTGGTCCCAAAAATGGAAGCTCAGTCGCATCCTGCGTCAACTGCGGTGATTCTGGTCACCCTGCTAACTTCAAGGGTTGTCCCAAACGTGTAGAATTTTTAAATAATAAGGAAACAGCTCGTTTTCCGGAAATTCGGAAAAAAAACATCATGCTGAACAAAATGCCATCCACAGCCCACATTGCACCTCAAAGTGGTATGTCCTTTGCAGAAGCTGTAAGAGGCACAAAAACAACTCACACTCCACAACCAGACACTACCCCTTCAATACCCAATAGTAACATTTTATAGAATTTTTAAATGAATCCAATAAACTGTTCGGACTTCCGTTCAGTACTCTCTTCTCAAAAATTAAAAATTTTTGGCCAAAATATTTAACAATGAATGACACTCAAAAGCCAGAAGCTTATCTGGCATTCCTCGCATCTCTTTTACCATGAACTTAAATATCATAACCATTAACGTTAATTCACTAAACACTCACGATAAAAAGATTGAAGTTGAGCTTCTTCTCAAAGAAACTCAGCCTCTTGCACTACTAATCCAAGAAACCTGCATTAAAACTCAAAAGAAAAGCCGATTCAACTCTAATTACGACTTCATTAACTGTGGTTCGGGCCGAGGGACAGGCATTTTAATAAAAAACTCCGTTAAATCGTATTCTAAAATATTTAATAATAATATCATTTCTGCTACTATTGTTCTCATTCCTATCGTTGTTCAAAACACATCTAAAACACTCGCTCTGGTATCAATATATATACCGTGTAATACGGGTCAGAATTTGGAATTAGCCCTTAATGATCTTCTCGGTTGCTTAAGTGAATACGAGTACCTTATAATAGGTGGAGATTTTAATTCAAGACACCAGCTTTGGGGCGATTCGAAAGTGAATCTAAATGGCCAGTTTTTTCACCAGTGGTACACAAATAACCACTTTCTTGACTACGACTTGGTAGCAGCTGAGGGCCCTACTCGACCAAGTTCAAACTCTCATATCGACTTCTTTTTAATTTCATCCAATCTTCGTTCTCCGAGACACCTTAATGTTGATAGCAACATCGCCTGCCTCTCACTCGACCAGATATCCGATCACTATGCGGTCCTATTACATATACATCTTCAAAACCTATCTCCCTTTCCGTTTCAACCCCCGTCCTTTAGATGTTTTAAAAAAACAAATTGGCAAAACTTCAATAATATGTTGGATTTCCAATTAGAAAATGTTATAGTCCCTTCTGACAGAAATTTAACTAACGATGAAATTGATTCATTCATCTCGGAATTCACTGACAAACTTTCATTCTGTATTGAACGACACAGTGATATAAAAACTTTTAAACAACACTACATAAACATCTCCGACGAAACTATGAAACTCTTCAAAATTAGGAAAAATTGGAAAAAAAAACTTAAACGAATCTTTCACAGACTGGGGGATCGTATGAATAGTGAGTATATAAACCTGGCGTCTAGAATCAGCTGTCTTAGTATTATAATCAAAAATAGGGTCAAAACGGAACTCAATGCTAACTTTCGAACAAAACTTAAAAGTTTAAAACCTACATCTAACGTCTTCAAATCTATTAATCAAATAACTTCAAGGAAATACAATCATAACCTAGCTTCCCTTCAAGAGCTTTCTTGGAATAACCGAACTTTCTCAACCCCATCTGAAAAGATTGATGCATTTTGCCAATTTTACTCCGAACTTTATGCTTTAAAAGTCCCCTTACATGATATCGAAAATTCTTTAACAGTAAACACTTTTAATTGTGCCTTCTCAACTTGGAACTCGAGCGAATTAATAGAAAATTTTTCCCCACAAAACTTATCAACTAATGTGAATTCTGAACATTTTGCTTCCTACTCACTTATAGAATCCATTATTAATTCCCTCAACAACAAAAAATCTGCTGGTCCAGATAAAATTTCAAACTTCATTATCAGAAAAGCAAAAATTTCTATAGCTAAATTCCTAACACCTATTTTCAATAATTGTTTAAACAACGGTTACTTCCCAATAACTTGGAAGCATGCCATTCTCACCCCACTAAAAAAAAAAACCCATTCGAATAGATTGGAAGATTTTCGCCCCATTTCATTACTGTCCAACATAGGTAAAATTCTGGAAAGAATTATCCTAACTAAATTATACATCCACTTTGAGGATATTCCACTAATACAGGAGGAACAGTTTGGTTTTAAACGCGGTCACTCAACAGAGCATGCAATTATGACCTTACAAAACAATATTTTAAACAATCTGAGGCTCAAGCGTTGTACTGTAGCCTGCACGATTGACTTAACAAAAGCATTCGATTCGGTCTGGCATGATGGGCTCATCTATAAACTTCATCTTTTAAATTTCCCCACCCACTTCACTAAAATTTTAAAAAATTTTCTTTCCAACCGTAGTCTGTCCGTTGTGTTCGACAATGAATCATCTAACCCTATTCCTATTTTATCAGGGGTCCCACAAGGGTCTATTTTGGGCCCTTTTCTTTTCAACATTTTTCTCTCAGATTTTCCTACTAAATGTGCCCTATCCAAGTCCATTTTATACGCCGATGACACAATTATTTTTAGTGGCCATGAAAGACCTCACGAGGCTCTTAATGACGTCAAAAACCACCTTAATCTAATTCTGCCCTACTACAAAAAATGGGAAATTGATATTAACTTCAACAAATGTGAACTAATCTGTTTTAGGAACGCTTCAGGACGGGGACACCATCTGGCTGTTCGCGAAAGTAAACAACTAGTACTTAACTTAGATAATAATAGAATTCCACTCAAAAAATCCATCAAATATCTTGGGATATCTCTTCATGAACGCCTTAGAATGAACCCCCATGCACGGGGCGCCCTAAATAAAGGAAAAGCAGCAGCTGCAATTCTCAAATCACTACTTAACTCAAAAGAGGTTGAGAGGAAAACCAAACTTCTGATGTACAAGAGCCTTATACGACCAGCCATAACTTATGGCTTCACATCATGGATCCAAATCACACCCAATGTAGCACTAGAACTTCAGAGATTTGAAAGGAAAATCATCCGCAAATGCATCTCCAAGTCCAGACGCCCATCTGGAAAATGGTTTCATAATAAACTTATCTACGAAGATTCTGGTATTTCCCCAATTTTGAACTATATGATACACCTTTCAAAAAAAAGAATTATCGCACTGCAAAGCCACGCTAACCCTATCCTCCAAAACATCCATGAGGAAAATATACACTTTTCAACTTCTGATAGATTTTATATCTCTCCAATAAGTATTGCCTGCGAACGCTCGAACTCCTCTTTTGAAATAGCTTTTTAGTCCAGTCAAAGCGTCATGAAAAAGGGCCTGACCTTGCGCGCAGAGGCATGGTCAATTTTTTTTTCATGGATCGATAGGTGCTTATGAGAAAAGCTTAAAACCAAATTTGCACCACATAACAACTTTTTTTACCAAAGTTATTGGTAAAAATGTGTTTTGTGTCATTTTTTGGTCATTTGCGAATATCTCGGCTCCACTATCTCGTACAAACAAAAATTAAACATGTATTTATTCCTAATAACATTATCTATTATGTTCTAAAAAAACATTTGTTTAAACAAATGAAAAAAAAAAGTTATAGTAAGTTAAACAAATTTTTTGTTGTTTAAAAATCACTTTTTCGTGATTATTAAGAAAAAAGCTCATTTAACGATGAAATTTTTATATTTTATTATTAAAGTTCTTATAATTCCCTACAATTTAAAAAAAAATTCAACACTCTACGATGAACGAAAGCCGAGTAATAAATTATTGAACATAGGTAAGTCAGCGCACCCACGCATTTTATGATTTTATGTTTTAATTAATATCTCAGTCCCAGTATGTCGCAAAGTGAAAATAAAAAACTTTATTGCTAATAACAATATTTTCTATCAACTTGCATTTAATTTAATATGTTTGAGCAAAAATATAAAAAGTTACCGTTGGTTTCAACGTTTTTTTTCTCGTTTTTAATACCTTTTTTTCATAGTTATTGAGAAAAAAACTGTATTTCACGGTAAATACTTTTCAGTTTTGGATTTTTGTTTTATAGTCCTGCTAATTTTCTTCAAATTAAAAAAAAAATTAGTCCATTACGACAAACGGGAGCCAAGATATTCATGATTTAAAAACTTAGGAAAGCTTACAATTTAGTATTTTAACCTTGTAGCTTGTAATTTTGGTGTCGCCAGCAACAAGAAGCAACAAATATGTGTAAGTATGTGTGGAGTGTTTGAAGGATACCAATATGGCTTGTTGCTGGCGACACCAAAATTACAAGCTACAAGGTTAAAATACTAAATTGTAAGCTTTCCTAAGTTTTTAAATCATGAATATCTTGGCTCCCGTTTGTCGTAATGGACTAATTTTTTTTTTAATTTGAAGAAAATTAGCAGGACTATAAAACAAAAATCCAAAACTGAAAAGTATTTACCGTGAAATACAGTTTTTTTCTCAATAACTATGAAAAAAAGGTATTAAAAACGAGAAAAAAAACGTTGAAACCAACGGTAACTTTTTATATTTTTGCTCAAACATATTAAATTAAATGCAAGTTGATAGAAAATATTGTTATTAGCAATAAAGTTTTTTATTTTCACTTTGCGACATACTGGGACTGAGATATTAATTAAAACATAAAATCATAAAATGCGTGGGTGCGCTGACTTACCTATGTTCAATAATTTATTACTCGGCTTTCGTTCATCGTAGAGTGTTGAATTTTTTTTTAAATTGTAGGGAATTATAAGAACTTTAATAATAAAATATAAAAATTTCATCGTTAAATGAGCTTTTTTCTTAATAATCACGAAAAAGTGATTTTTAAACAACAAAAAATTTGTTTAACTTACTATAACTTTTTTTTTTCATTTGTTTAAACAAATGTTTTTTTAGAACATAATAGATAATGTTATTAGGAATAAATACATGTTTAATTTTTGTTTGTACGAGATAGTGGAGCCGAGATATTCGCAAATGACCAAAAAATGACACAAAACACATTTTTACCAATAACTTTGGTAAAAAAAGTTGTTATGTGGTGCAAATTTGGTTTTAAGCTTTTCTCATAAGCACCTATCGATTCATAAAAAAAAAATTGACCATGCCTCTGCGCGCAAGGTCAAATGACGCTTTGACTGGACTATTTGATGATGACTCTTTCCTATCACCCTTTTATAAAAAATGCCTCGTAAGCAATTATAGAGGTTGACTAAACTTGCAACTCATCGTCTTACTTACCTCAATCTCATTCCTTTAATCTTAAATTTGTATCTTTAATACAAAACAAAAAATAATAAACAATTGTAAAACTTTCATTCCATTACTATTTCTCATACCTATACATAATTTTTAATTTTAAGTATCTGAACTATTTATCTTTTCTATTTTATTCATTATCTGTCCAGAATCAGCACCAGTTTTGTTTTCTTAACAATTTATTCAAATAATAATTGAATGTTATTCTCAATTCTTGAAGGATAAATCTTCATATAATAAAGCCTCACAAACATGTACTAGTATTTAAGAATTAAGAACCTAAGATATATTATCTCAATTAATTACAAATATCCTAATATTTAGCTATACTCCTACTACTCAAAAAAAAAACAAACAAACAAAATAAAACAACTATTGTAATTCAAATTTAAATAAACATAGAAAATGTATTCTCAATCACTAAGGAAATATACGCACATTTGTAGCTATTCATGACTAAAAGATGGCTATATTCTCTGTACACACATTTGGTGTTAAATACCTACAGCCGTATTAATAAAAACACACAATTTGCTCGTTAACACACGTTTTTTCCAACACACGGATAATGAAATTATCCCTTTGATAAATTAAAATATTAATAAAACTATCTTTTCTTCATTTTATCTATTCGCTGAATAACAAGGGCAAATTGGCAGCACTTCCTTCAATTCTACTAAATATTCTAGTACTTTTTTCATTTTTGAGTGTCGGCATGTCACCTCAGTCATAAAAAAGAAAAAAAAATATTTTTTGTTGTCAGACAACAGACAGAATTCTAAACGGTAATTTAAATTTCGTTCCAAACTTAAAAAAAAAATTATATAAAAATGGATAGACCATTAAAGAAAAAAAGGACTGAAAATTGGAGTTCTGGCGACAAAGTTAGTAAACATACTCGTACCAATTTCTGATATCTTCTTTGAAAATATATTTGTTTACATGCATTTATAATTACAGACCTTATTGCGGAGTCTAGTCTTAGAGAAAGTGGACATTGTTGAGAACAAAAATTGTGACACCAATACAAATAAATTAAAAAAAAATTGCTGGGAATCTATATTGGCCTTGTAAGTTATTCCCAAAACAATAAAACAATGTATTTTTTAATTGATTTACCATGCATTTTAGATTCAATGCAGCAAGTGACACCAGACGAGAAGTAGCCCAGATCCAATTCCAATGGAGAGGTATGAAGCTAAAAGCAAAAAAGGCTGAGTCTACTTTTCGAAAGGAATCCAAAACTACTGGGGGTGGCCCACCACCAAAGTCACCTGCACCAGAGTATGCGGATATTATTGAGCTGCTGCCAAATGAATTTATTCGTGATTCGAACAGGTTCGATAGTGATGGTCCTGAACAGCAGGTAGAAATGTTTTTTTCAATAGCCTTTATAATTTTAAATTACTCTCACAATTTGTTTACTAATTCTAGACTCTCCAATCCAAATATGTTGAAGAGGGAACTGAAAAGTTGGAGGAGGATCATTATACAAACGATGGTAAGCTCATCTCTTAAAATATTATTTAGTTTGGTATAGCTTTCATATGAATTGAAAAGTGCAAGATAATTTAGTTAAAAAAAAACATTTCTCGCAGTAAAATTCTGTTTTAATAATAAGTGAAAAGCAGAGAGTTTGAACATTTTTTGTCCATACTGACGATATTTATTTATAATATTGTAACATATTCTTCTTCATCTTTACAGAAAACAGCATCAATGTGATGAATACGAGTACCGTGAGCAATATTTTTTCCGTGCCGAATAAGAGAAATCAAAGAAAACGTAAATTTAAAAACAACGTAAGAAATTTAATTTTTAATTTTATAATTAAATGCAACAATGATCAATTTGTGTTTTTTAGCATGATGCAAATAACATGGGAAAAGAATCGGTATATGAATTGGCAAAAATTCATATGCAAAAAGAACACGAAAAAAGAATGGAAATCTTAGAAATGGAAAAGGAATGCCGGTCGATGGAGCTAAGGAAGATAGACCTTGAAATAGGGTTACTTCAATAAAAAATATTATTTATTATTATAATTAGGTAGTTATTAATAGAACGTAGAACGTTGATTTTTTTTTATTAAAGTAAAGTATTTGTTAACTAAACAAAAATGAGTTTTTTTTTGCTATATGGACACACGTTTTCGATTTGTAAGAAAAATTGAACTCGAGATTTTAGTCAAGCCATTCATTACCATGATAGAGAACGGGAAAGTGATTTTTTCAAATTTCGTTACTATATCATTTCCGACCATGCGATCAGCATATACATATGTACATATACATACATAAGTATATTGCAGAATAAAATGGATCCGTTTTCCAGTGAGTAAAATTTTACTGCGCTGTGCATCTACCAAAAAGCACCTATAGCGTCAATTTGTCTGTTCTTACGTTTATTGGCTTTCTTCTTGTAATAAAAATAGGTACTCTTCTTGATTTGTCAGTTTGGCATTTAATTTTAAGCAAAATATTTACATACATACATTAAACATTAAACGAAATGTAGATTAACGATTACATGTTGTTTTGTGGTCCGTGGATCTCAGTTCTCAGATGTTTGGATAATTGCTCAGAATGAAAGATCTCCGATTGTTAATGTTGTTTTCGGGTTCAACTTGAACTACTGGAGCCGGAACAATTTCCGTGCTTTCAATTAAGTTATCGTTATCTAAGTAAGGAAATAAACGTTATTTTGTATTAAAAGATTATGTAGGTATACATTGAAGACTTACCGAATACTTCATTAAAATCAATAGCAAGGTTGTGTAGAACGGCTAGCGCCACGATGACGGTTTTTATATTTTCTAACGATCCTCTTATACCCGTGAGTAGAATGCGAAATCTGGATTTCCAAATACCAAATGTTCTTTCAATTGTATTTCGTGTTGCAATTTGTGCTTTATTATAATTTTCTTCGCCTGACGAAATCGGATTAAGAACTGGTGTATAAAGAAAGTTGGTACACTTATAGCCACCGTCACCAAGCAGACGTCCTAGAAATTCACCTCTTTCGAGACGTTCTTTTAATGAGCATTCGTTGAAAATCCTAGAATCATGGGTACTTCCACGCCAGTGGGCTACAATGTTTGTTATTTTTAATTTATAGTCACATACAACTTGTGTGTTAATGGAGTAATATCCTTTTCTATTAACGTAGAACTGTCCAGTTTCTCCTCCTTGTTTTTGTATTTTGATATGAGTGCAGTCAATTGCTCCTATAACGTGGGAAAATCCGCGAATTCTTTTAAATCCTTCCATCACCGCTATTTGCTCAGAAGTTGAGCGAGGCATTCGAATATAGTCTCTGGATTTAGATGCAAATGCCGTTGCTACTCTAGCACTTACAATGCTGAGAGTTGGTTGGCTAAGGCCATGCATATCTGCACTATCTTCCTGAATCTACGAAAAATTAAAATGCAATTATATTGTTATGATAACTGAATTGTATGTCATTCCTGTTTTACAAACTAAGAACATGCACACAGGAACGGTTGGGAGTTGTAACTTTCTACCAAATTTATTAATTTTAATAAGAAAACATTTGTCTTCCTTACCTCATTTCGAGCCCAATAGCGTATAGCAGCCATTACTTGGATACTTGGTGGAATGTGTCCACCTCTTGCATCACCTTCCAAGTCATCTTTGACTATATTGATTAGACGAGTCATATTCGATTTTGAAAAACGATATCTTGATTTGAAACTTTGTTCATCAAGTTCTTCCATAGGATTCATACGCGTTTTATAGAGTTTTTCTCTTCTCAATGTTTCGGCACCATCACTTTCACCATCACTTAACCTATCTAGGTTTTCAATTCTGCTTATTTCGTCAATAATATTAAACGAATTCATAGAGAATTTTACACAACTTTTTCAGTTAGATAAAACAAATAAATATAAAAAATGTTTCTGTCAAATTTGACAAGCAAGTTAAAAACATATCCGCTCGTTAAACACTAAAATCGGTGAGATAAGTTATCCCCTCATTTTCAAACGTCATTTAAGGCTAACACGAATTTATTATTAAGAATTATAAGTTAGAATACGTGTTAAAGTTGTTTTGCCTTTATTTTGTGCTTATTAATAGGGCTGCTAAAATATATAGAACCGACCTTCTGTCGTCTCTATCTGTTTGTTTCATTTCATATTGTTACCTCTTTCATTCTCTATCTATCCATCTTTCTAGGTTAAGTTTAAGCTCCACATTTCATTTCTATTGTCTTTATTGAGTGGACATAAATCAATTAAATTCTGAATTCATTCTTGCAAATAAGTGCTGTAAATAATCAATTTAAAATATTTTATTTTTGTTCTCATAAATAGTGTAGCCTGGCCACTTCTAAGTCGGCAATTTTTCTTTAGTTTAACTAGAATAAGTTACTTTGTACTTACTGTGTAAAAAAAAAAAAAATCTCAATAAAGTTACTACTACTACTACTACTTTAGCTATACTCGTCTCGGCCGGCGGCACGTTTAATTATATGTTTAAATAAGTTCAAATAGAATTCGGTTAGAACTTAACACTTATCTATTTACATTCGAAATTACTAGTATTTTAAAGTAAAGTATGGTTAAATCAAATTCATTCATGTTTGATTATTGCATCAGAATCTGCACGTAATTTTGTATGTTGTGTTCCAACTAGTTTGAGTTTGATTTTTGAAATGCTAGTTTAATTATTTTACTCAGTTAAAATGTTTTATACAAAATAACCATGAACGAGTTTGTTTTAGATATAAGCGGAGTTGAAATCCTTATAATATAAATAGATTAAACATACATGTTAAATTTAAACTTGAAGAAGTTTGAATTGAACTCAAACGAAATAAATAGGCAACTGAATTTTTTTTTCTTAAAGTTGGAAGTCATTGCAAATGAGTTCGTGCGTACATCGGTTTGTGTTCCGTGAGTATATTTGATTTGTTATAAAATAAAGTGAGTTATATAAACTAAAAAAATGGAAAACCAAGAAAATAATACCATCGTACACCGTAGAAAGCTGGGATATCGTAGATACAAACTGTCCCACAGTACGGTTTATATTCATGAACCTGAAGATCTGCTTCAAGAATTTAAAGGACAAATTTATAAGCAACATCTTTACTACTTATTCTCTTTTTTCTATTGAAATGCTCCCATTATATTTTATAAAATTATATTATTTTTAATTAATTTATGTAGGTATACAAAATATTTCTTTTTTCTACGAGCCTTCCTTTACAGGTTCATACTGTAAATAATGGAAATAAATGTTTGTAAAAAGTAACCTGAATGTGTTTTTTCTCCATATACATATGTATGTATGTATGTGATTAAAGTTTTAGATAGATAATGGTAAGTATATTTCTAAATACAATAATTTATTTGTTTTGAACAAAATACATTTTTGATTCAAACACGGAAATATTCAAAAAAAAAAATAAATATGATTCTATTTGAAACAACATCAAATAAACTTATTTAAAACAAAGATTAACGTTTAAATCAAATAGAATGTGAGATTAATTTAAAGGAAATCATGTTCAAATCGGGTCAACCATGGGTAAATACGTTTCTATTAAAATTAAATAGATATCGATTCCATGCCAAATCGTATGTGTTTGAGTTTGATTTAAATATGAATATGTTTGATATTTTTCTCAGTGTACGATTATTTCGAATTTATAATATTCAGTTATTCAGTCTATTTACAAAAAACATCTTTAAAAAATCGAATAAAACATCAGTAAACATTTTTTCTTCGATTTGCTTTGGTATGAAATGACCATTGTCAATATGGATAAAATATACTTTTAAAAGATAAACTAGCTATTTGCTGCTGTTAAATTTAGACGAGCTCTCTTACTTTAAAGTATAGTTTATATCGTTTAAAATTAACAAAAAGTCGGTTCTCGTTTTATACATAATATTTAGAGTCGACTCCCATGTTAAAATTGATTTAGAGCAGGCTTTAAATGTTTAAAATTTTGCGCCATTGACATTAAAAAAAAAAACAAATTCGTGTCTGACCTAAATCGGATTTACTTACGTCAAAAAGAGTCTTCCGTTTGATAGATCGGTATTATATAATATGAGGCCGTAATATGATGCAGTAGGGAAACTATTGCACTCATGTTCTTTTCAAGTTATTAGGCGCACCCAAACCAATGCGGTTCATTCATTAACGATGCCGAAAGTAATAATTACAACATGTACAACATTACAATACAAATACATATTTTGCATTAGTTTGGAAAAGCCTGTTGCCTGTACAAAACCAACAAAAATACGAGTATCGTCATTTATATTTATTTAACTTTGTGAGTTTTGACATTTAGGGAGGTTGTTAATTTTGTAAATCATGAAAAGTTAAAGAAAAATCGTCGGATTTATATGTAATGTTTAATGTAAGAATTTGTTATAATAA
Organism: Chrysotoxum bicinctum; assembly: GCA_911387755.1. Lineage (NCBI taxonomy): Eukaryota > Metazoa > Arthropoda > Insecta > Diptera > Syrphidae > Chrysotoxum > Chrysotoxum bicinctum. The sequence continues at coordinate 197,718,870 of OU426988.1, read as the reverse complement.
ATGCAAAAATATAACAAATAGAAACAACGCGCGATTTAAGTCAAATCATCTATTGTTGTTTTACAACATACCTAATAGTTGTTATTGAAAAAATGTTGTGATACGAATCTCTAGTCTACATGTATTTCGCAATGGTTTGGGAGAATCTTTGTATTTCATTATTTCTGTGAGTTTTGCAGTGCAATAAATGCGTTTTCATACATTAGTAAGGGTTCACATTCTCAAATATGTTTAACAACGTCGATTTGATTGACTTGAATTTGAATTGAAATATGAATGCTCCATCAAACATCAAACAACCTGAAGTATATTTCATTTTTCAGGGAAGATTTCAGTGCAGTTCTTAAGACAGAATATTAGGATTGCTTATTATGACGAGAGCAATATTTCAGAGGGATATATTTGAAATAAATTTATGTTTTCTGCAGACTTACAAATTAAGGCAATTTTGGAATATTTTAAAATAATTTCATTGATATTCCATCCGCATTCATTCATTCATTCAAATAGAAAGTTATATTTAACAGCATCTTTGATGAATGTGAAAAAAGAAGGATATATAATTAATTTGTAATTAAAGTAGGATTAATGGGGGTAGAAGACGTTCGGCGTCATCTGGAATGCATAAGACATTTAGACGGATGACGGTGTCTTCATCGCGGCTCAGTGCCAGATGACGGTGGGCTGGCCGCCGTGCTGCCGCTTCTCGCTGTCAATCGGGTGTAGTGTTGACAGCACCTCTTCTTATGCCGGAACTAAAAAGAAGGAAAAGGAAAAGGTTGACAGGAAAGAAGTAGGGCGAAGGTGAAATAGAGAGGAGGATCGGTGACAGGAAAGAAGAAAGAAAAGAAGAAGGAATAAGGTGAAGAAACCTGAAAAGAAAGAAACACGACATAGGGAGAAGAAGAGAAAAGACGCACGATGTTCGCTGTGAGGGTCGCGGCATGCTTGTTCGGCTCGGCTATGACTCGTCGGTTGGTGGGGGGGGATCTTGCCCTCACAGACGAACTACTCCTTTTTCAAAACATAGATCATGCCTGAAAGCTATTATACAAAAAAAAAATGCGATACCACCACATAATTTGATTCACCACTCTCGATGCTGTTGATGACGCTTCAGCTGGGCCTTATAATTCCCACCCCTCCGTGGAATCCGGTAGGCCGCTCACGAATACGGATTCCCCTTAGTTGGACTCCTTTAGCCCACCATCACATCCATTTGCTGCATACTTATCGTCACTCTCCGTCGCATACCCTTCTCACCCCCTTAGAATACTTCCTACTCCGCCATCGAGCTATCGGCCCGATCACAGAAAGAATACAACAAGATTTTGGTTTTCAATGAATCATACATCGATATTCTCTCAACCTTTATTCATTACTCGTATAGTTTTATCCAAAAGATAGCGAAAAAATTCAAACAAATATCAGTTATATATAATATTTTTAAATGTGACATATAGATGATTATTCTTAAGCAGAAACGATATATAAAATGATTATTAAAATTTTAGATTGATCAAAAGTTATAACAAAAAAACATTCAATATCAAAAATTAACAAAAAATTGTATGACCAAAAGTATGCACGTACCATGCACGACAAAAAAACCCTGGAAGAATCTCCGGTTTTCTTCGGCGGAAACCCTCCCCACGGTCTCGCAACTAGGCGCTATGCGTAGCAGTTCACGCTAGCTATAAAGAAAACCAAACGCTAAACCCTTTTGCCTTCCTATAGATAGAGCTCTATTTATAGCTACCTAAAAGGGGCAAAATCTTGCTTCCCGCGACCGAGACCCGGACAGAATCCCACCGCGAATTCTTATCAAAAATGCCGGTGTAGGATTTTCCAAACTCTTTTGGGCGGCGGCACTTAGATTTTATCAAAAAAAAATTTTAAAATTTGGTCTTAACATTCACTAAGTTATAAAATTTCGTCTATCATCGCTTGAATAAAGGTTCACAATATACTTAAATCTCAATTGACAACAAAATTAACAAAAAAAAAAAGGTGTTCTGGAACTCGGTAACTTCGGGCTGGACTCTTGCTCCTTATCTCCTCTCGTCTTAGCGGTATCCGCTTACTCGGGCCAGTCACGGACAGTTCCGTGAGATTACGGGGCGGTTTACCGTAAATTCCGCAAGGAACAAAAAAATGATATGAGTCGGTTGCGGAAATGTCCGCAGGATTACGGAAAAGGTTGATCCGCAAGATTACAAAAAAAGTCTGCGGGCTCCCAAGAAAAAGGGAAAGGAAAGAAAAGAAGGAAAGGGGTGACGCCTCTTCGGCTCCCGCTGAAATTCGTAAAATGTCTATGAATACCTAACATCCCTATTACTTCCAACTAGCACTCTCTTACTTGGCACCCGGAGAATCACGGGCTTATGCTCAACCTTTTTTTTTGCTGTGCCGGTTCTGGCAATGGCCACAGATGATTCCACAGTATATTTTTATTTTTCAGCCAAAATCACCCTGGAGCGTCGCAAAGAAGAAAAACGTAGGGCATTAGTTCCGTCGTATTTTCTTGCGCGCAGAAATTATTTTTCACAAAAAAAACAAATGCAAAAAAAAAAAACACTCACCCTTTCATAAAAAAATATCACTAGAATTTACAAAAAATTCAAATCACGGCTTTGACCTCTAGTCTATGATTCCTCGTATATGTATATATATAATTATATTTATACCGCACTCTACTGTACACTTTTTAAAAAAAAATTTATCTATAAAAATGTTTTTAACACCAGCTTATGCTGACACGGTTGAACTTCAAATGTCCTCTTCATTTTCATAAAACCTCACTCTAACCTCAGCTTGATTGTTCTCGAAGCATTCGTCCGTAAAATGCATCGTCATGCACTCGGCCATATTTAGCCGATGCACTTGTCAAACTCAGCTATTAGCCTGACTACAAGTATTGCTTTCTTTCTTGCTGTGTTTGTTCATTGCCGAGCAAATGTCATGCAATTTGCCGTCGGCAATTTCACTACCTTAATTAGAGTTCGTTTCAGATATCTAATATAGGAATTACAATGTAAACATTATTTTTTTTTGTTCTATGTCCCTTATTATTTACCTTTATTTTATAGTTTCTCTAACCTTTGAACTTTTTATTGTAGTTATAGCTAGTATTTAAGTTTTGTTTATTTCAAAAAAAAAATCATAATAAAAATAAAAATTCTCATTTACACAAAAAAAACTAATTTGTTTCAATTTATTTACGATGATCATCAATCGTCACAAAAATGAACCATCGCGCAACTTCAATACGTAAGAACATACATCAAATCTAGTGTACGCCTACCATTACTAATTAATAATTTAAATTCCACTCTAGATAACCACTTCCAGCCACTTGTCATCCACCTTCCATGAATTCCTTCCACTTCCTTCTTTTTACGTTCATTCATCTTTTTAATATACTATTTCCTTTTACTATTTGCAGTGTCGGCCATTGAGGAAGATGAACCCAGAACCCACCACCATGCAAGCGGAGCCGGAGGACGACGAGGACGACAACGCCACACAAAAAAACTGGTAAGTTTCATGTTATATTTCAATTTTCATATTTCAGGTTTATATTATTCAATTTTATTTATTATTTTACTATATTGTTTGTTTTCTTTTCAGATTACCTCTCCCTGCTGATGATGACCAGCAGTGAAGATGAGGACGGTGGTGATGGCGGCGGTGACCTCTCGCACGGCAGCAAGCAAATATCGGTAAGTATCTACCTAATCCTTTAATATTTGTGCCATCCGTTTTCAGATAACGAAAATAATATTTATTATCTTTATTTTCAGATTCAAATTTTAGCGCCAGCGACGCCTCAGCTGCCGACACAACATGCGTCAAGGGGATATGATCGACTTCAGCTCGGCAGCGAGCATCAAGTATCGTAAGTATTTTTCTTTGCTTCATTGACAATTTTTAATCAATTCCATTTTTCTCTGTCAGGTACAACTTCTGCGCCTGCGACGCGCTCTGCTGCCGCACGTCAGCGCTCAGTCCTTTAGCCAACGAGGCAGCCGTAACAAAACATCGGCGCTGAGACGAGGGCATGTTGAGGCGCGGTGACGATGACTGCTGCCGTTGTATTATTAGGTGCCTGTCAGCGTTGCCACAAAGTGCCCGATCGGGCCATTTGGCCCTCTGTTTTAAATTTTGGCCCTTTGCCCGGGCCAATTAGAAATGGCCCCCAAATCTAAATTTTAGAAGATTTAACATCACATCAAATCGTGGTTAGTAATAATTAAAAAGCTTTACAAAATTAAATATAAACCATTGCTATGCATCGCCACTACAATGTGTTTCCACCACATACAAATAACCATACTTAAAATGGAACTGAATTTATTCATTTATCTAGTTTAATGATTTGACTCACGTCAGTTTCGTCCAGCGTGTTGACTTCTCCGACGTCATTTATTTTCGTCATCTACCAAAGCATTTATGTAAACTGGGCTTTAATAATAAGCGAAAAAAAATTAATAATCATTAACGTGTTTTTTTGAATGAATTGCGGAGAAACGGTTGTCCGCAGAAAAAAAAGTTTTAGAACAAACTAAAACTGTAATAAATTCTTGATTGGTTATAAAAATAATCTTACGAATCGGACGTTGTTTGAATAAAGATAAAGCCAGTTTAGGCAAAAATCATAAAAACCGTTATAACTCGAAAACGGGACGAAAACGAGAAAATTACCTCTTAAGTTTTCGACTTAAAATGACCTCGGGAATCCATGGTTTTCGTTTGGGGCGGTGACTGTGAGACGCCCTGTATATTGACTTTGCTAAGGAGTTCGATAAAGTAAACCACCATATACTAATACAAAAATTGGAATCCGCTTCCACTCAAATATTTTAAAGTGGTTTAAATCCTACCTAAACGGAAGAAAATAGTTTGTGGGTATTAATGATGTACTATCAGATCTAATTGAGGTCACATCAGGAGTACCACAAGGAAGTTACTTGGGCCCTCTTCTATTCTGGTTGCTGATCAATGATATCACTGATTTCTTAAAAAATGTTTCTTGTTTGATGTTTGCGGATTACATTAAAATATTCCGTCGTGTTACGTCAATTAATGATTGTCATTTACTCCAATGTGATCTTCATCGCTTGTCTAAAAGGTGTTTAGCTAATCAGCTTTTGTTAAACGTATCAAAGTGTCAATCTTTATCATTTTTTAGGAGCCTATCATATATTCCTTTTCAGTATTCTATAGAAGATACGGAACTCTCAAAACTTAACGAAAAGAAAGATCTCTATAGAAGATACGGAACTCTCAATACTTAACGAAAAGAAAGTTCTCGAAACTCCGCTTTAAATCCCATATAGACTGTAATTGCTTAGACTGTGATTGCTAAGGCTAACTCTATGTTAAGATTCATTAATCGGAACTCTAAAGAGTTCTCTGATCCTTTGACTCTTTGATCTCATTTCTTTGCGTATGTAAGGTCATCATTAGAGTATTGCTGTGTAATTTGGGATCCAATTTTTCAAGTTCATTCTAATAGGATTGAAAACATACAAACATGCAATATTCATACCCCAACTTATAAAACTCGGTGTCAACTTCTTGGCTTATAATATCTTGTCGTTCATCGTAAAAATTTTGCAATAATATTTTTGCGCGATATTATTAAATCCCATATAAATTGCCCTTTTCTTTTGTCTCTTGTTATTGTGTATGCTTCGTCAAGGAATCTTCGATCCCTTTTCCTTTTTAATGAACCTCATCATCGGGTAAACATGAACCTTTAACTCGATGTATTAGAGAAGCCAAAAGTATTATTTGTAATTATATTGATTTTTTTTCTCAAGAAAGTCGAGAATCTTTTAAGAAGCACATATTGATCTAATTCGTAATCCGGTGGTATTAAGTTATTATTTTAGATTAAGTTTGCTCCACTAATTAATTATTTGGTTTTTCTATTTTTCAATAAAAAAAATGATTCGGTAGTCTGCAAGATTATTATATATTATTTGTATAAAACTGCTTGATGAATAGACATTTGTTTTTTTTTCGCCGCTTGTTGTTTGTTCGTTCGCTGTCCATTCATATATTGAATTAAAATATGAAAAAAAGTAATAAAAATATTAAAATAATATTACTGGTGTGATTTATATTTTTTTAAGATATTTTAAGGTAATTCCCAAGAAATCAAATCAGACGACAGAGTAAAGATCTGCTTCTGCTGCCTATTACATAGATTTAAGAACTGCATTAAATAAATAATGCATTGAATAAATAAATAAATAAGAACAAAAACAAATATAAATATATTTTAGTTTAATGTTTTAAGGACGGATTTGTAAGTAAAATATTTGGCCCCAACTTTTGTCAAATGGCCCTCAAAAAATTTCGAAATGGCCCTCTATGTTTTTTCCTTCGCGGCAACGCTGGTGCCTGTGCCTGTGGGGAAGAACCCACATCCCAAAGCCGGGCCATTTAACTAAATATTTTTACCCTCCCGATACAGGTATGTATTATTTTCCTAAATTTTTATTCCTTTAGCTGACTGGATTAAATTGTTTTAATTCTTTTCTTTGCAGTTTGCTTCTGCCTCTGGTTAACCCAAGACTTACCATGGAATCCACTTCAGATACCGTCTTAGAATCCAAGGCAACAATTGGCACACATGTCCAATGACAGGCCGATGGTTCTTTCTCCATTAGCTTGGCATAATTCAACACCACCGGAACCCCATTTACCATTTTATATCGACTATCCCTAAAAACATAAAGCAGTTGAAACCTTTGCTGCCAACGTTCAGAGGTACCTCCCCATTCGACTTGATGGATATGTTATTGCGACCAAATCGTAATGTTAGTTTCTTCGCTAACAAAAGACTTATCAGATCATCAACGGTACCACCAGAGTTTGGCCATATACCGGAGCCTCTACCTTCTCATTCACGACATATTTTTCCCCAGGTAAGTTCATTTTCTGCTAGATAAAAGTTAATATTATTTGACCTTTTTTTTTTTTTTGTGTATCAGTGTACCCACGAATGTTTCACCGGCCAATGTATCTTCCAATGAAGACGGTCAATTCTAGTAGATCACGAATGCGTTAAAAGCTAACAAAAACATTCGTGTCTGACATGGTAGTGAGACTGGTGAAAATATATCGCTTGCGGGACAAGTGGCCAACAGATGAAAAGACAACGCTACATCTGCCAAAGTACATGAACTCGGATGTACATGATGTGGATATGCGGCAACAATCGTGTGGTCTTTATTTTAGAGATACAGAAAGGATATGTGGTGAATAAGCCAGGGTGACTAATCAGATTTATGAAGGTGATATACAAAAAGAAAATTTTACAAAACCAGTAGATCTGAATGAGGAATCTACATACACAAATTTAACGAATAAATTTTATGTGAAGTTCACCTAAAAAGACGTAAGTCCTACATACTCAATACAAAAAAAACTATTATAATAATTTCTTGAATTCTAGTGTCCCCACCTTCGAGTCATCAGCAGCCGCTTCATCAACATCACCAACAGCAACATCACCCTTTGCAGAAGGCGGATACATACTTCCGAGATTATCGGATCCTAGAAGAATCACCTCAAGTACTTATTGCTCCTCAATCTCCTTCACCATCGCCAGCAGAAAAACAACAATCAGTAGTCATAGGTAAAACTATTTAATTGTGTTCCAGTACTGAGACCGATGAGGTCATGCATTCGCAATGTGAAATGGCCAACAACAGCCTCATGCATATGAGTCATTCGGATGATGTGGAGACGATAGATATATTACGAACATGATTGTTAATAGTAGTGCTAGTGTTAGTCAAACGATTCGTTTTGAGGATCCCTCATGATGCTGAAACGGCAGATGCTTATTGGATGTGTGTGTTCTGTAATAAGGGACCATATATCATAAGGACAAGGTGTAACGATTTCGAATCCGCTGTAGTGTATCCACATATGTATGCAGAGGCGTAGGCGAGAGTGAATTCATAAGTAAAACATCGGCGACGTCATTTAATTCATCATCCTCATCATGGATCCAGGTACGATTAGTTTTAAGATTATTTAGTATGCAATTATTATTATGAATCCTATGTACTCTTTTCGCTTTAAACAAAAAAAAATTTTCCTGTGTTTATAATTTTAATGACGGAGTTTCCGTTAACGAAATCTAAAACGAATTCTACGGGGTTTAAATCCTTCGTTTTGTATTACGATTAAATCAGCGATTTTACTTATATAAGAGTGTTTTTACTTGTGGGCTGCTATTGTGGGTCGATATACTCTTTGGTTTTATTGAAGGGTTCTGGTTTTAATCTGGTTTTATTGAAGTGTTCTGGTTTTCATCTGTTTTTATTGAAGTGTTCTGGTTTTAAATAAGGTTTAAGTTATTCGAATGGGTCGATTAAGAGTTGCATTGATAGGCAGTGCTGCCGGTTGTATAGCCTGCCGAAGCGGTATACTTATGGTTTGGAACACTATAGGCAGTTGTTTTATTTTTTTCTCTTTCGAGTGGAATTATAAAACTATTATAAATAATTTTAACAAAAACAAAAGTTGGACAGACTCAAAGTTAAAATATCACAGATGGGAACTTATAACTAATTAAAACTACCAAAAAAATATCACAGATCGAGCATTGGTCAAAGGGTACGGGTGCCTGGACCATATCACAGCTTTAATAAATTTTAAACGTGTGATTGCACGATTTGCAGAGTTGATACTATACATACATATAGTGATTTTGATATTGAGTTTTTATAATCGTTTTCTTGAATTTTGAATTCTTATTCGTGATCAAATGAATTAATAATTGTTTCAAGATTGCATAATTGGTGATGCATTTGAAATGTTTTCTTGATTTTGTTCGTTTATAAACGGGGTTTTGTGGTCATATTGTAACTCAAATACATAACGGGTTTTCCTATATATAATTCATTGATTGGGATTTCTACCATTCTATTCAGCCTTTTGAATATTATGTTTCCCTTTCACAGACGATGTTTATTATTCTAGTCAGTCTTTTAAATGTTTGTTATCCTAACATAAGTTGGATTCTTACTATTCTAATCAGTCTTTCGATGTTCACTTTTACTTATCACAGTTGTTGCTTCTTATCCTAGTCAGTCTTTTTAAGTTATTGTTTTCATATCACAGTTAATGCTTATTATGCTAGTCAGTCTTTATGAAATATCTTATCTCGTATCACAGGTTAGCACTTAAATCTAACTTAACGCTAAACTTAAAGCTAATCAGGTACGTGGTGGATATTGTTTGTCGATGAGTACAGGTACTTATGGACATCAGTCTGGACATGCATTGTCGTTAACACAGACATTAAATAATTTTTTTGCAACACATGGTGTTTATTGCACATTGCTTTAAGCTATATAATATTTAATATGATTACTGACTGGTTTGACTAGAATAGTGTAAAGTTCTTTCAGTTAGCTAAATATCTTTTTACTGACTAGAATTGGCTATGAGCTGAAGAGAATCAAACATGGATACGCAACAAAAGGACAAATTTATTGTTTCATATCTTTCGCGTGAAAGATACCAATACTTTTACCAGCTAGATTTTCTAGTTCGTAAAGGTTTTTACCTACAGCTTTGACTACACGACACTTAATAAATTTTGGACATAACTTGGCTGACAATAGTTTTGACGAATCACTGAGGATAAAATTTCGTTTGTATACTTCCTGACCAGGAAGATACTTTACGTTTCTAGAACGGAAGTTATAAATTTTTGCGGTTCTTTCGTTTCCTTTCAATATGTTTTCTTTTAATCTATTGCGGATGATTTGCAATCTGGCTTGCCTGGGTAGTGTTGATACTTCTCCATCGGCTAAGTTACTCAACTTGTTCGCGAGTTCATAGCTGGTGCCATGCATCATCATGTTCATACCGAACAAGGCGTAGTACGGTGTTGTGCCAGTAGCTGAGTGAACAGAACTTCTTAGAGCCGCCGCTATCTCGCTTAGATGTTTATCCCAATCGCGCTGATCAGTTTGCAGATAGGAACGAATGGCTGACAGCAAGGTTCTATTCACTCGCTCTGAGGCGTTGGATTGCGGTGCGTAATAGGCTGTCTTGAAATGCCTTATGCCGTAAGTGGACAAGAGATTTTGAAATTCTTTAGAAAGGAATTGTTTGCCGTTATCCGAATGGATTAGTTGCGGTACTCCAAAAGTGTTAAACAATTCATCTCGCAAGAAACGGACGACACTTGAAGCTTTTGCTGCACGCAAAGGTTTCAAGAACACAAACTTGGTCAAGTGGTCGAGGACAACAAATACATAAGCGTTACCATTTTTGGAACGCGGATACGGACCTATAAAATCTATGTATAGTTTTTGGAATGGTCTATCGGTATAATAATTACTGGTTATGGGTGGACGTGACACTACATTGGACGCTTTCGACTCTTTACATATTTTACAATTAGATATATACTGACGAACTTGAATGGTCATGTTTGGCCAATAGAAAAATTGTCGTATTCGGTGTAACGTTTTTGCTATGCCACCGTGTGATGATCGTGGTGGATCATGAGCTTTTTCAATTAAGTCTTGTGTTAGGTTTGAAGGAACCCACAAACACCATTCATGTTCATTTAGGACATCACTATTTGTTGGAAAGCTGCGTTTGTAAACGAAACCATCTACGATTTTTAAGTCTGGGAGTTCATCTTGTCGAAGTTGAATTGTTTTAATGAGTTCAACATACTCATCAGACTTAAACTCTTCGGAATCTAAGTCAATCAACGGACTTACTTGCTCCAAAGAAACTACATCTAAGTGTGCCCGAGAAAGCGTGTCTGGCACAACGTTTAGCGATCCTTTGCGGTGTTCTATGTTGAAGGCATATGATTGGAGTTCTAGGCTCCACCTAGCGAGACGACCACTTAGATCCTTCATGGTCATAAGCCACTTCAGGCTAGAGTGATCGGTTATGATCGTGAAGTTCATACCTTCAACATAGGGTCTGAATCGTTTTACCGCCATCACTGCTGCCATGCACTCCTTCTCGGTCACACTGTAGTTCTTTTGACAAGAGTTCAGCTTTTGTGAGAAGAATGATATTGGCAGTTCGCTTTCATCATCATTTTTCTGGAACAAAACTGCACCTATACCAGAATCGGAAGCATCGCACTGGATGAAAAATGGTTTCTTGAAATCGGGGTGTGTTAGCACAGGAGCTGACGTTAAAGTTCTTTTAAGCGCTTCGAATGCTGCACAGGCTTCTTCAGTCATTACGAATTTCGTTTTTGATTTCTTTAAAGTATCCGTCAAAGGCGCTGTTAAGGTGGAAAAATCTTTTACAAATCGCTTATACCATCCCGCTAGTCCTAAAAATCTCCGAACTTGCCTGGGATTTTTCGGTATAGGGAAATTTGCTACTGCTTCTACCTTTTCGGGATCTGTTTTTAATTTCCCCCCACCAACGATAAAACCTAGGTATTTCAGTTCCTTGAAACAAAACCTAGACTTTTTAACGTTGATGGTGAGGTTCGCCTGCCTTAGACAGGTGGCTACTTCATCCAACAACTTTAGGTGAGAATCAAAATCTGGAGCGATTATCAACAGGTCGTCTAGGTATACGAAGACGCGATCCCGTAATCGTGCAGGGATTACCTTGTCCATTAACCGACATAACCTTTGAGCCGCGTTACACAACCCAAAGGGCATGACGGTGAACTGGTACAAGGGTCTCCCTGGCACCGCAAACGCTGTCTTTTCCCTACTGGCTTCCTCCAGCGGTATTTGCCAGAAGGCTTCCTTTAAGTCAATGCTGCTTATATAATAGGTGTCGGGCAAGCGACTAAGTAGGCCCTCTATGTGAGGCAGTGGATTTGCATCTTTTTTCGTAACGGCATTAACTCTGCGCGAATCTAAACAAAATCTATATTTTATAACACCATTTTCTCCTGCTTTCTTAATTAAGACTACCGGTGAGCACCACGGGCTCTCACTTTCCTCGATTACTCCTATTTTAAGCATTCTATCTAGTTCTTCATAGAGTAAAGCTTGTACCGCTGGAGAAACCGGGTAGTGACGTTGCTTTACCGGGATCGCGTCGCCGGTGTCAATAACATGACTCATTAACGAAGTCTTTCCAAGACCATGACGTTCATAGTCTAGGAACCTCATCTTGACAGCTTCTAAACGAGACTGTTGTTCGGAAGACAAAACATGTTCATTGGGATGCGGAATATTTTCAGGTTCCGTAATGGAACTAATTATGTTTGGAGCTACACGAAAAGTTCTCCAAAAGTCGACTCCCAGATAACATTCTTGGTCGAGACCTGGAACTAAATAAAATACAATTTCATCTTCTACACCATTATACTGTAATTTACATTTTATTTTTCCTACTATTTGTTGGTTTTTACCATCGGCAGTTTTAACTCCCGATTTATATGGCATAACTTTTAATCCTATATCTTTCACGAATTTCGAACAGTTTTTTCCCAGTATACTGATACTTGCTCCGCTATCTAATAAACCATATAACTCTTTATGACCTATTTTTATTTTTGCATAAGGGCGAGGATCTGAACTGGTAGAAACCGTTGTCGCTGATATGCAATTTCTTGTGTTCTTTCTCAGACGGTATCTTTGACGCGTTTTCAAAATTCGACTTGATATCGCGCTTAATTTATTATTGAAGATTCGTTCTCTTGTTTCTTTATATTCTTTGAGACGGATATGTAAAGGAATGAATTGAAGTTTACTTCTACTACTATTTTTCGACTTATCATTTAACTTATTATTTGAATTATTTCTTTGTAATATTGTAATTGGTTTATTGTTTTGATTATTTTGTGTTTGAGCGTCTATGACGATCGAGTTGGTTCGTGGGGTGTCTGTGTCGAACGCGACTCCCCCAGACTTCTCGCGTTCGATCTGGAGTTTCCCGTTCGGCACTGCGGACAATTGGGTTTGATGACGTCTTCTTTACCACATCCAAAACAATAGATTCTATGACTTGGAGACGGACAATCTACGTAACTGTGTCCTACTTCGTGACAATTCCAACATTTCAACTGTCTCGGCTCGTTGTTATTTCGGGACGTACGAGGTCTGCTGTTAGCTTGTTGAAAAGCGTCGACGTGGTCTTCTTCGTACTCTGGACTTTCGAATGCTAATTCGTTCGCTGCGAAACGGTTTGGTTGCCTAACCGGCCTAGTGACTTCACGCTCCCGTTCTCCTCCTCTCGGGGGAAAAGCGAACTCAGCATCCTTACATGCTCTTCTCAGTTGGTCGAGATTGAAGAGCGCTTGAGGGTATACCAACTTTCCGATGCGGTCGTTCAAATTTCGTTTTAAAATACGAACTAATTCTTCCTCGGAGATCTGTATCCCGAGTTGACTTTTCAATTTGTATATGGCCGCAAAATAGGTATCGATAGGCTCCCAGGCTCCTTGACGTCGGTCCATAATATCTCGCATTATCTCTAAATCGGATTTAATGTTTCTGAACTGACGCATTAAGGCGTCTCTAAGTCCTGGCCAGTCTGGACGATAGCTAGTTCGTTGATACTGCCAGTACCATTCGTAGGCTGCTCCTGACAGTAATAAGTGGAAGTCTCTCAGGATTTCCGCCCAAGAACATCCATGCTGTCGTTGAAGCACTTCGACTCGAAAGATGAAATCTTCAACAGTTAGTCGATCCGGTTTACCTTCGAACAGTATTCCCCACTTATCGATACGTATCGGCGGTCTTGCTGCTCTAGTATGATAAGAAGGTGGTGTCGTAAATGGTGGTTCTGGATACCGGTTTTCTACGGGATAGTAACCATCCGGTGGATATGGCATCCTATGGCTGTTGTTGTCATTTCCGTAAGGCTGGTTTCTCTCAAAGTACGGTGGCTCCTGAAAACCTCGACCAGAATGGTTCGGTAGCGGTACATGTCCGTTCGAAAAATGGTTTGTTGGTGCTTGACGATGTTCAGGAATCGCTCGTTGTGGGTTGATCGACGGCAATTGTGGTATGTTTCTCGTAGGAAATTGGTTTGTTGCTGCTAATGGCATCTCTGGTGTAACTCTGGGAGCTGATGTCCGAGTAACCTTCGGTGGACGAATCCTCTCCTCGAGTGGTGGAATCGGTCGCGTAGCGTAGTTGATTTCTTTCATGAAATCTAAGAATCCCCGCTCAACTTCGCTTCTGACGGATTCGGAAACATCACCACTTATTGAACCGGTATATGTCTCATAAGCGTTCACTACGGCTAAGTTAATGAGTGTCCTTAACTCAGCTGATACACTGCTCGCGGTAACTTCTTGTACTTGGTTATTCTGATTTGGAATCGCCTGTTCCGCCGCTGCTTCACCTCGCTGAGGGTTCGCTCGGAAATCATCCATTAGGCTAACGCCGACAGCGCGGTCTCCTTGAGCGTCAACTAGTAGCCTAGGGTCCCTAGTATGACTTCTCTCGTCTGCAGACGTTATAGTGCTGTAAGGAGGTGTTGAAACTGTTTCGACGGCTTCGTCGGACCCGCTTGTGCCGTGCGATGAAGGCTGCGTAGGCGGTTCTGTCATCGTAGTTCCACCCACGACCTGATTCTTTGTGCCACTCGGCTTACTTGCTGGTGGTGGCTCTTGCATGGTCGGTGGATCACCAGATCCGCGTGGGGGTGAATGTACTGTGGGCATTTTCTCGGTATTTCCCACTAACTTGAATTGACTACGGGTGACTGGTCTGTGGAAAACTTTATCTTTGCGTGGAGTGTTGGGTTCTTTGCTTTGAGACTTATTACTCATTACCTGTCTCACAAAAGATTTTACTTATGACAAGACTGTTTAAGTTATCAAAAATTGTACTAATTGGGATAAAAACTAGTTGATTTTTGAATAGACCAACAAAAATAAATAACAAAACTATGTATGTAACTGATTGACCGATTAATAAACGTACTGAATGAGATTTGAAATTAAACTTTACTTGAACTAACTTTGACTAAGAAAAATGTATTTTGATTATGAAATTGGAAATTTGACAATGAATATGGAATTTTGTTGACGGAATATGAAATTTGACGAAATAAATAAAATAAAATGTTGACGTTGAAATATGAGATTTGACGAAACAAAATAAAATAAAACGTTGATGTTGAAATATGAGATTTGACGAAATCAGTAATATGAAATTCTGTTGACGGAATATGAAATTTTGATGACGAACAAATAAAATTTTGATGACGAAATATGAAATTTGATAAAGAAATTTGAATAAATAAATAAAGAAATATTAAATTTTGATGATGAATTATAAAATTTCGATGACAAAATATATAATTCTGATAACGAAATTTGAAAAAATAAATAAATAAAAGAAAATGAGATTTAGACGAATGGAAATAAATACGATTGATGAAGAAAAAAAAAACAAAAATTAAGACTAATGAACTAAAAAAATAAAAAAAATGAAAACTTTAACGAAAAAGAAAAAAAAATATATATATGAAACTTTGGATGAAATTATGTAAGATTTTCACAAAATGACGAGAGAAAAAAAAAAAATAAATAATAAATAACAAGAAATAATTGATTAAGAAAATGAAATCTAAACTAATAATCCTAAAATCTAAATAATAAAAAAAATCTATCTATAACAAATGTTGACAATCAAAACTGTCTAACCAACCAAAAAAAAATTATAAAAACTAATATCTAAACCTAATGCTATATATTTTTTTTGTTGATTTTATGTTTTTTGACTTATGACCTAAAACTTATTACTACCAACCACCTAATTGACTAAAACTAAAATATAAAGAAAATAAATAACTAAACTAGAACTGAACTAAAAACTGAAACTTGACAAAAAAAAAACGACTGACGAAATCGTATTATTCGCTAACAAATTGCAAAAACTCCAAAAAAACTCTCTAACGAAAACTCTAAAAAAAAACTTCTTTCAAAAAACCATGTATAAAAAAAAAATAAAAGTTGCTTGAAATCTCGGAATATTATTGTTGTATTTTGTATTGGTAATTCGGGGGTGTTGGGGTAGCTAGGGAAGTGACTTGTTCTGAATTGTATTGACGAAATTGTATGACTCATATACAGAATTATGATGGTGTTCCAGGAGAAATTGTTTTACTCTGAGTGTGGTAAACAAACAAAAAAAAACATTGAAACGACACGAAGACAATTTCAAATTGTTCTTGCTGTCGAGGTCGAAACACAGCGTCGCGATTTGAAAAGCTTTCTAAAGAGCTATCTTAACAAAGACTTACGCTTTGGTTCGATCCCGCCAGCAAAGACGACTTGAACTGAGAACGCCAATTGCGGCTTCTTTAAACTCCGACCTGTTAACCGCGATCCAAAGGTTATGTAAAAACTCTACCTTTGAAGACTTGAAAACCTAAAATCGAAGGAACGCAAATGACAAGACAACTAGATGTTTCGACCGTTTTCGCCTCATACGCCAAAATCAACACGTCGCAATTAAAACGCTTTCTAATGAGCAATCGTTATTAAGACTTACGCCTTGATTTGACGCATTTAACGCCAAGGTCGGAACATTGAAGGAAAACACTTGGGACAACACGTTGGGACAACACGAATGGGCGCCATTTGAAAAAAAGAAGATATTTTAAATTGAAGTAAGATTACAATGGGTAGAAGACGTTCGGCGTCATCTGGAATGCATAAGACATTTAGACGGATGACGGTGTCTTCATCGCGGCTCAGTGCCAGATGACGGTGGGCTGGCCGCCGTGCTGCCGCTTCTCGCTGTCAATCGGGTGTAGTGTTGACAGCACCTCTTCTTATGCCGGAACTAAAAAGAAGGAAAAGGAAAAGGTTGACAGGAAAGAAGTAGGGCGAAGGTGAAATAGAGAGGAGGATCGGTGACAGGAAAGAAGAAAGAAAAGAAGAAGGAATAAGGTGAAGAAACCTGAAAAGAAAGAAACACGACATAGGGAGAAGAAGAGAAAAGACGCACGATGTTCGCTGTGAGGGTCGCGGCATGCTTGTTCGGCTCGGCTATGACTCGTCGGTTGGTGGGGGGGGATCTTGCCCTCACAGACGAACTACTCCTTTTTCAAAACATAGATCATGCCTGAAAGCTATTATACAAAAAAAAAATGCGATACCACCACATAATTTGATTCACCACTCTCGATGCTGTTGATGACGCTTCAGCTGGGCCTTATAATTCCCACCCCTCCGTGGAATCCGGTAGGCCGCTCACGAATACGGATTCCCCTTAGTTGGACTCCTTTAGCCCACCATCACATCCATTTGCTGCATACTTATCGTCACTCTCCGTCGCATACCCTTCTCACCCCCTTAGAATACTTCCTACTCCGCCATCGAGCTATCGGCCCGATCACAGAAAGAATACAACAAGATTTTGGTTTTCAATGAATCATACATCGATATTCTCTCAACCTTTATTCATTACTCGTATAGTTTTATCCAAAAGATAGCGAAAAAATTCAAACAAATATCAGTTATATATAATATTTTTAAATGTGACATATAGATGATTATTCTTAAGCAGAAACGATATATAAAATGATTATTAAAATTTTAGATTGATCAAAAGTTATAACAAAAAAACATTCAATATCAAAAATTAACAAAAAATTGTATGACCAAAAGTATGCACGTACCATGCACGACAAAAAAACCCTGGAAGAATCTCCGGTTTTCTTCGGCGGAAACCCTCCCCACGGTCTCGCAACTAGGCGCTATGCGTAGCAGTTCACGCTAGCTATAAAGAAAACCAAACGCTAAACCCTTTTGCCTTCCTATAGATAGAGCTCTATTTATAGCTACCTAAAAGGGGCAAAATCTTGCTTCCCGCGACCGAGACCCGGACAGAATCCCACCGCGAATTCTTATCAAAAATGCCGGTGTAGGATTTTCCAAACTCTTTTGGGCGGCGGCACTTAGATTTTATCAAAAAAAAATTTTAAAATTTGGTCTTAACATTCACTAAGTTATAAAATTTCGTCTATCATCGCTTGAATAAAGGTTCACAATATACTTAAATCTCAATTGACAACAAAATTAACAAAAAAAAAAAGGTGTTCTGGAACTCGGTAACTTCGGGCTGGACTCTTGCTCCTTATCTCCTCTCGTCTTAGCGGTATCCGCTTACTCGGGCCAGTCACGGACAGTTCCGTGAGATTACGGGGCGGTTTACCGTAAATTCCGCAAGGAACAAAAAAATGATATGAGTCGGTTGCGGAAATGTCCGCAGGATTACGGAAAAGGTTGATCCGCAAGATTACAAAAAAAGTCTGCGGGCTCCCAAGAAAAAGGGAAAGGAAAGAAAAGAAGGAAAGGGGTGACGCCTCTTCGGCTCCCGCTGAAATTCGTAAAATGTCTATGAATACCTAACATCCCTATTACTTCCAACTAGCACTCTCTTACTTGGCACCCGGAGAATCACGGGCTTATGCTCAACCTTTTTTTTTGCTGTGCCGGTTCTGGCAATGGCCACAGATGATTCCACAGTATATTTTTATTTTTCAGCCAAAATCACCCTGGAGCGTCGCAAAGAAGAAAAACGTAGGGCATTAGTTCCGTCGTATTTTCTTGCGCGCAGAAATTATTTTTCACAAAAAAAAACAAATGCAAAAAAAAAAAACACTCACCCTTTCATAAAAAAATATCACTAGAATTTACAAAAAATTCAAATCACGGCTTTGACCTCTAGTCTATGATTCCTCGTATATGTATATATATAATTATATTTATACCGCACTCTACTGTACACTTTTTAAAAAAAAATTTATCTATAAAAATGTTTTTAACACCAGCTTATGCTGACACGGTTGAACTTCAAATGTCCTCTTCATTTTCATAAAACCTCACTCTAACCTCAGCTTGATTGTTCTCGAAGCATTCGTCCGTAAAATGCATCGTCATGCACTCGGCCATATTTAGCCGATGCACTTGTCAAACTCAGCTATTAGCCTGACTACAAGTATTGCTTTCTTTCTTGCTGTGTTTGTTCATTGCCGAGCAAATGTCATGCAATTTGCCGTCGGCAATTTCACTACCTTAATTAGAGTTCGTTTCAGATATCTAATATAGGAATTACAATGTAAACATTATTTTTTTTTGTTCTATGTCCCTTATTATTTACCTTTATTTTATAGTTTCTCTAACCTTTGAACTTTTTATTGTAGTTATAGCTAGTATTTAAGTTTTGTTTATTTCAAAAAAAAAATCATAATAAAAATAAAAATTCTCATTTACACAAAAAAAACTAATTTGTTTCAATTTATTTACGATGATCATCAATCGTCACAAAAATGAACCATCGCGCAACTTCAATACGTAAGAACATACATCAAATCTAGTGTACGCCTACCATTACTAATTAATAATTTAAATTCCACTCTAGATAACCACTTCCAGCCACTTGTCATCCACCTTCCATGAATTCCTTCCACTTCCTTCTTTTTACGTTCATTCATCTTTTTAATATACTATTTCCTTTTACTATTTGCAGTGTCGGCCATTGAGGAAGATGAACCCAGAACCCACCACCATGCAAGCGGAGCCGGAGGACGACGAGGACGACAACGCCACACAAAAAAACTGGTAAGTTTCATGTTATATTTCAATTTTCATATTTCAGGTTTATATTATTCAATTTTATTTATTATTTTACTATATTGTTTGTTTTCTTTTCAGATTACCTCTCCCTGCTGATGATGACCAGCAGTGAAGATGAGGACGGTGGTGATGGCGGCGGTGACCTCTCGCACGGCAGCAAGCAAATATCGGTAAGTATCTACCTAATCCTTTAATATTTGTGCCATCCGTTTTCAGATAACGAAAATAATATTTATTATCTTTATTTTCAGATTCAAATTTTAGCGCCAGCGACGCCTCAGCTGCCGACACAACATGCGTCAAGGGGATATGATCGACTTCAGCTCGGCAGCGAGCATCAAGTATCGTAAGTATTTTTCTTTGCTTCATTGACAATTTTTAATCAATTCCATTTTTCTCTGTCAGGTACAACTTCTGCGCCTGCGACGCGCTCTGCTGCCGCACGTCAGCGCTCAGTCCTTTAGCCAACGAGGCAGCCGTAACAAATGTGTACGCTAATTCACAATCCGTCGATTATTCATCTAGCCATATTTGTCAAACATTTTCTTGAGAATATTAGCCCGCCTATTTTTGCATGCGTCAAATGATGGATTCAAGCATTTAAAGCAATTTTTCTTAAAATGTCCGTTACTCATGCATTGAAAAATATGTTGCATGTAACAAATGAAAAGTTACATACATTTTAAGTAATCTTTCATACAGCTTCATATTAAATATAAATCCTATTATCCTATTAATCCTATTATCCTATTATCCTATTATTATTATTATAATATTATAAATGTGAATGTTACGATGTATGGATGTTTGTTACTCAATAACGCTTGAACAACTGAATGGATCTCGATAAAATTTAACACACAAAAAAGTTAAAGTCTGGATTACCGTATAGGCACCTTTTTTTTTTTTATTATCAGGGGAGGGGCATTGGGTGGTCGAAACACCCCAAAATTATTTATCTCCACTTCTATCTTCGTTGTTTGATTAATTTACCTAAGCAGTAACGATAAAAACACTCAAAAAGTTAAAAAAAAAAATAAAACACAAATAAAATTCTCCGAATTAAAAACAAAAACAATTTGGACAAATATTTGTGTGTCTCTGAATTTAAACTATTTCAAGGTAAGTTAAACTTTATGTGCCTACAGGTTTAACTACATACATTGTTATAGGATAGTTACATACATACGTATGTGATTTGCTCATTGTTTGTTAGTTTTTCAAAATATCCTTCGCTTGGCTCCTTCCTTTCCTTTAAGAAAAGGACTTGATTGGATTTATTGGTTTGCTGTTTTGTCTTAATCAAGGTACATGCATACGTTAAATAAAAATAATTCGTACGCTTTCAACTTCTCATGTTGAACAGGAGATCAGTTGTGACAGTTCTTGGCTAAGCTAAACGTGTTTATTATTTGAGTGGTAAGTCGTCTTTTTCAAATAGAACTGTTCAACGATGACACACAGAAGTAAAATAAACACCCAAAAACAACATTCCGTACTTCATACAAGATTTCCAATGCAAGAAAAACTGAGAGAATCTACAGAAACTTTTAGACACATGATTTATTTTGAAAAACTTCAGTTGAAAAAAAAATTTGCTTGCGGGAGTTCCCGCACGGGTACGCTAGTTTTTCATAAAACTTTAAAATAAAATTTGTATGAATAGTTCATATTTTAAATGTAAAATATCATAATTTGATTTTCCAACAACAATTCCATTGCTTTGGATTTTATGAATGGTTTTTCATGAAAATCATGACTTGGTCATAAAACAAAAATTAATTTTTATGAATTCGTGCGTTATATATATATATGAATATTTTTTAAAAATTAATGATTTTAGCTGAATGATCGCCATTCATGAAAAGAGTGTACAAAACTTTTGTCAGTGTTGACAATCAATAATAAAATTATTTCAACAATAATATATTATAATAATATAATAATAAAATAATGGAGTGTTAAAAATTGAAATTAAGATTCTAGCAAATGTTCTTATCATATGATCATTTGTATTGGTTTTTGAATTTTTCATTTTCCGAATAACAGATTTAAATTAAATTTTTATACAGAAAAAGTTTAAAAATCCATTGCATATCAAAATTTAGAAACAATGTTTGAAATAAAAAAATTTTAAAAAAAACTTCAATAAGGCCTGCAAAGTGTTCTAGGCCTGTAGCAAAACTTTTGGTGAAAAGTGGGGCCTCCAATGGCAACTTTCCCAACTGATGACTTAAGCTTTTTTCTGCGCGTTAAGTGTAAATGAATCGAACTCTTGGTTTGCCAAAACTTATGGTCACACCAATATCACTGAGTTGATTCTAATTGAGATATTTTCGACTCCCACTGACTACTGATGCACCCCCAAAATGAGCATCAGTAAATATTTCAAGGCTATGTTCGCATTTAGAAAGGATAATAAGAGGCTGCCCTCAGGGTGGCGTACTATCACCCTCGTTGTGAATTTATGTAGTGGATGAATTGTTGTTGCCTTCCAAGTTATATTCTGCATTGGATTTCTATCATAGCCGTAGGTAAATTTGAAGAGACTCCTTTCGATATAATCCAAACTACACGAAAATGGAGTCTATCAATAAACCTCTCCAAAACGACAATTATTATGCCATTTACCCAGAACAGACCCAATAGTTAGTTGGTGAAGGAATTAAAAAGCAGAGGGAGGTAAAATATCTAGGAATTACACTAGAAGATAAACTCCACAAAAGCCATAATAATTTGCAAGCGATGTACAATACCTATGCTACGGTTGCATGACACAAGACAACCAAATTATCAACAGCTAAGCAAACCTTAAAAAAAGTCCAAAGGCTCGCGTGTACTTGTGTTACGGAACTTTACATTAATACGGCAGCTATTAAAGTTGTTCCAATCTATTCCCTATATCTACGAGGTCATCGAATGTCAGGAAAAGGATGGAACTGGGATAGGCAATATTATTGATTTCAGGGAATAAGACTTAATCAGCAGGTCCACAGTAACAAACCACCTTGACATTCTAAGAGATGGAATGATCAAAAAATATAATTTCGAGAAAAACTTTTGTATAGAGTGAAGTAACAAAAAAGATTGGAAAAGGGAAGAAATAAACTACAACCTCCAAAAAAAAAAAAAAAAATATACAAGTGGATCACTGATGGATCGAGCACACACGATGGAACTAGTGCAGAAATCTTTGTGCCTTTGGGACCAAACTTTCTATAGCGATGGGGAGGTCTACCAGAATTTTCCAAGCAGACGTGCACGCCATAGGGAAATGCGCGGATTGTTATCTCAAAAGGAACTATCGTAACCAGAACATTGCTATTATGTCATATAGCGAGGAGCGAGCGACCTGTTCTTCTTTCCCCAAATACTCAAATTACTGAAAGCAACACATTTGGAGGAAGAACTGTCAGATTAGCCAGCTCGTCCAGTATTAGGTGGGGCGCAATAGATCTCTAGGTCATAGTGCAATACCGCAATATATATTTGAATTCAAAGGTAGGGTTATAGTACAGTTTGGCATAAGGGTCAATGCGCTCGAGTTTCATGCAGAGGATCTTGCGTTCGATTCTCACCTGCTGCAAAAATGTTTTCAGAGATTTACGGCCTTTTTGCGAGGAAGTGAACAACTTCCACGAGTATCTCTTATCATGCAAAGTGCTGCTCATTTAAGAAGTTTGGACTCGGCTTCAAAATGTAGGTCCGCCCCATTCCTCGTAACACCCACATAGGAGTGGTGAAATTTATAGGTCACTATATAGGTTCTATACGAGCTGTCAAAATTGAAGAAAACTCTATTGATATATTCAATAATTGATGAGAAGCAAGAGGAGGAGCAGAAGAAGTATATCTCATAAAACGTCAAATGATTGACAAGTGAAAGGAAGAATACTAACCATCAGCGATTTAATAAAGCCATTCCGAAAAAGAAAATCGAAGACTGATTGTCCTTTGCCACTAATGAACCTTCAACCTCCATTGTCTTCATTCGTCACCCATTTCATTTCAGTACAAACAAGCTTACGTCTTCAGAAAACTCATTAATTTTATACCATAAATTGTCTTTGACTAAAACTGATGACAAAATATCGATAATAATCATTCCTTATTCGAAAAGCTTCCTCTACTCATTTTTGTGTTCTTTTTATTTGAATGACTTGCCATTATTTATGATGCTTCGATTCAAATTCAAGTCAGCCTAGGTTATATTTGCTCGGATTAAAGAAAGCCCACCAAAGTAACAACTTTGACCTACTTGATTCTATATTTAAATATTCTTAATTATGTGTTTGTATAGACTGACACCATAAAACCATCAAACCATAAACCTTAGCAGTCGAACTTAAGCTATAATAAAAATTTTGCTTTTACCGCCGGATTTCCTGCTGGCTAGCTTAGTCATGCTAAACATTGAAACGGAAGTCCATTAAGAGAACTACAATAAATATTTGCTATACAAAATCGATTTCCTTCAGCATATCCTTAAGATATTTATCTTTCCATCAACATACTTCAGCAACGCATTTGGTCGGAAGGGTGCTACGTCCAACGCCTGTCGTCGCCGCTGTTCGATCCCACAAAAAAATGTTTGCTTAATAAAGGGAAAAACAAATCATGTTGCATGCAATATATTATTATTGAGATTGATGCGTGCTGGCACAATTTGGAGGAGTAGGTTGGCACAACAATTTGGCCAAGGATTTTTGCTAATTTCCTTGCTTCGTTGCTTGCTCAAAAAGCTGATTTAATTGTCTATGCAAAACCAGGAGTAACCTGAAACAACTCAACGGTCAATTGGCAATTTTTTCATCGCTTGACCATGTTGATTTTTATTCCATAGATTTATCATACGTTTTATCATTTATCCTTGGAGTGGCCTTAATCTACCAACACACAGTCTTATACCTCGAACACAAACTGGGGCACAAGGGTTTGGTCATATACACTGTTTATACTTACGAACGATAAATTTCATCAATTTTGTGTAAACAAAACGTTTCAATTTTTGTCTTCTAACTTCGTTGACTTCGTTTTGCCAAAAGAAGTTAGGATTTTAATTAAACGCACAATAAGGGGAAGCTCATACTTCTGCATAACTTTGATAACTTTTCGTGTTCATAACCATACTCGTGTACATACATATTTGCTTGGTAATATCTTTCCAGTCTTTGTCTCGGAAAAAAACATGGATGATTGTTTTGAAGCTCTGAATATCAAAATACTTATTTAACTTTTTAAATTTGATGGCGCTACGAAGCGTGGCAGTGCCGTTGGGAAAAATTTCGGGTCCGGGACAGTAGAATCACGGGCCCAATATAAATAAAGGCAGGTAAATGTTGAATGGAATGAAACAAGCTGTGGAGGAGATATTACCAAAATTATTTTTGATGTGTAAACAACTTTGCCAGCGGTAGAGTGAACCGAAAACGTGGGTTGTGGGTAAAACTTATACGTTCAGAGAAGCCCGGTTATACCTACATTACGGTTAAACGTTCCGTGTAGATTGCATTTAAGACCCTACTTATATTGGAAATATTGCGTACTTACGACATCGTGATTACATTGGAAACTTTGAGTACTGAAATCTAGCTTTATTACTTTCCATTGCTGGCTAGAATTGAATTCAATTCTCCAACAATTCTTCACCTCTCGACCAATATGTCAAAAAGACGAAAGACAAAACAACTGGTGTTAAATTTCATAGCGGGTTCATTCAGTGTTTTAAACAAATCCACTTCACGTTAGTGATGGACGATTACATTTTATTTTATGCTCCAAAAAAATGCATTTTCAGAGTTGACATTTAAAAATCCGAAAAATGTTGTTCAGGGCTAATGTAACCTCAAAAAGGTATGTAGAGGAAAAGAAGAACCACACTGTGTAGTGTATTGACGTTTTCTAGAATGACTTTAATTTCCCATCTAAATATGACAATTCTTATATGAGGTTAATTCACAATATATAAATGGAAATTTATAGTACAATTCACAATAGATATTCATATACTAATAATTCATAAATATGTAACACTCTTCCCCACTACATAATGCTTTGATAACGAATTACTGGACGACGCACTTGTTCTGATCTCCTGATCTCGGTTGTTTGTTCTTGTCTCCCTTCACCTTTGTTGTTTGCAGCGGCATCACAATCAGATTTCTCTACGGTGTTTTTCGTTTCTCCTCCAACATCTATCGTTTTCTTTACGTTTGTCAAGCTTTCATTCATTGTTGCTAAGTTGTTCTCTTTACCTAGTTCTTCTTCTGGTTGTTGCTCAAAGGAAACAGATAAAGGTTTATAAGTGTTATTACCTTCGACCAGTATGGAACGAATGTGGTCAATTTGCCTCCGGTAACAAGTTCATTCAACGTCCACTAAATAGTGCAGAAGTCGCTCGCGTTTAGATATCTTCCCAAACTTCCATTTAATCTCCTTGTTCTGGTAGTAGCGCACTTGAACCAGATCTCCAACTGTAAAACTTCGCTTGCATTCGAAACTCCTTTCCATCTCCACCTTGTGTGGTGCTGCTGACTTCAGTAAATCAAGTCTCGTTCGGAAATTAAATTTCAACATAGATTCGGCTGGACTCTTCCCCGTTGTTGTCGATGGAGTTTTTCGGTATTGTAAAAGTATCCGGTGTAATTTCGTGTGCAAATCTCCAGGGTCATTAACCGATGATCGCAGGCCATCCTTCAAAATTCGCACAAAACGTTCGGCTTGTCCATTCGTGGCGGGATGTGCGGGAGAAGAAAGTTTGTGCTTAATACCATTTGATATCAAGAAATCGCTAAACTCTTTAGATGTGAAGTTTGTGCCGTTATCTGACATGAGTGTACTCGGTAAACCAAACCTTGCGAAAACTTTCCTCAGTGCGCGAATTGTGAAAGAGCTAGTTATTCGCTTCATTGGAAAAACTTCCAACCATTTCGTCTTCGCATCAACGATAACCAAGAAAAAGTGTTTCATGAACGGTCTAGCAAAATCGATATGTATGCGCTGCCAAGGTTGGGCAGGAATATCCCAAGGATGACTAGTAGCTTTGCTTGGTTCGGGAAGTACTTTAGCACAATCACGACAGCTTTTTACCATCTCCTCAATATCGCGATCTATATTCGGCCAGTAGCAATAACTCCTTGCCATAGCTTTCATTTTAGTGATCCCAATATGAGCTGTGTGCAGTTCCTGTAACACCTTCAGACGCAGTGTTGATGGAATCAGAATCCTTATTCCTCTGAAAATGCACCCATCTTGCAGCATAAGATCACTTCTCATACCACTATATGGCGAGTTCTTGAGGGAACCCCCTGTTTGTAGTTGGATGAACAGTAAGGACAGTTATTTATCCCTTTTCATTTCTTTTAAAATTTCGGTTTTCGTTACGGGTAAAACATCTTCCCAAAACTGATAAACTTCTTTTGTTTGGTGTTCTGAAATTTGATTTTCTATCGGAAACCTGGAAAGATAATCAGCGTTAGTGTGCTCTTTAGTATTTTTGTATCGAATATTGTATTTGAATCCCCTTAAAAATAGTGCGTAATGTAGTAAACGCTGAGCTGTAAGAAGTGGTAAATTTTTCTCGGGGTTGAATATTGAAGTCAAAGGTTTGTTGTCTGTAATGAGGGTGAAATCTCTCCCATAGCAATAATCGAAGAATTTGTATAATCCCCAAAAGATGGCAGTTGCTTCTTTATTCAGTTGACTGTAATTGGTTTCGGCTTTTGATAGACTCCTCGAAGCAAAAGCGATAGGTTTTTCACCTTAGTCCGTTGAGTGCGATAGTATTGCCGGAAGTCCAACTGGTGAAGCATCAGTGGCAAGTATGAGTGGCAAATTTTCGTCAAATGGAACGAGAACATTCTCACTCATGATGTCTTTTTTTTAAACTTCGAACGCATGCTGGCAATCCGGAAGCCATTCAAATCGTTGGTCTTTTCTTAGAAGCTTGTATAATGGATGTAATTTGGTAGACAAGTCCGGAATGAATTTGTGGTAGTAATTAACCATGCCAAGAAACTGCCGTAGCTGAGAAGAATCTTTCGGAGACTTCATCTCAGAAATAGCATGTACCTTATCGGGTGTTTTGTGTAGGCTATTCTTGTCTATTTTATGTCCCAAATAAATGACACTTTTTTCAAACAGTCTGCACTTAGACTTATTCAAATGAAGATTGAACTTGTGTAGTTTTTCAAGTAGACAGTTGCATCTTTTAAGAGTCTCTTCTAAATTTCGTCCCATAACAATAATATCGTCGAAAAAACAAGCTGTTCCCTCGAGATCATTGATAATATGTTGATCCATAAAGCGTTGCCAAATGTTGGGTGCTGTTTTAACCCCAAACATCAGCCTATTCACTTTCTATAGACCTTTTGTTGTGCTTATTGTCTGTAATAGAGCGCTCTCTTCCATCATGCTAAGATGCAAGTAGGCTTTGTAAATGTCGAAGGTGCAGTAGTACCAGCGTTGCCGCGAAGGAAAAAACAGAGAGGGCCATTTCGAAAGTTTTAGAGGGCCATTTGACAAAAGTTGGGGCCAAATATTTTACTCACAAATCCGTCCTTAAGACATTAGACTACAATTTATTAATATTTGTATTTATTCTTATTTATTTATTTAACGCATTATTTATTTAATACATTTCTTAAATCTATGTAGTAGGCAGCAGAAGCGGATCTTGACTCCGTCGTCTGATTTGATACCTTAAAAAATATAAATCATACCAGTAGTATTATTTAAATGTTTATATTACTTTTCCATATTTTAATTCAATATGTGAATAGACAACAAACGAACAAACAACAAGCGGTGAAGAAATATGTGCTTCTTAAAAGATTCTCGACTTTGTTGAGAAAAAAAATCAACATGACTACAAATAATACTGTTGGCTTCTCTAATGCATCGAGTTAAAGGTCCATTTAGATTATAGTTTACCCGATGATGAGGTTCATTAAAAAGGAAAAATTTTTTACGACGAATGACAAGAGATTGTAGGCCAAGAAGTTGACACCGAGTTTTATAAGTTGGGGTGGAATATTGTATGTTTGTATGTTTTTAATCCTATTAGAATGAACTTGAAAAAATGGATCCCAAATTACACAGCAATATTCCAACGATGACCTTACATACGCAAAGAAAAGAGATCGAAGAGTAAAAGGATCAGTGAACTCCTTAGAGTTCCGATTAATGAACCCTAACATAGACTTAGCCTTAGCAATCACAGTCTATATGGGATTTAAAGTAGAGTTTCGAATTAAAACTGATACCGAGATCTTTCTTTTAGTTAAGTATTGAGGGTTCCGTACCTCCTATAGAAAACTGATTGAAACTTTGATACGTTCAAGAAAAGCTGATTAGCTAAACACCATTCAGACAAGCGATGAAGATCACATTGGAGTAAATGACAATAACTAATTGATGTAACACGACGGAATATTTTAATGTAATCCGCAAACATTAAACAAGAAACATTTTTTAAGAAATCAGTGGTATCATTAATCAGCAGCAAGAATAGAAGAGGGCCCAAGTGACTTCCTTGTGGTACTCCTGATGTGACCTCAATTACATCCGCTAGTACGTCATTAATACGCACAAACTGTTTTCTGCCGTTTAGGTAGGATTTAAACCACTTTAAAATATTTGAGTGGAAGCCAATTGATTCCAATTTTTGTATTAGTACGAGTATATGGTGGATTACTCTATCGAACGCCTTAGCAAAGTCGGTATATGCATATGACATCTGTTTGGAAACCATTTTCAAAATTACTAATAATCTGATTGCTAAATATTACGAGATTGGCTGTTGTTGACGTTCCAGCAACAAATCAATGTTGAAATGTGGAAATAATTTCTTTAAGAACAAAAGTAAGCTTATCAGAGACAATTTTTTCCAAATTTTTTGTTATCGTTGATAATTTGCTAATGGGCGATAGTTAGAAACATCTTGCTTAGATCCTGATTTATGAATAGGAATAAAGTACGAGATTTTCCAATCATCAAGAAAATAACCCTTTTCAAGAGAATTATTAAACAATAAAGTTAACGGTGTCGATAGAGCAGCTGCCCAGTTTTTTTTAAATGATCGGAGGAGTACCATCGGGTCCTGGTTGTTCATCATCATTTAGTCCAATTAAGGTTAATTGAACATCTTTGTTACTTAAGTTTAAGTGACCGATATTGATTGAATTTAAACATGAAATTGCAGAAAAGTTAAAGGGAGATCATAAACGGAGTTGAAAAAGTCTGCAAAAAAGTTGCAAATTGTTGAAATGTTAGTAGATGTGTTTCCAGAATATTGCATGCAATTGGGGATAACATTTGAAATTTTTTTATCATTGATAAATGAAAAAAAAAATTACTCTTAAGTTTTAGGCTCGATTCAGTTCGAATTAAGTAGTCCCTATATTAAAATTTATTTTAAAAATCAAATTCAACGGCAAATATTTTATTAGAAGATCTTCATTATTGGGAAATTTACGATGTAATTTGTAAGATTTAGTTTTTTGTTATTTAAGTTTCATAAAAGCTTTGGTAGATGACGAAAGCAAATGATGTGAGAAAAGTCAACACGCTGGTCGAAATTGACGTGAAAAAAGTCAAATCATAAATTAATGAATTCAGTTCCATTTTAAGTATGGTTATTTGTATGCGGTGGAAACACATTGTAGTGGCGATGCTTTTTAATTATTACTAAGCACGATATGATGTGATGTTAAATCTTCTAAAATTTAGATTCGGGGCCATTTCTAATTGGCCCGGGCAAAGGGCCAAAATCTAAAACAGGGGGCCAAATGGCCCGATCGGGCACTTTGTGGCAACGCTGAGTAGTACTCACCGTACTTGAGTTTTTGATAGAGTTCCTCGATTTTGGGAATAGGGTATTTATCATTTACAATGAGTTTATCCAAAGTTACCTTAAAGTCTGCACATAAACGTATTGACTTTTCTGCTTTTATAATAGGCACGACCGGTGTTACCCAATCTGAATGTTCGACTTTTTTAATGATACCATCATTTTCCAGTCGAGTGATTTCATCTTCAATTAGAGGTCGTATAGCATATGGAACCTGTCTTGGCTTTACAAATATAGGCGATGAACCTTCTCGTAGTTTGAGCGTACGTTTCACATTGGGTATCGTTCCAATTTTCGATTGAAAAACTTCAGAGTGGTTTTCGAATATTTGTTTCTTTAAGTTGGCGATGTCTTTATTCTTTGTAAAGATATTTAGTGCATTTATTTGTAAAATGTTAAGTGCTTGAACCCATTCTCTTCCCAAAAGTGTACTATATGGCTCCTTTACAATGTAAAGATCGCACATAACCTTGCGCCCATCGTACCCAACTTGTACTTGAGATTTTCCATAAGCTGGAAATGTTGTATTGTTGTACGTTTTTAAAATAACTTTTGTTGGTGTAATTTTTGCTTTTGGCCAAAGTGATATAAATGTACCGTAATTCATGACCGATATTGCTGCACCTGTGTCGAACTCCATAGCCAGGGTTTTGTCGTTGACTTGTAAGGTTATGTAGTACTTACCCCCACGAGTTTTAACTTTCGATGTAAGGTTTTTTATTGCTATTTGGGGCTAAATTAAGCACGTTTAATTCGTAAGGATCATCACTCAGCTCTGTATCGTCCTCGTTCTCAGAGTCTTTATAGACTCTAACAGCCTTATTTATTATTTTTCACTAATACTGGGTTCAACTTTGGAATAGTTAAACCGAGCCGAAGCACTTACTTCGGGTTTACACCACGTCAAACAAATCCTTATTTATAATACATTTTCTTAGCCGTTTTAGCTACGCCTTCCTTATGTCAAATATACTGGGAAAAAAAGTCACCAATGTAAAACTCTGGTTATTATACATGCAGCAAACTCCAGCTGATTTCCATTATTATTCATTTTATTATCATTGTATGCATATTGGAAATTGGATACATTTAAAATTGGATTGTACGAAGATCAAATCCAATAAATGAATGTACCAACCACATTGCGTTCCCAATACCGTACAACTGTTAGAGCGTTTGGAAAATATAAATAATTTATTTGCAAAATATCTATCCTTTTTGTCTTAGTAAGAAACAAAAAAAAAATTGGTTACACTCCTTTTTGTAAATTTCACAAGTTGTCATCTCAAAATGACATTTAGATACTAAAACGGCCTTAAACCTCCTATGAACCAGTTTTAGCTTATTCCACCGCTATTACTCGTGCATTTTCATTATAAATAAGGTTTTCAAGATTAGTCGAAGTAACTTTACTCCATCGCTAAAACGAGTTAGTAAATAAGACTGTAAGTGTATTAGTCTCTCTGGAATTCGATTTCATACACACTGAGATCACATGACCACTGCAGCGACACTTTTTACAAAATAGGTTTTCTGCACGACATTTGTTTGCAATTTTATCATGCTTTCCACACCTATAGCAAATCGTTTTTTTATCTTTTGGAGTAAACTTTTTACTAATATTCATTTTTGCGTTAGATCTCGTGCTCTGTACAGACGAGTTTTTAGCATGCACTTGGTGAATATTTAGCATATTGCGGGTCTCTGCCCTTGAAGTCTCCATGGAGAGTGCGTATTCAAAAGCCTTATCCCAGGTCATTGTAGTCAATGTTTCCCTCAGAAGCCTTTCTTTAATGTCGGAATCTCTAAGCCCTCGAATGAATTGTGATCGAAGATGAGTTGAAAGAGTTGACTTTTTGCATGCCTCACATGTAAAATTGCAGTAAGCGCTCAGCTCTTTTAACTCAGCCATGTAATTGGATATCGACTTCCCCTCGTGTTGGAGTCTGAGAAAAAACTTATGCTGCTCAGTAATCTCATTTGGTTTTGGGCTAAGGTGATTTTTCAGGAGTACCACTAACTCATCGTAAGTTTTTGCGTCAGGCTCATCTGGGGCTGTTAAGTTTGAAAGAAGTTGGTAGTATTTGGCGCCAATGCAATTTATAAGTACTTGCCGTTTCTTTGTAGCATCTGTAAGACTTCGTAGTGCAAGATAATTTTCAAGTCTTTTAATGTAGTTGTTGAATGGTTCTTCATTTTCGTTATATTGTTCGAAATGTAAATTTGGTGAAGTGGGAGTAGTTTGCAAATTTTGTAAAGCATTTGTCAATGCTTGAATAATTTGCTGCGTGGTTTCAGCCATCGTAAAGATTTTCCTTAACCTCTATAATCCTCGTCGCCACTAATGTAACCTCAAAAAGGTATGTAAAGGAAAATGTGTATTGACGTTTTCTAGAATGACTTTAATTTCCCATCTAAGTATGACAATTCTTATATGAGGTTAATTCACAATATATAAATGGAAATTTATAGTACAATTCACAATAGATATTCGTATACTAATAATTCATAAATATGTAACAACAATCAGTTGACATCTGCAACGAAATATTCTCAATACGTCAAAATTTATAATTTATCCTTTATCTGTCATACCATTATAATTATTTTGATTATCGAATTAAATATTCTATATTATATCAAAATATACTTTTAGCATTCGCTATATCAAAATATAGATCGTTCTCCATCCGTCAAGCCATGAACTGGATGATGGCTACGACTTCAATGGATTTAAAAAATTACTTTTTGCCACTAATATTTTAGTAATTTAGTAATTTCCATTACAAGGTGGGAATAATGTCAATCGGCTTATAAATCACAAAGTACAGAAATCTAAAAAAAAAAGTTGGAGGATTGGCTTGATTTTGATAAGGTGAACGCTCCATCTAGTGGCTTGTCAAACAAAAAATATTTTAACATTTTCGCTGCATGACAAGCATATTTAAGAATGCGAACGCATGTTCGTCAAGCATGGTCAAAATTCTAATGAGAAGTGATGTTTGACAGCATGTTTGACGAATGTGAACGCTCCTATTTTTATCCATCAAATATTCAACATGCCGTGCTTGTCAAACAAATTTGAGAATGTGAACGCCCCTTATTAATGCTCCGAGCAAATTGTTGTAAATAGTATGACTGCTTTCACACGATGCGATATCACTATGCGTACATATGTCAAATGCATGACAAGCACGGCAGTCTATTAGTAAATTCTGGTTGAAGTTGCAAATACACGCATCAAGCATGAGTCTTCAATCTTTTATTATCCTTTGTGAGTTTTTTTTTCTTTTTTTTTCGGAAAAATTGTGTTTTTACGATTTTCTTTGAGATTTTTATAATAAATCAGTGCTTATGCTGTGTTGTGTTCTCCTCTCTTTAATCAATTAATACGCAAATGAACCAATAAATGCATAATCAATCATCAATCTTGCATATGCACTATTTCAATGCAGTACGCTAGATTGAAGGAAAATTTCTGACGTTGAGAAAAATGCGGAGTTGTTCATTCTTCTTTCTGGTTTCCTTTGGCGTCCACTTAGTGAATTTCGTTTAACTGAGTAGAGTAAGGGGTACGAAGAGATAACTCCTTTTCGCTTGAACAAAGTTAACTTATAGTAAAAATCGGTTTGTTCCTTTACTTTGAAACTACTACAGACACGTCAAAATAAGTCTGAGGAGTAAATTCGATTCCAATGTGAACACTGTCTTGAAATTAAAGATTAAAAAGTCAATCATAAGTTTAAATGATGGCTGCGTATGCATGTGTATAACTGGCGCACTAGTCGCCCATATTTCTATCAATGCGATAGTTACAGAACATGGTCCAAAAACACACATGTATTTTGAGGAAAAGCGTTATGTACAGCTATATAGAAATATTTTTGGATTTAAGTATAAGTGAAAGGGATAAATTGTGCGAAATATAGTGGCTTGATTTGAATATATCTAAAGTCACAACTATTCGATTGCATTGAAAGTTTATTGGGTACCTACGTTCTATAACAAAAATTCGGCACTCGGACGAACGTTGATGTTTACACATCTTAACCGTGAGTCCCGGCACTCACACTTTTTTACTTGCGACTTATAGGTACTATAAGGCAAGTTATGCATTCGTAAAAAAAATCGAACTCGAGATTTTGATCAAAGTTGACATTACGGTGATAGCGAAAACGAAAAAAGTGGGTCTCGCAATTCTGTCTGTTTGTCTGTTCGACTACAGCCTAAACGGCTCGGCCGATTTTTTTTTAAAATTTGGTAGATATCATTTTTAATTTTTTCCCCCACACGTTTTTTTTTCTTTTAAGACCAAAAATAACGGTACCTGCCATACGAATTTTTTTTGAAATTTTACAAATATTTTTTTTTTATCAAAAACTGTTCGACAGATTTGAAAAATAAAAACACAACAAATTTCATTTAGTTAAAGCTAGGTAGTGGTTGAAAAAAATTTCCGAAAATTGGTTATTGAGGGTACCCCCCATGGAAACATTTTTTTTGTTTTTGATTTTCTCGAAAACGGTACCACCGATTAAGTGTTATTTATTTTTTCTCAAGCTTCCCAAAAATTTGAATAGAATTATGTAGATATTCAAATTTTCCAAAAATTTTTGTTTTGAATTTTTAAAAAAAACTTCACAATTTTTTTTTTTAAAACTCAATATTTCGAAAACCCCATGCTTGATTTTTTTTTAAACTTGATAAATAAAAGTTTCTCAGTATAATCTACCAGATATGAGAAAAAAAATACAAATACAAATGTTAAAAAAATTAAAAAAATAGTTTTCAAAAATCGTATTTTTCTCAAAAACGGCGCCCAGAATTTTGATAAAATTTTTTTTTCTTTCAGCTAATTTTTATGATCTTTAATATAATAAAGAAATTGAAATTAAGATTATTACAGCTTGTACCTACTATAGAACCATTTTTTCGAATTTTGAATTTCTCGTTATTTTTATAGAGATGCTTCCAAAAAGTTTAAGAACATTGCATTTCAAAACTTAAAAAAAAATATTTTTTTTAGTTTTTGGGAAAAAACTCATATTTTTTTCTTGGAAAATTGGATATTTCAAAAACGGCTAAATATTTTTAAATTTTGTAATTTATTAATTAATTTAATAGTTCAGTTTCCATTTGTACAGTAAGGCTAGGACCGCACTTGCGATTTTTCGTCGAGGCGATTAAAAAGAAAAATCGCTTGAAAAACTAGAACTTGTTTCATTTTTATAATCGCTGCGATTTTTAAGTCGCATGTGCGTGCATTCACATTTAAGGCCATGTGTCTTACTTTTTGCGACTAAAAAATCGTGGATTAAAAATCGCAAGTGCGTGCATGCCAATTTCTCTTTGCGACTACGATTTTTAAGTCGTAGTAATTTAAATCGCAAGTGTGGGCATATCCATTTGAGTACATCTGTTTCATTTAAGTTTACGACAATCGCATCGCAAGAAAAATGAAACAAATTGCGACTTTTAAATCGTCATAATTTGTTGGTAGCAAGTGCGTTCATTCTCATTTAAATTCATGTGTTCTATTTTTGCGACTAAAAAATCGTGCGATTGAAATCGCAAGTGCGGTCCTAGCCTTATAAAAACTTAAAGCTGTCGTACCATATTTTTTTCTTAAAAATGTTTTAAAGCTTTTGTATATAAAAGCTTATTTTTTTTAAAAAACCACTACAACGACTTATAATTTTTGTTATTGCATAAATTCATATTTGTACATCATTCTGTTTTTATCTCTTGCTACTAAAAGTGTTTAAAAAACAAATTTTATCCTTATGAACAGTTATCTCAAATGACATTCGTTTTTAAAATTACATAAGAGCTATTTTGTGCGTCCCAGTCGTGCGTTTTATTTGTATTGAAATTTCATTTCAATATTTACCTACGCACTGATTTTTATCTAATGAAGTCTAGAAAGTTTTTTTACGCCATTCAAGTTTCTGTTGAATTTTGTCCAGATTGACGAATTTTCCATCACTTATACAATTCAGAAGCGATCACCTTGTCTACATCCACATGCACAAGTCTTTAGCCTCAACCGTGCGTCATATCAGTTGACTTTAGACAAGTCAAAACAAACGTAGCATAAATTCAAATTCATTTTCGTTCATATAGGTACTCTTACCGATTTCATTGCATATTCTTAGGCGACCAAGAATCGAAGATCTTTTTCAACGGTTTGGTTCCATGCTAGCAGTTTGAGATACAGTGGAATTCAAACTTAAATTAAATTTTTCCAATAGTCTTATGATTGTTATGCATTTTCTTTCATTTACTCAATATAAAAACCATTACTTACCCGAACTTCAAGTTTGTTAAAAAAACAATAAACTATAACCTTGGTGTGTTGTATGTAATTGGATATACAACTTGGCCACGCCTACATGCTGTTCAACTGCAGCTGACTGACATGAAATCGCACATAACCTTGCAAACTGCAACTCCAAATCCAACGATACAGGGTTGGCTAATAATACAAGAATCCCCCCCGAGCGATACAAGCATCCCAAAACAGTTGGTAACATGCATCAGTCAAGCCCACAAGATACCTCCTCGCACCGTATAGCTTTGTAGGTACAAAATCACGGCTATCATGGTCGCGTTGGCTTTCATGTCAGCCACCATTGGCAGCGCAACAAGTCATGTTCTTCGATGGTAATTTATTCTGATCGAAGCCAAAGAGAAGCCCAGGCCAAGGAGCTCTGGGACAGCGAATCCCGGGACACCGCGCACCACATGTCCTGTCGGGATATCATGTTAATGCAGTAGTAGCTACAAATCGGGTCTGGCATATGAAAATAATATTATTTTGGTTTACAAGGTTTGGCCATACGTCGACGTCGTCGTCGTCGTCGGTCAAAAGGGTCTCTAAGGGGAGGCACCCAAAGTGGTTAATAAATTGTTTTCAATTGCAATTTTAGTGTCTGGCTTAACTAATGGAAATTTTAACGAGGTGCCTCACAATACAGAAGATAACATACTTGTTGGGTATTAGGCTGGTTGGTGATTCCGTCTTTAATTTGGGATTTTGATAAATCAAAAATGCTGTTGAAAGGAAAGTTTTCGAATTCGAATTACGTATTTCAAAAGCTTTTTTCCGTACATTATTATCAGTAAGTAGCCTGTAGGCAAAGTATTTGCTTAATATAAATTGGGTAGTCTGAAATATTTGTTTTCATCTTACAGTCGTTCACTTTTCAGTCTGTTAACAAGCCATCACTTTGAGTTGAGCTGTCCCAATTTCAGTACAAAGGCTTACACTCTAACGTTTTTTTACTTTAAAATTTAAGGTGAGGTTCAGCGTTAAGCCGACTTTTAAATTGATTATTAGTATGGTTATTTAGTGGATTTCACTGAAATACTTAAGTCACCTATAAATTAGATTATTCATTAGGCCCATTGTATTCGATTTTAAGCTCAGAGTTTTTTAATTTTTATTTTAATAAAAATAAAAAAATCAGCTCGTTTCATAAAAATTGTTTTCTATTTATTCAAACTGACACTTCTGAGTGAGTACCTCTATTGAAAAGCTTGGGTCATTTTTCCAATGCACTAAGTTCCAATACACGAACTTTCTCTTCTGATTTAAAGTTTAGAGATGTAAATCTAGTAAAACAATTACTTACAATTTGGAAAAAAAAATTAAAAGTACTAAAATATATATTTCATCTTTTTTAGTAAAATTATTCGTAGAATTTAAGAACAATAATATTTTTCTTTTTAAAAAGTACCTGTGTCAAAAACTTGAACGAAAGTTTTTTGAAGCTTTAACGGAATCCTATTGAAACAATTCAAATATTTCTTAAAAAACTCTTAAAAAACTTTAAATCCATATTTAGGCTATATTAATCGTTTGAATTAAAGTTGTAGTTCAATCTTATTACAATATTTACCAATATTACAGAAACTATGTTTTATTAAAATTGTAATAGCTGTTTTTGAGAAAATTTAAAGAAAAACTAAAGAAATTAATCTACTCTTTCGCATTTTCGAGTTTTGGTCTGCAATATCACATACAATTGGCTCGAATCGAATTTGAGTACAACGGATATACGATCTACCGGTGTAGGCTCCCGATCGATTTGTAGTGGGTGTACGGGATAACAGACCAATAAATTGTATAAATTGTGATCCATGAGTGATAAAAACTCCAAGTTGTACTTGGAAATATTTTTTTTCTATTAATTTGTAAAATTATGGCCTTTTAAGTTTTAAAATTCAACCATTTTTAGTTGCGATTGTTAAGATGCTATAGGCAAAGTTATGTATTCGTGAAAAATCGAACTCGAGATTTTGATCAGAGTTTATAATACTTCAGCCTAAGCGTTCCTTAAAAGAATAAGCTTTTATTTACAAAACATCTCAAAACATTTTTAATAAAATATCTTAATTGTTTTTTAAAGCTTCTATTTTGAAAATTTCATTAAAATCTGTTATGTAGATAATGAGAATAAATGGTTCCATGGTAGATACAGTCAGTAATATCTTAATTTCAATTTTTTTTTGTATTGAATAGATCGTAATATTTAATTGAAAGACAAAAATTTCATCAAAATTCTTGAAGCCGTTTTCAATTAAAATACGATTTTCAAAAACTATTCCTTGACATTTGTATGGTGGGTATCTAACTTCTTGTAGATTGTATTAAAAAAGTTTCAATTGCCAAGTTTTAAGAATATATAGCAAGGGATTTACAAAATATTGAGTTTTAAAAAAAAAGTAATGTTTTTTAAAAATTTAAAACGAAGTCATTGAAATGTGAGCTAATCAATTAATGTCGTCATTTTCATAACGAATGTTTTTCGGAAACTTTATAATTTACAGCAATTTCAACTTAACTGTTGCTTATCTGGATATATGTACTCGTACATACATAGGTTAAAAATATTTTCAACATTATTGTTGTTTTTCCTTTATATTTTTTTTATTTCCAAAGAAAAATTGGCTGAAGGCAGCAAAATATAGTTAGTACTGTGTTTAACATTATAATGGTATTCATAACCCCTTGAGTGCGCGTATAATATACAAAAAAAAGTATGTATATATTTTAAAATAAATAGAAATAATAAAAATTTCAATATAGCTTTTTACATTTAACCTTTTTTGAACTATCTTTTGTCAAAACATGAGGAAGCCCATTCCAAACATATTTTTCAAATTTCATTTTTCTACGTTTGCAATTTCCATATATTTATAAGGAGTTTTTGCCAGCTTTCCATATATAGTGGACCACTGTGTTGTTGCTTATTACACTGGTAAACACTGTTTTTGTCACACGAACTTTGTTATGATTTTTGTTTATGTTGATGTACCCTCATTAAAAATATATATCAGTTTTGTTTCTATCACATCCAGTTTTCTTGTGACAGCTACATATTCATTTCTGACCTTATATACGTTTCTTTGCTTAAAAAACTACATTTAGTCGACTGTGTAACTATTGTGATTGCTAAATTACATTTTATTTACGTTAGTTAGATCGTAAATATGCCACGAGAGTAGCAACCCGGACAGTTTTTGTTACTCGTATGTGTGTGGAGAATTAACTTTTACATCTTAGCGTCGAAATTTCACATCATTAATTGAACAGTTCTATTTAGACTATTTTGGTTTTCCTGTAAGGAATCAAGACAAACCCTGGGGTGGAATCGGCTAAGGTTATAGTTGGTTGTGATTGTCATTTTGACAATCGATCTCTCTATATTTCTTTATTGATATGAGGGAGACAGCTATAGTCAAAATGACAATCACAATCAACTAACACCTTAGCCTATTCCACCTTTGGGTTCCACATAAATGTTGTGTAACGTGTGTGAGGCTCCAATTAGGTTGGACGAAACAAGAAGAGAAATTCTTCAAACTCAGCGAGGCGGAAATCAAAGAGGGAATATTTGTAGGTCCACAAATACGGCAATTCAAGAAGGATAAGAGCTTTGAAGAAAAACTAAATGATCAGGAAAGACTCGATTAGAAATGTTTTCTGAATGTTCAAAATTTTCTAGGTAACCATAAAGCGGAAAATTACAAAGATTTAATAAATGAACTTATGATATCATATAAAGCTTTGGAGTGTAATATGTCCTTAAAAATACATTATGCTGGACTCTCATCTGGATTCCTTTCCGGCAAATTTGGGTGCTGTGAGTAACGAACAAGGTGAGATGTTCCATCAGGACATTTCCTTAATGGAGAAGCGCTATCAAGGGAAATGGAGTCCAGGAATGCTAGCAGACTGTTGTTGGATACTTGAAAGGGACCTACCAAAAGCCAAATATTCAAGAAAATAATAAGCATTTAATAGATATTAGGAAATAATTCTGTAAGTGTGGCTGATTTTTGTACTTTTTACGAAAATATATGTTTTGATGTCACAAGAAAACCTGATGTGTACATTTTTTTTCATTAATATATCATTGTTTGGTGGCCCTAGTATATTCAAAATTTGATATAAGTTTTCATGTGACAAAAAAAAATTACAAATTTGTTGACCAGTGTTATCAATCTTCAAGAAATTGGTCTGAAAATGTAAGAAAAATATGTAAAATAAAATGCACGACTGGGTCGCACGAACTTGCTCTTATGTAAAAGACTAAGAATTTCAAAAATGAATTTTATTTTAGAAAAACTGTTCATAAGCATAAAATTAAATTTTTAAATGTTTAAAACAACTTCTTTAGTTTGAGCTAAAAACAGGATTCTTTTTGTTTTTCTTCATGAACTACGAAAGAATTGCATTCATTTGAAAGGTTATTAAATTCTCTGGGAAAAAAACCTAAATTCAAGATTAGTGAGAGACACTTAACGGACACGGTTGATTTGATCTCTTTTTTCGCATTAGTGCTAAAAAAGCTCAAATAAATCGGTTCACTTGATTAGACGCACGAATTAATTCAGTTAGTTTCTTAATGCTGGGTAATACAAATTAAATTTGGTTAATGAGTGTACGTTATTAAAGATTTTCGGAGTGTTTAAAGTGAAAATGGGTAAAAAGAAAATGTTAACGGCGGCGGCGGAAATAGCAAAAATTGAGGCCTACCACTCAGAAGGGTATTCTATGCCGAAAATTGCAAAGAAAATAGGACGAAATGATGAAGCTGTTCGAAATGTTTTATCAAATCCTGCCACCTACGGAAAAAAAAACAAAGGAAGGACAAAAACACCCTTTACACCACACGAGAAGCGAAAAATTATAAGAATTGCCTCAAATTTAACTAACTCCACGATGAAAATCAAACAATTAGCGGGGGTAAGTGCAAGCAAATCAACTGTTCTTTGAGCTTTTTTAGGTATTGGACACTTGAAATTCAAAAAGCTAAAAAAAAAAAAAACTTAACGCTGCAAGAAAAGAACAGCGGTTGGAGTTCGCGCGTCTTCACATGACATGGTTGGAAGTGTTTTAAATTGAAGAAATGTGGTGTTTTCTGATAAGAAAGAGTTCAACCTAGATGGTCCTGATGGGTATAAGTTTTATTTCTATGACATCCGAATGCTTTTTGAACCGAAATCATTTCAAGAAAGGAGAAGTATGGGTGTGGGGTGCCATTTCGTACTACCGCGCCTTTGAGTTGGCTTTGTGTCTCACAAAATGACAGAAATTTCTTATAAAGCTCTTTTGCAAACAGCTTTTCCAGCCATAAGAGAGCTTTTTGGACCTATCCCGTAGATCTGACAACTAGACACTGCTTCGATCCACAACGCGCACGTTGTAAAAGCATTTATCCCCAGTGAAAATGTGGAATTTTTGCAGTAGCCACCATACTCACTTGATTTAAACATCATTGAAAACCTTTCTGGATGGCTGACCCATCAAATTTATGAAAAAGGTAAGCAGTATGAAAGCTGTGAGGAGATTATTGCCGCAATTAAAGAAGCCTTGTCTAAGATTTCATTAGATTATTTAGAAAATTGTATAAATCTCTTAGAAGTAGAATTTTTGACGTAATTTCAAATGGTAGAGTTTGTACAAAGTATTGAAACTGTGAAAAATAACTTCAATAACAATAAAAAAGTAAATAGAAAATGTTAAAAATTGACCAACATCTTTTTTTTTTCAACTTTTAACAGGTGCGTCTATTCAAATGAACCGATTTATTTGAGCTTTTTAGCACTAATGCGAAGAAAGAGATCAAAATAACCGTTAAGTGTCTCTCACTTATCTTGAATTTAGGTTTTTTTCCCAGAGAATTTAATAACTATTCAAATGAATGCAATTATTTCGTAGTTCATGAAGAAAAACAAAAAGAAAACTGCAATTTATTGAGAGAACAATGGTGCGTCTAATCATGTGAACTGCACTGTATATCTGTACTGGTTTTGTTTTAAAAATTAAGAAAAAAATTTGGTACGCCAATTTAAAGTTCTTATTATTGTTCAAATAAAAATTAAATTTACGAAAAAAGATATTGAGCCGTTTCTGAGATATCGATCTTTCCAAAACAAAAAAAAAAATAGATTTTTTTTTTTCAAAAATAAAAAAAAATATATATTTTTTTCAGTTTTGAAATGCAATGTTTTTTAAACTTTTTAAAGGCCTCTCAATAAAAAATTTCATTAAAATCCGTTATGCCGATAATGAGAAATTCTAAATTTGAAAAAATGGTTCCATGGTAGGTACAGTCAGTAATATCTTGATTTAAAATTTCTTTTTATTAAATAATAGATCGTAAAAAATAATCAAATGTGAAGAAAATCTAACAAAATTCTCGGAACAGTTTTCGAGAAAAATACGATTTTCGAAAACCATTTATAATTACCGTTATTTTTAGATAAAATAATTTTTTTTTTCTTACATCTTGTATGTTATTAGAAACTTTTATTTATCAAGTTTTCAAAAAATCGAGCATGGGGTTTTTGAAATATTGAGTTTTGAAAAAAAAAATTTGAATTTTTTTTTTAAATAAAAAAAAAATGGAAAATTTTAATACACAATAATATACAAACTGCTGGGGACCTTTAGCATAAAAAAATGTTAAGTTTAAGTTATCAAAATTAACTAAAGAGTTCCTTATTGATTTTGTCAATAAATAATTTTATTGAAATTTCACTTCTAATAAAAACTTCGATTAACAAAGACTTATTTTAAAAGCTTGTCACTGGTTCAAATATTTCGTCCAAGAAAAACAAAAGGTAAAGACAAATTATGCCACTGAAATTATGACATGGAAGAAATTGGATGCAAAGGTGTGACGTTCAATTTCAACATCTTGTTTTAAGCAACCATTATTACAAATAATGAATGGCGAAACTGTTAGCGACATGTGGACAACACTTAAAAGCACATACATACGAGCAAGCATCGAAGTCTAATATTTTATTTTTACAGCAAAAATATTATAGTTTCTCGAAGAACCCAAAAGACTACTACATTTTTATCAAAGTTATTAGAAATTGTGCAACAACTCCGAGATCAGAAGGAAAATATATCTGATTCCATGGTTATGACTAAAATTCTGATGTCATTGCCTGCAGAATATAACCATTTTGAGCGCAGAGAGTCAAACAGGCAAATTTGCGAGCAAGACTGATGGCGGAGGAATTACGGTTGAGATCTCAGGGTTAGGTTGAAGAAGTGGAGGAACTTATGGTCAGACAATTTTTTCAAAAGAAAGGCAATTTCAAAAAGGGTCATTTGCCAAAGAAAAACAACAAGGTCCCAAACAAAAGTGATAGATCAAAAGAAAAATGTTTTAAATATGGCCAAACTGGTCATTGGAAACGGGATTGTACACAAAAGGACAAATCATTCAAGAAACAAGATGAAACATCTTCGATTGATGCTTTTACCATATGTGTTAAGGGTCGACAACTATTGAAGACAAGGATACTTGGATATTGGATTCAGGTGCCAGTGATAACATAAGTCATAGAGAATTGAGTTTGAGAATTTTACCGAAACCACAACTTATGTGACAATTGGAAACCGAAAGAAAATATTGGCTAGAGGAGCAGACGATATGAACATTCATGCATTCAACGGAAATGATTGGATGCGCAAATGGTTGGTGAATGTTTTATATGTTCCAGACATTAAAATGAATTTATTTTCTTCGGGAAGAACTATGGATCTAGGATATGGAATACGTTCAAATAACAAGCAATGCGAATTGATGAAAGATGGAAATATTGTTGCAGTGGGAGTTCGCAAGTAAAAGTTGTTTGATATGTTATTCAAGGTAATAGGATCATCACAAGACCAACTAAGTACCGCTAATGTAGCAACAAGGAAAACATCACTTCGTATCCATATACGAACGCATCATAGAAGCACCTTCAAGAGTCGTGAAGTAAAATCGAAGGTATGTGGTGAAATAATTCATTCAGATTTGTGTGGGCCGTTTCAAGAAAACTCTATTGGAAATTCCAAGTACTTTTTGTTATTAAAGGACGTTTATTCGCATTTTCGCTTTGTATATTTTTTATAACAAAAAT
The DNA here is from genome assembly GCA_911387755.1 of Chrysotoxum bicinctum. Lineage (NCBI taxonomy): Eukaryota > Metazoa > Arthropoda > Insecta > Diptera > Syrphidae > Chrysotoxum > Chrysotoxum bicinctum. The sequence goes on along the minus strand of OU426988.1, from coordinate 197,674,006 downwards.
CGACAGCAGCGAAAAACATCAAGAAATGTATTCGATTGATGCAGAAATAGTATGGAGACAACATTCGCATATTTGGATCAGACAACCGCACCGAATTTATAAACGATGAATTGAAAAGCTTTTTTGATGAAATGGAAATTCAACATCAGCGAACAGTACCGTTTATGCCTGAACAAAATGGGTATACGGAAAGGGAAATGCGAACAATAATTGAATCAGTAACAAATACGTAACGAAACAAATGGACAAGAAATTTTGGGCTGAAGTAGTAAAACGAAGTCTTCGGGATCAAAGTGCAATTAAGGCAAAGTGTTTACCATACTCTGAATTGGAAATTCATACTGCGGTGTTGGCTGTTATAGTGAGGAACCAAAAACATATGACGATGCAATCAAATCGGATGACCACAAACAATGGAAGAAAGCTATGGACGAAGAATACTATTCACTAATTAAAAATCATACATGGATTTTGATAGAACCATAGGATAGAAAGATTATTGATAAAATCGATGTTTTTTTTTAAAATGAAACAAAATCAGGATGGAAGCATTGATCGCTATAAAGAAAGATTGGTAGTGCGAGGATTTACACAGGAATACGGAATTGAGTTGTTAAGTTTACATCGATTAGAACAATATTGGCATTGGCAGCATCAGAACGTATGAAATTAAAGCCATTCGATGGGAAGACAGCATTCCTTAACAGTATTTTGGAAGAAGAAGTTTATATGACCCAGCCCATTGGATACGTAGATGGTAGTAAACGAGTTTGCAAAGTATCGAAAAGCTTGTACGGCTTAAAACAGGCGTCACGTTGTTGGACCAAGAAGCTTACGACATTTATAAACAAATTTGGTTTCAAAGTTTGTACATCGGATCCATATGTATTTGTATTATTTCCCCTTTACGTTACACAAAAATTCAACAAAAATATAAATGAGCTTTCTTGAACTGTTAAGGACCTTAAAATAAAAAAATGATTTGATCAAAATCCATTTAACAGTTTTTGAGAAAATCAAAAACCATAAAAAGGGTCTATGAGACGAGTAATTAATAACAATTTTCCAGAATGTTAGTTTCAACTTTAAGCTTGGACTCACTAAAAGCAATGTCCATAGCAACATTTGGGTGTTGTTTGTTGCTTCTAAAATGTTCCTCCGAAAGGGTCAAAGGATTCTGACTGACTATCTTTAGTGCAGTTTTTGTTGTAAACTCTGAAGTAATAAACCTCATTTCTTAACTGCAAGTAACAAACGTACTGACAAGATTCCTATCTATCCAAGATTCCTTAGCCATCCGTGAAACAAAATAAAAGAAGAAACTTTGAATTCATTCTACAAATTTCTCATGAATCTAAATGGTCTTCGAAGACAAATGCAGATCGGAATATCCGTTGCCCATCATAGTGTCATTCGACCCCGAAGCCCATGGAACAAATAAATAATTCATAGATAATCATTTAAAAAAAAATAACTGGCTCGTTACAAAAACCTACAGCCCCCAGAACACAGCTTACAAATTCGCGTGTCACCTTCTCGTGCACCCAATGCATCACAACATTTGCATTTGTCCCTGATGATGTTCGCTGGCCATCGTTAATCAAACCCAAGGCCTCATAAATACTTGTTAGTTATAAGTGTCACGCTGAGGTCTGTACTTCGTTGAATTTCACATCGATATTCATGAAAATTTATTCCTCCGGATCCCTTTCGGAACTCACTCAGACTCCGAGACTCAAATCGCTGGTTATCTTGTACCTATACTTGAAGCTCTCTCGGTCACCAAACAAACAAACCGCGCGCATGCATTCAGCGGTATTTTAAATGGCCCATTCGCTGCATGATTGAGGAGGTGATAAATCAATAATTAACAATATATGACTGTGCAGTTTTTCTGAATGGATGCACGCACAGATATCAACATCGTGGACAAAGGTAAATGTGTCAACTTTTGTTGGTCAATATTTTGATTTTCCCGCTCGACTTGATTGACTCCATATGGGGTCCAACGACGACGCCAAGTCCGACGATTTGAGATACCTCGGGTTCGGTGGAGTTTGAATAAAGATGATTCATGGAATGTTTGATGTCGCGTGACATTTTATTGAAGATCAATCATTTCGTAAAACATTTAATGGACTCGAGAAATAAATAAGCAAACCGAGATATTGATCGTAAAAATGGAAACTGCTTGATTGGGTCGCTCCGATTGGTACCTTTTCTTGGTTAACTTAGTCATCTAGGCCTGTGAAATTTAACTGACTTAATGTTGACGAAAAGAGATACGGTAATATGCTTGGAGCTGGAGATAGGACTTAGAAGAAAATTTAAAAAAATTCGAACACAAAATAATAAAACGGTTTGGTAGTTTTGTAAGTCTTCCTGGGAGTAAAATGTAGCACACAGACGGGCATGAATAATTTTTTGGTAAGGGCTTATAATTTTTTTAAGTAATTTCTGAAAATTACTTGAAATTGAAAAACCATGAGATTTTGCATAAAAATTTGAAAACCGAGAACTTTGCTTCCCTCTACTTTTTTGAATCAATATTAGCCCTTTTATATAAAATGCTTACAATTTCATGGTGAGGCGCTGCGGAGAAGAGGAATATTCATTTGTACGCTTTCAACTTTGATGCATACAAAAATTCATATCTGTTAAATAATTCACATATATATTCTCACACATCGCTCCATTGCCAGCATTTATTTTTAACGGTATTTCCTTTTAACTTTTTTAAATATAATTTCAAAAATATTTCAAAAGGTTGCTGGTAGATTTTGGCGGTTTGAGGCAGCTATTTTGTGGTGGTGATATCTGTCAAATCTGTTATTACTTGAACGGCACTTCATTATAAAAACGAGTTTAGTTAGTGCAAACATTCCGCCCATTTTACGGTAGGCGTGGTGGCTCTTCACAGTCGACTCTTCAACGATTGGTGGCCAACTTTAGACGACTGGTTCGGTAATCAATCAGCAACTTTTCGTACGTCAAAGAAACGAAAGATCTGCTGGGAACATGGGCACGGTCTGTTAAAGTGTACAGCAGAGCTAGAGGCATTCTATTCCTCGATGTGCACAAGAACTCGGCCATTCACAGACTTCAACTTGGAGAATTTTGCGTCGGGTCTTAGGCCTACACCCGTATAAGATAATCTACGCTACGGGTGCATTTTTGGATGAATAGCAGTATATGGGACTACACCAACCCAAACGAGGTTGTCCAGCTGATAATGTGTCACTTTTTCGAAAACAACGTTGGTGAGGCGGTCACCGTCAATGGTAAGAGCTACAGCACGATGATAATCAATTTTTTATGAACCATATGGACCTAGACGACATGTAGCTCCAGTGCCACACAGCGGTAAAGTAAAGTTATCTCAGGCAGAGGTGACGTGAATTGGCCACTATAAGGTCATACAACTTGACCTCACTAGATTCCGTGCCGCCGAGTAAAAAACCGAGGTGGGTATTTGAACGATGTAATATTCCATATATCTATAATCGGATACATGGACCTTTCAAATAAGAAAACAAAAATTCAAAAAAAATTATCAATACCAAACACATACATATACATATGTATTCGCGCTTATATACCGAGAGCCCACAGCAATTTTTGGGTGTGATTGATAACAAAAAATAATTAGCATAATTAGTTAGGCCTTTAGCAGTTATTTACAAATGTGAACGTCTTGCATACTCTAGTGGGCGCAATAGTGCATTATAGTGCATCAAGTATGCAGTTCTTTCCTTATTCTAAAAAATTGGGAAAAAAAAATTGCCATAACTTCAAAATGAACAGCTAAGTGCCCTAATTGCAAACATCGAGGTCCATGACGTTTTGAAGGTGGCCTTCTTAGTGCAAGAAGTTGCCTATTCTTATCGCGTCTGGCAGGCAGAAGGCTGTCTGTAAAACGTCTTGGACTTCGATATTTTCAATCAGGGGGCTTAACTCTACATTTTGGCAAAGTTGTTATCACAATTATTTGGATTTGGAAAGAACTGCATACTTAATGCACTATTGCACCCACTAGAGTATGCAAGGCTTTCACATTTGTAAATAATTATAAAAGGCCTATCTAATTAAGCTAATTACTTTTTGTTATCAATCACACCCAAAAATTGCTGTGGGCTCTTAGTCTATTACTGAAAAACCCTCTATATAAAAACACGTTTATTATCAGAGAAAAATTTTAGAATCGGTTTAGTGCCTACGAAAAAAAAATTTGAAAATTTTAATTTTTATTATTGTGACCCGTTTATGAAGTATTATTCTTTCAAAAAAAAAATTAATATTAACAAGCGATAGGTCATCATTCCACAACAATCGGACGTGTTCCATATAATTTATAAGATTTTTTTTGTAAGTAGGTGGATGTCACGCCCCCTGAATGGAAAATTCCAAATTTTAAATTTTTTTTCCACTGTATGCACTGTTGAGTAAACTCGGTTGTAAGTCGAATGAATACTAATTTTATTTCACTATGTTGCTTCTATATATATACAATTTTCTTGTCTTATCTTTCTATTCTTAATGTCTATGTTTCTTATCTTTCTATTCTTAATGTCTATGTTGTTTACTTAAATGTTATTTATCTATAGATAACCGTCAGTGTATGCTTAGGATGATCTGTCTTATCTTTATTTCACATACACATTGGGTTACCTATAGATTGGGTATGTTCATGTTTGAACATTCTGCGGGCCAACAGAAAGTGCTAAAATTCTTTTTCTGAATATTATGCCCCATATTATATAAATTACTAAAATAATAACCAAGATGCAACTTAACATTAATCCGCTGTGACCGCTTATGTGGTGAAAGTCCAAGCCCTTAAGGTGAATATTTTCTTTCTTGAACTGTTCTAGGTCCCTTTGAATCTTCAGTAGTTCATGCTTGCTGTTTATTATAGTTGCTTGTACAGTCATATTGTGTATTCAATTGATTTGAACAAGTTCTCAAATTCATCATCCCAGTCATGGTTTATTTGCCATAATCTTTGTATGAATATTTTCGCTCTTATCGTGACTGGAGCAAGCCATCCAATAGGATCGAATATTTTTGCAATATTTAATAACACACCTCTTTTGGTTTTTGAAATGCTTATATTAGATGAATCTATCACAAAGCGGAACTCGTCTTGATCTGGATCCCAGTGAAGTCCCAATGTTTTCATGGTGTCGCCTTCTTTGACATCAATTATTTTATGCTTGATTAAGAATGAATTAATTAAAAGAAAAGAAATCCAAAATGATTCTAAGAACGTTATAATTTTCTTTATTTAATCCAAGCTATCAAGACTAATTATACAACAAACTATACATAGGATGGTATCCCTATGTCGACCGTCTGAATTGGTGGTTGCTACAAAAGTGATTTATTGATCTTCGTCACAAAACAATTAACCCATGCTCTACATGCCGAATATCCGTAATTTTGGATCACGTCACCAATGCATTGGATATTGCGGTTAATTGTTTTCAATTGTCTCACTAAGTGCTTATGCCAATGCATTGATGAGGATTATGACAAAAAAAAATAACTAACAAAATTAAGAGATTATACTAATCGCTTTCACCGACATAGGGAATATACATCCATCATAGGGTAATAACAAAAATGTTTGGCAAAATATTTAACTTACAAAATTGAATTTAATTTTAAATTGCAAATTAATTAAACAAATTTAAATAATGAAAGTTAAAAGAAAAAATTGAAAATAAAAATAAAAAGCAAAAAGATAGTAAACTGCGTTCCTCAACATGCCGGCCCCGCTGAAGGAATTCAGGAACATGGCAAAATCGCTAGTTTGGTAATGGGGCGTTTGAACGTTCCACTTTTGGTGCGCAATGTAACCACTCGTACATGTCCGTCTTGACCTGGATGGACTTCTGTTACTCTTCCTAGGAACCATTGGGAGGGTGGTAGATTGGGCTCCTTCAGAACTACCAGGTCACCCACTCGAAAATCTCTGGTACCTTCTCTCCATTTTGGCCGCTGTTGCAACGATGTTAAATAATCGGTATGCCACCTTCGCCAGAAACCCTGCATCATATTCTGGAGTAATTCCCATCTTCCCAATCGATTTACTGGTGTCTCCAGATAATTTGGTTCCGGAATTGCATGATACGGTCTTCCTATAAGAAAATGAGAAGGCGTTAATGGGTCAAGAGCTAGATCAGAGGGAGCACAAAGGGGCCTAGAATTCAAGAGGGCTTCAATTTGGGCTAACAGGGTACACATTTCTTCAAAGGTAAGAATATTATTGCCAACGACGCGATGAAGATGTTGTTTTACCAATTTAACCCCCGCTTCCCAAAGCCCGCCGAAGTGAGGGCTGTGCGGAGGGATAAATTGCCAATCGATACCTTCTGCAGCCAACTTTTCAGCAACTTTGTTGTTGTGTTCCTCCGATTGCACCAACTTGTGAACCTCCGATAAAACACGAGCGGCTCCTTGGAAGTTTGTCCCGTTGTCGGAGTACATTACGCTGCATTTTCCACGTCTGGCGACGAACCTTTTGAGTGCAGCCAGAAAAGCATCCGTTGTTAGGTCCGAAACCATCTCAAGATGAAGCGCCTTGGTAGTCATACATACAAACAACGAAATATACCCTTTCACCAGCTTCGGTTTCCTTCCTTTTGACAAACGAAGAGTTATGGGACCAGCGTAGTCACATCCTGTATGGGCAAAAGCAAAGGATGGGTTCACACGAGACGATGGCAAATTTCCCATAAGCTGTGTTGACGTAGCCTTTCGATGACGAAAACACGTCATGCAATCATGCACCAGTTTCCTTATTAGGTTTCTGCATCCAATGATCCAAAACTCCTGACGAATCAAGGCAAACAGTCCTGAAACGCCGATATGCAGAAAATTTCGGTGTGCATCCGATAAAATCAGCTGGGTAATGCGATGATTTTTGGGCAGAATTATTGGATGTTTTATACCAAATGGAACATTCATAGCGTTGGAAATTCTACCACCAACGCGCAACAAACCAACATCATCTACAAATGGAGAAAGTGAGCTCAATTTAGACTTTCTAGGCACACACTGATCAGCTTCAAGAGCGGTTATTTCTGCCTTGAACTCGTTTTGTGACCACCGGAGACAGTCTTGTTTTGCAAGGCGAAGCTCTGAAAGCGAAAGATGCACATGAATATTTTTATCCTTTTTACGCAAAATATAGACAAATATGAAGCGACGAATATATCCAACAATTCTTACTAGTTTTCTCCAAGAAGATACCTTTTGTGACAGATTTTCTAGAAAATGCTCGACCGGAACGGAAATATGAACTGCAACGAATCTTTTCCTTTCCTCAGGAATTTCAACAGTTTCAACATCACGATTAGTTGGCCACATCTCAGACTCCTGAGACAACCAAATCGGCCCTTTCCACCAAATCTCAAGTTCCATCAGGTCTTTTGGTGCAAGACCCCTAGAAGCACAATCAGCAGGATTTTCAGTAGAAGAGACATGACTCCATGATGAACGAGGCAAAGACGACAATATTTCCGATGTTCGATTCGCGACGAAAGTGTTCCATTTGCGCGGAGGAGACGAGAGCCAGGATAAAACGATTTGGGAATCACAAAAGGCAAATACTCGAACTGGAATGGCATCCAACGTCGATCGAATGAGTTCAACTAACCGACACAAGAGAAGAGCTCCACAAAGTTCTAAACGTGGAATCGACAATTGTTTTACTGGAGCGACGCGAGTTTTTGCAGCAATCAACTGGACCTCCACATCACCATCATGTGAAAAACTTCGACAATAAACTACCGCAGAATAAGCCTTTTCAGAAGCATCTGAGAATCCTATTAACTCGTATTTTTTAGAATTTAGCGTAAACCTTCGAGGAATCCTAAAGTTTTCGAAGAAGGTCAAGTTTTCTCGATACAGCTTCCATTGTTCGGCTACTTCAAGAGGCAAGGGGTCATCCCACTCTATTTTTGTCTTGGCGATCCATAGCTCCTGAAACAGGATTTTAAGCAAAATAGTGGAAGGAGCCAGAAAGCCCAAAGGATCGAAAATCTTTGCAACTTCTGAGAGAAGTTTTCGCTTCGTGGGTAGAAATTGTTCAGGCAAACTAATTTTATATGTGAAAGTGTCACAATGAGGGTTCCAAACCAAACCGAGAACCTTGGTGCACTGCGATGAACTGTCCAAATCAAGTGAAACAGCTTCCTTGCAGTCGATCACTCTTAAAATCTCCCAACAGTTTGAACTCCACTTGCTGAGATCTAGACCACCACAGGACAGCATTTCGACGATCTGTTTCTTCAGCTCCAATGTCTCCGACAACGAATCAGCCCCTGTCATAAGGTCGTCGACATACATATCATTTAAAATGGCATGCGACGCTAAAGGAAACTGGTGTTTGTAATCAAACGCTATTTGACGGAGAACTTTCATCGACAAATAAGGAGCTGCAGAGGTACCATATGTCACAGTGGACAAACGAAAATGCGAAATTGGAGCGTCAGCAGATTCTCTCCATACAATTCGCTGAAAGTCACGGTGTTTCGGATGCACCCAAATTTGCCGAAACATTTTAACGATGTCAGCACAAAAAACAAAACGATGTTGGCGAAAACGTATGCACACATTAATCAAATTTCGTTGGAGCGGAGTTCCTATATGAAGCATTTCATTGAGGCTACAATTTTTGGTATCCTTATGAGACCCATCGAAGACAACGCGAATTTTATTGGTGATGACGGCGTGATGAGGCAAATAAAAAACACTTCCCGAAGTAGGCTCTATTTCATCATCTGGAATACGCTCCATATGACCTAAATCCAAATAAGTTTTCATAAACTTCTGATATTCTTTTTTCAGACCTTCATCACGTACGAACCGTCGTTCCATAGCGAAGAGTCTAGTCAAAGCTCCAGAAATGGTATTGGCAAATTTAACATTATCTTGACGAAACGGAAGTTCTACCATGTACTTGCTATCCGGAGTACGACTAAGTGTTTTAGAAAACTTTTCATCTACCTCATCTTCACCTACGGTCAACGAAAATTTATGCGGAACCTCCTCAATTTCCCAAAAAGACTTCAAAATCACATCTAGGTCAACACCAGCGTGCAATGAAACGATAAGTTTTTCTGGCAAACAACCTGTTATAACCCATCCAAAAAGTGTCTCATGTGCAACAACCCTTCCTTCCTCATCTGAACGATGTCCACCTCGCAAAATACTCCAAGCCTTGTCAGCTCCTAACAGTACATCAATGGGCCCTGGGGTATTGAATTCCACGTCAGCTAATGGAAGGTCTTCAAGGAAAGAAAAATTGCTACAGTCAAACGAAAGCGATGGAGTTTGTGATGTTATTTTGCTCAGAATATATGCCTCAATGTTAATAGTATGCGAACTTATTCGAGATTTCAAAGTTAAATTCACCGAACCTTGAGTCACGCCAGCTTCAACCGAAGAAATGCCTGATATGGGCAAACGAGCGTGTGTACGAAGAAGACCTAGCCTTCTCACCAAACTATCAGTCACAAACGAAACCTGCGAACCGGTGTCCAATAAAACGCGCGCGAGATGAGTCTTTCCAATTGCATCATACACTTTAACGACAACGGTAGGAAGTATTCCAGAGGAACGCGATTCATTTCTCATATGGTTGCTCACGACCAAAGCCGCAGAATTCACATTAGATTTAACGCCACTTGAAGAAGTTGTTGGACTAGGAGATGGATTAATGTTATTATCCATGTGTACTAAGCTATGATGACGAGTATTACAAAACGAACAACGTGCCTTAACTCGACATCGCATCGAGGAGTGCTTAGTACCGAGGCAATTGTAACATAAACGCTGATCTCTAGCAAAGCTTCGACGCAAACTAACCGGCATTGCAACAAATTCTGCACACTGCGGAAGATAATGTTCACCTTGGCATTTGGGACATGAAGCATTTAACACAGCTAGGCTTTTAATGTTTGTAGGATTTGACGCACGCTGACTTTTACCCACACGAGTGGGTTTTGGATCACTAGCTTCTAATGCACTAGAACGGTCTTCTAAGAACTCTAGAAGGTCTTCGATTGTAGATTGCTCCGAATTTTTACTATGTAACGCCCAAGACTTTCGCGTTTCAGAGTCAGTTTTATTGATCAGTAAGTAAACTAACCACGGGTCCCTACCTACTGCCTTAACAGCTTCTAGGCCACGAATAACCTCATCTGCTTTGTCGACAAGCTTACGCAAGTGAGTACCTTCTCCCGAAGCAATGCTTGGCAATTTGAGAAATTGTTCAATGAGTGCAGTTATGATATAAAGAGGCTTATCATATCGGCGTTCTAATTTCTCCCACGCGAGCTGATAGTTTGAGTCCGAAACATTTACACCGTTTAAAAGATTGTAAGCGTCATCGCGTAGTACTGATTTCAAGTACCGAAACTTTTGAGCACCGGAAAGTTTGGCATTGCAGTCCACCGTTTGCAAAAACACATCGCGGAAGCCTGGCCATTCACGGTAATCTCCGGAAAACGGAGTAATATGCATTGGTTGAAGCACAACATTCGATTCAACTTTATTCGTAGCATTATTAGCTTGTCCTAATCTATTTAAAAGTTCGGTCTGAGAAGCAACTACGCGAACCGGAGCTAATTCTTTTAAACGTCCTAAAAGAGCACATTTTGAAGCTATATATTTCGATTCAACGACTTCGAACTCGGCTTCGGGATCTCCGTATCCCTCCTCAGCATGAAACTCAAATAAAGCCGTTTGGCTTTCGCAAATGTCTTTCCATGCCTTCTCCAACCTTTCTAACCGCACTTCCAAATCAGAAACATTGACATCGTCGGGAATGTTATGCGCGAATGCAAAAACCCTAGTGATTGAGCCTTTGTAATGACCGCGTGCTTGCTTCAAAGCTTCCATAGTAAATCTCTAGCCACAATATTACAAATCACGAGGTTTAGAAATTTTAAGCAAATTTATGTTAACGAATTTTTATTGAATTCCTCCAACCACTAAGCACCAAATAACGACAAAACAGCAGCAAATCGAGTTCCCAAAATAGCATCCAAAAACAGCAACAGACAGGAGTGAAAGACAAAATTCAGATTTGTGCTTGATACTTATCTATGTTGGAATCCAAAATCTAGCACACCACCAATCAGTAAAAACGAAAACCCGATTCAAAATATCCAAGGATCGAAGGACCAACTTTGATTAAGAATGAATTAATTAAAAGAAAAGAAATCCAAAATGATTCTAAGAACGTTATAATTTTCTTTATTTAATCCAAGCTATCAAGACTAATTATACAACAAACTATACATAGGATGGTATCCCTATGTCGACCGTCTGAATTGGTGGTTGCTACAAAAGTGATTTATTGATCTTCGTCACAAAACAATTAACCCATGCTCTACATGCCGAATATCCGTAATTTTGGATCACGTCACCAATGCATTGGATATTGCGGTTAATTGTTTTCAATTGTCTCACTAAGTGCTTATGCCAATGCATTGATGAGGATTATGACAAAAAAAAATAACTAACAAAATTAAGAGATTATACTAATCGCTTTCACCGACATAGGGAATATACATCCATCATAGGGTAATAACAAAAATGTTTGGCAAAATATTTAACTTACAAAATTGAATTTAATTTTAAATTGCAAATTAATTAAACAAATTTAAATAATGAAAGTTAAAAGAAAAAATTGAAAATAAAAATAAAAAGCAAAAAGATAGTAAACTGCGTTCCTCAACAATGCTCGTTATTCGAAATTATGGCAGTCAGCAAATTTTGATTGTTTGAAGACCATTTCCGTAATAATTGAAAGCCAGCATTTGAAAGTTTTTCACTTACTGCTCTTATTATGTATTTGCATTCGTCTTCGTTGTTGGCGCCTGTCATTAAGTCGTCAACGTAAAATTCTTCCCTTATGATTTCTTTTATTCTGATGTCTTTTTCCTTGCATTGGTTTGCGCCATCTTGCAATTTTCGGATTGCTAAGAATGGGGCTGCTGCTGTTCCATACGTAACTGTTGTCAGTTTATATTCTCTTATATTGTCTCTTGGTTGTTCTCTCCAAAATATTCGATGATTATTCTTGATGTTTTTCAGCTATGTTGATCTGCCTATACATTTTTTCGATGTCTGCCGTAACTACATATTTCCATTGCCTCCATTTGATGATGATGTCAAAGATATTGTTTTGTAGTCTTGGCCCAATCATCATTGCGTCATTAAGGCTGTATCCGTTGGAAGTCTTCGCTGAGGCATCGAATACAACTCTTGTTTTTGTTGTTTGGCTTGTATCTTTCACAACTGCATGGTGCGGTAGATAGTATTTTCCCATATTTTCGTGTTGTTTGTCTACCTTGACCATGTGGCCCAGGTTTTCATATTCTCGCATAAAATGTATGTAGTCGGTTTTTATTTTGTTACTCATTTTTTTCTCAAGCTGTAAGAATCTAGCTAATGCTTGTTTTCTAGATTCTCCAAGCTCTATATCTGTTCTTAATGGCAACATAACTACATATTTGCCATTCGTATCTCTTGTTGTTGTTTCTGCAAATGCTTGCATGCAGATGTCGTTTTCTGATATTTCAATATCTTTTTCTATTTCTTCTATCTCCCAGAATTTCTCCATCGTTGACGTAACTGCTGACATGACTTTGCCACATTGTCGTTTCTTGTGTAGTGAGCCGGAAACTATCCACCCAAAAATAGTATTTTGTCCCACGATGCCATTGTGCTTCCTAACTCCTTCTTCAATTAACTTTGGATACAAGTCACTACCGATGATAATGTCAATACGATCTTTTGTATTTAAGTTTGGATCTGCCAGAATATAGTTTTCCCACTCATTTTTATTAAATTCAAATGATTCGTCAGGTAGTGGTTTTATGAGGGTGGGTAGTACCAAAAACTCTGCTTGCATTTTGTTGTTGCTCATAAATATTGGTCTTATCTCTAAACACACTCTTGATGTTGATGTACCCACTGCTGCATCTGAGAGTCCAGTTAATTCTGTACTTATTCTTTTCCTTGGCAAGGAGAGGATCTGCGCTGCTTCCTCAGATATCATTGATGTTTGAGAGCCCTGATCAATCAATGCCCGTAACAGACATGTTTCACCATTTGACGATTTGGCTGATATTTGTGCTGTAGCTAATATTACCATATCTTCTTTACCATAAGGGAAGATAATGACTTTTCCTTTTTATTGTTGTTGTCTGAAGGACTCCATTTTTTGTATTGGTTTCCCTCGACCCTTTTCTTCGTTTGGTAGTTGTCGTTGTGTAGTAGAGTGTTATGCGATTTATTACACTTCTTACATTTTGTTTGAGAGAGGCATTTGGTTTCTGCACTGTGCTTAAGACATATTCTGCATATTTGCTTATTGCGTATGTATGTTAATCGATTGGGTATCTCGGTGTTTAAGAATTGCTCACAGTGATAAATTCGATGACCACTCTGCTTACAGAATTCACAGTTCCACTCCCTTCTGTCTGATTGGAAGTTTCCACCTTGTTTTTTGTATTCTTTGCTTCGAGTCATTGTTTGTTGTTGAGACTCAAGGGTTTGAAATAATTGCTCAAGAAAGTCCATAACATCTTCCAGTTTTTGTATTTGACTTGGTTTTTTGATGTGTTGCTCATATAATTGTAAGCCCTCCTTGTCAAATTTTCGAAGGAGTAGGTGAGCAAATATTTCATCGTTTTCATTCTTTTCTTTGCCTATTGTCGTTTTGATTATGTAAATACATTCATTTGCTGCATCGTGAAGTTTTTTAACATTAGAAGGTGATGTAGCGTTCATCATTGGCATGTCCAGCAAGTAGTTTAATTGTGTGGAGAAATTGATTCTTTTATTTTCGTATCTTCTGATGAGAGTCTTCCATGCTTCTTTGTAATTTGCCGAAGATCCTTGTATGAGGCTAGCAATTGAAGTTCGAGCTTCGCCGGCGATACATGATCGCAAGTGATTTAATTTCACAGAATCTGGCACATCATTGTTATTGTGAACCAAATCTATGAACAGGTCGGAGAATATCTTCCATTCTTCAATTTTTCCATCGAATCTAGGCAGTTCAATTTTTGGAGTTCTTGTTGATACATTTGCACATGGATCAGATTTTATGCACTCATGTTTTCCTTCCAACTTGTCAAGAAGTAATTTCACATCTTCTTCCAACTCGATTTTATAATTGTCTTCTCTGAATGCCTCTTCTTGTATTGGATTCATCTTAGACAGCTCAACTTGCAATCGTTCATTCCATCGTTTCACTTTTCCAATCCATATGTTTTTATTATGAGGATGGGAAATGGCCTCTAATTTCGCCTCGTCTATTGTTTTCCTTAAGCTCTCCATTATTGTAGGTATTTTCGTTAACTCTATATGAGTTTCGTGATTTGCTATTGTTTTCATCATCATCTCATTCATTTGTTTTTGCTGCAAGTCTAGTCCAGTGGCTAGCTGCTGATTAACAGTTTTTAATTCTGCTAATTTGCTGGATAACGCTGCTTCGCTTATGCCTTGTTCTACACTGTCCAATCTTTGTTTTTCAGCAAATTTTGAATTTTCCGAAAGTAGTTCTCTGCTCCTTTCATCCATTGTTCCTTAAAATAGGGAACATCAATAACACCAAGCATATGAAGTAGCTTGTCATTTTCTTTGAATGCTTGAAGATTCTTTTCAGCATAGACAATAATTTCTTGATTTTTGCTCCGCGTTGTTACACTTTCTCCTTCTTTTAATAATTTTTCAAGGTTTTTTAAGATTTCAACCTGTTTTTCAATTATTTTTAGATGATCTGATGACATTTTGAATTTGGTTTTGTTTTTTTTTCTTTTTGTTTGGATTATGTTTATTTGTTTTTTGTTTTCACTTGTCAGTATTTTAGCTCTGACAACGCTAATTTTCACTTTATCAGTATTTGTAGCTCTGATAACGCTAAATTTACACTTTATAAGTATTTGTAGCTCTGATAACGCTAAATTGACACTTGTTCGTTTATTAAAAATCTCTTACCACTGGTGGGGGAAAATTTTTAATATTGCTCGAAGGACCAAATGTTGAGTAAACTCGGTTGTAAGTCGAATGAATACTAATTTTATTTCATTATGTTGCTTCTATATATATAATATTTTCTTGTCTTATCTTTCTATTCTTAATGTCTATGTTGTTTACTTAAATGTTATTTATCTATAGATAACCGTCAGTGTATGCTTAGGATGATCTGTCTTATCTTTATTTCACATACACATTGGGTTATCTATAGATTGGGTATGTTCATGTTTGAACATGCACAACAAATCCTAACGCTGTGCGAAACTACAAGGTTCTACGGTTCTGGGAAGTTCTCCATAATTTTGATGATCCGTCAGTAAGCTATAGTCAGTTATGGTTTTAGCGATTTTTGAAGTCCTATATTTCTAGAACCACTAATGCTCAAAAGTTGAAATTTGGGGAACTTGAACTTTTTCGGACTTTATTGGTAACGAAGTTAGAAGGGCTTCGAAAATCGCCTGATTTTGTCCAGAGAGAGAGAGATTTCGGCACCAGAGAGAAAAAATATCCAGATTTCTTTGTAAGGCATTTACATCGGCAGGTGACGAGATGCGTTGATAGATTTTCATATCGTCTAATAAAATACACAAAAAACTAACTAATTGAGACATTTATTTCGTTTCCTGAACAATTTTTAAAATGTCGCTTAATACATTCTTGCGGGAAGGTATCGATATGGTTAAATTCAATTAAAAAATCGAAAAGCGACTCACCTAGTTCATTGATTTCTGAACTACAGCAGAGAGTATAGCGTGCTTTAGCACCATTTGCAAGCAACATGTCAGTCCTCTTGAATTTGGCTTGATGACTGTTGGTCATGGGCCGAGTACGCCAAGGCCAATAATAAGCCTACTGTATTTTTGTCCTCCAGCCTGACAACAGTCAAATTGGGGGTGCTAAGATTAGGGCATAAAAAAGCTGACAAGTTAGTCTTAGCTAAAATACAAATTCTAGACTTACCTTGGTCTGGGCTTATGCTTTTACAAATGAGGTTATATTGGTGATCTTGGAGGTCTCTCTTTCTAATACTATTTATCCACTGTTCCTAAATGGATTCTACGTTAATGATTTTTTCCCACCCAGATTAATATGGATGACTCGCAGCACGTTTTCAATTTATCAAAGACCCTGGAGGGTTCAGTGGCTTCCCGGGAACGTCGATATCACTAAGGACATCATCGACCCCGACATTGTCCTCATAGAGGTATCTTTCCTCTGACTCTGCAGAATCCTGATTTTTGCATTCTTATGCTTAACTTAAAACTGGATTTCTCGAGGGCCCTTCAGCTTTCCTTGCTGATCCTCAGAAGATAAGATCCGCAGTTCTTCTGCGGTTCATCTGCCTTAATGACAGCTTAGTCAAACATACGTGTGAGACAATTTAGGCCTCTGAATTCCACGCATCAGCTCCTGTTTGCTCGCTTCGGGCAAAAAATGCGGCCTTTGGTTGTCTGGGGGTGCCATTAACCGGGTTGAGCTTGAACTTTAAGACTTCCCAGTCGTAGTAACGCTTCTGCCAAGAAAATCCCTGTGAAACTCGTACATGCACTTGATTACCCTATACCTGTTCCCTGAGCATCTTGATACTGTCGAAACTAAGGTAGGGACTTCCCTTTGCAGATAAAGTGTTTTAAAACGCCATTTTTAAAAGCTGGGCCTTGATGGAATTCCAAACAACCAACAAATCTTTGTTACTTGTGGAGAGATAATCCAAAACCAATACTTGGAGATCGTCCTTGACAACCACAAGAATACGCGTTTGCGCCGCTCTAGGAGGACTCTGAGGTCTATTTGTCTCATCTTAGGGTCGGAAAGGGAAAATTAACCCTACACTCAAAAAATTTATTAGTAAAATGGCTACGAATGATATTCGTAAAGAAAATATTCGTGCATTGTACGAATATTCGTAAGATGTACGAAGTATTTGTACAGTGATATATCTACGAATGCATTCGTAAAATTTTACTAATAACTGTCGTACTATCTACGAATCTATTCGTTTAATACACTAATTTCATTCGTAAACAAGAAGTAAACAATTTGTTTGAGTACATTGTACGAATTATTGTGTACATATAACTAATAACATTCGTTAATTTCTCGTACGAATGAATTCGTACTTTAATCTTTTGCATTCGTAGTATTTACTAATAAATTCGTACTATTTACTAAGTAAAACTAATATTAGTACGAGTAGACAGAATTCATTCGTAGGTTGAGCGTACGCATTTTATGCGTAGAATGTACTAATAACTTCGTATTTTTATGAAGTGCATTAGTATTATTTACTGAGTAAAAAAAATAATATGTGTTCAGTTCTAAAAATTAAATGTATTTCATTAGTCAACACGTTGAAACGTGATATTATTTATAAAGTGCTGCAGTGGTGGATCCGACTAACATCTGCTTTTTTCGACGAGGTAAGTACCTAAACATACATTTGCTTTAAAGCTCATTTTATATTTAAAATACAGCATATAGAAAGTAGCAGTGCATACATATATGGGAATTTTTTTCCTAAAAGAATTTCAATGTAAGTACAATTTTTTTCGGAAGTTTTCAATTTTAAATGATAAATTTATTTTCAGTGGCCCTAAGTACATAAAATAAGGAGTTTTTAAATATTACTTTGATTGTTAATTATATTTATAATGAATTAATTAATTTTTAACTTTATTCATATATCTGACAATAAAATGAATTAAAAAAATATTTTTAACTTATGTACAACATAAATACCTTTTGTTATTATTTCTTACAATAGGTATTTAAGGAAATTTCAGAGAACATATTTAATGGTAGTATGTTCTACAATAATATTCGTACAATATACGAATGGAGCTGTATAATTTACGAATGAAATACAAGGGCATTAGTAAATATTACAATGATATTCGTACAATATACGAATGGCATTGGTAAATATTACACTAATATTCGTACATTGTACCAATGGTATTCGTACAATATACGTTTGTTTTTCTACGAATATTCGTAAAATGTACTAATAAACGTCCATTCTAGGTTAGGTTAGGTTGTTGGGCTGACAATTGATGTTGCTATTGTCACACTTAGATCAATGTAGATCCATTGTGTTACCCGTGAGTGTTATCACTCTTTCCTGATAAAACCTATGTATTCTATTAATCAGTCAAGCCATTTTGAGGCGTTGACGAAGTTCAATATGTGTATTCCTGAAATATTAGAAATATCTTCTAGATTATCAAAGAAGTAGCTACCGAGCCATTTCTTTCTCTGGTGGCATAGTGACGGGCAATGACAGAGAAAGTGTGACGTGTCTTCATGTACCTCTTCATCACCACATCCTCTGCATAGGTCATCTGTACTTAGTTTCATTTTAAATTTATGGTATTTCAATAAATTATGTCCGGTGATTATGCTCGTAAGAGAGCGAAGGGACTTCTTACTAAGTTGTATAATTTTGTCAGTTCTCTGCTTGTTAAAGCAGGGCCATATTTTCCTAGTAGTATCACAGGTGTCAAGTAGATTCCACCTTTCATTGGATTTCCTTAGGATTATGTCTGAAATTTTCTGTTTAATGTTACAGAGTGGGATGCTTACCATCTCTGCTTGACTAGCGTCGAGCGCTGATCCCTGTCTTGCCAACTCATCGGCATTTTCATTACCTTGTATGCCGCTGTGTCCCGGTACCCAGCAGAGTCTAATATTGTGCTGCGTGCCAAGAACCTTAAGCTCTTCGCGGCAGCAGGAGACAAGCTTCGATTTTATCACAGTGGCAGAAATCGCTTTTATTGCCGCTTGGCTGTCAATGTAAAAGGTGATATCAGCCCGTGGTATCGCCATCATTGATACCTGTCTAGCAGCTGGGAGCCTAAGTGAGTTGTTTAGCTCAAGAGGTTCTGAGAAAAAGCCTGCACCAACACCTGTGTCCATTTTGGAGCCATCAGTATAGATTGCTATTTCTGATTCACTGGTGTAGGGTTGGTTGTTCAGCCATTCTTCTCTGCTTGGAAAGGCAGTTTGGAATGGTTTATAAAAGTCAAGCTCGGGTGTTGTATAATCTGTAATGATACTATCACCCAAGTATTTCTGAAGAATTTGAGCATGTCCTATTGCACTGTTTTTCCAGGTATTAGTCTGGCTTAGCCTTAAGGCGCTATATGCTGCGGATTCTTGTACGAAAAGGTCTAGGGGTTTCAGGTTGAGTATCGCCTCCAACCCTGCAGTTGGTGTGGATCTCATGGCACCCGTAATCCCAATGCACGCGAGTCTCTGTACTTTTGCCAGAGTTTTGAGGCTCGTGCTTTTTTCCGTTGCATTCCACCATACCAAATTACCATAGGTTAGTATTGGTCTGATTATCGCCAAATACATCCACCTGATAATTTTTGGACTAGGTCCCCAGGATTTCCCAAAGATTCAGGATTACAGGAGTAGAATGCAATCATTCCTTTTTTCGCTCTTTCCTTAGTGTTAAGACTCTAGTTTAATTTCCTATCTAGAATCACACCAAGATACTTTGCATGATCTGAAATCTTCAGCGGGGTGCCTTCAATTGAAGGTATTCTGAAGTTTGGTATTTTCCTTTTATTTGTGAAGAGGACTAATTCTGTTTTTGACGGGTTAACCATCAGGCCGCACTTTCTAGTCCATCTATTAACCTTAGAAAGGGCGTATTCAATCTGTTCACTGATAGTGGGTAAGAATTTACCTGTAGCTAATAACGCAAGATCGTCAGCGTAGGCTACTATCTTTACACCACAGTGTTTTAAATTAATGAGAATTGTGTTCATAACCAGCACCCAAAGGAGTGGTGAGAGAACTCCCCCCTGTGGGGTGCCCCTGGATGTGGACACTCTCATCTGTATCCCTGCCAGTTCCGAGTTAATTTGCCTGTTCTTTAGCATGCACATAACCCAACTTATTATCGAATTATCGATTTTGTTGTCTACTACACTCAAAAAATTTATTAGTAAAATGGCTACGAATGATATTCGTAGGGAAAATATTCGTGCATTGTACGAATATTCGTAACATGTACGAAGTATTTGTACAGTGGTATATCTACGAATGCATTCGTAAAATTTTAGTAATAACTTTCGTACTATTTACGAATCTATTCGTTTAATACACTAATTTCATTCGTAAACAAGAAGTAAATAATTTCTTTGAGTACATTGTACGAATTATTGTGTACATATAACTAATAACATTCGTTAATTTCTCGTACGAATGACTTCGTACTTTAATCTTTTGCATTCGTAGTATTTACTAATAAATTCGTACTATTTACTAAGTAAAACTAATATTAGTAGACAGAATTCATTCGTAGGTTGACCGTACGCATTATGCGTAGAATGTACTAATAACTTCGTATTTTTATGAAGTGCATTAGTATTATTTAATAATCATGAGTAAGAAAAATAATATGTGTTCAGTTCTAAAAATTAAATGTATTTCATTAGTTAACACGTTCAAACGTGATATTATTTATAAAGTGCTGCAGTGGTGGATCAGATTAATTTCTGCTTTTTTCGAAAAGATGAGGTAAGTACCTAGACATATGTACATACATATGCTTTAACGCTTATTTTATATTTAATATACAGCATCCAGAAGCAGCAGAGCAAACATACATGTGGAAATTTTATTCCTAAAAGAATTTCAATGTAAGTACAATTTTTTTCCGAATTTTTCAATATTTTAAATGTTTAATTTATTTTCAGTGGCCCTTAGTACATAAAATGAGGAGTTTTTAAATGTTTAATTGATTTTTAATTATATTTATATTGAATTAATTAATTTTTAATTTTATTCATATATATGACAATAAAATGAATTAAAAAACTATTTTTAACTTACAACATAAATATCTTTTGTTATTATTTCTTACAATAGGTATTTAAGGAAATTTCAGGGAACATATTTAATGGTAATATGCTGTACAATAATATTCGTACAATATACGAATGGTATTGGTAAATATTACACTAATATTCGTACATTGTACAAATGGTATTCGTACAATATACGTTTGTTTTTCTACGAATATTCGTAAAATGTACTAATAAACGTCCATTCTACGAATACTATTCGTGGCTGAAAACCACGAATAAAATTCGTAGAATGCACGCATGAATTAGTAATATTTACACACGAAATTTTTTGAGTGTAGAGCTGCCTCTACCGCTTTATTGTTCACGTTATTGAAGGCTTCTTCAATATCGAGAAACGCAGCAAGGGTATATTCTTTGTCGCTCAATGTCCTCTCAATCGTGCTAACGACGCTGTGAAGTGCCGTTTCTACACTCTTCCCCTTTATGTAGGCGTGCTGAGCTGGGGATAAATCAACCAGATTCAGATTGCCACGAATATGTAGGTCTATCAGTCTTTCAAACGTTTTAAGAATAAACGATGTCAGACTAATTGGCCTGAAATCTTTTGCTTCTGTATGACTGGGCTTGCCAGCTTTCGGAATGAAAACCACTTTGACTTCGCGCCATGATAAAGGAACATATCCCCATTTTAGACTGTTAAGGAATATGTTTTTCAGGAGCGGTATTATTTGGATTTCGCTTTTCTGTAGCATCATTGGGAAGATGCCATCAAGGCCAGGGGATTTATACGGAGAAAAGGAATGGATTGCCCATCTTATCTTTTCTTCCGTTATAATATCCGATGGTATAATGTGTTCCGTGTAGGGTTCTGTTTCCAGGTTGCTGTCATTTGACCCGCAACCCGGGAAGTGAGTATTTATCAAGTGCTCAAGAGTCTCATTGCAGGATTCTGTCCAGCACCCAGTGGGCGTTTTAAGAGATCCTAAAGGGATTGAATCTTTGGAAAGAATTTTCCTTAGTCTAGCAGATTCGTTTGTCCCTTCGATTTCACTGCAAAAAGTTCTCCATGAGTTTCGTTTCGCTCGTTGCGTTTCTGCTTTAAATTTTCGTTGACGTCCATTCTACGAATACTATTCGTGGCTGAAAACCACGAATAAAATTCGTAGAATGCACGCATGAATTAGTATTATTTACACACGAAATTTTTTGAGTGAGTAGAGCCGATATACCGGTGTAAGGCGAAGACTATGACGGACCCTCTCCAGGTGACCGAAAGTGCTCGTTATTGACTGGTTAACCTCCCAGCCTTTCATTTCATCTTCACGGATTATGAAAACGCTCGTATCTATCATCAAATCGCATTGATGAAGTTAGAATTGTTGAGAAGTAAAGCAACACCTCAACAATTCGACCTGACTTTAGCTGATTACCATCCTGATCATTACATTACAATTTTTTTAACTATTATTAAATTAATAAGGTGCAAAGATTCTGGAGCTTAAGGATTTGAATTAATGAATTATGAATTGGGGGTATTACATTGCGACCTAAAAAGCTGTTAATACGCCTATTTTTACCAAAGAGTTTGTCTCCTATTTCCTTGAACACCAACATCACCAAGTACCCAATGAAGTGTGACCGGGTTATGTTTGCCAAGTTTGTTAAGCCTGGTTAAAGTGTTCCCACACTTATTCACAGCTGATGGTACAGGAGCTCAAGGTTTTGATTTCAGCTTGGATATCTCACATGATGCCAATGTTCGATAGTTTCTTTCGAGATTAGGATCAACATTTCCCTATCCGCTCCATTGGTACGGAAAGTTTGGTTCTAGGCCCAAAGGTGCCCGCACCAGTCCCTTCGCTTGTTTTCGATCTACATCTACTTGTTGGTATTTGTTTCCAGGGTGTAGTTTATTTTTTCTCCTACCCAATCTTTTTTGTTGCTTAGGTCTATACAAAAGTTTCTCTGGAAATTATATTTTCTTATCAAAATCATCTGTTGGGATGTCAAGAAGGTTTGTTACTGTGTACCTGCTGATAAAGTTTCTTTCAATGAGACCAATAATTTTGCCTATATCCCATGTTTCCATCATAGCTCCCATTGCCGTACTTCTGATGCTCTCATATGGAGTGTGTATAGATGGAGGACAACCTCCATAGTTGCGGTAGGGCAGGTTTTAATTGCCCGTAATACGAATACACCCGAACCTTTGGACTTTTTCTATTGTTTTTCTAGCTGCTTATAATTCGGTTCTCTTGTACCATGCAACAGCACCATAGGTAATGATGGATCTTACCATCAATCATCATAAATTGTACATCCTACATTCACCTGATTTTTGCAGTCCCATGACTTGCCGGCTAGTCTCTTGCAAATCATTAGGGCTTTTATGGCTTTCACGATTATAGTAGTGTTTGTTCCGGAGAAGTTTAGAGTCTAGTGTAATGCCTAGATATTTTATCTCCCTCTGCTTCTCGATTACTTCACCAGAGAACTGGTTCATCTACTACAAGACTGTACAATAAGGGTGATAGTATCCTACCCTGAGGGCAGCCTTTTGTTCTGATCATTTTTTTTTACATTTTGTCCTGCTTGTGCTTCTGCATTTCTAGTGCCTAATATTTTCTAAGGGCTTGCAGAACTTACTCTTCAAATGAGGGCAGATCAGTGAGTACCTATAGTATATGATCATAAAAACAGTGGCGCAAAATTGTAATTGAATAAGTACGACGTTATAGCTGTTTTAGTATGAAACTAGGTTAATACGACGATTTTGCAAATTTTATTCAAATATAGCATCGTACTTTCTGTACCCTTTTATTGAAGTTAAAATAATTGAATTCCTATTTTATTTTCTTAGTATCGTGCTTTTTATAAAAGCCACAAAAGATCTGTAGTTTATTGCACGAACTGTCAATGTTTTAGATGTGTTCAGAAGCAATTTATTAAGAAAATTCCTTTAGTACGATACTAGTTAGAAAATGTTTAAAATTAAGAATGAGTTAGTAAACTACTTTAAAGTTAGCAAATTGTTAAGTAGGATAATACTAAGATCTTAATAATAGGCTATTTAAAATTTTGCGTCAGTGCTTTTCAAAAGGCTGTTTTATTTTCCTTATAGAAACAGATAAGGTTTAAAGAAACAATTACTAGAACTATACTTAATGAAACCCGTTAAATCAATCTTTTTTTACTTAAAATATCTAACTGAAAAAACTCAAATTGAGTTATTTATTTTTCATTTAAAAACAAAATTACATTTTAATTAGAATTTAAATAGCAAGTTGTTTAAAATGTGTTTCCGACTTCCTTTCATATTTCAAATCCTTAAAACTCTCAAAAACAAAACTCAACCATACAGCTAATTAACTGGTAATAGCTTATAGCTCCATCAATAAGTGGGTTATAAATCTTGTTTGCCATCGACCTTCATTATAACTATTCGAACAAAATTCAAACAGAGATGGATGTAAATGTTTTGTTCCTCCGTTTAATGGCATAATTCGAAAGTCTTAAATCTTTTGCAGAGAACATCATTATTGATTAACCCTATACCGACTTAACAATCTCAAAGCCTGTGAACTCAATGGAAATGAAAATGATTATTCAACTCGGAAAGATACACCCAACTCGTCACTACTCCGTAGATTAGGTAGGCACGTATGTATATCCGATAGATGAGTTCGAGTATACCATTTGCTTATGCGTGAAAATGTTTATCTTAATTTTATTATTATTACTAAGCAAGGGCTTTTAGTTTATAAGCCATTTGAATCAAAATCATAAAACTACCCAAAAACACACTCTGAATTCTCTGAAACACCCAGTAACATTTATATTATTTTCGTAACTTATGCTCAACCCAGTGGCGTAGCGTACCATCTCGGCGCCCGGGGCGGGAGACCCATTTTTCCGCCCCCATTCAATACTAAATTAAAATTAAATTTCGAGACATCATTTCACAGGCAATGAAGTATATTTTATTCAAAGTAAAATAGAATTAGCGGTTTCATAAACAGATTCTACGGGCCTTCATATTAGGTTCGTGAGACAAAGCTGCATCTGTGGAGTCATCTCCATGCACGCGTTTTTTCCTGCGAATTCTTCTCGTTTTGAGATCGATTCAGAGTTTTTTTCCAAAAAGTCTTAGAAAAGTCGATTGCGGCTTGGACGAAACGGACTCTGCTCTCCACTAGGAGAGCTTTTAAAGCAGAGTTTCTGAGCACAATCATCCACACTCAGTCCACATTGCTGCAGGTAAATCTGCGCGTCATCTTCTTCAGGTAGCTCTGCAGCTCAAAAGCCAAGAAAAGTGAGGAAGTTGAATGACTGCATGACTGTCGGAAGAAGACTGGCTACCGATCCGTCAATTCTTCCAGTACCTCAAGAACTTCCACAAACTTATTTTTAAGCGTCTTTACAGCTTCACGAGGTTCACTTTTTCTGCCTGCTGATGGTGACTAGTAGTCCAGTCAAAGCGTCATTTGACCTTGCGCGCAGAGGCATGGTCAATTTTTTTTTCATGGCTCGATAGGTGCTTATGAGAAAAGCTTAAAACCAAATTTGCACCACATGACAACTTTTTTTACCAAAGTTATTGGTAAAAATGTGTTTTGTGTCATTTTTTGGTCATTTGCGAATATCTCGGCTCCACTATCTCGTACAAACAAAAATTAAACATGTATTTATTCCTAATAACATTATCTATTATGTTCTAAAAAAAACATTTGTTTAAACAAATGAAAAAAAAAAGTTATAGTAAGTTAAACAAATTTTTTGTTGTTTAAAAATCACTTTTTCGTGATTATTAAGAAAAAAGCTCATTTAACGATGAAATTTTTATATTTTATTATTAAAGTTCTTGTAATTCCCTACAATTTAAAAAAAAAATTCAACACCCTACGATGAACGAAAGCCGAGTAATAAATTATTGAACATAGGTAAGTCAGCGCACCCACGCATTTTATGATTTTATGTTTTAATTAATATCTCAGCCCCAGTATGTCGCAAAGTGAAAATAAAAAATTGTATTGCTAATAACAATATTTTCTATCAACTTGCATTTAATTTAATATGTTTGAGCCAAAATATAAAAAGTTACCGTTGGTTTCAACGTTTTTTTTCTTGTTTTCAATACCTTTTTTTCATAGTTATTGAGAAAAAACCTGTATTTCACGGTAAATACTTTTCAGTTTTGGATTTTTGTTTTATAGTCCTGCTAATTTTCTTCAAATTAAAAAAAAATTTAGTCCATTACGACAAACGGGAGCCAAGATATTCATGATTTAAAAATTTGGGAAAGCTTACAATTTAGTATTTTAACCTTGTAGCTTGTAATTTTGGTGTCGCCAGCAACAAGAAGCAACAAATATGTGTAAGTATGTGTGGAGTGTTTGAAGGATACCAATATGTCTTGTTGCTGGCGACACCAAAATTACAAGCTACAAGCACAGATAATTATATACAGATGTCTCACCTCCATACAAAATTCTGTCATCGAAAATTTTCTCGAGCAGACAATCTCGAGCAGACAAAAGCTTTCTTAAGAAGGTTTCATAGGAAGAAGAGAATTTTATAGTCATCGTAAGAAAACTTTTCTGAATTAAAAAGAGAACAATATAATATTCTCTCTTTTGTTTAAGGACTTTTTTTTATTATGCGCGAGAAAGATAATACTGGCAGACAATGCGGCTACCTTTATTCATGTGGAATAGATGTTGGTATCTACCAAAAAAAGCAAATTCCTTCTGGGGTATCCTATTTTTTTAGAAAAAAGGCAAAAGGTAAGGCATTAGGAAGATAGAACATATTCTATTAATACGAGTATCTCCATCATTTGTATTTTATTAATTTATAATCTGTTGTTTTTTTTAAATACTTTACACCTGTTCGTCATGTTGATATTGTTTGTTTGTGTGTTCATCAATGGAGTAGCCGCATGTATAGGTCGGTATTCTTTGAAGAATGTGCATTTGTTTTTCTATAAGTTTGACAATACAGAGCCCACACCGCGCACGGGTGAATGAATTTCAATTTTTGTACAGAACATTTTTATGAAATTTCCTAATGTGTAATTCCGAAATTAAGAGTGTTTAATTTTTCTTATAAAATCTACATGGACTTTCTTAGAAAAAATACCACCTTTATGTATTTTGAAAATAGTCAGGGTCTTTTTTTTGTCACGAGTGAGACAAATAAAAGATAGGCGGAAAATTGTAAACATTTAAAATCTGCTCTAAATCAATTTTAGAATGGGAGTCGACTCTAAATATTGTAGGTATATTTAACAGTAGCAAATAGCTACTTTATCTTCTAAAATTGTGTCTCCTAGATTAAAAAACAACGTATTCCACTTCTTTTAGTTTTGAGATAATTAAAAAAAAACGTACTAGTATTTAGAGATGAGGCCTTAAATAAAATTGTTTTTATATTTCTTTAGACCTTCAATCCTAACTGAATATCATTTTCCTTTGGCAATCAAAGCGTCTTTGAAATATTTAACAATGCATTTTGAAATACTGTTGTTTTGAAAGTCAGTAAATGAAATAATGGCATTTTGAAATTTTCATTTTGGAATAAATTGTTTTTGAAAATGAAACAAATACAATTTGGTTTAATTTTTTCATTAAGTTTGGATTTAAAAAAGATAAGTTAGTTGTATTAAATAACAAATTAACAAAAACGTAAAAAAATAAAGAAATTCATATACCTACTTTGTATTATTATAACGGTTTAGAAAAGATTACATATCTATAAATGTATAATGGCTCTGCTGTTGTCAATATTCTGCATTATTTAAAAGAACTAGGTACCTTTATTTTTGCATGTAGGCATAATTGGCAATTGTTTTCTTTTGTACCAACATAGTAAACAAAAAAGATAAATATACTTAATTTTGCCTTAAAGGCAAAAAATTTTAAATCAAAAAAAAAAAATACTTACTGCTCTACTTTAGCAAGCATTTTTTTTTTGGGTGGATATGTAATAATAACAGGTGATTCGATCGATTCCATGTTTACTTTTTATTTTAATTGCATCCACACTTAAAGCACAATAGATCAAACTAAAAATAAAATTATTTGCATGCATAGTAGTCTGACAGTAAGCGATTTTCACGCCAAAATTTGGAATACATTTGTTTTGATTCAAACAACAAAAAAGATTTGAATTTACTTTGGAATAGAGCTACTTTGATTATAAAGTGGAATAGAATTGGTTTGATTCAAAACATCCTGAGGAATACGTCGCTCTTGATTCTAACCCTCATATTCAGATCAAAATATATCTAGAATAAATACACTTTTGAAAGTTTCAATTACAGTGAATGATAGATTTTAAAACATTGAAGTAAACTGCATTGTTAACGCATTTTTTTCGAAAAGTGGAATACGTTGTTTTTGATTCTAGGAGACACAAGTATACTTTATCCATATTGACAATGATCATTTCATACCAAAGCAAATCGAAGTAAAAATGTTGACTGATGTTTTATTCGATTTTTTAAAGATGTGCTTTGTAAATAGACTAAATCACTGCATATTAGAAATTCGAAACAATCGTACAAAAGTGTTCTACGATCAGCAAATCTGTACATTTGTGTAATTGTAAGCTATTAATTAGCTATATATACATACTTCATTTCCATCTAAAATAATGTAAATAACTGTACCGAGGTATGTAGTAT
This sequence comes from Chrysotoxum bicinctum, assembly GCA_911387755.1. Classification (NCBI taxonomy): domain Eukaryota; kingdom Metazoa; phylum Arthropoda; class Insecta; order Diptera; family Syrphidae; genus Chrysotoxum; species Chrysotoxum bicinctum. The sequence continues at coordinate 197,645,443 of OU426988.1, read as the reverse complement.
AATTATAAAGTGTACTTTTTTTTATTTGGTTTAAAGTTGTTTTTTTTTTAAATTTGTGTTGTTGTGTTTGAGTTATGTATCTGTCAAATTAAGGGTTGTTCAACATCAATTCGCTTAGGTTCTGTTGTTAAATCAACATTAATTAGAAGAGTTGTCTAAAGTGTTTAAAATTATGAAAAAGTTAGACAAGGCCTCCAAGCTAAACGACTCCGTCAAGTAGAGTCGGTTTTATTGCTTAAACGAGAACTGTTTACAATTTTGCGCCATAATTTCTAAACAGGGTATATTTTTACTGCGAATTATTTAACAAAACCTAGCTTCTATTAGAAGAACGAATAAAAAATAAATAAAAGTAATTACTGTCTTCATGCAAATTTCTAAGCAAGGAAAGAGTTTTCTAAAGTTAAAATAAAATTTGAAATTTGTAGAGAAACGTTCGGGGTGGTTACAGTATTGCATATTGCACTCGCTAAATATCTTTTAAATTTAAAATAAGAATTACATACCAATAACTATTAAAATATAATAATTGATTTTATGTGGAAGGTTGGTTAAAATAATTTCTGGGCCAGAAGAAATGAATGTACAAATAAAATTAAAAAAATGTAAATGATTGTACTTTTCAGAAATTACAATTTTTAAAGACCAGTTTTATAGATATCTTTAAATAAGCCCTAGACAAAATATATATATTTTTTTTTTGATTTTTTTCATTCGGTTGAATTTCACATATTAGTCGAATACGACTATAATAGTAATTAAAAGTATTTTTTCTTAATTAAGTAGGTGGTATACGAGATCAATATTTCTGCGAATATTGGAATAAAAACCTGATTCTATGCCTATTAAACAAACATTAAGGATAGGCAGGTTTTTCAAAAATATATTTATTTTTCAATTCAATTTCTTATTTCATATACCTTCGTTGATTGAAGTTTCTTTTTATTTTAAAAACCACCTGATGGAATTGTTAGCTGAAAGGTAATCGAATTTATCTTCAACAATGAAAAAATAAAAAAAAATATGCCAAAAGCTTACAAACTGGCACATATGTGTATACAGATTTTCAAAGAAATGAATGTCGGAATGGCGGTAAGGGCAATAAATGGATAGGTTGCTATTAGAAGAGAATTATTTCAGCTTTCACACAAATTTTCACAACATTTAGTTGAATACCTATGCAAGCCCAACATAAAATTATATTAGATTAATAAATAGTTTATATGATTCATTAATAGGAAACAAACGTTCACACTTGATGATAGAAACATAGGAGCAACATTTTAAACAGCATATTATTGGGTTTAGCATTTTATTAGTTAGCAATTTGTTAAACTTTTAGTAATTTACTAGCTCTTCGAAATTTTTAAACTTTTTTTTTCGTTTTACTAACTAGTAATAGACTAATTCCCTTTTATTAAAAACGCTGCATCTGAACACATTTAAATTATGACAGTTCGTTAAAATTAACAAACCAAACTAAACTAAATCTGGGGAACGTACCTAATAGTTTCAAATATCGGAAACTCAAAAGTCAAAAGGACAACCTCAAATTTATTTTGTTATTTGTTTATTTTTGACAACTTTTTTGCGAAATGTTTTTTTTATTATTTCGCCACTTTGGATTGGACCACTCCAGTCTTTTTCCCAAAAAGTGTAATGTAAATACATATTAGGTACTTGAAATTTTGGTGCAATCTGAAGCCAACGGCTTGTAGGTCGATCTTGGATCTTTAAGTTTTTCGACTAAAAACCGATCTGCTATCTTGTCAAACCTACATATGTCTGGAGTAAAATTCTCCATAAAGCTGGGTCTTCAATCATATACATATGTACATATATCAAAATATTCGTCTTCCGAAAACATTTTATATTATTTTAATAACTTTTAAAAACAATTAACTCACGAATTGAAATTAAAAAAAAACACAATTAAAGACAATTTAACTCTTCCAAATAAAATTGCGAAGGGATTTTTTTGAGGAAAATGACAGATTTCATATTAATTTAGTAAATTACTAAAAGTTAAAGTAACCAGTTTGTTATATTAACTTAAGTAAAATGTTTAGAGATACCTAGTAAGATGATAAAATCGTTTAAAGGTAGCGAAATCGTCTTTTTAACTTAGTAACTTACTAAAATGTCTAAAATGCTTAGGATTTTGCATTAGATAATATAGGTATTTAAACAAAAAATAATATTTTTCAAATTGGTTTGACAATAAGAATATAAGAATGAATGCCATACACACAGACTTGATACAGTCAACTTCTGATAATTGTTTTTCTCTCAGAAATTATGACAAGAACGTTAGAAAAATTTAAAACCTTAATATAAAAACAAGAAGCTACAGAACTAGTGAATGCATGAAAAATTAAACAGTATGAAAAACTAAAAATGGATTGTAAAAATAATAAATATAAAATGGGATCAAGGGTGGGTGAACTAAGCAAATACCTACGCAATTTATAAATTTAAATGCTTCAGACATTTCATATGGAACAGGCTAAGAGCAGAAAATACCTATTCAAAAAATACTTATTTTTTCTTCAATAAAACTAGGTATCATTATTTTTTCACTTACAAACAAAAAAATAGAAAAAAGAAAAACCGTTCTTATGTACCTACCTATATACTACCTATATACTTATGTACCTACCAATATACTACGTTTTCTTATTTATGCTGAAATGAAATGATTTTGAAAATCGTAGTAGGTAGATATTTACCTAAGTATAAATTGTTTCGTTTGACAATTCGTAACATTTATAAATTAACTTCTGCTACAAAGGTAGGTATGTTTGTATCTAATTGATAACTGGAAAATTGTCACCTTTTAATGAATTCCTAGACATAATTATGATTTTAAAAAATTCCTAGACATAATTATGATTTTAAAAAATTGTATGTACCTACTACCTATATATGTACGTCTGTACAATGTGTATTCTCGTACCTACACTTATTCTTCTGGTTGTGTTTTTTCATGAAAACATACAACATACATCATACCCATACACACTTCGAAAATTATGGAAAATGATAATTTTATTTGTATAAAATAACAACCTAACCCGTAAAAAAATCTGTATCCACAATTTCTTAGGCTTTTATTTTCTTCTTCTTTGTCGCCCTATTTCAAATTGAAGTTTTAATTTAATTACTTTTTTTCAGATTGTTTTTATTTTTATCAAACCCAAAAATTCAACCACGCTATTCTCGCCATCATCAAAAGATCGCACCAAATCAAATGAAACCAACCTTCCTGCCTGCAGGTGTCATCATAACCTCATGAACCTGAATGCAAAATACGCACATACATAATATGTATCTACGTATGTAGGAACTAGGACTAGGAGTAACAAACAATATTGTATCTGTTTTTGCAAAGAACAAATAGGTATACCTACCTAAAAAAGATAGAGAATAATATTTTTTCACAAATCCATCCAAAGGCTTTGACATACCTACATAAGTTCCTAATTTGCTTCTAAATGCAACAAAATGTCTAAATAAGTGTCCCTTTTATGAACAAAATTGCCTTAGATTTCCAGATAAACACAAAATATCATTTTTTCTTGCAAAGATTCCTCTATGAATAATGTAGGTATCTTGTGTTTTTGTGTCCATAACAAATCTATTTAAAAAAAAGGGTCTGGCGGTATTGAAAAAAAAAAACGAAGAATACAGACACAGAGTTGAATACGCAAGAGCAACAGACGAAATAGATTTTATTCGTGAATTCAGAGAGCACACATTTTAAAGAGAAAAAGCACTTCTCACATAATCTTAAAATAATAAATTGAAAACAGCTTTCTTAAAAGCTCTTTCAAATGAAGATTTTTATTTTCATATGTCAGTTTTTTCTATGGGCATGCGACATCTGTATATAATTATCTGTGCTACAAGGTTAAAATACTAAATTGTAAGCTTTCCCAAATTTTTAAATCATGAATATCTTGGCTCCCGTTTGTCGTAATGGACTAAATTTTTTTTTAATTTGAAGAAAATTAGCAGGACTATAAAACAAAAATCGAAAACTGAAAAGTATTTACCGTGAAATACAGTTTTTTTCTCAATAACTATGAAAAAAAGGTATTAAAAGCAAGAAAAAAAACGTTGAAACCAACGGTAACTTTTTATATTTTGGCTCAAACATATTAAATTAAATGCAAGTTGATAGAAAATATTGTTATTAGCAATACAATTTTTTATTTTCACTTTGCGACATACTGGGGCTGAGATATTAATTAAAACATAAAATCATAGAATGCGTGGGTGCGCTGACTTACCTATGTTCAATAATTTATTACTCGGCTTTCGTTCATCGTATAGTGTTGAATTTTTTTTTTAAATTGTAGGGAATTACAAGAAATTTAATAATAAAATATAAAAATTTCATCGTTAAATGAGCTTTTTTCTTAATAATCACGAAAAAGTGATTTTTAAACAACAAAAAATTTGTTTAACTTACTATAACTTTTTTTTTCATTTGTTTAAACAAATATTTTTTTTAGAACATAATAGATAATGTTATTAGGAATAAATACATGTTTAATTTTTGTTTGTACGAGATAGTGGAGCCGAGATATTCGCAAATGACCAAAAAATGACACAAAACACATTTTTACCAATAACTTTGGTAAAAAAAGTTGTCATGTGGTGCAAATTTGGTTTTAAGCTTTTCTCATAAGCACCTATCGATCCATGAAAAAAAAATTGACCATGCCTCTGCGCGCAAGGTCAGGCCCTTTTTCATGACGCTTTGACTGGACTATAGATGCTTGAGGTACTTCTGGTGAGTCGACTTCGTCTTGACCCTGCTCTGTGGTGGGACCAGAACGACTTCCAAATTCGACGGCAGGCACGTCTTCTTCTTCTGCCTGTAAAATAAGTTATGCATTCCCATGAATATTGGCCGGAGGACAATTCTAGGCCACTCACGATTGTAGATGGAGGAATCTTACTTACATTGGAATCACTTCCGCTGCTGCTGGATGCCGCCGAAGACGTTAACGTAGCTTTTGAACCAGAACTAGAACTGAAATATTTCGCGTCTTCGCGTCTGCTTCTTTCGTAGCCTTTTTCTTGCGGTATTCCGCGCCGCTTCCTTTAACTCTTTTCATTTTCAAAAACTAGTTCAAAGGTTGAGTGAAGTACTAAGTGCTTAGTTTTAGAAGATTCAACAGTATTTAAACTATAAACAACACAATCGAAATAACTTTCTGTGATGCGGGAGGGAGCAAAAACATTAAGCTGGCTGATACTATAATAGCGTTTCCGTCGAATCCTAGTTATCTTATCATATCTAGCATATCGTCGCTATAGATCGAATACCTCGTAACCCAGAAAAAACCGATTTTTAGGTAATGATGCAATTATATTGTGAACAAAATTCCGGATCTAATGAAAAATATCCTGTGAACCTAAAAACTATAATTGCAGAGCCACGCGCATAATTAACAACACGTCTCCCATTGCCTCTCATTGATTTTATAATAAGTTTTTTGTCTCTCCTGAAAAATCGACTTTTCTGGGTTACGAGGCATTCGATCTACAGCGACGATATGCATTATGCATATCATATGTTTCGGAACACTCCCTTTCAGTTTCACGAGAGTTTCGGAACGTTTTGTTTTAGTTTCGCGATCAGCGCGACAATGCGGAATGGACTCTTACGGCCCTACTCACCGTCTACAAATTCACGAAAATCAGCCGAGAGCGGTCAACGACGAACCACAGATAGGGTAGCAAATTTCAAATTTACATCATTGTTGTTTGTTGACTTGTCAAACGATCTGTCATGAAACATATGATTTCTACTCTACCCGCATCACCGGCGACATTTTGCCGCCCCCCTAGGCCTGCCGCCCGGGGCGGACCGCCCCCACCGCCCCCCCTACGCTACGCCACTGGCCTCAACCCAACTTTTATGTAAAGATTTTAATAAATAAAATCAATAATTGTTAATCAGATAGACATTCTTGTTTCCCTTTGTTCTGTGACCTGAATATTCTCAATGTTCGTCACTTGTTTTAAGGTTCTAAAAATATTTTTCATGAAATATGGCAATCTTAATTTTCGATTGATTTCCAAGTACCAATCTTGTGTAAAACCTGCTAGATGTAAGATCTAAGATGTAAAAGTAAAAAAAAAACAGGGTTTCCTTTAAGACTAAGCATCGCGCGAAAGAGACAAAAATTTCATCTTCCACATAACTACCAACTTATCTACTTCAATAGTTAAGCGGTGGCCATTGAATGGAATTCTGCTGGGGTCCCAAAAATAAGTAGGTATATTTTTAAATTTTGTATTTTCTAATATTTTTATAATTCTTCCTTACATGTTACAATTGTTATAGTGCTGGTTCATTTTTGTGGACATGTGTTTGTGGACAATTTGTTTTTATTTTAGAGCCGGAGAACTTTAACTTGAAACAAAATACATAAAATGTTTTTATTTGGAGGTCTACACTCTTCGCAGTAGATTTGGCACACATTTAATTGTTGAGCACGATGACGTATTGACACGTTTCGATTATCATCAATATTACGTTGCACATCAGCAATCACTTGATCTGTGCGTATTATAGTTAAGAGTAAGCGTATTGCAAAAGTGTTTCATACTCTCTCGAATTAACCGCTCTAAAGAGCACGTGACGTGATGCTCGATGTGTTTGTCAAATAAATTTGAAAAATTTGTAAACGTTGCTCCAAACTAACCTTAAAACAACCGAGATCTTTTAAGACCGCTTTCACAAAAACAGTCTTGCCAATTCTCTACCCCTAAAAGACACCCGTTATAATACTAATCGCTGTGAAAAAAAAAACAACGATGAAGAACATTTTTTGTTCTTTGTGTTCCTCAATGGTTCATTTTTCTAAAGATGCAAAGTTCTGACCACAGTTGGTGAGCAAAAAATGATAAATTCAAAATTCGACAAAATGGTTCTATGGCAGGTACTGCCATTAACGTCTTAGCTAATTAAAATTCTAGTTGCCGTTTTTGAGAAAAAATAGCATTATTTTCAGATAAAATTTTTTTTTTCATTCCTCATTTAGATAGTATTAAAAAAACTGTTAACTGCCAAGATTCGAGATCGTTGTTACGGGCGATTTTAATGTACACAATTCTTCGTGGCTGCGCTATTTTGGTCAGACAACACCCGAAAGAAAGCATGATGGGATTTTCGCTGGATAAAACAACTTGACTCAGCTTGTTGAAGAGCCAACTTGCATTCCTAACGTTGTAGGTCACTATGCTTCATTAATAGTGAGGTGGACACCAGTGCAGATATGGTCACATATCTGATTGCTTAGCTTACGAAAAATTTTGTTTCAAATAGGATAAAATCTATCAAACCGAAAGAAAACTCCTGGTTTGATTCGAGCTGTAAATAGGCTATAAGGCTTAGAGAAGTAAGTTTCTGTAGTTTTAAAGCCAACAAGAAAGACCTATAACGTTCATATTCGAAGAACTAAATTTTAACTTGACCAAAAATCATTTTTGGTCATTTGTAAGAAACGTACAAAACACTACGAAATCACACGCCTGTTGTAAGCTCGATAGATAAAGCCAATTTGCTTGTACAACAGTTTGCTGTTAATTCAAATTTATGGGATAAATCTTCTTTCGCACTCATGCAGGTGCAAGAGTATCTCAAAGGCATCAAACTCTCTTATCGAAAATGTGTGTTTTGGTATCAATGAATCTCTTCTGCGATGGATTAGGAACTACCCTTCGCACCGTTTACTCAAAGTAGTATTTAACTGTTTGAAATCCACAAAATAAGTGCTGGTATACCACAGGGCTCCGTTTTGTCTCCGACACTCTTCCTTATGTTCATAAATGATCTTTTGTCTGAAACTTTCAATTCACTAAATTGTTACGATAATGACACTTAAACCTCTTGGAAAGAATTCAAAAGAGAGCTATAAGAATGATAGGCGACCGTTGTGAAACTAAAACATTTGTATCTCTCGTCTTTCATTATGTTACCGTTATTTTCGTAAACAGCCAATTGCATTCCTCCGCTCAAAGAATTAATTAATTATTGGAATGCTCATCAGTTTACCCATGAGCCAATTTTCGAAAGTACTGTCAAGTAGGGAGATTCTTTTTTTAGCCGCACTACACTAATGTGGAATACTTTACACGGTACAATGTTTCCTAATCGTTGCAATGTGCATCGGTATCTACTTTCTAATCCTTTCCTACTTTAATAATCGCTCACACTATGTTTAACATTATAAGGGTATTTATACCTTGACTACGCGTATGATATAAAAAAAATCAAGTATGAGATTTTCGAAATATATAATGTTTTCAAAAATATCAAAATGGTTTGATAACCATTTTTCGTAATTTTTTTTCAACCATTTGCTAGTTTCAACCTAGTGAAATTTTTGATTTTTTTTTTTGAGTATGTGGTTTAAAAAAAAAATATTTTCTAAGATTTCGAAAAGACTTTTCATGGTAGAGGAAGTTAGGGTATTGTGGTATACATGTTTGTTTTTTTCACTTAACAGAAAAATTTATGAAACAAATGCTCCTAAATTTGGTAGATTTTACCAAAAACATATTATAAGCTACCAAGTGATTTCTCTTTGTCGAATTTTAGACAAAATATTGATATAACCTCTAAATCGTCACTTTTGAAAGTTAAAGGGTAATGTGGTACACTATGCTGTCTATAATTGTGGTATACTATACCACATTACCCAGTAGATTTTTTAAATGAGTGTGAAATCTCAAATTTCCATTTTTTTCATTCCTCACAGCATGATTCCAGGTCTTTGGAATCTCATTTTCTTACTTCAACCCTTTTATACATTTTAACGAATGAATCTTTAGAAAAAACACAAATAGCCAATTTTAAAAAGAAATAAACTTTTATGTTGGGTACCAAGCTTAAAGAAAATCGACCGAACTGTCTAAACTGCACTCGAACAGACAGACCAACAGAATTGCGAGACCCAGTTTTTTTTCGTCGTAATGTCAAGTCTCATCAAAATTTCGAGATCAATTTTTTAACGAATCCATATCTTGCCAAAAAGTTCCTATGTATATGTGCAAGTAAAAATAGGGAACGTGGAAGAGTGTATGGATTTTGTTAAAATGTAGAAATAAAGAAAACACATTTAGTTTAATTTCTGGTACAATTTAACCCGGCCTATGTTACAACTAACCCCATAGTCGGGGTAGGTTTAATCAACACACATTTTTTCTTAAATGCTTTAACTTGAAATCGTATCAATCAGTCTTGCTTCTCTTTTTAGCGGATTTTGTAGCTGAAGCATGGATTTCAAATTTAAAGAATGTTTGGCTGAATTAATTTCGAAATCTTTGGAGGAGTATTGGTTTTAGTGAAAAGTGTTACTTTTTACCCTATTTTTGCCTACGCTATTTCTGTATCACTGCGTATCGAAATTTTGTTTCTACTTTGTCTTACCGGCTATTGAATTTTATTCGACAATAAAATTACCTGAAATATTCTTAAAAACTTTAAAAAATGTGGTTCTATACCATTGACTATGTTACGTTGAAATCTCGTGTGTTTGACATTTTGGTAAAATCTTTAGATTCAGTTTTCATATATTTTCTGCTTATGCTACCAGTTCCTTTTTCTTTTGTTATATTGATGAATTTTTGAATTTTATGTCTTGTTTTATATTTAGGTTATGTCTTGAATTCTTATAGGGCATTTTTTTTTTTTTTTTTTTTAAATAAATAATGATTGTAGCTATTGTTGTGCTTTTGGTTTGGCTTAGAATTTTATAAAATATTTACGAGTATCTATCTATCTTAACGTTTACATCATCCTTAGATTAGATTTGATTTAAGATCCAAATATCATGATAAACCTATTCAAACGAACTGTAGTGTATGTGTCGAGTGTTGAGTGGGCTGAAATTTAACAACACGAACATAACCAGCAATATGTGTAAGCCGAGAATTTCATTTGCATGATTATTTATTCATACAATTCATTCTAATTAATTTCCATTTGTAACATCGAATCGCATCTCATCGTTTTAGGGCGAATTAATTTCTCACCTGTAATTAAATATAACTCAAATATCCGAAGCTACTTACGTAAACAGATTTGTATTCGAAACACAGATTCGGTGCCTCTGGATGTGTTTATATTTACGCTTCGGAAGGACCTATAATTATTATTGCAATTGCAGCAGGAAGATGCAAATGTCATTGGATAGCCAGAGGAGGCGTTGAACATGATTAATTGGAGATCTATGATTGATTACAGTGAACTGAAAAATACATGCTAAGCCAAAATGCACACCTGTTAAACAAAAACGCAGACTCGATTTGATGTAGTTTTGGACCTTTTTTTGTATTTGTCATGTTAATGGCGCGCGTGATGCTTGATGAATTGTTTTATCAGATTTCAGTGTGACTATAAAAATACCCACCTTTGCCGACGAAAAATGCTTTTAACTAAAAAAGAGATAAAGGTGTTTTCGGTTGTGCAATAGAGCTTTGGGTTCATGATGGAGTTATTTGAAGAATTTGGGTTGCGTGTTAAATTGGAATCATTACGACAGGCCAAATTCAAAAAATGAAAACAGACTTTGACTTGCATAGAATTTAATTTGTAAATAAAAGAAAACAAGGGTTTCATCACTGTTCCATTTTGAATTGCGATATGTTTGTTGTACATTAATTTATGTACATACATAGGTACAAGGCGGCGCAAAATTAGTCGCCCTCTCGGAAGGTGTTATAATTTTTGCAAATGGCGTCGTACGTCAATCACATTTGACATTTGTGAAATAGAAAGCTGCATAATATTTACAAACAGACAAGCAATGGAGCACTATACTCCGCAAGAGCGTGGAGTAATTGTGTCGATTTTTTCTTAACAATAATCGGTCAGTGGTGTTAGCGCAGCTACGTCGATTTCCTAATTGTTTCGTGCCAACTGGGCAAATATTCTCTTATCTACTCGAAACGATCAGACTAGAACCATGCAGGGCGCGGACGCTACCGTACTGGTCGTTCGCCCGAGAATAACGCGACTGTCGCTGCCGATGTCCCTGAGAACGAAAAAAACATCAACCAGACGAAGCGACCCGCTATTGAACATCACCAGGTGGACCCTACAGCGAATTTTAGTGGAAGACTAACACAAATGTTCCCAAGCAAAATTACTGTCAAGCCATTTTCAATCTCAACGACGATGGGGACGATTTTGTGTCGAAAATCATGATGAGCGACAAGGCACATTTCCACTTAATCGGTTACGTCAATAAGAAAATTCTTCATTTCCGAGGCACTGAAAATCTTGGTGTAATACACGAAGAGCCATTACCTTTACTATCCACTCAAAGACACTGTGTGGGGCGGCTTTCACGCGTGATTGGAGTTGATTGGAGTGATTGAGCCGTATTGTTTTAAAAACGTCATAGGCAATACGGTCACTATTACTGGCGAACGCTACAAGGCCATGATAAACGACTTCTTACTGAGCGAGGCTTGGTCAACATGTGGTTTCAACAAGACGGTGCAACCGCACACACAGCAAGAGCCTTAATTAATATTTTGAAGGAATCCTTTCCTAGTCACGTAATTTCCCCTTATGGCCATTTGGCACGGCCAGCAGGATCGCCCGATTTAACCATCGCAGACTTCTTTCCTTGGGGCTACTTGAAGTTGCGGGCTTATGCCAACAAGCGTCAGACAATCGCAGAACTTTAAGGATATTATTCGACAGAATTGCGAACAGTTATCACCGAAAATCTTCCGGAAAATGCGATAAAACGGGCACAAATATGTATCAACACTGGCGGCAGCCATTTGAAGGAAATCATATCTTTTCCACTTAACAGAAAAATCATATTTTTTATTTACGAGAAAATTATTTCCAAAAAAACTTGTATTACAATATGACAACTTATGCACTTATAAATTGGGATGTAAGAAAAAAAAAATGCCCGACTTGCGCCTATGGAAGACTAGGAATTTTAAAAACGAATGTTATTCATAGGGATAAAATTTACTTTTTTAGTAGAAAGAGATAAAAACAGAATGCTATGCAAATATGAATTTATACAAGAATTATAAAATTATAACTCGTTGTAGTGGTTTCTTAAAAAAATAAGATTTTATATAAAAATTTTTTAAAACATTTTTAAGAAAAAATTTTGGTACGCCAATTTAAAGTTTTATTATTGTTTGAATCAAAATTAAATTTACAAAAAAAATACTAAGCCGTTTTTGAAATATTGAATTTTCCAAAAAAATAAAAGATTTTTTTTTTCAAAATTCAAAAAAATATTTTTCTTAAAGTCTTGAAATGCATTGTTTTTTAAACTTTTTGGAAGCATCTCTGTAAAAAATTTCATTAAGATCCGTCATGTCATTAATGAGAAATTCAAAATTCGAAAAAATGGTTCTATGGTAGGTCCAAGCTGTAATATCTTAATTTCAATTTTTTTTTATTAAATTAAAGATCATAAAAATTAATTGAAAGAAAAAAAAATTATCAAAATTCTAGGCGCCGTTTTCGAGAATAATACTATTTTTGAAAACCATTTTTTAATTTTGTTTACATTTGTATGGTGGGTACCTTTATTTTTAGGTAACATACATTTTTTTTTCTCATGTCTTGTAGATTATAGTAAAAAAGTTTTATTTATCAAGTTTAAAAAAAAATCTAGCATGGGGTTCTCGAAAAATTGAGTTTTGAAAAAAAAAAATTGAAGTTTTTTTTAAAAATCCAAAAAATTTTTTTTTCAAAATTTGAATACACAATTCTGTTCAAGTTTTTTGTCAGCTTTAGCACAAAAAAAATATGAAAATCGGTTGTACCGTTTTTGAGAAAATCAAAAACGAAAAAATTGGTTCCATGGGGGGTACCCTCAATAACCATTTTTCGCAAATTTTTTTTCAACTTCTACCTAGCGCTAACTAAATGAAATTTTTTTGTATTTTTATTTTTTAAATCTGTCCAGCAGTTTTTGGGAAAAAAATATTTATAAAATTTCGAAAAAATTCGTATGGCAGGTACCGTTATTTTTTGTCTTAAAAAAAAAATAAAAAAAACGTGTGGGGGGAAAAAATAAAAATGATATCTACCAAGTTTAAAGAAAATCGGCCGAGCCGTTTAGGCTGTAGTCAAAAAGACAGACAGACAGAATTGCGAGACCCACGTTATTCGTCTTTGCTATCATCGTAATGTCAACTTTGATCAAAATCTCGAGTTCGATTTTTTTACGAATGCATAACTTGCCTTATAATACATATAAGTCGCAAGTAAAAATAAAATGCGTGACTGGATCGCACGTACCTGAGAACATTGTAGCCGTTGTTAGAAAACTAAAATTTTTCATAATGGCTACACTGGCTGGTGCCTTTAGTTTTGGAGCTAAGAAATAAATTCAATTTCTCCTTCAGGAAATCACCGAAGACCCTTTATTACTACCAAGTTTAAAGAAAATCGCTTCAGCGGCCAAGGCTGTAGCCCTCTGATTCTAGGTACAGACATACATATGTATATTATTTTATTTTATTATATACTTGTATCAAGCAAGGAACATATGTACTTAAAACAAGAATAACAATTAAATTAGGACTAAATTAAAATTAAAGAAGGAGAGAGTAGGAGGGAGGATTTGCAGAGATTAGGATGGAAAATGGTTAAGCTGTTAGTTTTTCGAAGCATTCTAGTCATAGGTCATCCAGGAACGTTCGGACTAGCATGGTTATTGAGACTTTTTGATTACCCCAGTGTATTTCAAGATGAAAGCTACAAGATAAGTTGGAATGATGGCAATACCACAAGCTAATATCAAATTTTTTCATTGATGGCCAAGCGGCAATAAAGGAAGGTTCTTGGTTAACAGCACAACATAAAGTTCTGTTGGGTTCCTGGTCGCAGTAGTGTCCCCATAGGCAGGGGCGAACGCAGAAAAAAATTTCGGGGGGGGGTTTTCAAAAAAATATGAGATTTTCATAAATAAATTATTTCCCGAATTTTTTAATACGTGAAATCATATCTTGTTGTACTTTTGCGATCATACGAAAAAGAGTTATCCGAAAACATAAGGACACTCAACTGGTACCTACATACGTTAACTACTATACTTCATAATTATAACCAAAACGCTTCCAGAAGGTGTTATGGGCTACTCATCAGTAGAAAGGCGCGAACAGTGAGACAGTGCAAACAGTGAGACAATTCATTTTTCTCTTTTGTGAAAGCATGCACGGACATGCCAGTATTGGTTATAACGTATATTTACCCTTCCATGTGTTTTAATTTTGTTGCGCACGACTTTCAGTTGCGCCTTGACCCCCACCGGGTAAACATAAAAAAAAATACATCGAAGTATTTTTCGGTGTGTGTTTAATTTTAGCATAGCAACACGAAATAATCAGGAAAATTCACAGAATTTTTTTTACATATATGACGTATTTATGTGTTCTTTTATAATAATACAAAAAAATCTTAGAATTCCTTGTCATTATTCTAATTTTTGTTTTTTTTTATGAAATGAAAAAAAGTGAACAGTGAGACACTTACAAAAAACAAACAGTGAGACATGTCTCACTGAGCCTGAGGTTGGGGATATTGTGTTAGTAGCACACGAAGATATAGAGCTGGTGCTGCCAACGCCGACTCCATGTGGTCACACTAGTCGCCAAAAGGCATCTGTTATGTTTGATGTTGACTTCCAGGGCTATGGAAGCAGCCTCAAGTGATTATTATTTTTATTCGTAACCATATCTGTGAATTGAAATGATCACAATGTGATTCTGTTTTTTTTTTTTACTTTTTTTTTTTAATTTCATTGTTCCTTTTTACTTTTTTTATGAAGAAATATATTTATGTTACTTAATTTAATTAATAAAACACTAATTGCCTATGTACTTATTTAAGTTTTTTTAATTTTGTTGTTTTTTTTTTGTCCGTCTCACTGTTCGCCTTACACTGTCTCACTGATCGCACCGCTCGCAAACAGTGAGACAGTTTGACTTTTTATACGTTTCAGTTTGTTGTGATTTTCTTATGAGTTCTTTCACTTAAAATTCTTTCGTTACATTAAGGTAAAATATGCCTCAAAATATACTCAAAGTTTGGTTAAGATTGCTTGAAAACATTCAGAGATATACTACTTTAAAAGAAAAGTGTCTCACTGTTCGCACCTTTCCCCTAAATGTAACTTTTGAACAAACGAAATGAGTTATTTTTTTTTTTTGCTGCAATACAACACACTCCGACCTTGGAGAAATCAAAAACTCAAACTTGCTCCGTTACTGCCCATATACTTAAACACATAATGTCAATCATCAAAAACGCAATTGCTGCTGGCTTCGTGTGTCTATTTGTTAATGATCAATTAATATTTCTAGAGAAAAAATGTTCATAAGCAAAAAATTCATTTTTTAAATGACTAAAACAACTCCTTAAGTTATTATTTTATAAATACTAGTTTAGTAGTTAGAGCTAACCACATAATATGTTTTATAAAAGATTTTTAAAACATAGGTATTTAAGAAAAAATTTTGGTACGCCAATTTTAATTAGAAGCTTCTCTATACAAAATTTCATTGAAATCCGTTCTGCCTATAATGACAAATTCAATATTCGAAATTATAATTAAAATTTATCAAAATTCTCGGAGCTATTTTTTAGAAAAATACGATTTTCGAAAAAGATTTTTTAACACTTGCATGGTGGGTACCTCAATTTTTAGTTAAAACAATTTTTTTCCCTCAGATCTTGTAGATTATATCAAGAAACTTTTATTTATTCAAGTTTAAAAAATCGAGCTGGGGTTTTCGAAATATTGAGTTTCCCAAAAAAATAATTGGCGTTTTTCTTTTTTCATTCAGAGTAGAGCTCTTAACAGAGCATGAGCATGTCAAACATGCTCTGAACTTTCGAATCGAGTGTGTTCTAAGAGCTCTGAATTATTTTATAAACACACGCGAGTTTTTGAGTTTTTTTTTCTGTCTGTCAGAATGATTTCAGCATTTAACTCTGTCTACTCAGCTATTTTATACCGAGCTCATAGAGTGCGCTCTGAACAATCTCTGAACACGCTCTCAACGAAAAAAGAAACACAATCTTTGAACTGTTATACACTCTGAGCTAAAAAAGAAACACGATATTTTGTTTGACAGTTCAGGTACTACTCTGAACTAAAAAAGAAAATCGCTCAATATTTAAAATTTGGAGAAGCTTCATAATGATTAAAATCGGTTGTACTGTTTTCGAGAAAATCAAAATCAAACAAAATAAAATGGTTCCAATAGGGCTTCCAAAAGATGATTCGTACCGTTATTTTTGGTTTAAAAAAAAGGAAAATTTAACGGAAATCGGCCCATGCTCTTAGGCCGTAGTCGAAGAGACAGACAGAATTTCGAGACCCACTTTTTCTTCGCTATCATGAGTTCGATTTATTTTGCGAATGCATTATGTACTTGCCTTATAGTACCTATAAGTCGTAAGAAAAACGCAGAGAACCGATAAAGGGAAACACAAAACTTCTAATAATCAATTGAACTTACATTAATATTAATATGGCACGAAAATAGCACTTTCTCTCTTTTTTATTTAACAAACTGAACTCTTATTTTTTGGTTGTTTCGGGGGGGGGGGGAGTGGTTTAACCCCTAAACCCCTACCAGCGTTCGCCCCTGACTTTTACTACGGGCCCTGTGATGGAGGCCATTATTTGGTTCGAAAAAGAGTGTAAGTGATTCCATAAGTGTACCTAACAATATAGTTATAATAAGTTCTAGGTTCGCCTAGTGGTCCAAATCTGCAAAACTTAATCCGGCATATATTAATACGTGAAGTTATAACTTGTTGTACTTTTGCGATCATAGGAAAAAGAGGACACCAGCAACACTCAACTGGTACCTAAGTTAACTATACTACATATTTATAACCAAAACGCTCTCAGAGGGTGCTATGTGCTACTCATTTTTAACTGTAACTTTCACACAAACGAAATGAGCGAGTTTTTTCTATTGCTGTAGTTCAACACACTCCGACCCTGGAGCCATTAATAACTCAAACTTATATAAATCGAAATCATTTATTAGCCATAAATCGGCCCTTAATATTAACACGGATATCTGTATCGGTATATTGGCTCCGTTAGTCCGTTTTCTGCCCTATACATAATGTTAATTATCAAAAACGCAATTGCTGTTCGATTCGTCTCTTTTTTTAATCATCAATTCAAATTAAGAGAATTGCGTTAAAATACGAAGACATAAAAATAAAATGCACGTCTGGGTCGCTTGTAAAAGACTATGTAAAAGACTAAGAATTTTAAAAAATAATGTTATTACAGAAAAAGCATAAAATTCATTTTTTAAATGACTAAAACTCCTGCCATGTGTTTTGAGCAAATATAAGTTTATACAAGAACAAAATTGTAATTCGTTTTAGTGGTTTCTTAAAAAATAAGCTTTTGCTTTTAAAACATATCTAAGAAAAAATTTTGGTACGCATATTTAAACTTTTTATTATTGTTTGAATAAAAATTTTATTTACAAAAAAAATATTGCACAGTTTTTGAGATATCGAATTTTCAAAAAAAAATTGATTTTTTTCTTTCAAAATTTCAAAAAATATTTTTTTTAAATCTTAAAATGCAATATTTTTTTAAACTTTTTAGAAGCTTCTCTTAAAGTAAAGATTAATCGAAACAAAAAAAACTATCAAAATTTTCCGAGCCGTTTTTGAGAAAAATACGTTTTTCGAAAACCATTTTTTTTAATTCTTAGCATTTGTAT
Source organism: Chrysotoxum bicinctum (assembly GCA_911387755.1). NCBI lineage: Eukaryota > Metazoa > Arthropoda > Insecta > Diptera > Syrphidae > Chrysotoxum > Chrysotoxum bicinctum. The sequence continues at coordinate 197,627,668 of OU426988.1, read as the reverse complement.
GGTAGGTACCTTTATTTTTAGGTAAAACAATTTTTTTTCCTCAGATCTTGTAGATTATATTGAGAAACTTTTATTTATCAAGTTTAAAAAAAATCGAGCATGGGCTTTTCGAAATATTGAGTTTCCAGAAAAAATTTTGAAATTTTTTATAAGAATCAAAAAATAAAACTTTTAAAATTTGTATACGCAATAATATTTAAACCTTGGCTTCATAACGATTAAAATCGGTTGTACTGCTTCCAAGAATAACCATTTTTTGCAAAAATTTTTTCAACCGTTACCTAAAATGACTAAATGAAATTTTATGAATTTTGTTTTCAAAATTCTGTAGGACAGTTTTCGAGAACAAAATATTTATAAGATTTCGAAAAAAAATCTTATGGCAGGTACCATTATTTTTTGGTTTTAAAAAGAAAAGAAAAAAAAAACGTGTGGGGGAAAAAATTCAAAATGATATATACCAAGTTTAACGAAAATCGGCCCAGCCTTTTAGGCCGTATTCGAACAAACAGACGACAGAATTTTGGGACCCATGTTTTTCGTCTTCGATATCATCGTAATATCAACTTTGATAAAAATCTTGAGTTCGATTTTTTTTTACGAATGCAAGCCTTATAAACTTATAGTACCTATAAGTAGTCGTAAGAAAAAACAACACTAGCAGAAGAATTTGTGGCACGAAAATAACACTGTTTTTTTTTTTCTTTAACAAAATGAACCCTTATTTTTTTGGTCGTTTCGGGGGGGGGTTTGAACCCCTAAAACCCCTACCTGCGTTCGCCCCTGCCCATAGGTAATGAAAGCTCTGTAGAGCCGGCAAGAATTGAATCAACACTTGATTCTAATCAGGCAGATACAACAGTTCATGTGTAACCTTGTAATTTTAAACAGGTAATCGAAAGCAAAGTTCTTATAGCTATAACAAACAAGAAATGGAACTCACTCGATATTTGACTTATAACCAGAAAACTTTGGTCTCGTTTCAGTAATCAAAAGACCGACGCGACGTTATCTTCCACCTGAATAAAAAGTCTGTGAGCATCGTCACAGGTCACAAGCAACTGGGTTACCACAAGAAGAAGGATAAAACTCGGTATGGACGGATATGCAGAAGATGACGAGGAGATACATGAGGATATACATCACTACCTGTGTCAATTCCCTGCGCTATATCATCTGAGAAACAGGCACCTAGGGAGACACTTCTTCAACGACTTAGAGGAGCGCTCTGACATTCCAAGCAAAAACATATTGAAATTTAACGAAACCAAATGGCTTGAAAATTCCTTAACTTTGAAAATCGCCTAAAAATGGTCACTGACGATAGTGATAGTATGTACGAAAACGACTGGACGATGCACATGATTCTTGCAGCAATAGCAACACACGGAAAATGGGCACTTCGCCTATACACACTTCGCCTATGCCACTCCTCCGGTGAACACGAGCGTAAGTGAGTTGATGGGGCCACCTCTCCTTAAGATTGGTAAGATCCTCTTGGGGAAAGGGACAATCCCTTCAACTTAATTAGCAATACTGACCGAAAAAACAACATATTATACATCAAACACTGACATATCAAACTCATACCAGAAGCCACATGTTCCTACGGGCCTGGTGGAGGGATGATTTATCAAGAGGAGTTAAAGGAAAGGATCACGTCTCAACCAGGTGATTATGTGACGGCAGACATTTATTCAGTAACTTAGAAGTACCCTCCAAAATTTCAGGCCATTTTTTTTTAATTTTTATAATTCGTGCACACTCAAATGTTTTTCGTATACGCTTAGTATGCCAAAGACACAGTGTGAGCATTTATATAAAAGGTAGTGGTTAGAAAGGAGGTGGAATAGAAGGTGTACATTGGTTTTAAATTCTTGAACATTGCAATGACAGGGAAAGACAGAGCTTGGTAAGGCTTTGCACATTCGCTAAGTACAGCTAAAGAACGAACCTCCGTGCTTTACAGGACGGCTTGTATTGGGCTCAAGAGTAAACTGATGGGCATTCCTAGAGGTGCGAGTATTACGGTTGAGCTGTTTAAGGTGAGGAATGAAGCTGGCTATTTCACTAGAAATTGGTCTGTTAAAATATGAGTAAAAAAGGGTGAGGTAAGAAACATTACGATGGTATTCGAGTGACATAAATGAGTCAATGATGTTATGGTCACCGATCATTTTAAAAGCTGCTCTTTGAACATTGTCCAAGAGGTTTAAGTAAGTTATTGTAGCACCAGCCTAGCGATGGGAATTATACTCAATCTTTGGGCGTATATAGGCTTTGTAGATTGTAGCGAGATCAGAAAGAGAGAAAAATTTCTTCCAACGTCTCAGAAAAATCAAACAACTCGCGGCATTAGCTACGTGATCGTTTCACAAGAGGTTGGTGATGCGCATACCGAGAATATCGAGATTTTCAGTTTAACTGATGGAACTGCCACTCGTAGATAGTGGAAAGTTGGGTTTATCGATACAGGACCGAATTGGGTTTTCGAAGCATTAAATTTCAGGCGTTGTCTTATTCCCAATTGTACAATGATGCTTAATCATAATAAAATTCTTGAGCTAATCATATTTTGTCGTTGCAGTTTCAAATCCGAAAAGGAGGGATGTGAGTCTAAAAACGAATGTGAAAAGCTATAAGAGTACCATCGTCAGCGAAACATTAATTGGATTAGAAGTTGTAGATAGGAGATGATTAATAAAAATGGGGAAGAGGGTCGGGGACAAAATGGAGCTCTGGGGCTTTTAGGACTCTCGCCTTAGTACAAGTACGAAAAAAGATTTGTCTCATAGAATCATTAATGCGCTCAATGCGCTGGTTGAGTCATGACACTGTCCTTCAAGGTGTAACTTGCGGCGAACTGCCTAACAAACAAGTTAGCTTTCTTAATAGAGCTCACAAAGGAAGTGTCATTGACAACAAGCGTAGGAAGAGAAGAATTCCTCATATTTTTTACAAATGACCAAAACTTTTTACTGCCTTTGGGAAATTGCAATATTGTTGGCCATGTAAAAATTTGGTGCGTCGAATACGGGCGTTGCTTAAACGTTTTCCGATTTTCCTCAGTTGGGTTGGCTCTATAAAACACCGGAACCTTAACTATTTTTCCATGATAAACTCTTTGCAGCTCAAATCAAACCACGACTTAGCCTTGGCTGTAATTGGGCATAAAAAAAAAACTTGCCAACTAAGCCCATCAAGTTTTAGTGAGTAATCATTAAATAATAAAATTTCTCTATTACATTGTAGCTGTTTCAATATTATTCTACTTTAAATATTCGGTATTTAACCTTCATGAAGTAAGAACTTGGCGTACTTTAGTACTTTTCACGGCTGACTTGTTACACAGAGGTTTTTGTATAGAAGAACTAGGCTCTTTTTTTAACATTTATTGTTTTTGGTCTGATCTCACTCATTTTGCAAAGATTTTAATATTTTGCCATGTCAAAATCTCGAAAGATACGGAAAGATAGAAGGGTGGACTCTAACTACTAAAATCAACTTAGTTTATAGCTTCCTATTTCTTTTGGTATATTTTATTTTTGTTATTGGTTGTTTTGACTTGCGCATCAATTATTTCTTCTTATCCTGGCAAGATACCTAACACTAACATATACCTACCTTAATTACAGCAATCGGAAGTGCTCCATTTAAATTAAACATTTTCTCAGAAAGTGGGCGGATACCACGCCCCCTGAATGGAAAACCTCAATTTTTATTTTTGGTCCTTTATATGCAATTTGAGCCCTACCGTTCTACCAAATTTCATTGTTCTACTGAATTCGGAATTGCGCCATATATAATTTACACCAGTTCTGAGGAAGTGGGCGGATACCACGCCCCAGAATGGAAAACCGCTAATTTTATATTTTTTTCTTTGTACGCAATTTAAGCCCTACCACTTTACCAAATTTCATCGTTTTACAGCAGTCGGTAGTGCTCCATTCAACCAACACCAATTCGGAGAAAGTGGGCGGATACCAAGCCCCCTGAATGGAAAATTTCAAATTTTCGATTTTTTCCTCTGCTTGCATGACAAGACCTACCGTTTGCAAAATTACAAGATTCTACGACGTCGGGAAGTGCTCCATAATTTTGATGATCTGTCAGTCAGTCAGTCAGTCAGTTACGGTTTTTGTGATTTTTGAGGCCTTATATCTCAGGAACCGCTTATGCTAGAAAATTGAAATTTGGTGAGGTGCCTGTGCCTGACTAGCTTAGCATAAGTTTCTGACTTCATTGGTACTGAAGATAGGAAGGGGTGAAAAATCGCTTGAGTTTGTTCCTGTAAAAAGGGTGTAGTGCCAGAACTTGGCTGGGCACTACCGTGCCCTTTGATTTCAGTGTGAGGATAAAAGGAAACAATTCTTTGGATGGAGACGCACAAGATATCACAAGGGATCTAAGCCCATTGCCCTTACATAACCTACGAAGAGTCTTGAAGATTTCCACCGATAAAAAAACTACTTCATATTGCAAGCTAATTGTGTTTTTGCTGAATTGGATGGGACAGAAACCATTGCCTTATTGCCTTAGAGTCTTCGCATTGCTAAAGCTAAATTTATTTAATTTAATGTTAATGTTGATTATTTTCGTGATTTTAAGACGATAAATTCACATTCAATTTGGCTTTGGGTTAAAATATCATATCAACATTAAATTCTAAAATGATAATCCCCCAAAACGACCTTATTTATAAACTTCGCGTAATAGCCCGCTTAAGCCAATAAATTAGATGGGCGTATGAAAGAAAAACCCTTTTTTCTCTACATTTATCCTTGAATATCGGTTCTCCTCATAAAAGACGATGTTGACAAGAAAATTGCTTGTCGCACACCACGAAGCGTTTAACTAAAATTTATTTCACCACAACACCCAACCCGTTAGGAAAATTTCTTGAAAATGTTAGCAAAATCTCTCAAAAAAAAAGAAAAAAAAAATCAAACTTCTAAGTCCTCCTGATAATAATGGCTTGTGTCTCTATATTTTTCGGCCAGATTCACCTTAAAAGCCATTACCACGAAACATAAACGACAATATACAATATATAATTGCTGTATTTCCCTAGCGCTGATTTATGGCCACAAACAAAGGATTCTAACCTCAAATCCAATATAACACACGAGAGTTACCCTCCTAAAGCCTCTCTATGTCTGACGTTGGCACAAAAAAGAAAATCATAAAAAAACCGAAGCAACACAATGTGACCAAAGGACCACCATTCCCAAACCCCATCACCATCCACACCACCATTAAACCAAATCCAATAAATTTCAAAGTTAAAACAAATTCGATCATAAAAAAGAAAAATATCAAAAACCGTTTTCATAAGCACAACACAATAACAACACAATTTTTTTATTGTGTGACTCCGCAGTCATAAAGGACGTTTTAAGCCCTTCATCCTGCCAAACTGGAGCGGCCGGTCGGTAGTCCTCGTGCGGAATCTCTGTCCTGCCAAGCTCCGGGAGCACGTTGAGGGTTATCTCGGCAAAGGGTTGCACAAAGATATTCCTACCCACTTATGAACGATGTGGGCGGATGACACCCTCAATTGTATGGCTATGGCGGGCGGCCACCGGCGGCGTGTCGGCGGTTAGAACTTTTACACAATCGAATTTTTGAAAGTCCTAAAATTACATAACGACAAGAGGGAGCTCTTTAAAATTTACGATCCCAACAAAGGCTTACGATTAAGAACCGGCAAGAGATCGGGTGGGCCGAACAGGGTGCGGGGCTGTTGTTTTGAGTGCCGAAGCAAACTCTATTCAGATACAAACAGGCGTCCTCTTCTCCCCACCCAGACCGCACATGAATTTTAAATGCGTTGGCCGTGCCGATGGAAAATCAATTGATTTATGGGTTAATACAACCAAATTGGTCACCATTATTGGGGTTATCGCTTAAACAATGGATCACCCGTGAAGTGTAAAAATCTGATTTTATTGTTTTTGGTGAGAGAGCTTTAAATGCGGCAAATAAAACAAAAAGGAATTTAAATTAAATATTTTCTATTAGCCATATTTTTCTAATTCAAAGGGAATTTTAATTACCCAACCCCACATTGACACAGTTTTGTGTAAGAGCGTGACATTTTCCATTTGACTTTCAGACCTGTCAGGCGGCATTTGCACGTTTATGACCAAAACGAAAAGTAAAGATAAAAGTGATACAATATGTTTGACAAACACAAAAAGCATCAGATCGTAAAATTATTATGATCGTAAAATTTCAAAAATAAAATACTTAAATGGGAAAATTTTCAGTTGTTTGTGTTTTTGTAAATGGGATTTGTTTGATGAACGTTTTGTGGTTGTTTTTTTATTGGGGTCCTATGGGATGCTCTATTGCATTTATGAGACGCTTAAGTAGTATTTCACAAAAATGTCTAGAAAGTGATTCACGAGTCAATAAAAAGCCATTGGGGATGATAGTTTGGAATTTAAAAGACTTACAACTTTTATCGCTCGAATTGAAGAATGGCAGATGAGATGCCTGGGATTGGATTGAATTTGGAGCTATGAGTTATTGTATTACGAGGACGAGCTATTTCAGAATTGAGCCTAGAAGGCTTATGACTCAATTTGGATACTATAAAGGGTGCGCCAAACACAAGTTTCTTTTTAAAAATGCAATAAAATGAACAAGATTAAATTTTTTCCATGTATTACGCTTTATTACTAAGAGCAAACATTCTCATTAATTATGGAACACGCCGGCGGGCGGCGCACAGTGTGGGAATTCGCGAATTTAGCGGAATAAAATTAATAACGCTTGCATTTTAAATTTTTCTCTAGTTTTTTTTTTTGTTTAGTTCATTGAAAATGTCTATTCAATCAAATGTAACTCACATTTTGGTCATATTTTATTTAGATTTTTGTAAAATGAGCTTTGAAGTGACTACTTTTTTTTTGAAAATCATAATTTACAAAAAAATCTTTTGAGGAATGATGTATTGTTTAATTTTATGACAAATATGAATAAAATAAAGAAAAAAGTTAATTATTATCAGAATTGACTAGTTTTTTTTTTTGCAAAACGATATATCAATGCCGTTGTTTATGAACTAAAGAAACTCCATTCTTAAAAAGGGTATTAAAACGTACAAGAAATTTTATTTCAAAGGAAGTTTTAAATTAGTTTTATTTTTAGCCAATCAACGTTTTTTTTTATATTGGTAAGTGTTGTATCACGAAATTTTTCTGTCCTACATCATCAAGGATACCAAAAATTAAAAGAACCGAAAACTTCCTGTCGAAAAAATACAGTTTCACTGGAATAGACAATTTTTATTTACCAATCCTGTTATTCTTGTAAAATAAAAAGCCAATTTAAAACAATTTTATTTAATTGTTTTTTATATGTTTTGTTTTTATTGTGAACAATTTTACCTTTACTATAATCTTAACTACATTCAACAATTCAACATTATGTTATATACATACATATAACATATTTTATTTACATTTTAGATTAGTTTGCAATATCCAAAATTTCAAGAACCTAAGGCTCTAAGTTACTTCGTTTTCTTTTAGGGATACACCTTAGGCTTGCTAGATATGGATCTGATGTAATAAGCAGCCTATAAAGTAGATCAGTCATTGTGTGAAGTTTTTCGAGTAAATAACTCTCTATATTTTCGGTTTTCTTTATTTTTGGCTTCTTGAGCTTCCTCCGATAATTTGCCAATTGGAAGAATACAAGAAAAAATTACCTGTTTACCATGAAATAAAACTTTATGGACACTCACTGGCATATAGTACCATCCGTATTTTTCAATGTAATGGTCTTTGGTTCTCGTCACATAGGCATCTAAATTGATAGGAAACCCTGAGGACACAGCTTCTAAAGTAATATGGAACCCTTTTATCAGCTCTATATCAACTCCAGTTATTTGAGCAGTTTGATTTTCAAAGTTGTAAAAATCAAATTTAATGTAAAATACGCAAAAAAAGCACTTTTGCTCTTCAATTAAAAAAATCGTTTTTTGTTTTTTATTTTTAAATTAATTTATTTTTGTTATTATAATTGGAACACCCTTTATCCGATATAATAGTTTTTTTTATTAATTGATAGTTTCTGTTTTTAATTTTTTAAATAACTTAATTCTGTTTTTTTTTCTTACTGTTAACTTTGAATTTGAACACCGTTTTTTTTTTTTTTTTTTTTTTTTTTTATAATCTACCCGCGCTCAAGGGATTATGATTACCCTTTAAATGTTTCAACACAGCGCGGGCGTGAAGTTAATGAAGAGAAAGAAGGATAGGAAAGATGTGTGGCACGATGTTCTGAGACTGTTGGTGGTTGTCTCAGATATTTTTATCTTTGTTTGTAACTATTTGTTGTAACTATTTTTAATCAAATTCACTAAATTATTTTCTTTTGGAACACCCCGTGAAATAAAAAAAGTTTTTAAATTTATAACAATTTTTTTCTAACCAAATCCCGAAAAGTTATTCGATTTTGACGGTATGCCATCATTTTTTTGCTGGATAGTCATTTAGAAAAATTGAAAAAAAATATATCACAACACGATTGGGGTGTCAAATTTTAGTGGTTCTTGATAGATAATAAATCAAGCTTTGCAGTGAATATTGTTTCGAGGCGCAATAACGCGGAATAACTAAAGTTTTGCTCTAATAAAGGTACAAAAATCGAAAAAAACACATTTTTTTAACTTCAATCACCAAATAAAAAATGTGAAACACCCTGTGAAAAAAAAAATCACTTACATTCTTATACCTTGATATTTGGGAAATATAAAATAAATAAAACTTTTATTAAAACACACCCCAAACGCACGAAAAAAAATTAAGAGCAAAGTAATCTCTTCCAGCAAATATACAGAATAAAAATCGCCAACTGCAACTTCAATGCTATTTTTTTTTTGTTTACATGATCCCCACCCAACAGTGCTTTTGTTATCACTTTCTACAAACTTTTAGCTTTAAGAAAAACCAGTTTTGGCATCAATCGAGACTAGTCATTTTTCGAATTAAATTCCGCTAAATTCGCGAATTCCCACACTGTGCGGCGCGCGGCGTTCAAGTGGCTGGTCGTGCGCCTTCAGTTGCTGAGTCGATTACACAGTACTTACTTTGGAAATATTTCCCAACCATTGTTGTTTAAGCGTAAAGCGACTCATTTCATTTCGCGAAAATATGTTACTGGCCTTTCGGTTAAGATTTCGAGAGAGAAACAACTGTGAGTGTCAAAATAATCTATGATTTAAATAAAAATCACTAGATGGCCCACCCTGTACTAAGTTATTTAACAAAGGATCTGCACGTTGGTTGGATCAAGGTGGTAGCAGAAGGCCAAAGATGGCGTCTAATCTTGCAGAGTACTTGAAATACTTACACTGCGAGTTTTTGAATTTACTCAGTTTCCCCTTGAAAAACTGAAAATCAGATAAGTAAATAGATATGGCGACCACTGGCAGTCTAGCCCTCTGGCCCAATTAGACCTGAAGTGAAGGAATTGATAAGGGAAATTGTGGTAATTCTCACGAGGTCAACCCGTTTTAATTGAGTTCAAAAAGAAAGGATGCAGTAGGTTTTTATGTGTCATATTGTGTATTCAATCATTCGGAATCCAGATCACTCACTCAACCGCAACACCGTGCGTCTCAAAACATCTACAGTATGCTGGACCATGGACCCCTTCTCAGCGCTCAAATCTGCAGAGACTGATGGAATAATTCCAATTATGATCCAAAGCTCTAAAGACGTTATTGCACCGTTTCTGGTAGAAATATTCAAGGGAAGAGAAGTTGATGTCATTTTCGTTCCGAAATCTGGCAAGCCCACTTACACTGAACCGCAAGATTTTAGATCAATTAGTCTATCTTCTTAAGAAAGTCTGATAGGAACACACCTCAAGATTATAATAGTTTTTTTCTCGCAGCTACAACATGCATACATCATGGCCAAATTTGTGGAGACGGCACTTCACGAAGTGGTCGGTCACGATTGAGAAATCATTCTACTTTAAAGAAGGACCATCCCTAATATACAAAAATGGTGATTTCAACAACTTCGAAAATGACGCGATAAGCTTTAAACTTGGTTCCAAGCTTCAAACTAGAACTATTAATTCAGAAACAGCAAGCTTAAAGTTAAGGAGTGTCAGGGGTATTCCACAGGAAGGTGTCTTATCTCCCTTGCCTTGGCTTTTGGTTGTAAACCAGATTTAAGTTAAATTAGGGCAAGGCAGAATTAAAGTCGTGGCGTACGCTGATGATATAGTGATGATGGCATCACGAACATTTTTCGCCACTCTGCGCGAGTTTCTACAAACCTTGATAACCTCAGAAATTGGGCCAGAAGCTGCTGACTTTTACTGCCTATTCTGACGTATGTCTGTTTGGTTTGGTGTCCAGCATTGGATAAAGGTACCAATTTTAAGGCGGTGACAAAAATTCAGAGACTGGCATGTATCGGCACATCGAGTGCCATGAGAATCATACCAACTGCAGCCGAAGCAACTTTACTCACACTTGCCCCACTCGATCTATTCGCGAAGGAATTGGCTACCAAAAGTGCTCTATGACTTAAGGAGTGTACATATTGGAAAGGCAGGGGCCGTTGTGCTCATGGAACCATTGTAAAATTCACTGACATAGACATTCAAACAACATACTATATTTCACCGTACAAAGATTTAAATCTAGTCGCACAAATATTCCAACAAGGGAGATATAGATAGTCAGGTGGCAATCAGATCTATTTCGTCAATTGTCAAAACTGGTTGAATTAATAAATTCAGTCACACTTCGGTGGGTCACCGTGACATTTATGGAAATGAAATAGCTGATGTATACTTATGCCACGGAACAAGAAAAGGTATATAATTCACCAAAGTTTCCTCAATGACCGATGATAAACAGTTGACACCTTTCGGGTTTCAAAGAATCTTTGGCCAGATATGTCAGAAAAAAAAAAAAAACAGAGTATCTACTGATGCTTTGCAGACTTTAATTGTTTCTTCTTTTTGGAATCCTTACGGCGGGTCACAATTCAATGAGAACCCACATTAAAAGACTGCAGGCATCAGCACATCTGAGTTATACAGAGGGCGTCAAGACAAATTGGTGGAAGAGAACTCATCTCCCTTCCTTTTTGAATGCTCTAGCCTAGTCAGAACTAGAAAAAATGCCCTCGGAGAATACTTTTTCGACCAACTGGACGACGCCATTTTTGCCACTAAAACGCATCAACAACTTCATTCAGAAATGAGGATGGTTTAGGGAGACACCCCATAACTAAGACTTCCACTAAATCCTTCCGATGCCTACATTACCTACACCCTTGAGAACTACAATGGATCCGTAGAGATCTGAGTAAGGTTATACGGCTTGCCACATCATCACCCCACCAGATCTATCCTAACCTATCCACATTTTACCAAGTTAGGCAGCTTGTTGGCTGGTGGTGAAGCAGTTACTAATCCATTTCGTTGCGTTGAGAAAAGAGATCAAGTCTTCGATCTTCATTTCCGAAAGTTCGTCAATGTCGTCAAAAAAATATTCTCCCTAGTAATTAAGCTCTAATTTTTTTAAGAGCAGGGAATTCGCAAAGGAAATGAATTTGAAAAAGTGTTCTCGGAAAATTCGGCAGACACCAAAACTTCATAGATGGGGAGGCAGCTATGTAAACTAGTAGACTTTGTGTCACCTAGCGAAATTCATCGTATCAAACCCTCCTTGTGATGCTAATCTTGTGCGTTGTGAGGATGAGGTTCAGCTAAAGCTGAGGTTTTCCTTAACTTTTCAATATATGAACCCTCAACAGTCAACAATGTGATTTTACCATGGATACGGGGTAACTAATTTTTAGTAATGGATTGAGCTGTTTTCATAATTCGCGCCATAGAAACTGAAGACTTAGGGGGTAAACCAGTAGAGCTCTTTCGAATGCATTGGCACAGTTCCTCATAATTTTGGCCTTACGCCGGTATATCGACTCTGCCGGAGCTGACTTTTGCTTTCCGACATACTCGTGGGAACTCTATTTTTATTTTTTTTTTTTACTATGGAAGACTATGACAAGACAAGACAAGCGCTCTAATAGCGCTGGTAGTTCCCAAACTTTTAGGTAACCCAAACAATAGCGAAACAAAGGGTGTATCAGCCATAGTACTCCTATATGCTTCCTAAGCCAACAACGAATAAGTTTGAAATCAATTCAGGAATCCCACAGGGTAGTCATTTAAGCCATATCCTTTCTATTTTATTAAGTATATACTCGTAATAATATAGATTTTTGCAAATTATTTCAAAAACTAATCATTCACACGTTTTCAAGATATTGACTTTTCACAAAAAAATGTAATTTTTTTCAAAAACCCAAAACATAGGTAATTTTTCGAACATTTTTATGCACAATATTATTTCAAATACGAGGGAGAAGGGGCTCCTGTATACAAATGTTGGTCTTAATCTTTAGAGAAGGCTAATGAGAAAGCCGAAAATAAAAAAAACGTTCTATTAAAGGTTCCTTTACTTAAAATAGGCAAAAAGGTGCCTATTTTCTTTTTACCCCAATGTAGCCAGTGCCAGAAATATCACACTCAATATCTTTTGTATGAAAATCGTGAGAGCTGTTTTCGAGATAAATAAGATTTCGCATAGCGCCTATTTTTTATAATTTTCACGCATACTAAAAGGATTGTGACTAGCCTTAAAATGTGTGAACACAGTGCGAGCGTTTTAGGAAAGTTGGAGAGGATTTAAAAGGAGACACCGGTGGCACATGCGTCCGTGATGCACATACCGAGAACTAAGAGCTTTTTGGTTTCTTCAATGCAAGAGGCGCTCACGGATAGCGATATTGGGTAGTATTACACTTTAACGACAGAAGGCAGAATTGCGTTTTTGAAAAATGAATGAATGAATGAATAAATTGGGGTATAAAACACTGCGACCTAAAGATCTATTGTGCCCCCATCTAGAACTGGATGAGGTTAGCTCATTATTACAGTTCTTTCTCCAAGTTTGTTCCTTTGAGAAATCGAAGTATTTGCAGTATTTATAAAGGGAGGATAATTCACTCTCTTTTATGTGGTGCTTGCCTAGATAGGTACCTGTGCCTTTGATGCACGAGTGCATCATATTTCCCCAGTATGTAGTCAGGTGTCTCTTCGTGAATGTTGCAGAATCTGCTAGATAAGTTGTTCATTAGGACAAGGATGTTGAGGTGTCTTCTCAACTTACAATGGCCTGTGAGAAGCCCTGTGATTTTCCTGAGGTTGTTCGTAATTAAGCTGATGCAGGTTAGAAAACGCTCTCAGTTGTAGTCCCCGAGTAGAAATGTTGCCTGTCTCAGCTTAGGGAGTTCATTCTAGATTTTTGATCTTTTTGCCTCCTCTTCTGTTTTGATTTTATTTTTAATCACGTTTTCTCCTATTCCGCAGTAGAGCTCTGTCCCTGTAAGGGGTATCGATGCACCTATTTTTGCTAAGGAGTCTGCCTCTTCGTTTCCCTGGACACCAACGTGGCCTGGTATTCAATAAAGTGTGACAGTTACTTTCTTGCCCAGTTCATTAAGCTTTGTCACGCAGTCCCAAACAAGTTTGGAACTAATGGCGTAGGAGGTTAGTGCTTTTAGTGTAGCCTTGTAACGAAGCGTTACACTTTTTCTCCTACCGCCCGAAAACCTCCCAACTACCGCCGCCGCATACCGCATCGCTACATTAAAATGCCCGCTTAAAACCTCATATAATTTACCGAACCGATGCTATTTTCAATTTTATATCAACCAACGTACAAACCTCCCGAACCCTGGGTTGTTGTCGCTTTACATATCACACCGCATTGCCGCACCATACTACCAAGCCGTCTTACCAAAAGCAAATTAGCATGTATTTATACTATGCCACCGAACCCTGGGTTGTTATTCACTTCATACTGAACCCCGAGAGCATTTAACTGCCTACATCCACATAAGGAATGATGACAACCAGATGTGTGATAAGATGTGTACATGTACCATGTATGACGTTGTTGGTAGTTTGTTTATTTCTTTCAATTCACACTGCCTTTTAACTGAAATATTAATAAGGAGATGTGAATAAGCAATACAAATTTGTCCGCCGCTGGAAATATTAAAAACGACCTGCATATTCTTAAACGGACTCTAAAGCAGACTACCTACGGACTCATTGGCGGCGACTTTAATGCGAGGCATCATCAATGGCTGGACACCTCTATTGACCCTGAAGGAAAGGCGATCATGGACTGGATAAATGTTAACAGCGAAGAACACTCCTTGGTTGTTGTGTCACAACCAAAACCTACCTTTCCTAGGACTCCATCGACTCTAGATTTTTTCCTACTAACATCTAATTTTATTTATTTAATTCCAGCAACTACACCTGTTCAACCTTACCCAGTGACTCAGACCATGAAGCAGTAAAGCTCTCAATCAACCTCAGCCAACCTGTTCTATTAACAACAGTCCCACCTGAGAACTACGTCAACTACAGGAGGCTTGATATCGAGAAACTCCAGAGGGACATAGAAGACAACGTCTCAATGCCACCATTCAACAGGAACTTAAGAAATGAGGAAATTGACAGTGCCATCGACAACCTGGAGTCAGCCGTGATCAACGCCCTTGAAGCCCAAAAAGTTCCCAAGACGTCCAAAGATAGGTACGAACACCTCCCGGAGTATGTGCGGAATCTCTATTCCCACAGACAAAGGTTAAGGAAACGGCTTCAAAGAATACACCAAAGAGAGCTCAACACAACCAACAACGACTACCAGGCAGTGAAAAGCGAACTCCAATGTGTAAACACTATGTTCCGGAACTCGATCCAGCACCACAACAACATACGATTCCAGAAGAGACTACAGGCCATAAAACCAGGACCAAACACATTCAGCGAAATAAACAACTGTCTAGGGAAAACCCAACCAATGCCTGAAGTCATCATCAACAACAGCATTGAGGTGACAACAACAGCAGACAAAGTGGAAGTTTTCGCGAATCACTTCGAGGAAAACTTCACACCCAGCCCATCAATGGACCCTGTGTTCCTGGATGAAATCAGGACATCTGTCCAGCTGACTTTGCAACCAAATTCAGAAGGAGTGGAGTTTGACGACCATTATCCAGCTAGTTGCCCAACGGACAACCCACAACTATGCCAACCAGAGGAAATTGCGGAAATCATCGTCAACTCCAAACCAAAAAAGTCGACAGGTCCGGATGGAGTCTCCAACTACATCATCAAAAGGCTTCCACATGCAGTGCTGATATTACTCACAATCATCATAAATAACTGCGTCAACAACTGCTACTTCCCTAATAAGTGGAAAACGGCAAAAATCGTGGCAATCCCGAAGAAAGGCGCTAGAAACCTGGTTTCCAACTACAGGCCTATATCTCTCCTCAACAATGTCAGCGAAATATTGGAAGAAGTCATCCTAAGGAGGCTCAAGAAGTACTGCAACGAACACAACATCATCCCAGACATGCAGTTTGGCTTTCGGGAAGGGCATTCAACACTGCATCCATTAATAAAGTTCCAGTCTGACGTCTCTTCAGCACTCAACAGCCATCGTGCCACCGTAGGATGCTTTCTGGATGTCGAGAAAGCATTCGACAGCGTATGGATAGAAGCCCTTATCCATAAGCTTCGAGTACTTGGATTACCTTCGCCACTAATAAAGATTTTATTTTCTTTTCTCTCTTTTAGGAAATTCTTCGTTCAGCTAGACAGCTGCAAGTCTTCTATCAAGTCCATCAAAGCCGGAGTCGCCCAAGGATCAAAGCTGGGTCCCTTCCTATACAACCTGATGACGTCTGATCAACCCGTGCCAACTGACTGCGAGAACCTGCTATTCGCTGACGACTCGCTAACCTACTCCTCGTCGATAGCGCCAAAGATTGCAGCTCGGAGAGTGGAAGCTCACGTCTCCAAACTCTACGAGTACTACAAAAAGTGGGGTATCCGAATAAACACTGCCAAATCGGAGCTTGTGTGTTTCAGGAGACCCACCACCAATGGCAACCGATGTCGTTCAGCAGCTACTTGCAGAAACCTGACCGTGAAGCTCCCCGATGGTTCAACGATAGCAGCCAAAAGAAATGCTAAATACCTCGGAGTTAACTTCAACGAGCTGTTCAATTTCAACCCGCACTCTAGGCAGGTTCTAAGGAAGGCCAACTTCGCGTTTCACCGTCTGCACCCGTTGCTAGCCAGAAGAACCGGACTAAGCCAGCCAGTGAAGCTATTGATATACAAACAGCTCATCAGACCCGTCATCAGCTACAATTTTCCTGCATGGTACACCATTTCGAAGACAGCAATGCTGAAGCTCCAAATCTTCGAAAGGAAAATACTAAGGATAAGCACCGGACTTATCTTTGATCGACAGCGAAGGAAGCACTTCAGCAATGAAAGACTCTATGAAGAAGCAAAAATCAAGCCACTGGACCAGTTTCTTGTGCAATTATCGAAGAAGCTTATAGCTAGCACCACCAACCACCCAAACCCGCTGATGAGAAGGATGGCCACCCAGGAACGACATCCAGAGCCTAGATACCTCACTGCTCTGGATATGATAGAAAGGATCCCAGCCGACAACGAACCAGCAGTTCGTTTCTACGCTGACGCCGAGTCAGCATATCACCGTGGCTGAAAACGTCAAAAAAACAACCCCCAACAACCCACCAACTGGACAACCGGGACTGAACAACTCGAGTCAAAAACAAAGACAATTTATCATAATGCTAATTTTGAACCATGTACATTACAAATATTATAATTTTTAGAGTTTAAGTCATTTTATAAGTTAGGCCCCCTATGTGCCAACAAATTTCTACCCTATTCATACTATCCTCAAGTTTCACAATTGTATATATTAAGTTCAATAAAAAACCTTGAAAACCTTGATACAAATTTGTCTTCTACCTAGGGATGGCGGTTATTCAAAATTAACCGGTTTTCGGTTTTTCCGGTTATTTTCCCTCTCGATTTAACCTGACGGTTTTAACCGGAATAACCGGTTTTTTCAATAACCGGTTTTCGGTTTTTTATGTAAAAAATTTTTGAAGTCTTAAAATGCGTTCATATCAAATAAACTATATTATGTACATATAAAACATACAAACATGTATGTAGATAAGCTTTTTTTCAGAAAAGAAAAACCTCTAGTTAAAGTGTTGTGTTACTTGAAATAAAATAAAATATGAGTTTAAAAAAAAAAGCAAGCATATGTAGTTAACACACAATTTAATTTTTTTTTCGGAAAATTCTTTTTTATTTAACGAGGAAATAGCCGACATTTCATTTTGAAAATTAATAAATAATAAATGTGTTCCTTTTATTGTTTTATAAGACTTTCATCACTTGGTCGGGAAATACGGTTGCCTCAATGACTTAATTTTAAAAATTCAAAAAAAAAGAGTAACATTTACACAATTACAGAAAAATACAACGCAATTTTGCGAAAGTGTGTAGTTTAAAACGATTTCTCATTGCTACCACTACACCTACACTAAATAACTCTATAAAAGGAAAGGTGAAAGTGGTGAATAACGTCGCATGTTGAACACAAGTGTAGTTCTTATGAAACAAGGAGATCTTGTTTCAAAGACGTTTTCTACACTTTTTTGTTTCTGTGGTACCAAGTAAATAACCGGTTTCCCGGTTATTGGATTTTAGAAAAAACACCGGTTTTAACCTAGGTAAAAAAATCTCCGGTGGAAACCGGTTAATTGAAACAAAATAACCGGTTTCGGTTTTAACCGGCCGGTTTTTCCCATCCCTACTTCTACCTTTGCCTGATGCTTTGTACCAATCAACTGTACATAAAGGGAGAAAACCAAGCTAAAAAAAAATTAATTCGGGAACCGAATAAATTAATTAGCAAGTAAGAACACACTGCTGGGTACGAAGTGTAGTAGTTCCGAAAACATTTTGGGTTCTGAACCCCTACCTGCCGCTTAACCTGACCTGTTCCCTGACCTGTTCCCCACGTTTATTTCTACGCTCCCCTTCTTCTAAGGGTAGCGTAGACAAGGCTTGACTTAAACCGATTTTTCTTCTAGTCTTTTGCTGGAAGCAAGGCCGTATCCCCACCGATTCTTTCTGTGGTTACCCTTCTTCAAAGAGTACCACAGACACGCTTGTTGCCGCGAACTAAGCACCGATTATTCTTCTAGTTTGTTGCTAGGAGCAAGAAGGTATTTGTACCTGTTTATTTCTACGCTCCCCTTCTTCTAAGTGTAGCGTAGACAAGGCTTGGCCTAAACCGATTTTTCTTCTAGTCTTTTGCTGGAAGCAGGGCCGTATCCCCACCGATTCTTTCTGTGGTTACCCTTCTTCAAAGAGTACCACAGACAAGCTTGTTTCCGCGAACGAAGCCCCGATTTTTCCTCCGGTCTTTTGCTGGATGCATGATTAAACCGTAAAGCCGTATATGAAATATTATGTTAGTTATAATAAGAATATTCGTTGTTAATTATATGAAATACTTTGTTAATTAAATAAGAAGAAATTGTGAACGCTGCAACCGAATTTGTAAATGAATAAAGATTGAATTGATTTGGAGTTTGGAAACTTCTACCCAAGTTTTTTGCTTTCTTTGGGACAAATCCTGCACATCGACGAGCCTACCTCAGCCTCGGAATAAAAAAGCATCACAGCCTGGCTGTCTGACATGATGGCAATGTTTGGGTTTTTATATTTTCTATCGAGGTTTCTGTCAGCACATATACCTATGGTATTTACTTCTGCCTGGAATATACTAGTGGACTGTCCCATCGGTAAGGAGAGTTGAGTTCTAGGCCAAGAAACTCAGGCACCCTTCAGCTGTTCTCGATCCATCATTGTACCGGTGGCATTTTCTTTAAGAATGTAGTTTACTGTTTCGCCTAGCCAGCCTTTCTTGCAACTTAACTCCATTTTGAAATGTTTTTCGAAGTTATATCTTTTGATCGTACCATCTCTTGGGATGTCAAAAAGGTTTGTTACTGCGGACTGGAGTATCGAGCCTTTTTCCCTGTTTCCAATAATTTTACCTATCCCAGTACCCTCCTTGGCAAATCTCACTATGACTCCCTTAGCAGCATTTTCAATGACCACGTGTAGTGGCGTCAGATGAAGGATGGTTTCCATCGCTGCTGTAGGGCAAGTTCTCATTGCTCCTGTTATGCATATACATGCAAGCCTTTGCAATTTGTCTAGTGATTTCCTAGTTGTGTTTATTTCGGTTCTTTTATGACATGCAATCGCCCCATAGGTAATGATGGTTTTTTTTTTTTTTTTTTAATTCATTTTTATTTTCATTAATCTTAAAACTATCTTAAAGCTAGACAAAAATTCCTAAAAACTAGCCTAATTATCCAATTACTGGGCGCTGTAAGCTAAACTATATCTTAATTGTAATACCTTTCGGCCTAAAGACTATTGTTAATTTAAACTATATCAATTTTTTCTTGTTTTCTCTCGGATTCTATATCTTGTTTTTAAATTTTATATATAAAACTTACAAACTAAAGTAAAACTAATTAAAACTACCTAAGACTACTTAAACTACTTAAAATAAACTTAAACTACTTAAAAACTAGAACAGCCACAGCTTTTTTTTTTTTTTATTGTTTATGTACACAGATGTGTACCTATATTTTTTTTTTTTTTTTTTTTTTGGTGCCACCCCGACTGTCTACCTACCTAAAGAGTAAACCTACATCTATGTAAGTCGGCCAAGACATACAAATCCTCGTCAACTTTCTGTATCATTATTATACAACCACAAAAACTGGTTCTGCTGTCTTACCCTGTCCCTCCGGTCCCGATCGGACAGGTAATGATGGGTCTTACCATCATGGTGTACATCCATCTTATGATGTTTGGTTTGCAGCCCCATGATTTCCCTGCAAGTCTCTTGCATATCATAAGGGCCTTTGTGGCTTTCCCGACAGTTATTTCGACATGCTTGTTCCGGAGGAGTTTGCTATCTAGTGTAACTCCTAAATATTTGACCTCCCTGGGTGTCGATTACTCGTACTTCTCTTGCCAACCTAATTGGTTTCATGCGAGGTAAAAATCTTTTACTGGTAAATGGTACTATCCTTGCTTTGGTAGGGTTGATGTTTAATCCCATAGATATACACCATTTCCTTGTTATAGACAGCCCTCTCTGGACTATATCACAAAGAGTTTCTTCGAACTTCCCCAGTGCCGTTATAACGATGTCATCAGCATCAGCAAAGCCAATACTTCGAATCCCTTGGGAAGTTATGCTTTCAAATAGCTCATCATCTACAAGTGTCGCCGCTTAAATAATTGTATCATTTACTATTATTATCATTATTATTATTATCATTAAAACAAATCATTGAATTTAAAAGTATCGTTAAATTAAAATTGAAATAATACAGACGTGTCCTCAAAATGAATGCATTTAGAACACACTTTCGTTAAAGTTTATTTGATGCACTGAATGCACTCCCCTTTTTCTAGAATATCAAGTAAAAGGAAATGCATTCATTTTGATGGACCACGCCGCCGACATTGGACACAAAATTGTAAGTTTCTCATATAAAATATTTTATGTATCATTAATATCAACCTTTTATATTAGAATATTAAAACTCAGCCAGAAAATTAAACAAGTGTTTTAATAAGTTCCAAAGCGTGGCGCCATCAACAAGACTCCACAGCAAGGGTGATAATAACCCTCCCTCTGGACAGCCTCTTGTTTTGATAACTTTCTGGACGTTAGTCGTGCGTATGCTTCCGCCGTTCTTGTTTGTATTAAGCATTTTACTTATCCATCTGACTATAGTGACGGGAACGCTCTTCCTTTCTAGAGTCGAATGAACTAATTCGTGAGAGGTGTTGTCGAAGGCCCCCTCAATATCAAGGAAGGCGCATAATGCCGTTTCCTTAGCATCTAAAGCTCTCTGTACTGTATTAGTTAGTTCGTACCCGAAGCATTAAGTACTTGAAGCATTAAATTCTATGCGGTTTATAGTTCCCCATTTCACAATAGTATCGAGGTCAGAATTAAATGAGATTATCATACGCCGCCGTTCTAGATCTACGTCCAAGGAACACGGACATGTATCTGGAAACAAATATGAGAGGCTGAGGGTATTGTCATCAGCAAAACAATTTAATGGATTAGAAGTTTCAGACAAAAGATCATTGATCAATATCAGAAAGAGAGTCGGAGACAAAACGGAGCCCTGTGACACACCAGCATTTATTTTACGAACTTCATATTTAAAACCACCCAATACAACTTGTATTGAGCGGTTCTAAGGGTAGTTTCTGAATTCGAATCCATCGAAGAAGAGATTCATCAATATCAAAATGAACGCATTTTGAAATTATTTGAAATAAATAACTAAGAATGTCTGTTTAGTTGAAAAATATAGTTAAATTAATCGAGAAGCTAGGCTATAATTCGCAATTAAGAAGATTGCTTACTTTAAAGGAGTATCGTCTTTAACTCAAATAAGACCTTATAAAAATAATAACGTGTGATTTTCAAACAGAAGTTTATGAACTTAGGATTACTGATCATTGTTTAACAAGTATTCAATTTGATTGCAGTCAAAATAGAAAACTAAATGCACCAGTAAAAACTTTTCCAAAAATAAATTTTTCTGCTTTAAAAACAGCTTTGACATTTGAATTTTGGAATGAAGTTTATAGTGCTTATTACCCATCAATTGCTTTCAATTTATTTCTTAGTAAGCTCCAATATTTAATTTCTAAATGCAGCCAAGAAGTTATGAATAATAATAAAAAGAAGCTTACTAGTCGTAAGCAGTGGATGAATACTAGACTGCTGAAAAAAATAAACAAAAAGAATGAACTCCTTGTAAAACTTAAAAAAACATCCTAATAATATTAGACTAAAAAAGTATTTTGATAGCATTTGCAAAGAATTATAAACTGAAATTCCACTTTGTAGAGATAATACTGTTTTAAGAACAAGCTTTTCGAAGACGAAGGTAACTCCAAAAAAGAATGGGATGTTGTAAATGAAATCTTAAATAAAAATAAACAAATAGTTGATTTATCTGTAGAAAGCGGGGGCACTATTATCAAAAATCCTTCCTCTGTTGCTAATTTATTTAATGATTTTTTTTTGTAATTTAAGCCAAAACACTAATCCTCCCAATTTTTCGAATAATTGTCAATGTGATAGCCCCTATTCTTACTGAAAACTTTTGTACAGAAACGTTTTTCTCTGAGAACTTTTCTGCTATTGAAATTCATAAAATTATTATGCCTCTCAAAATGTGACATTACTAAGGCGTTTGATACGGTGGACCATGCACTGTTGCTGGATAAATTGTATAAGATTGGCATTCGTGGGTTCGTCTATAACTGGTTTAGTTCTTATCTTAATAATCGCAGACAAAAAGTAAGAATTCAAAATATGTTTAGTGACGAAAAATGTTTAAATTTAGGTGCCCCACCAGGGATCTGTATTGGGTCCAATTTTGTTTTTCATCATCATCGGCTCGACAACCGGGTTCCGGTCCTGGCCTCTTTCAACAAGTCTCTTCTCCTATCCCGGTCTCTAGCCGACGCCATCCAGTTGCGCACCCCAAGGCTTCTAATGTAACAAAGTCTTTAAAGGTTGCAGTCTAATACACTAAATAATTACTGGGCAATACTGATAGTATTTTAAGTTGTTGTTTATAATATATCAAAAAACCTACTTTACTTCTTTTGTACTTTCATATATAAAAATTAATTTAATTTGATTTCAATAAATCTTTGCAAACTTAGAATTATTTAATCATTTCTTTAAATCATAACATTGGCGACGAGGAAAAGAAAGAACTCAACGGATATGGACGCTGCAACTCTTGAAATTATTCTTAAAAAACTTCAGGACTCCAACCAGGAATTCCTCAAGAGCATGTTGGAGCAAAACCCCGTGAAACAGCAGACATTCATTTCTTCTTTCAAAGCTTTCGATAAATCTAAAGAAACTTGGGCCACATATCTTTTGCAATTGGAACAGCATTTCATTGCAAACAACGTCATTGAAGAAGACACAAAGCGAGCTTGTTTGCTTAGCTGGATTGGTGGTGACTCACTGGATTTACTTCAAAAAATCTATGGAGAAAAGGTTGCTCAAGTATCATTCGGTCAATTAATTGAAAAGCTCACTAACCATTTTGAAAAAAAGCCACACATGCTTGCATCTAGATTCAAGTTCTATAGGACGTTCATGCAACCTAACCAAAAGTATTCTGATTGGGTAGCAGAGTTGCGAGGAACAGCCAAAGAATGCATGTTCGTCTGTGGAAAAGCTGGTTGTGGGGAGTCGTACGTAGACTCTAAAATTAGGGATATGATTATTCTATACACCCCACATGATAAGGTTCGGTCAACTGCTCTACAAAAAGAAAACCCAACACTGGAGGAGGTTATTCAGATTGCACAACTCGACGAAGAAACTACGAAAACTTGCAGTGAACTTAAGGGCGAGCAGAAAAGTGGAGCAGAGGTGAATGCAGTCCATCAATCAACACATCAACGACCAAGAGGTAAGCGGTTAAATATCAACTGTACTGGTAGTAAGAGTGCAACGATACAAAGTAATAAATCGTGCCCTGGATCCGACATCTCTCATCAGCGATCGGAGTGCTTCCACTATAAAAACAAATCGATCTGTAAGAAATGTAAAAGAGTCGGACATATTGCAGCCGTATGCATGTCATCAAAAATTCCAGAATCATCTCAATATAATCGATCATCTCAGTCAAACAATCAGAAACAAGACGTCCCAAAGTGGCAGAGCAAAAAGCATGAAACCATAAATCAGATAAAACCATTTGAAACAGTAAGTACTGTTTATCTTTTTGATTCAATTGTGTCACATATCGATGTCAATCATAGCCATGTAACTTCAGATAAGCTATTTGTAGATTTAAGCGTCAATGAGAAAATTCTTAAATTTCAAATAGATACAGGCGCGTCATGTTCACTTATTGGCCTTGAAGGATTTCAGCAACTGAACAATCCAATGTGTTTACCTACAACGAAAATCTTAAGAACATATGGCGGTAATATCTTACCATTGAATGGCACAATAGCAGTTGACGTAGCCTTAGGATCACATAAAGAAAGTTTGAGTTTGATAGAAGTTGACAGTCAAAGTGCATCCAACATCCTCGGCATGGATTGGTTTAAAAAATTGGAATTCGGCATACAGATGCCAAAGAACATCAACAAAGTCAACGAATGCAGTTCTTTAACCCCTCGATGTTTCAAAGTAGACCAAAAATCTCTTAAGGAAGATCTCGAAGCTCTAAAAATTGAATTTCAGTCCACATTTTCATCGGAGCTTGGGCTCTGTTCCACTTATAAAGCCAACATAGTTTTACAAGTCATATAATCTACCCTTCGCACTTTATGACGACGTACGTACCGAAATTAACCGATTGGTATCTCAAAATATTCTCAAGCCAGTAAATTCAAGTGAGTGGGCTGCTCCAATTGTGGTAGTGAAAAAGCCCAATGGAAAAATAAGACTTTGTGCTGACTTTAAAGTCACTGTAAATTCTCAAATTGAAATCGACCGATATCCAATTCCAAGAATCGAGGAGCTGTTCCATAAACTCAGCGGTGGACAGTTATTCACTAAAATTGATTTGAGTGACGCTTATCTTCAGATAGAACTTACAGAGCCTTCAAAAAAGCTAATGGTTATCAACACTCCTTTTGGTCTGTTTCAATATGAAAGGATGCCATTCGGGATCGCGAGCGCACCTGGCATCTTTCAGAGAACTATGGAAGGTGTAGTAGCTGGTATACCTGGTTGCGCAGTATACCTCGATGATATCATTGTCACTGGTAAAAATAATGAAGAACACCGAAACAATGTCAAAACACTTCTAGAAAGGCTCTCCGCATATAACCTCAAATGCAGACAAGAAAAGTGTCACCTTGCGCAAGAAAATTTAGAGTATGTTGGACATGAAATTGATGCAAAAGGTATCAGACCATCTGAAAAAAGAATAGAGGCAATAAAGTTAATGCCAGAACCAAAAAACATAATGGAATTAGAATCCTTTATCGGCAAAATAAATTATTACAACAAGTTTATCCAAAATTTCTCGTCAAAGGCCTCAGCGTTGAATCAATTAAAACGAAAAGACAAGAAATTCGTGTGGGGCAGAGAACAAAATACAGCTTTTAATTCATTGAAGGATGACATCATCAAAGCTGTTCAATTAGTTCACTTTGACGAAAATCTTCCTCTCGTTTTAGCACCCGACGCATCAAAAACGGGAATCGGTGCTGCTCTTTCACACCGCTATCCAGACGGCCAGGACCGGCCCGAGCTAAATTAGAGCCCTGCGCAAGCCTTATCAGTGGCGCCTCTCATTTGGATTGGATTGGCGGAAAAAGTCATTTCCTCATTACCCAAGGGGTACCCTTTGCAATGCGTTTTTTAACAAGGGATCCCCAAGAATAGGCCCTAGATAATGCTTATATTTAATTAAAATAAATATGATTTTTATTAAAAACTAAGAAATCAAAAATATATCACAAAAATAATAGTCAAAAAATATATCACAAAAATTTAGGAACTGAAAAAAATATTTTTTGAAGTAAAAAATATTTAAAAACTAATTCAAAAACATAACAACATACAAATAAATAATGAACTCATTAATTGTTGTTGAATTAAAAGTTTTATATTCATATTTAATTTATTCAGTGTAGGAAAGAATAATAAGATTATTATTTTAATAAAAATAAATAGAACCGAATTTATTGCAATAGATTAACTTTTCTGGCTTCTGTTTTAGCAAACTCAGTTACCAGATCATCATAATATAATGACTTGACAAGCTCTTTCTCTATAGCCATGATTGACTAGTCAACTTATCTTTCATGAGTCATTGTGATAACTGCTTCTATGGGTCGTGGCATTGTGTCAACTAATTTTTGACATTCTTCGTACCAAAAGACTCCCAAATATTTATGATTTTAGCTTTAAGGTCTTGAAGAGTCCGGCATGGTTCTTTTCGCAGTTTTTGATTCATTTTATGCCAGCCAGTTTCAATTGGTGAAAGATCTGGGCTGCTGGAAGGCCATTCCAGTAAAGGAATAGCTTCAGCAGATAACCACGCCATTGTAGACCTTGCAGTATGACAAGAAGCTCAATGCTGTTGGAAAATATAGTCTCCATCACTAGTTTGAAGTCGTGGTATTGATGGGAGAAGCTCATTTTCCAGAATATCCTGTACTTGGCAGCATTGACAATTCCATTTACAAAATGTAAATTGCCCAAACCCCGCCCCGACATGCATCCCCATATCATTAGAGATGCTGGAAACTTGACCGTTTTTTTGAGGTAATCTTTGTGAAAAACCTCTTGAATTTCTAATGACTCGTTTTCGTTCGTCGCCCACGCAAACTTCAAACCTGGACTCATCACTCCAAATAACGGACCGCCATTGACTTAAAGTCCAGTTTTTACGTTGTTTGGCCCACTCTAGCCGCTTTTTCTTTTGTTTAGGTGTTAAAAGTGGTTTTTCTTTGGCCTATGTTTTTAACGAATTAAAATTGCTCTAATTTAAATAAATCTAAAACAAACCTTATAAAATGTGTATCCAATTTTTTTCATAGTCCGTTTGCAAGTGTCGACCGAAACACTTTTTTTTATTCTTTCCCTCCATTGAACAGTTATTGCAGCGGCCGTTTGACGTCGATTTTCTTTTATTATTTTTTTTAAAACTCGGCAATCTCGAGGTTTTGCAATTGGTGGGCGTCCCGTTTTTTTACCGATCTCCACATTTCCACTATTTTTGAACTTTGAGATAATGTTTCGAATTGATGAGCGCGGTAAATTGAATTGTTTTGCGATTTTATAGCTCGATAATCCCGTTTAGAAGGCCCTATTTATGGATTCCCTAAGGTCTCATGATAATGCAACGCCACGCACCATGGTTGACATTAAACTGTTGCTGGCTTGCATAAAACAAGTGATCAATAAACAACAAAACAAGTGCATGTCATTTTTTTAATAACTGTTAACTGAAAATCTATTTAAATCTTCATAGGCCAACTATTTTGCATCCCAGAGAGAGTAGTCCAACTATTATGCTCTATCTTTGTTTGAGAGAATGCAAACTGGAGCCATATGAGCTTTCTCGAATTTAGTTCTGTTTGGTCTAATTTACTTATTAAATGTAATTTATTACATCGACAAAAAAAATTAAAAAACAACTGCTTGGGGACCAAAAAATATAGGCACATAAAAAATGTTAATTTGTTAATTGATGAGTAGGCCAACTATTTACTAGTTTACTAACTCATTCTTAATTTTAAACATTTTCTCACTAGTATCGTACTACAAGAATTTTCTTAATAAATTGCTTCTGAACACACCTAAAACAATGACATTACTAAAACAGCTTTAGCATCGTACTAATTCAATTAAAATTTTGCGCCATTATTTTTTTCTAAAATATCAAACTAGATTAATATGCAACATATAAACTTGAAACTAAAATTTTACTTCCTAATGACTGCATGTTTCTATTCTCAACGTTTCCAGCCTCAGATATTTCAATAAGGGCTTCATACTATAGCTTCTCAGATTTTTTTGAATGATTTTAAAGCATTTAGTCTACTCCCATCTGGTTTCAGAAAGGGGTTTTAAGGTCAAAACAGCGAAATTTTTTGTATATATGTATGTCCCAACGCGTTGTTGAACCTGATACAAAGTTTTATATGCATTGAGCAATGTCAAAAAACTTAACAGCTTCCAATGAACAGCAAGCTGAATCATTAAAAACCAACAACAACCAAAGGGAATGCAAGTACATAGCCTGAACAAAATAAGCTCTTGGTTCAAGACACTTAATTTTGTTTTGAGCACCAGCCTCTTTTCCTTTCATGTTTGAACCATTATCATAACCTTATACATACTCGTATACACTACTGGAATATTAGCGTAGCAAGTTTTATTGTCAATATAGATTCCCTATCCTTTCTTTTGTTTCGAGTTTTTTTTACCATAATACATAGACAAATAAAGTAATTAGTTCAGTCAAAAAAATCCCTTTTTTAAATGTAAGCAATAACTGGCAAGAACAAAAAAATAGAGAAAAAGAGAAATTGAATAAAACAGATTCACTCATAAACGACAAACCTCAACATTAATCATCGCATCATCATCACTCAAGTATTTCCATAAATTTCAACCCTCTGTCTCATTCTCGACACACGACAGTGATAAAATTTCACTCATAAACAGAGGCCAGTGCCAAACTAAAACATAGTACAAGAAACACTCAACCGGAAGAGTTTAAATTCCTAGACGCAACTTTTAATTCTGCGCACTGACATGTCAATGAGTATGAATTTTGTACCTCAGAATTTCTGTTTGAGTAACATTGCTGACTTCGATTTCATATAGAAGAATTGGCATCGTACTCATGTTATCAACTTGCAAACTGTTAACTGTCTGTATTTGCTGTTGAAATTCTGTTTTATGTTACACTGCATAGGGGAGGGATAAGAAAATAAAATAAATGCCTTCACTCATACATGCGATGGTAAGTGTGAAGAATAACGTAACAGTAGATTGATAAAGAGAAAAATAGCAAATATGTAGGTATCTGTTGTTAAGCGAACAAAATTGTGCACTTTGTAAAGATTTTGTGATGTAGTTTTTTTTACTGTGGGAATGGGGGTGTGTATGGGTGATTCTACAAACGATGGAATTTTCGGCGGCCCCAGAAATATTTTGAAATCCGTTCAATTATTTAATCTGATTTTTTTTTATAAAATTAAATCTGACTGATATCTACCTGGCCTAACAATATTATTAGGGTGACTTTATTTTATATTGCTCAAAAAATTCTTCAAAGTGTCCGATTCTCAGTCCCCTGACGTGTCCCCAGTGCGTTTTCGCAAAGAAAAATTATTACCGTTCTCTTATTTCAGGTCTCATACTAAAATGAATCCCACCGAAGTTACGCCAAATAATACATCTTTGCTACGAAATAGATAAACATTTTTTAGTAATTGATTTTATTACAAAAAAACTTAATTAAACTTTGTCCCCCGTATTTCATATCAGTCCCCTGGAATATTGAAACAGTCGAAAATATCAATAACTAGGATGTGGATCAGACTTCCAGCACTGGCAATTTGAAGTACCAAGTCTCCTTACAATAAAATCGTGGTGCAACTCGATTATGTTTCTTATGTTAGTATTGTGAAAAAGACATTTGTGCATGAAGTCGTGGAATGTCCGTTTAGTTTATCAGTCCTCTGGTGAGTTTACGAAACAAATTTGTATGCAAGTAGGCATCTTTTTCGGCAGTATAGTATAGGTTTGATAAAACCGTAATATTATATATATTTTTTTGATTTTTTAAGTAAAACCTTAATATCGTTTTTGCGCAAAAACCATGAAAAACCTCAGTCCCCTGGTCTCAGTCCCCTGGATAATAAATAAATAAATGATATTTTATTCAGAAACCTGAGAATTTTTAAGTTATGTTGAACTTCGAACTTCATTACGAAATATTTTTAAAATTTTTAAAAAGAATATAATTTATTTTAAATTGATTCTAAGTAGAAAAAAAAATGTATTATAATATATTATTTTTTTTTTAATAAAATGCTAAGTTATTATGTATTAACCATGAATTTTTATGTTTATGAAGGCTAATTAAATTTAATTTCTATATTTCAGTGGGTACCCAAGAGAAAATACAAAAAAACTAAAGATTTATTCAGTCCTCTTAAAAAAAACTCAGTCCCCTGAACATCCTTTTTCTAAAAATGTCCTTAAAATCGTCATTTTTAATTTTTTTTACTGGCCGCTTTCAACAACGCAAAGAGACGTTCTAAGGATCAACTAGAACAATTCTTACGACTTTTGGCTTCCAAAAATGTCGTGCCGAAATTTGTATCATTTTATTCCACTGTTTGTAGAATCACCCGTATAGGAAATTAAACATCGACTTATTTTTGGAAAAGTAGATATGTATCTATCTATGTATATATGTATATCTGCCTTTAAATTCAGAATTAGCTGTTAGTTATTTAATAAATACCAATATTGGAGTGAGCTATAAAAAGAAATGAGACTTAAAAAAAGAAGGTAGCTAGTGGTTATGAAGTAGTGGCTTTTTTAACGCTTGCCCAAGGCGCCTTTTGAGTTCAGCGCCCTGCGCATTTGCACAGCTTGAACGTATAGCTTGTCCGGCCCTGCAGACGGCACAGAAAAGCCAATTTCGTTTGCATCAAAGACCTTGAACGAACATCAGGCAAAATATTCTCAAATTGAAAGAGAAGCTTTATCTATTATATTCGGGGTCACAAGATATCATCAATACCTCTACGGCAGACACTTCATTCTACTAACCGATCATCAGGCACTCGTTACTCTTTTCTAGAGCTGTAAAAGTAACGACAAAATGAATACCCGTATGCATACGTTACTTTAGGTATCAGTACCCGTTACAAAAATGTCGTTACTCGTTACTATCGTTACTTTAGGTATTCCAATACACTTCGTATGTATCACGTTATAGTATTAGCCAAATATGAGTATCGTTACTGTAACGAAATACGTATATCATACGCAATGTTGGTTGGTTTTATTTGAGTCAAATAAGAAGATTCTTTTAATTAAAACATTACTCCTTGCCCAAAAATGTTAATTTGATTTTAATCAAAGTTGACATTACGATGATTGCTTCGGAAAGGTTGATACTGGGATGTACTGGAATGCATCTTTTTTTCTCAGAGATTTTTATTATGTCAGACAATTGGAAATAAAGCTTCATGTCTATTTTGTAAAAGACGTAGAAAAAATCTCAATTATCAATTGATTGAAAAACTTCTGAAAAATCTCAATTTTTTGGATTTTCTTGTCCCGGAAAATTCCGATTTTAGGGCTTTTGGAAAGCATCTAGAAAGAAATACTCTAAGTAGGTCAAAATATAGTATATTACCAATCAACCAAGGCATAAACTGTCAAATTCCATTGGAGGATGGCTAAAATCTCGATGGATTAAAAAACATCTAAAAAATCTATTTTTTTTTTCAACGAAAAATCGAAATTTTTTGATTTTTTTTGTTCAGGAAAATTGCGATTTTAGGGCTTTTGAAAAGCATCTAGAAAGAAATACTCTAAGTAGGTCAAAATATAGTATATTACCAATCAACCAAGGCATAAACTGTCAAATTCCATTGGAGGATGGCTGAGATCTCGATGGATTAAAAAACATCTAAAAAATCTAATTTTTTTCAACGAAAAATCGAAATTTTTGAATTTTTTTTTTGTTCAGGAAAATTGCGATTTTAGGGCTTTTGAAAAGCATCTAGAAAGAAATATTTTAAGTAGGTCAAAGTATAGTATATTACCAATCAACCAAGGCATAAACTTTCAAAATCCATTGGAGGATGGCTGAGATCTCGATGGATTAAAAAACATCTACAAAATCTGAAATTTTTTTAACGAAAAATCGATTTTTTTGCTCATGAAAATTGTGCAGAAAATATGAACGTCCAACGCGAGCTCATCTTGTGTGTATGCTTTACGCATATTCCGTATGTCGTACCTGTGGTCTGTGGATACTGAATTTGTACCAAAACAAAAGTAACGACGTCGTGCGAGTAACGACATCGTGCGAGTAACGACATCGTACGAGTAACGACTCCGATTTGTGTGTATACTTTTCGCATTCCGTATGTGGTATCTCGTATGTGGTACCTGCGTGCGTTATTAGATACTGAATGTGTGCCAAAAAAAAAGTAACGACATCGTGCAAGTAACGACTCTTATTTGTGAGTAACGTTTCGTTACTTGGTATTTCATTGAATACCCGTTACTCAGTAACGAATACATACGATTCGCTACAGCTCTACTCTTTTCCATCCATCAAAAAAACTACCAGTTATGACTCTTCATCGGCTTCAACGTTGGGCTATTATTCTGCAGGCCTACACGTATTCGATTTACTACCGCAACACAAAATATCATGCTAATGCTGACGTGTTATCACGCTTGCCAATGGGAGATGACATTGAATTTGATAAGAAAGAGAAAGAGATGTTAACAGTTGACCAGATTTATGAGTCAGTTATCGCCGATTTCCCGATCAGTGCAGATCTCATCGCAACACATACCAAGACAGACGAAATTCTTAGTCGCGTTATACATTACATTGAAAACGGGTGGCCACAGAAGCTACCTAAATCACAGATAAAGTTAATTCCGTACTTTAATCGGAAGCTTGCGCTTTCTCTTCAGAGTGGAGTTTTACTTCTGCAAACAGAGCATACTCGTGTTGTTATACCAAGATCGCTCGAAGACAAGGTTCTCAAAATGCTTCACGAGGGTCATTGGGGCCAAACCCGCATGAAACAACTTGCACGCAGATATGTATGGTTTCCGAACATCGACCAAGCGATCAAAAATTCTTCAGAATCTTGTTCAACCTGTGGCTTTCATTCAAGTCAACCGAAGCAACAATATTCATCATGGCCTGAAGCAGCTGGACCGTGGGAGAGAATCCACATCGATTTTGCAGGTCCGTTTTTCTCTCGAATGTGGCTAATTGTTGTAGATTCCTTTTCCAGTTTTCCATTTGTCTTTGAGCTGTCAACCACAACGTCAGAATCTACTATCTATGCACTCCAAAAAATTTTTGCAATCGAGGGACTGCCAAGTACAATTGTCAGCGACAATGGTCCACAGTTCTCATCAGCCAAATTCGAAATGTTCTGCAAACTTAATTCCATTGAACATGTTAGAACGGCACCCTTTCACCCAGCATCAAATGGGTTAGCTGAATGCGCAGTCCGGACTTTCAAAGAGTCTTTCAAAAAAATAATGCAAGAGGAGAATGACCGAGAGAAGGCCTTATACAAATATTTGATAACATTTCGAGCGACACCAAGCCAATCATCAAAAAAGTCACCATCGGAACTTTTGCATGGCCGCCAACCTCGCACCATATTTTCGGCCATGTTTCCAGAAAATCACGTTAGTCAGCATCTGTCTACCAAATTTGGAATCGGACAAAAAGTCTACGCAAGGTCCTATACCATAGGTAATCGTTGGATCGCTGGACTCATCACCAAGGTAGTCGGACGGATGACTTACATCGTTCAAACATCCAAAGGCGACATCAAACGTCACCAAAATCAACTTCGAACACGACAACATACAGAACCCGGAGACGAAGTTAATACTGACGATTTCGAAATCGATTTACGAACAGTTCCATTATCGTCCCTTGACAGCTCTTCATCCTGCGACGACACTGCAATAGACCACCAAGTAAGAAGTACTGGGTCTAGCCCCATGGCATCTGACAGTCAGATACCAGGACGTCAAACTGAAAATGAGAAAACAAATACGCAGAGAACTGAGTCGACAGCAACGCCTACACTCAGACGTACAGGAAGAATAAGAAAAAGGCCAGTCCTGTTCCAGGCGGGTATGTTTGACAAATAAGGTCTGAGGGAGTAATGTAACAAAGTCTTTAAAGGTTGCAGTCTAATACACTAAATAATTACTGGGCAATACTGATAGTATTTTAAGTTGTTGTTTATAATATATCAAAAAACCTAGTTTACTTCTTTTGTACTTTCATACATATATAAAAATTAATTTAATTTGATTTCAATAAATCTTTGCAAACTTAGAATTATTTAATCATTTCTTTAAATCATAACAGCTTCAGGCGTCCTGGTCTACGCCATCTCTCCAGCAGTCTACCACGCTGTCGTCTACCATAGAATGTACCACAAAGAACTTTCCGAGCAGGTTCCTCTTCGTTCATGCGATCTAAGTGCCCTGCCCACCGGAGTCTACCGAGCTTAATTTTTGTCACGATATCTGTTTCAAGGTAGATTGCATGCATTTCATGATTGTACTGTCTCCGGAATCGTCCTTCCTCACATACGGGCCAACAATTCTCCTTAAGACTTTTCTTTCGAACGCAGCTAAGAGGTCGGAGTGCCTTTTGCTAAGCACCCAAGTCTCGGATCCATATGTGAGTACTGGCAGGAGCACGGTCCTGTACAGCAGCAGTTTTGAAGTTATGGTTTTTTTTGTTTTTAATATATGTCAATTCGCTTTTTATTCAAAACTTTAAGGGCATAATAACGGCATGTGCGGACGGTACAGCATTAACGTACTCTACAAAAACATTTTTTGATTTAAACGTTTCTGTATATAGTGATTTGGAAACTCTCCGCCATTAGTTTTTCTGTCATAAACTTTGTATTAGCGAAAAAACAAAATTCATGTTATACAGCTTTTCCGGTGCCACTTATAACGATTTGGGTTTCAAATTTCATTCTCCAAGCTGTCTTAAATATGTCTTGCGAAACTCCTGTCAGCATTATTCAGATTCCTATACTTTTAATCATAGTAAATCTTGTTGTGTTGAATGCTTTACTATTGAACAAGTTTAAAGTTTTAAATATTTGTTAGTTATTTTAGACCGTAGATTGAGTTGGAAAGAACACACTTCAAGCCTTACTAAATACTTTAATACGGTTTTGAGACATTTTTACCATCTTAGCCTTTATTGTAGCCAAACCATTCTAAAATTAGTTTATAATGGCCTATTTAAATCAAAACTCCAGTATGGGCTAACCTGCTGGAGTGGCACTTACCGTAATAAAATTGATCCTCTTCCTACTAAGCAAAAACATGTCATTCGCATTCTATGTAAAGT
This sequence comes from Chrysotoxum bicinctum, assembly GCA_911387755.1. Lineage (NCBI taxonomy): Eukaryota > Metazoa > Arthropoda > Insecta > Diptera > Syrphidae > Chrysotoxum > Chrysotoxum bicinctum. The sequence goes on along the minus strand of OU426988.1, from coordinate 197,592,950 downwards.
TAACCGGAGAACTCATAGCTTCGATTTGTTTAGAAACCTAGAAATTTTTGGCTATAAAGCATCTATATTTTTACAAAGTTCTTAAAACATTTTTTGAAAATTCTGGCTATTCCGCCTCAAGACTATGAAATAGAATACAAACAAAGATTGAATTTATAACAATTGATCCCCATCAATTTAATTTCAAAAATAAATTGTTAATTTAATGGTGCATTCGTCTCTTACCATTTGGTAATTGAATGTTCCTAAATATTTTATATAATGAACTTAGGCTGGTTTTTGTTTTTATATTGAACTATTATTGTTTTATAAGAATATTAGCTTCAAGTTTGTTAAATGAAATAAAGTTGCTTGAAAAAAAAAATGCACTTATTTAATTTTAACACATTTCTTATTTAATATCTATTAAACAATCTTCTGGAATAAATTGAAGTAATGTTAATGTTGTTTAAATTAAACAAGTTTTTATGTTAAAACAATAACCCGAATTTGTTTAAACTTACTTAGTAAATGGGTTAACATTTTAAAAGAAAATAATCTTCTCGTTTGATTTAACAAAATTGAGATGGTTGAAATAACACATTTAATTCGTTATTTTAACTGACTAAAGATTGTTAAAACCGCATAACATTAATTAACCGAGTTGACTGCTGTAATTTTAACCGAGTGGTTTTGCAGCTTGGATATTTGCAGTATCATTTGTTTCATTTTACACAATAATCTTACTTTGTGTTTAATCGGTTTGAGTACAAGACAATTCCAAATAAAAGATTGTTTATGAAAGGCACCTTCACAAAAATGATTGGGTCTTCTTCCATGATTAACTTTCAAATGAAAAATTCGTTATGACTTACAGAATATCAATCTTCCTGAATTCACCATGCATACATATTCCCCTAATATAATTTGACCTAAGGGCACCAACAAAAACAAATTAAGACATTAAACTTCTCGCAATAAATCCATTTCTACATAACCGACATAACTTTAAGTTTATATGGCTTGGCTCGTATTTTGTTTAACTTCTTTATTAATTTTCAGTTTAATATGATGTGTTGGGGAATTTAAAGATTTTCTGTTTGATATCCACCTAAGTTCTGGGTCTGTTTGCATTCGCACCACATCCCACCCCTGCCCCCACTTCATATCATAATTTAAACTTTTCCACTCGAAGAAAGCACAAGTTCAAAACAAAATCATCAAAGAAATCTGCACAAACTTATTTAGATTGGTACCTATGTGAGTTTCTTGCAATAAAAGTGAAAACCCCCACAAAACACACTTTTTAAACTTCCCCCTTGTATAAAAATTGAGACAAGAACATATTTCCAATTAACTCCCCCGAGAGGAGAGAAAGTAACTTCGTCGTTTTCATCACAACATTCATGAGATAAATATATCTATCTACCTACAGCTAACAAGAGATACCTGGTTGCAATATGGAGGTGTCCCATAACTTTGTGTATCGCCGTCTGCCATCAAACTCCCCCTCCTTCTCCTCTTCCACCGGTAACTTGAAAGGCACATTTTTCAACATAAAAGAAGCGATCTTTTTGTGATGTTTATCTCGAAGTATTGCAGTGCTCATGCCGTATTCATGCGAAAGAGACAAGCTTAAGTGCGGCAAGATAGTCCAACTTAAAGCTGATTAGCATACCTACGCAAAATTCCAGTGTTCTCAAGATATCCGTTACAGTTGACGCGTGTTCGGCGTTCCTGGAATGGTCGCAGACAAACAAAAAAACAAAAACCACAACTTTAAAACCGAAAGACTCTATTTAAGGATATTACTGTGGCACTTTCCTTATCGCCTTCTGTCAATGGGACTGAAGTATGTATCTCCAGATAGCCCACGGTAGATGCTAATTACTCGGTAGTTCTTGCTTCTCAGAAACCGGAGGTACCTATTGCGGACGGCGGCAGCGGCAGTGGTAAGTACTTAAATTTGACGACCGCGTCGACGCACACTTCCCTTGTGGCAATGGATTTGCTGGGAGATCGAGACCCAAAGAGTAAACTCAAAAGGAATTACCTAATCAAATAAGAACGTCGGAGGTACTTAACCTATACGTCTTCTGGTAGGCGCGCATGCGAACATTAAAAGAGCATTATCTCGGCTGCGTTCGTTTTCATATAATTGCACGGGTTGAAGTCGGACGCTGAGCCTCAGTGCGACTGCGACTCAAGGTAAGGCATCTTGAAGGTCTTGTAGAACAAGATGTAACTTATTTTCGGTTGGTTGGTCGGGAAAAGCAGGGGTACCCTGTGTAAGAAAACCTTCCCACACGTGGTGCAGCATGTACATATTTGCTAGTGTAGAGTTGTATCTGTGGGCCAAAGTTCCATCAGCCACAGATTAATGTGCTATAAAGCAAATGAGAGAAGCGGAGGCTTTCTCGCAGTTTAAGATCGCTACATCGCGTGCAGATTTCAATTTTTCCCAAAGGTGATGGAGATGGATATTGGTTATACTAATTTCGAACGTTGTGAAACACTGTTTGCTCGTGTAGATGTCTGCTGGGTGGCCATTTGGACCATAATCTGTCAGAAGATGTAATTATTTTGTAAAAATGTACGTGATAATGATGGCAGATACTTTTGAGCTATTATTGCCATTATAAAGACTGAGATGCATCTGCGATGAATTATGTGAGTTATGGAACTTCTGCGGACGAAGTTAATTAAATCTTTTTTTACTCGGGTCACTTCTTAGGTTTTTGAGCAGGTTTGTTAGCGTAATTGTTAACCTTGTTTTTACTTGCGATATGTGTAGATACTATAAGGACAAGTTTTGCATTTTGAAAGAAAAAAAAAACGAACTAGAGATTTCGGTCAAAATTGACATTACGGTGATAGGGAAGATGAAAAAAAAATTGGTTGTCGCAATTCTGCTTGCCCCCTACAGCCCAAGACTTCTTGCTCGATTTTATTTAAACTAGGTTGATAAAAATTTTTTTAAATTTTAGATCAAAAGCAAGGCTATCTGGCGCACATTATTTTTTTAAAAATATTCAAGAAATTTCATATATTAAAGGCTAGCTAATGGTCAAAGTAATACTTCTAAAATGATTCACAAAGAAAAAATTTTGTTTTTAATTTTATCAAGAACGGTACAGCTGAATTTGAACAGTTTTTGAAGCATTAGGCTCCTGAAAATTTTGATCACACTGAATTAAACAAAATCACATCACATCTCACAGTCAAATGTCAAATGATGATTCCCATGCAAGGGCAGAAACAATTGATAGATATTTGAAATGTTCAATAATAGAAATTACTGTTGCAGCTAAAGTTATATCAAAAATAAAATCTAAGGCCATTGCTGTTGATGAAATACACCCCAATTTCGAAAGAATTGTTCTCCCCTACATATTTGATGTAATCACATTTACAATACAATTCTCACTACATCTGCATTACTATACTGCTAAACTTGTCAAAGGTCTTGGAAAAAATTGTAAAGTATCACATGGATGAAGAATATATTACATTAATTCATGGGTCTCCTGGATTTTTCGAAAGCCTATAGAAAACTTGTATCTAAGCTACGAACTTCGGCATCAAACTTCATTTGATCATATGTATATTTCTAGTAGAAAAAGGGATCGTCGTTATAGAAGAAGAAATATCTGACTTAATAGCAAAACAATATTGGTCCCGCATGGTTCTACTCGTATCACGTTTCACCGTACAGTACGAATGTTTTGGGTGGCAAAATAGAAAATCTTGATAAGATTTAGATTTTGACCAGCACACAGCCCTTTTACTTATTTCAGACCATTTTTGTTCAACCGTTGAACGACAATTTTTAACTTATGATATATGCAAGTTTTGCATTTGTAATACAAATCGAACCCGAGATTTTGATCAAAGTTGACATTACGAGAAAAGTGGGTCCGGTAATTCCGTCTGTCTTTCTGTAGACTACACTGAAAAAATTTTTGTACATTCTTTTTATGAATGGCGATCATTCAGCCAAAATCATTAATTTTTAAAGAATATTCATATCAATAATGCACGAATTCATAAAAATTAATTTTTGTTTTATGACCAAGTCATGATTTTTATGAAAAACCATTCATAAAATCCAAAGCAATAGAATTGTTGTTGGAAAATCAGATTATGATATTTTACATTTAAAATATGAACAGTTCATACAAATTTTATTGTAAAGTTTTATGAAAAATTTCTTAAAATGCTTGAAACTGTTCTTTTATTGTAGGAACAAAGTGACTTATTATATGAAACCACATTCATCAACATGAGCAACTGAAATTTTATGAAAAATTACTTTAAATTCTTGAAACTATACATTTTTTACATGCAAAATATTATTCAATGCATGAAACCACACTCATTAACATTTTTTTTGTTGCGAATTCTAAGTAGGAAACTTTACATTTAAAATATGAACAATTCATACACAATTTAATATGAAGCTGTATGAAAGATTACTTAAAATGTATGTAACTTTTCATTTGTTACATGCAACATATTATTCAATGACTGAAACCATATTTATAAGCATGAGTATCTAACAGACATCTTTGATGCATGCAAAAGTAGGTGGACTAACATTTTCAAGAAAATGTTTGACAAATATGGCTAGATGAATAATCGACGGATTGTGCACACAGAGAAAAAATCAGTAAAATCTACGAAAAACTGTAGTAAAATTTACGATAAAAGCAGTAAAATCCGAACCTACTACACACGTCGTTAAATTCACTACAAGATGTAATAAAAATAAGATTTGCAATGATAGTAAAATTCACTACTGAAACAGTAAAATATGCTGTCCATTGTACTAAAAGTTTCCTACATTAGCACTAAAATCTATTGTAGTTGTAGTAAATTTTATTACATAAACAGTGAAATATATTGCAGTTGTTCTAAACAGTAGTAATAAAATACACTACTGACGCAATGAAATCTATTACAGCTAAAGTAAAATCTACTACAATAGTAGTTAAATTTATTACATTAAAAAATTAAATTAATTGCAGTTGTAGTAAAATGTACTACAGCCGTAGTAAAATGTATTACATGGAACAGTGAAATCTATTGCATTTGTAGTAAAATGTACTACAGTCGTAGTAAAAATCATTGCATGGAAGAGTAAAACCTATTAGAGTTGTAGTAAAATTCAGTACATGGAACAGTGAAATCTATTGCAGTTGCAGTAAAGTCTACCACAGTGGTAGTAAAATTCATTTCATGGAAAAGTAAAATCCATTGCAGTTGTAGTAAAATCTACTACAGCCGTAGTAAAATTCATTGCATGGAACAGTGAAATCTATTGCATTTATAGTAAAATATACTACAGCCGTAGTAAAAATCATTGCATGGAACAATAAAATCTATTGCATTTATAGTAAAATACACTACAGCCGTAGTAAAAATCATTGCATGGAACAATAAAATCTATTGCAGTTGTAGTAAAATTCATTGCAATTTCAATAAAATCTACTACAGCCGTATTAAAATTCATTACATGGAACAGTGAAATCTATTGCAGTTGTAGTAAAATATACAACAATGGTAGTAAATTTTATTACATAGAAGCAGTAAAATCTATTGCAGATGTAATAAAATGTATAACATAAAATAGTGGATTTTTAACTGCAGTTGTAGTAAATTTAACTACAACTGCAGTAAATTCTCCTCTATTTGATGTGATACATTTAACTACATCTGTAATAGATTTCATTGTTTCATGCAATAAATTTAACTTTAATCTGTAATACATTTTACTATATTATCTACTCGTATGTAATAAATTTCACTGTTTCATGCAATGGATTTGATTTTAATCTGTAATACAATTAAAAATGGTATATCTACCATGAGTTTTTCTACAGAGATCTATCAGTCCTATACAAACAGTAATGAATTAAATATTATGTAGATATGTAGGAATACTTACGTATCTAGGTACTTGTACAGAGATTTAGAGTAGGTACCGATTTTTTCTTATGTCAAAACCATTCTTCCTGAAATAAAATTCTCTTTTTTTTCATTTTTTAGTTGAATACTATATCTGAAATTACAAAGCAGGTATCATTTTGAATGTTCATATGTATTTTTATTTTTGATAAAAGTAATGACGATTAAAATCACTATAATATAAATTTTATACATTTTTAAATCTTAGTGCCATTCTACCATCAGAAAGATTATGTGGCAAAGCAGGATAATATTGAAATTCCGTTATTAATTTCAAACTTAAAATATTTGTATTATCTTTTATAATAAAAGCATTTATATTTACATCGTATTGAAACATATATTTAGTGGAAACAATTATTACACGTTTGTTGCTTATCACTATTTCAGATATTTTATAAATAAAGTTACTTTGCTTATGAAACAAAAAAAAACCGGAAGTGTATGGTGTTCCCATAAATTGTATGTATACATTTTTACTTTTTAAAATTTTAATCTTAATGTCTTTTTCATTTAAATAAAAAAAGTTAGCTAGTTTTAAAGACAACTTCATTCCAACGGAGTAGCATAAATTTTTCCTAGATGTTATGCTCTGAGCATATTGTTTTAATTCTTTGTGTTTGCCTTCATTTCGCATACTCCAAATCATTTTTAAGGGTCCAACCCTTTCAATAACAGTGGGATAGTGGGTCAAAAAATGTGCTTTCGGCTTAAGAGTTTCATTAAACAATTCTCTGTAAGTTTTATTATGATCAGCTACTCGAGATTTCAATTCTTCTAAATCATTTTTATTAAATGAAGTACATAAACATAGATCTACAAGTTTTTGAAGATTTAAAAAAAAAAGCCAGCATTTATCGTCCTTAGGAACAAAATCCCAAACCATTAAGGAAAAAAAATGTACAAAGCAATGGCTTTCACTAGCTTGCATATTCAAATTTTTGTTTTGCAAAGCGTCAAGTTTTATAGGAAGGGAATAGTTTTTCGAGTCTATGCTTCCATAATCAAAAAGCTGTTTTCTGTCATTCAAATTTTCGAGAGAAAAATATTTCTTTGTTTTAATGAAATATAAAATAATAGCACACATATCATTTTTCAAAACTCCCTCGAAAAGATCATGCATGATATCAACTGACACGTTAACAACCGCATGAAAAGACGGAAGTCTATTGAAAACACATACTTCCGATATTCCAGTGTGTTTTGGGTCATTAAGTAAAAGATCTAAATCATAATTTGAAACCGTTCTTAAACTGCTCTTTAATTCATAACTAAGATTTTGTGTTTCTGCTTTAGAAGCCTTACAGATTCGACAAAAATGCAGAGCCGAAAACAACGATCTGAAGCCCAGAATCTTATTTAGTCCAAGATTATCACCAGTAACTAAGCCTAAAACAAAATAAATTTTTTTTTCCACACCTTCCGTCTGAATCATTATGCCATTCAGTTCTAAATCTAATAAAATTTTTAGAAGATTATGAAGAACATCGAGGCGCTCATACTTTTTAAAATACTCGGCTTTTATTAGCATAGCAGGCAAAATGTTGGTCAAAGAAGAACGTTTATGCTCTGGTAAAGTTGGGAAGTTTATGTAGAATGCGGAAATTGAATTCACTCCGGAGTGCGAGCCTAACACATTATCTGGATCAAAGTCATCATTATAAAGAAAATATGGGATAACTGTTTTGTTTTCGTTTGAAAATCTTGAATGAATTTCTCGCCAAACAGAACCACACACAAAATTTTTTATATCATCGGAATGCGCCATAAGATCTTCCATTTCTTTCAAAGTTTTTTTAAGCAAATTTTCAGTTTCAAAAAATTTTTTAATTACAAAAGGAATAGATAGAATAGTTCCTTTTATTTCCTTGTATTTTAAAATTGGTTTACCCCGTTCAATTGTATTTTGAATTTCAGATGAAACTGTACTATTGATTGGTAATTCGAGTAATTTTTTTTTTGACAAATGGCTTATAAGCTTATGTTCAGTCTCTATTTTAGAAAAAGCTGTATCACAAAATTGACTTATTTTTTGTATTGCTAAGCTCGAATCGCTCAATTCAATAACGCATTTAATAGGGTCAAGTAAAAGATTTTTAATTTCTGTCACAACTTTGAATACTAAATTTCTTGGAACGGAATTGTGGTTCATCAACTTTAAAACAAATCTTAAGGCACATTCTGAGAGGTCGACATCCTTTTTATTGATAAACGATTCTTCAAAATTTTCAATAGACTTTTGATCAGCAAGTAATGAAGTCTCTGATTTTTGAGATGAAAGCGTTGAATTTAAGCCTAAGTCTTGATTCAAATTGTTTACATTTTCCGCAGGGAGGTGAGTGGTAGAATGTTTGGTATTGGTAGAGGTGTTGGAATTGCTATTTAAATCAAAATGTACTTTCTTTAAATGCCGTTTTAAGACAAAAAGATTGGAAAATGCCTGAGGACAATCCCCTTGTTTACAATATATTTCTTTTTCATATTTATGCTTGCATTTTAAATGTGAATAGTAATCATCTAAATTTAGAAAAATTAATTCACAAGCAAAGCAACTGAACATTATTGAGTATAGTTAATATATAATCCAAAAGTTTAATATATTATATATGTGAATAGTATATACAATAAAATACTTCACAATATAAAATAAAGTGTATCAGCCCTTGATTTGGTTTTTTTTTGTTTAACCTAAAAATTTGTTATGTTTATTTTAATTTATTAAGTTTATTAGCGAAAGCACTAATAAACGTTTAAAAGGATGTTACAAAAGTCTTAAGAATCTAAGTCGTATCAAGTTTATCAGCTTGATCCGAACTAGAAAATTTTTAAAAGGGATGTTAAAAAAGTCTAAAGATGCTAAGTCAGAATCCAGTTTATCAGCTTGATCTGCCAAAACACTAATAAACTGTTTTAAAGGATGTTAAAGAAGTCTTAAGGAGCTAAGTCGTTTCAAGTTTATCAGCTTGATCCGAACTAAGAAACTGTGAAAAAGGATGTTAAAAAAGTCTTAAGTAGCGAAGTCAGAATCAAGTTTATCAGCTTGATCTGCCAAAACACTAATAAACCGTTTTAAAGGATGTTAAAGAAGGAGCTAAGTCGTTTCAAGTTTATCAGCTTGATCCGAACTAAGAAACTGTGAAAAAGGATGTTAAAAAAGTCTTAAGTAGCGAAGTCAGAATCAAGTTTATCAGCTTGATCTGCCAAAACACTAATAAACTGGTTTAAAAGATGTTAAAAAAGTCTTTAGAAACCTAGTCGTATCAAGATATCAAGCAATTAGATAAGGTTTATAAGGACGTCTTACAATTTGTGTTTTTTGTAAAAAAAAACTTAATTTTGTTTATCTCTTAACTCATTAATCAGAGCTGTTGTTGCAGAGCTAGGAGGAGTTGAATTAAGATCATAAAAGAAGTTTTCTAAAAACAACCACACATTTTGGCTTTGAAGTGGATACTTAAGATTAAATACATATATTAATTTAAAAGCCGAATCAAGAGCCGATAAAAAGCTTTCTGTTTTATGGAATATGTTATCTGATATTACATAATATAATTTTTCACTTGCCACTACCATTGGTTGAATGTTGAAATGAAAGCCCTTGTACGATTCTTTTATGTGTTGGTATTTAACCAGGATATCTGCCTGGTTTTCGGCTTCTAATATAGTGCTATTGATAGAGTCCTGGATTGAAGCGTGCCACTTTTTCCCACTTTGAAGTGAAATTTTTTGAAATGGAGGCAATTTATAATGGATGAGCTTGTAGGTTAATAAGTTTTTATAATCTGTAAAGAAATGAATTTGTATATGTTAGTATAAGTGAAAAATGGTGAAATGTAATTATAATTGTAGACAAAAATGTATGCTTTTTAAGTTATTTAAACAAGTCAGAATCAAGTTTAGTTATTTTTTTTAATTACCTTGACTACTATCAATAGCATTTATTTGCTCGAGTATCTGCTTAACAGGTTTGCTTGCACTTTCCAATTGATCCTCGACACTTTGCAAGAAGGTTCTTTGAAAGCTATCCCATTTCTTTTTCAAGCAAACTGATTTTTCTTCACCGAAAAGCAAAATAAAGTCTAAATCGATCTATAAGAATAATTAATATGAATAACATTACCAAAATGGCAAAAAAAAAAAGGAAATACCAAATGAAGGCCGATAGATTGCGTGAAAAGTGGCCAGTCATTAAAAATATCCTCTGCGGTCTTTTCTAAAATTTCTGCCCTCCTGATATGAAAGCAGCTTTTCCATTTAATAACTACCAACTCTATTGGTTGTGAATTGTATTTCAGCCAATCCTTCTCATTTAAATCTAAGGAATTAAAATAAAAATAAGTTTTTGTGCATATTATGGATGACTTTAGATCACTTAAACTTAGGACACTAAATACATTTTTCGTATTATAAAAAAAACTGTTTTCAGTTGAGTTAATTAAACATTTTGGTTAAATAAAATTAACAACAGTGGAAATCAGCTTTGGTTTTTTTTTGTAAATTGGAAAAAAATTAAATCCCTCAATTTAACACGTATTATATAAACTACCCAAAACCAAATGTTTAGTCATTTACAAAAATATCCTTGATTACAGCTATTTCCCTAACTTGTTTCTCGGCGATCAACAGTTGGAATATGTCGAAAAGGCAAAAAACCTAGGTGTGCTTTTCAATCATACCCTTACATGGGAAGATCATATCCAAACAGTTATCGGAAAGGTATATGGATCTTTACAAAGTCTCTTTTTATCAAAGCAATTTACTCCTCAGCATATTCGTCTAAGCTTAGCGAAAACATTAATTTCTCCAATTATAACTTATGGATGCCAAGTTGTAAGTACTCATAATTCAGAATCGAAAAGAAACTTAATAGTAGCGTTCAATAATGTTGTTCGTTACGTATACAATCTAAGGCGGTATGACCATGTTTCAAGCTACACAAACAACATTACTGGCTGTAGTCTTTACGCATATTTCAAGTATTTTACCATAAAAACACTGAATAAAATTCTAATTAGTAAAGAACCATCATACCTCTATGAAAAAATACAATTTACAAACTCGTCTCGGTCCTTTTTGTTTATACAACCGAGATTTACTTGTAGGAACTCGGAACGTCAATTTTTTGTTAATGTTGTCAGGCAGTGGAACAGTTTACCATAATGACATGAGAAGAATTCGTTGCACTTCGCAGTTTGATGCGGCCTTATTCAGATACTTGGTGGAAAATTAAGGAAAGTTTAAAAAAAAGTTAAAATTATAAATTGAATTAAACTTCATCAAATCAAAATTCATTCAGTTTCTTGGTTTGTCATTAAATTTTTATTTTTAATTAATCTGTAAAACTGCAATTTAATCTAAAGTAACTAGCCTCTAAATTAACTTTTACTAAAATTTTATAGGCGCAAGCCCAATGTAAAAGATTCAATCGAATAAATAAATGAAAATGAAACTTAAGTGTTTTTCAGCTTATAACTTGTAATTGCACTTCGTTCAATTGGAGAAGGAACCATTTTAATTTTATTACTCATTTTACAGGAATATGATAAGAATCATGATTAATGGATTTGAAATTTGTTAATTTGTTAATTTATTAATTTGTTAATTTGTAAGTAAAAATGGCGAATAGATTGCAAGTAGCTCAATTGAAACTTTACTTTGCTTAAATCCTTTTCAAAGATTTGGAAAACAATTTTTTACATTTTAATTTTTTTATTAGGTTTCCACCAATAAATATAGCATTGAATTGTATAATTATAAAATAACTTATTTAGGTATATTATGTAATAGTATGTTTATCTTACTTTGGGAGTTATCTGCCAGCGGTGAACATGATGGCGATGAAGGTGATGATGAAGATGAATTGTCAGACATTAAAAAAACATGATGTTTTGAGCGCCTTGATAAAACTTCTCTTTTTCTTAGGGCTTTAATTTTATTGTTATAAGCTGAATACAGCTGACCTCTAGCTCTACCACCAGTTCCACTAGGCACGAAATAAGAAGTCTATAAGAAATTTTCGTTAGTTAACTATTTTTGTCCATTCAATTTAATTTAATTTAATTTAATTTTTAATGTATTTAATAAAAGACCTTGGATTCAAACGGAAAAAGTTTAATGATTTGTTCCGTTAATGAGTTTATTTCTTTTGTTCCGAGTAAAATCTCGTTAAATAGAGCAAAGTCTACTATTAAATAAATGAGATCTTTTCTGTCTGAAGAATTGAACGCCGTTTTTTTGGATAGCAACAATTTCCCTCTGGAGTTTGATTTTAATATCTGTTGAACGTTCTATTGAAAAAAAAAACATTCATACATTAATAAACAAGTATATGTATGTATGGTATAATAATAACGAAGATGATGATCACTTCTGTTAAGGTAGAGCGATTGAGGTAACTTACTTTAATTGAATTATGTATAATATAGCTTGAATAAAATCAATTGGCCAACGGTCGCCTGCGCAGAGAAAGGATTCAAGAAAACAAAAATTGTGCGCAATTTAATGAGTGAAGGTCCTATTTCCTAAATTGTACAATGCGTAACTCAACTTTATTTTTCTTTTAAATTAAAATGCTATTGCATGTAGGTACTATTTGTTTTAATTTTTTTTTATTATAGAGTTGATAAATTTTGACACGCTTATTATAATAAAAAAAACCAACATAATGTAATTTTATTTCATGTCTATGAATAGATGCGAAATCCAACAACAATATAAAAGGGATCCCTACTGCCTGTGTGGGGTTTTTAAGTATATCTACTATCTGGTTTATTATCCGCAGTCTGACAGTTGTAGCTTGTAGGCAAATTTAAATTGCTGCTAGAATTCACATCTTTATATAAGTCAGTATCTTTGTTTCAAAATTAAAGAGATGAGCTGAGAAATTTAAAGAGAGCTGCGCAGTGAAAACGCCAAGTGAATGGGTTCGCGCTTACAATATACATCTTATACTGTGTGAATTGATGACAGTTAACTAATGTAAGTCTCAAATTATTGTAAGATCTTCACATACGTTTTAGTCTGATGACTAAAATTAAGACAATAATAGTTTAAAATATCGAACCAAGTGGAAACCTACATATTTTTTTAAAACGTTGCACATCATTAAATATTCATTTGTGACCAAATTTTAAATAATAATTTAAACGTTCAATTAACAGTCAGAGGAATAAAGTTTCGTATGAAGAAATTATTTTTGTTCGTGTAATAGACTTATAGGTAAGTATAGTTATAAAGACAGCAGCTGTCGATTTCTATTATCGATAACTTTTTACATTAATCAAAATTTTAGGTCTGGTGAAAAGTTAAAAAAATGTAATTACAAATAAAATAAGGACCTCCATTTTCATTATTTCAATGGTATTATGACTCACCATATGTTGTACTTCTTGGTTGAAACTATTTTCGGAATCAGATCGTAAATTTTTGGGAAATGCTTCCATAATGTCGCTTGATACAGATACAGCACTACTTGAACACCCACTAAGATTTTCAGATATTGAAGTTAAGGGTAAGCTCTAAAAAGTTATTAAACATCGTGGCTTGAGCTCTATGTATTATAAAATGAACTTCCTCTTTTTACAGACATCTTACCTTTAAAGATCTCCATTCAGTTAACCTTGCCTTAAACTTGATCCGCAATCCCATCATTTCTAGAGGAATTAAATTGTCTATGTCAGAAACTGTTATGTGTTCCAAGCAATCTGAATCAATTTTTTTTTCTAAAACACTGATATTAAACAATTTTAAGGGAAAAATTAAACTAATTATGATTTACCATTAAACAATTCACAGAGCTCCGAAAGTCCCCATCGCTTCAATATATCGCCAATTGCTTCATCTTGCAACTTATATGATAAAACATATTCTACAGCGACTGAGTGTTTGCTTGATATTTGCTGATTGAAATCTAAGTTTTCATTTGTGTCACCCAAATCAACCTCACTTGAGTCTTCTAAGACTTCTTCAATTAGATCACCCTCTGAATGTTGGCTTCCTTTAAGTTCAGGGTCAGACATTTTACGTATCTACATAAAGACAATAGAAAATATCTTTTTTGTTTTTCTCATTACATATTTTGAGTAAAGGATTTTAAAGCTTATTTTAACAGGATCAAGTGCTGATTCCAAAAAGGTATCAACCATCGCTGTACGACTTACCGTTGGTCAGGTACATCCCAAAACCTTTTTCAATTTTCTTAATTTCTGCCATCATGAAGAAAAAGGGGTGTATCTGACCAACCGTAAGCCGTACAGCTATGGTTGATACCTTTTTGGAATCAGCAATTGATGCCTGAACAACGAGCATCAGAATTTGTTAAAAAAGAATCACCATTCAAAAAAAATTAACTTTTGGAACTCGCACATTGGAACCTGAATGTGTATTTTAAAAGCGTTTTTTCTCATTACACATTTGGAGTAAAAGATTTTAATGCTTATTTTAACAGGATCAAGTGCTGATTCCAAAAAGGTATCAACCATCGCTGTACGACTTACCGTTGGTCAGGTACATCCCAAAACCTTTTTCAATTTTCTTAATTTCTGCCATCATGAAGAAAAAGGGGTGTATCTGACCAACCGTAAGCCGTACAGCTATGGTTGATACCTTTTTGGAATCAGCAATTGATGCCTGAACAACGAGCATCAGAATTTGTTAAAAAAGAATCACCATTCAAAAAAAATTAACTTTTGGAACTCGCACATTGGAACCTGAATGTGTATTTTAAAAGCGTTTTTTCTCATTACACATTTGGAGTAAAAGATTTTAATGCTTATTTTAACAGGATCAATTGCTGATTCCAAAAAGGTATCAACCATCGCTGTACGACTTACCGTTGGTCAGGTACATCCCAAAACCTTTTTCAATTTTCTTAATTTCTGCCATCATGAAGAAAAAGGGGTGTATCTGACCAACCGTAAGCCGTACAGCTATGGTTGATACCTTTTTGGAATCAGCAATTGATGCCTGAACAACGAGCATCAGAATTTGTTAAAAAAGAATCACCATTCAAAAAAAATTAACTTTTGGAACTCGCACATTGGAACCTGAATGTGTATTTTAAAAGCGTTTTTTCTCATTACACATTTGGAGTAAAAGATTTTAATGCTTATTTTAACAGGATCAAGTGCTGATTCCAAAAAGGTATCAACCATCGCTGTACGACTTACCGTTGGTCAGGTACATCCCAAAACCTTTTTCAATTTTCTTAATTTCTGCCATCATGAAGAAAAATCAAAAACGTTTTGGGGTGTATCTGACCAACCGTAAGCCGTACAGCTATGGTTGATACCTTTTTGGAATCAGCAATTGATGCCTGAACAACGAGCATCAGAATTTGTTAAAAAAGAATCACCATTCAAAAAAAATTAACTTTTGGAACTCGCACATTGGAACCTGAATGTGTATTTTAAGAGCGTTTTTTCTCATTACACATTTGGAGTAAAAGATTTTAATGCTTATTTTAACAGGATCAAGTGCTGATTCCAAAAAGGTATCAACCATCGCTGTACGACTTACCGTTGGTCAGGTACATCCCAAAACCTTTTTCAATTTTCTTAATTTCTGCCATCATGAAGACAAATCAAAAACGTTTTGGAGTGTATCTGACCAACCGTAAGCCGTACAACGATGGTTGATACCTTTTTGGAATCAGCAATTGATGCTTAAAAACGAGCATAAGAATTTGCTTAAAAAGAATCACCATTTAAAAAAAATTTACTTTTGGAACTCACCTATTGGACTGCTAATTCCGGAAAATTTCTTGATGATTTATAACTTGCGTTATGAAAATGTTTTTTTTTTGCTTTTTTTCACTTTTTTTTCACTTTTTTCACTTTTTTTTACTTTTTTTGATAGGTAAATTAAATACCGATGCCGAGATAATGTTAAAACTTAAAAACGCACCGCGCCACGCCGAAATCTGAGACGAATGAAATACATAGAACTCCATTTTGAATTTAGTCTGTGGAATGGTTGCCAGTGCTGTCGTCTCATAAAGCTGCTTATACACTTCGCAGTAGCTACTCATTTGTAGTATAGTGGAGTGATAATAAAGAGATTTTTTTTGCAAAAGATATTTATTTCTTTAGAATTTATTTACAATAAGGTACTTTTAAGACGACACTTGTGTCCATGCCAGGAAAATAACAATTCTCTTGCTAAAAATTTTCCGTGAGGTGGAATTAATTTTTGTGGCATAAAAACCAGTTAACAGTGTTCACATAAGTGTATGATGGTTCACTTTAACTTCAAGTGTGGCATAAAAAGTCCTGAACTAAGGAACACAAAATTATGAGAATATATACGTCATTGGTGAAGAAACATTCGATCTTATTTATGAACGTAGTAGTACATTGGACAACCATCCAAGTTACAGATAAACATTTTTAGTTGGTGTTTTAAAAGTTATCTTACTTAGACTCGGTTGTCTAAGCCTTGGGTAATGTAACATTTTATTTAATCAAATAAAATATATTATTTCCAAATATTTCGGGCTGTCAAGATGCTATCTAAATATATTCAAAAATCTAATAAATATGTCTGACTGCCAAAAAAAAAGGGCTAACAAGCAGATTTTAGAGCATATATTTCTTAATGGGTTAATCAATTTTTTTGATAAACTTTACCAAACGTCATTGTGACTTTTAGAAGAAAAAAAAATTAAAATATTTTTGTGTTTGTTAAAAAAAAACATAAACTACCATTTTTTGAGAAGTTTTATTCAGTTGATATTTAGTTGTTTGAAATTATATACTATATTATAAAAAATTCTATAACATAACGAAAATTTCAGTGGAAGAATAAATATATAGTATGAGATATAGGTATTCTATTCTTATATCATAATGATTATTATGAGTGTTATTATTATAACCAGATGTACACAAAAATTAAATAAATTTTTAAAACAAAAGCTTTAAACAAAAGCGTAAAAGTATAAAAGGCAAATTACAAGGCATGGGTAGTAGACACAAGAGTATATTTGCAAAAAAGGCAGCTAAATGATGTACGAGTAGTTCATTCGTAATTAATTTTACAAAATCAGGTAGTAAATTTCACCACACTAAAAGTGAGTTTTATTGTATTTGTAATAAATTTCACTGTATTTGTAGTAAATTTAATAAAAGTGTTTTCAAAAAAGGCGGGTAAATAAAATACTCCATTCGCAATGAATTTTATAAAATCACGTAGTAAATTTTACCTTACTATTGGTAAATTTCATTATTTCTATGGTAAATTCCACTGCATTTGCAGTAATTGCCACAAGACTACATGCAAATAGAATTAATAATGAAGGAGATAATTTTCACGCGTTAATGATTACAAAAGCTCTTCATTTTCTTTACACAAAAATATGTTCATTAGCTTTTGTTGAAATTATATTTTTTTTATTTTTGGTATTTAAGTTAAAATTTAGGAATAAATGTAAATTCTTATTTTTATTTTTTTACAAGCCCCTGTTAAAATAGTTTAGGAAGAAGCCTTTCTCGATAAAATATTTAAAAAACAATATAGAACAATATTTAACAGAATTGGTGTTGCGAAAATATTATCCCAATTGTTAATGATTTTACAGGAAAAAAATAATCAATGTATTCCCATCATTAAAAAATTTCTTTTATTACTTCTTTCTAGCTATTAATATTATTTTTAATATGCCAAACGATTTTTTGTTCTTAACAATTTGCCGTTCGAAACACCTCTTTATTCCCGATTATAATGGGTTTAATTACAATCGGGTTTGAATATCAACCATTTACCTAACCTGGGAAATATTTGATCTCTAATTTGTATTTTACGTTTCTGAAATTATTTGATGTTGTTTCTGATTTTTTTTTCGAAAACGCCAAGAAAAACCTCAGTAATGGTTCTACCAAACAAATGCGAAACATTCGGAACGATGACGAAATTTTCTGCTGTTAATATATTTTACACGCTTAACCACTCGTGTTAGTGTTGCTTATCCCATTTATCGGACGTAAATATATTTCACGTCATTCCAAATACCTTGCGTCTTTGGTTTGGGAGATCATTAATACTAATAATGACACCCTCGAAACTTACAAAAACGACCTCTCTGGACCTCATTTTGAGCACTATTATTCTTTGTTCTTTTCGTAAATTTCACTAAACAGATAGTAAAATGCACTGCATGTGTAGTAAATTTCATTATTCGTATAGTAAAATCCACTGCATTTGTAGTAATTATTATTATTATTAGTAATAAATTAGACTGCAAGAGTATTTGCAAAAAAAAGTGGGTGAATGATATATTGCATTCGTTATAATATATATTTTTTATATATATATTTTACCACACTAATGGTAAATTTTATTGTATGTGTGGGGAATTGTACTGTATTTGTAGTAAATACAATAAAAGTGTTTTTAAAAAGGCGGGCAAGGAGATACTGCATTTGTAATAAATTTTATAAAATCATGTAGTAAATTTGACTACACATTAGTAGTGAATTTTATTGTATGTGTAGTGAATTTCACTGTATTCGTAGTAAATAGAATAAAAGTATTTTCAAAAAGGGCGGGCAAAGAGTTACTGCATTTGTAATAAATTTTACAAAATCAAGTAGTAAATTTCACCACAACAAAGTAGTGAATTTTATTGTATGTGTAGTGAATTTCACTGTATTCGTAGTAAATAGAATAAAAGTATTTTCAAAAAGAGCGGGCAAGGAGTTACTGCATTTGTAATAAATTTTACAAAATCACGTAGTAAATTTCACCACAACAGAGTAGTGAATTTCATTGTATGTGTAGTGAATTTCACTGTATTAGTAGTAGATACAATAAAAGTGTTTTCAAAAAAGGAGGAAAAAGAGATACTGCACTCGTAATAAATTTTACAAAATCAGGAAGTGAATTTCACCACACCAAGGAAGCGAATTATATTGTATGTGTAGTTAATTTCACTGTATTTGTACTAAATATAATAGTAGTAAATTTTACAAAATCAGGTAGTAAAATTCATCACACTTGTAGTAAATTAAATTGTATGTGTAGTGAATTTGACTGTTTTTGTACTAAACACAATAGTAATGAATTTTACAAAAGCTTGTGGTAAATTTTACTGCGATATTGTAGTGATTTTGATTGCATGTATAGTGAATTTCACTATACTTGTGCTAAATACAATAGCAATAAATTTTACAAAAACACGTAGTAAATTTGACTACGCCTAAGTAGTGAATTTTATTATATGTGAAGTGAACTTCAATGTATTCGTAGTATATACAATAAAAGTGTGATTTTACAAAATCATGATAGTAAATTTCATTACATTCATAGTAAATTTTACTTTTTTTGACGTAAATTAGACTGCATTTGTAGTCCTATCAGTGTAGTAAATTTCATTACAATTGCAATAATTTTCGCTGAAAATTTCTGTAAAATCACAGTAAATTTTACTACGAGCGCTACATTTTCGTAGATTTTGTTATGAATTTTATTACGAGTACTACTTTTTCATAGTTTTTGTTGTAGATTTCACTACAAGTGCCTTTTGTAAAATTTACTGCACGTTTTTGTAAATTATATTGCGTGAATTTCTCTGTGTGTGAATTACCGTCCGCATTCATCAAACATGTTGTTAAACATCACTTCCTTCATTTGTGAATGTAATACTATTAATTATTAAATGCGTATTAGAAAATATTAACTTTAATAAAGACATAATATAATTATTTAAAAAGAAAACCTATTTAATGCGGCTATGAAAGTGCCGTTATAGAAATCTGGTGTTTTAAGAACTAATTTATACAAAATAAGATTAATTTCATATTTTGCATGACTAACACTTCAATTTTAGGTACAGTTTGATTTTACTCACTATTGTGAAAGAATTTATTCCTGAATCGTAGGAATTTTTTCATAAACTGCAAGCTCATTACTTGCAATTTATGGAATATTTCTTTAAAGTGCAAAATATTACAGTTATACACCTATGGCTGTAGTCTGGTGTTTTAAGAACTTATTCATAAAAAAAGGAACATTTTCATGTTTTGTATGACTGACTCTTTAATAGTAGGAATTAAGTCAGAAACTTTGCAGTTACTTCATGCAATGTACTTGTAATATCATATCAAGAGTTCATTTCTTGTTTGATTTTACCAGTGTTAAAACGTGATTTTACAAAGTTCCCAAAAAGTTTTCTTTTCTAAGTTTATTTTAAAAATATGTACAAATTTTTCAAAGTGTTGCGCATTGTGGACGACGTTAAATTTATTCAACTACTTGATTTATAAAATTTGTAAGTATTTAATCTATAGGTAGCGAATATTTTTCATAAATTTGTTATATAATATTATTTAATTTTTCTAGATAAAAATGAATTTTGGTGTGTTGTTTGGAAATCGCCCATGGATTGTCAGCAGATGGACAAATCAAGCCATCCGACTTCATTAATTTTTTCTACAAGTAAAACATTTAAGGGACAAGGAGATGAGGGCAATGCTGAAAAAAATAGATGAAGCAGATGTCAAAGTGGTAATTTTATTTTTCTTAGTTTATACATAATATTTATTTCAAAACACATTAAACGTTAACATTAAACCTATCATTTTTGATTGCCAAAATTGCTTTTGTTTTAATGATTACTTTAAGAAAACCACGTTTAATATCCTTGATTAATTGACTTTGTATATTTATTTTTGTTTTAGATAATGCTGCAGTGAAATTAATGTGGTGTCTGGGTAGAATTTTTCACGAAATGTTTTTCGACTGTCGGACACCCTGTATATTTTATTTATATGTGTTGTACGCAAGAATTTGATATTCAAAAATATATTCAATAAATAAATTGTTCTATTTTTAAATATTTTTCTTTTCTTTTCTTTTCTTTTCTTTTCTTTTCTTTTCTTTTCTTTTCTTTAAGTTTTCAGGTATACCTTTTTCTTGAAAATAATTTGTCATCGGGGCTTTTGTATTTCAGGTGGACGTGCACGTATAATTATTTTTTCTTAACACGAATTGAAATCATTGGAAAAAAAAGAAAAAATAGCTTAGGTTCCATAATTTCTTACATAAAACTAATGAAAAGATTCATACTAATATAAGAAAAGTTGCATTAAATTAATGATTGTTTCATTATTAAAAAAGAAACTTTTCTTACAATTATTGCAAGCAAATGATTAAAATCATTAAAAATAAAACTATCATTCATTTAATCAATGAAAAACGTCATACATCTTAGGAAACTTTTCCTAGAACAAGTGTCAGAGTTTTTAAACTAATGAATAAAATCATTTAACACACAGACCGATTTCATAAAATTAATGAAAAACATCATGAATTCCATGAATTTTTACATACATTGTCTGAAATTGCTCACACTTTTTAAGAACAATAAACACGATTTTCATGATTTTTTACATTAAAACAGCGGATCTGTTCCTTCAATTTATGTCAGGAGGTCATAAAATAAATGAAAAATATAGTACATTGAAAAACAAAATACATGAAATTAAAGCAAAAAATTATGAATTTCATGTTTACTTACTTACATCGAATGAAATAGTTCATAAATGTTTTGTGAATTATCGAGAGAATTTTTTAATGACTTCCAATCATTAATTTAATGCAGGGGTCAATAATTTTTAGAACCTTTTATAGTCGTAGGAACAAATTCATAAAACGTATGTTCAGGGTTTCTTTTTTTTAATGAACTCGATTCTTGGCCCGTTTTTAATGAAGTTTTTCTTTAAAAACATGCAGTTTTTCCTTCGAATCATGTACCTTTTTGGTACAGTGTATGTGTCTATATGCCTGTACTTGTGTATCTCGACCTTCAGCTTAACGGTTCATGCAATATACCCATTATGCAAAACGATATTTATCTCGAAAACTGCTTTGGTGATTTTGATAAAAAAATTCGGTGCTCTACAAGGTGGCGCAAAATTAATCACCCTATCGGAAGATGTTATAATTTTTACAAAAATGACGTCGTACGGCCATCATATTTAACATTTGTAAGCTAGACAGCTGCAGTATACAAACAGAAAGACAATGGAGCCCTATACTCCGCAAGAGCGTGGAACAATTATGTCAACTTTTTTGACAAATAATCGGTAAGTGGTGTTAGCGCATCCTGAACTTGGAGGTCGATTTCCTAATCGTGTAGCGCCAACGTTCGAACAGACTGGAACCACAGGAAACCTTGCAGGGCGTGGCCGCTAACGGACAGGTCATTTGGCCGAGAATATCGTGGCTGTTGCTGGCGATGTCACTGAAGACGATGAAACATCAACCAGACAGCGGACCACGTAATTGGACATCACCAGACCAACCCTACACCGAATTTTAGTAAAAGACTTACACGTCATGTTCCCGTACAAAGTGCAAATAGTACATCAGTTATTGCCTTCTGATCGTCCGTCGCGAAAACCATCATGAGCGACAAGGCACATTTCCACTTAAGCGGTAACGTCGGTAAGCAAAATCTTCGATTTTGGGCAATGAAAATCCGGCTCATTCACGAAAAGCTATTATATCCTCTCAAAGCCACTGTAGGGTGCGGCGGCGCGGCGCGCGTTCCATGGTTAACGATTTCTTACTGCCGGAATTGGATGAGTGGGGCTTGATAAACATGTGGTTTTAACTAGACGGTGCATCCACACATAGCACGATGAAGCATGTGTTTCCTGCTCGCGTTAATATCCCATTTTGGCATTTTGGCCATTTGGCATGGCCAGCAAGATCGTCCGATTTAAACATCACAGAGTCTTCTTTTTTGGGGCTACTTTAAGTCGTTCATACATTTCTAGAAATTAAAAGACAATTTTTTGCATTTGAACATTTTTTTCTAATTGAATCAATGATTTTATATTTACAAACAGTTTTCAAATTTCAAAGTTCTTTGACATATGTAAGAACATGTGATAAATAAATGTGATTTCTCAAGCAAATATGAATTCCGTCGCTCCTCAGTTCATTTTATTGTAAAATTGATTTCTAACAAACAATTTAAAACCCCGGCCAAAAGACAATGTTAAGATTATTAAATAATAAAAATAAATAAATAATAAAATATGCAAGAAAAAAAATTAAATCCTTGAACGGTTTAAAAAAATATAAGTTTATACATACATACATTTTTTAAAACACTTTCAATCAAATAGAAATTCAAAATAAAATTTGGAGATTTGTTTTCAGAAATCTAAAAAGAAAATTATTCTTTTTTGAGTTTCGATACAGTGTTTTTTTTATCTTTTAAGAAGTTTTTGCATAAAAAAATTTCATTTGAATCCGTTACGCCGATGATGAGAAAATATCTGTCAGTAATGTCTAAATTTCAAAACATTTTTTATTAATTTACATACAAAATTCTATCCAAGTTCTGGGTAATGTTTTCGAGAAAATACGATTTTAGAAAATCATTTTTTATCAATTGTAGGGTGAATATCGATATTTTTAGATAAATAAAAAAATTCCAACATCTTGTACAAAGTATACAAAAAATGTTATTTGTTAACTTTCAAGATAATCGAGAATGTGGCAGTAAGATAAAATGCACGACTGGGTCGCACTAACTTGTAAAAAACGAAGAATTTCAAAAAATGAATGATATTAGAGAAAAACAAACTGTTCGTAAGCATAAAATTCATTTTTAATAACTAAAGCAACTCTTTTAGTTGTTGGAGCTAAAACAGGATGCCATGTGATTCAAGCAAATATTGATTAATGCAGAAACAAAATTACAAGTCGTTGTAGTGGTTTCTTAAAAAAATAAGCTTTTATACAAAATTTTCAATACATTCTTAAAAAAATGTTGGTACGCCAACTTAAAGTTTTAATATTGTACGAATAAAAAATTCATTTCGAAAAAAAAATATTTATCCGTTTTTGAGGTATATTGACTTTTCTAAAAAAAAAATATTTTTTTTTTCAAAAATTAAAAAAATATTTGTTTTTAAAGTCTCGAAATATATATTATTTTTTTTTAAGTCTCGAAATGCAACGTTTTTCAAACTTTTTAAAAGCTTCTCTATAAGAAATTTCATTAAAATCCGATATGGCGATAATGAGAAATTCGAAAAAATGGTTCTATTGTAGGTACAGGTTTTATTAAATTATAGATCGTTCAAATTAAACGAAAGAATAAAAAAAATTCAAAATTCTCGGAACTGTTTTCGAGAAAAATAAGATTTTCGAAAACCATTTTTTAACATTTGTATGGTGGGTACCGTTATTTTTAGGTAAAATAAAAATTTGTTTCTGTCATCTTGTATTAAAAAACTTTTATTTCTCAAGTTTGTTAAAAATCAACCATGGGGTTTTTGTGAAATATTGGGTTTTAAAAAAAAAAATTTTTAATTTTTTTTTAAATTCAAAAAAAAAAACAAAATTCAAAAATTTGAATATTCAACCTTTTGGGAAGCTTCGACATAAAAAATGAATCCAAATCGTTTGTACGGCTTATGAGAAAATCAAAAACAAAAAAAATGTTCTATGGGGGGTACCAAAAATAACCATTTTCTGGAAAAAAATTTCAACTATTACCTAGCTTAAATTTTTAAAATTTGTTTCTTAAATCTGTACGACAGTTATTGAAAAAAAAAAATATTTATAAAATCTCGAAAAAAACGTATGACAGATACCGTTACTTTTTGGTCTTAAAAAAAAACATGTGGGGGGAAAATTTTAAAAACGATATCTACCAAGCTGAGTAAAAATCGGCCGAGCCGTTTAGGATGCAGTCAGACAGATAGAATTGCGAGACCCACTTTTTAAGTGTTCGCTATCATCGTAATGTCAACTTTGATCAAAATCTCGAGTTAGTTTTTTCTTACGAATG
This sequence comes from Chrysotoxum bicinctum, assembly GCA_911387755.1. NCBI lineage: Eukaryota > Metazoa > Arthropoda > Insecta > Diptera > Syrphidae > Chrysotoxum > Chrysotoxum bicinctum. The sequence goes on along the minus strand of OU426988.1, from coordinate 197,568,199 downwards.
CATAACTTGCCTTATAGTACCGATGAGTCGCAAGTATAAATAAGATTTTTTACATACCTACCTATACAAATTTAAAAAAATATTTTTAATACTATAGAAATTGAATTTCAATAGTTGACCTGTTTTTGAAAAATCGAAAAAAAATTAGAATTTCGTTATAAAAATTCCAAAAAAAAATATTTCTTTTTTGAGTTTTGATACAGTGTTTTTTTTTCCAACATTTAAAAAGTTTTTGTATGCAATATTTCATTTGAATCCGTTACGCGACGCCGATAATAAGGAAATCGAAAAAATGGTTCTCTGTCAGTAATGTCATAATTTCAAAATATTTTGTATTGAATTATAGATTTGGATTTATATAATTCTGTATATATGAATCCAAATTCTTGGTGATTTTTTCGAAACGAATACGATTTTCGAAAATCAGTTTTTAACAATTGTAGGCTGGATACCGTTATGTTTAGATAAATAAAAAAAATTCCAACATCTTGTACAAGGTATACAAAAGCTAATAATTGTTAAGTTTCAAGATAATCGAGAATGCGGCTTTCGAAGTTTTGAGTTAAAAAAAAAAAAAACAATTTCAAAATTTATTTGAAAATTTAAAAAAAAATGTTTGTTTTAATTTGAATACACAATATCCTTTCAAATCTTTAGGAGTCTTACCATAAAAAAATGAATCAAATCAGTTTTTCAGAAAATCAAAAACAAATTAAATGGTTCTATGGAAGGTACCATTGATAACCGTTTTTCGGAAATATTTTTTCAATCAATAATTAAGTTTGTGGTTTAAACATAACATTTTTTGTTAAAAAAAAAATATTTTCTAAGATTTCAAAGACAAATAATGTTATTGCAGGTACCGTTGTTTTTGGTTTTAAATAAAATAAAAGACCTGTCAGCGGAAAAATCTAAAAATGTTATTTACTAAAAGACACTCTTTTTTGGTCTTCCCTGTGGTCGATTTTGTTTTTTTTTTTAAATACATAACTTGCCACATGGTACCTTTTTGCAAGTAAAATGAACAGAAATCCGTAGATAGCTTATTCTGTTTATTTTTGGAAATAAGACCTTTCATTTGCGTGGGACTTATTGCGGCCCTAAAAACACCATATATTATTTACATCGAAATTTAGGTCTCATCTTCAAACAACAATAGATAGTGCACGAATTTACACAAGGTACTTTCAATATAAAAGCACCTTTATATGCATCTAGGTGAAGGAGTATTCTGTGTAATCAAATCCGAATACTGAAGTCTGATATCAGCCCACAATCCATGAGCTCATCGGATATAAGTGGCTGTGTCAGGCTACAAAACATCACTTGATCGTCTTACGTGTGTCGCCTATCAATAATTAATCTCTAAAGAGGCTACCACAATACTCTTGAAACTGTTTCAACAGGTTTCACTGCGATAACACTTTCAACTTTCTCAAATTTTCAAACCTTTTTGTCAGAAGTGCCTCCAAATTGCTAGATTGACAGAAAATGCCATTGCACTTAACAAGCATGGCGCTTGAAAATTATTTACTTGGGCTGAGTATCATTATTCGGAAGGCGGCTTCAGGTTGATTGCTTGGTGTCGGCACTCATCAAAGTGCCTAGATGCATTATGGTTGCATCTTATTGTCGTCGTCGTCGTGTCAAGTGAGAGAAGCACTAAATGAAAGTCTATATCTTGGCTCAAATCTTATGAAGCTATATTTGAAGAAGATACCAGCAGCGATGGAAGACTCCCACTTCACACTTATAGGTTATTTCTTATTGAAAAAAAAAAGATCAATAAATATAAGTCACAATTATTTACATAAATATCTTCTTGTTAGCCTGGTCTTACAGATAGGTGTTGATGTAACATAGTTCCCGTATGGTTTTATTTTTCCAACAAAATTATGACTTTCCGATGTTTGTCTAATACATTGTGTATTTGAATTCGGGCTATAAAAATGATGAAGTTTGAGTCCTACAGCTGTTGCTATTATGCAAAATAGCTGATGGTCTTATGATTGTGTGCATGATAATCAGAGGACAAGATATTTAAAGCTAATTGACTTTTGAAATAGCCACAAATTTTGTTTCTGAAGGAACGATATTAATCGACTTATCTAGGGAATTAATTTGAACTGAAGTTCGAAGAAAAAAGCTTAATGGACTCTTGAATCAGATGTGGTTATGAACGATTTATAGGTTTAAGTCTAATTTAAGATACTTAAGATACTGGGATACTTCCTGGTGTAGATGGACACGTAAACAATTTGGTCTATGAGTTTTTTGTATATAAAGTTCGCCCCGCAAAAAGCCATATAATAGTTTAAATGCATCGAAAAAGCCAACGTTTACACATATACATTTTTTTTATAAAGGGGTTTTGACTTTCCGCGAAAAGATAAACTTAAAATCTCATATTTCCTTAAAATAGTTAAACACAGTGCGAGCGTTTAGGAAATAGTGGGAGAATTCAGTAGGAGATATCGATGAACATTTATCTTAAGTGTCTGGACATTGAAATGGGATGGAGAAATACATTTGGGTAAGGAATTCCACATTCGTGTTATTCTAATATATAAAATGCACGACTGGGTCGCACGACCTTGCTCTTATGTAAAAGACTAAGAATTTCAAAAATGTAAGTTATTAGATAAAAACTGTTCATTAGCATAAAATTAATTTTTTAAATGACTAAATGACTACTTTAGTAGTTGGAGCTAAAAAACAGGATGACATGTGATTCAAGGAAATACTAGTTTTTATGCAAGAACAAAAGTTATACGTCGTTATAGTGGTTTCTTAAGAAAATAAGCTTTTATATACAAAATTTTTAAAACGCCAACAATTTTGGAACGCCAACTTAAAGCTTTTATTATTATACGAATAAAAAATAAATTTTCAAAAAAAAAAATATTGAGCCGTTTTTGAGATATTGAATTTTCTAAGAACAAAAAGATTTTTTTCTTTTCAAAAATTCAAAAACTTTTTTTTCAAGGCTTCGTCGGTATGCAGTGTTTTTTAAACTTTTTACAAGCTTCTCTATAAGAAATTTCATTAAAATCCGTTATGCCGATAATGAGAAATTCAAAATGCAAAAAAAGGTTCTACGACCCAAACGCAAAATAGTTGGCCTACTCATCAATTAACAAATTAACATTTTTTATGTGCCTATATTTTCTGATCCCCAAGCAGTTGTTTTTTAATTTTTTTTTGTCGGTGTAATAAATTACATTTAATAAGTAAATTAGACCAAACAGAACTAAATTCGAGAAAGCACATATGGCTCCAGTTTGCATTCTCTCAAACAAAGATAGTGCATAATAGTTGGACTACTCTTTTTGGGATGCAAAATAGTTGGCCTATGAAGATTTAAATAGATTTTCAGTTAACCGTTATTAAAAAAATGACATGCACTTGTTTTGTTGTTTATTGATCTCCTGTTTTATGCAAGCCAGCAACAGTTTAATGTCAACCATGGTGCGTGGCGTTGCATTATCAAGAGACCTTAGGGAATCCATAAATAAAGCCTTCGAAACGGGATTATCGAGCTATAAAATCGCAAAACAATTCAATTTACCGCGCTCATCAATTCGAAACATTATCTCAAAGTTCAAAAATAGTGGAAATGTGGAGATCGGTAAAAAAAACGGGACGCCCACCAATTGCAAAACCTCGAGATTGCCGAGTCTTAAAAAAATAATAAAAGAAAATCGACGTCAAACGGCCGCTGCCATAACTGTTCAATGGAGGGAAAGAATAAAAAAAAAGTGTTTCGGTCGACACTTGCAAACGGACTATGAAAAAAATTGGATACAAATTTTATAAGGTTTGTTTTAGATTTATTTAAATTAGAGCAATTTTAATTCGTTAAAAACATAGGCCAAAGAAAAACCACTTTTAACACCTAAACAAAAGAAAATGCGGCTAGAGTGGACCAAACAGCGTAAAAACTGGACTTTAAGTCAATGGCGGTCCGTTATTTGGAGTGATGAGTCCAGGTTTGAAGTTTGCATGGGCGACGAACGAAAACGAGTCATTAGAAATTCAAGAGGTTTTTCACAAAGATTGTTTTAAAAAAACGGTCAAGTTTCCAGCATCTCTAATGATATGGGGATGCATGTCGGGGCGGGGTTTGGGCAATTTACATTTTGTAAATGGAATTGTCAATGCTGCCAAGTACAGGATATTTTGGAAAATGAGCTTCTCCGATCAATACCACGACTTCAAACTAGTGATGGAGACTATATTTTCCAACAGCATGGAGCTTCTTGTCATACTGCAAGGTCTACAATGGCGTGGTTATCTGCTGAAGCTATTCCTTTACTAGAATGGCCTTCCAGCAGCCCTGATCTTTCACCAATTGAAACTGGCTGGCATAAAATGAATCAAAAACTGCGAAAATAACCATGCCGGACTCTTCAAGGCCTTAAAGCTAAAATCATAAATATTTGGGAGTCTTTTGGTACGAAGAATGTCAAAAATTAGTTGACACAATGCCACGACGCATAGAAGCAGTTATCAAGGCCAAAGGCGACGTAACACCATGGTAAAATAAAAATTAAGACCCATAGGCCAACTATTTTGCACTTAAGAAAATGTTTAAATCGTTATTTTATTTTGTAAGATTGCTCTATACCGTTATTTAATTGAAGTCATTTTGTTTTTGTTACTTATTCCTATTCAAAATAAATATATCTTAAGAAAAATACCAAAATATTCATTTTATTTCCGATAGAATTTAAGAATCAGAAGATTTTTGTTTTTTTATCATAGGTAGTCCAACTATTTTGCGTTTGGGCTCGTATATACAGTCAGTAATATACTAATTTAAATTTTTTGTTATTAAATTACGGATCGTACAAATTTAACAAAAGAAAACAAATTTTATCAAAATTCTCGGAACCGTTTTCAAGAAAAATACGATTTTCGAAAACCATTTTTTAGCATTTTAATGGTGGGTGCCGTTCTTTTTAGGTAAAACAATTTTTTTCTAAAATCTTGTGGATTATATTATATTTGAAATCGAGTTTTCGAAATATTGAGTTTCAAAAAAAATAAGAAATTTTTTTTTAAGAATCCAAAAAAAAAAAATAAAATGCACGACTGGGTCGCACGAACTTGCTCCTATGTAATAGACTAGGAATTTTAAAAACCAATGTTGTTAGAGAAAACTGTTCATAAGGATAAAATTTATTTTTTAAATTCTTTTATTAGTAAGAGACAAAAACAGAATGCCAAGTAAACATGAATTTATGGAAGAACAAAAATTATAAGTCGTTGTAGTGATTTCTTAAAAAAATAAGCTTTTATATACAAAATTTTTAAAAGATTTTTAAGAAAAAAATTTTGGTACGCCAACTTTAAGTTTTTACTATGGTTCGAATAAAAATTAAATTTCCAAAAAAAATATTGAGCCGTTTTTAAAATATCGAATTTTCCAAAAAAAAATTCAAGCTGTAATATCTTAGTTTCAATTTTTTTTATTAAATTAAAGATCCTAAAAATTATTTGAAAGGAAAATATTTATCAAAATTCTAGGCGCCGTTTTCCAGAAAAATACGATTTTAGAGAACGATTTTTAAAGATCTGAATGGTGGGTACCTTAATATTAAGGTAAAATAATTTTTTTCCCACATCCTGTCGATAATATTGAAAAACTATTTTTTATCAAGTTTAAAAAAAATCTAGCATGGGGTTTTCGAAATATTGAGTTTTGAAAAAAAAAATGATTTTTTTGCTTAAATCCATACAAAATTTTTCTGAAAATTTGAATTTAATATTAAAACTTTTGGGGAGCTTAAGCAAAGAAAATGATGAAAATCGGTAGCACCGTTTTTGAGAAAATCGAAAACAAAAAAAACCATTTGTCGGAAAATTTTGTTCAACCATTACCTTGTTTTAACTAAATAAAATTTGTTTGTATTTATTGTTCTGTCGAACGGTTTTTGCGAAAAAAAAAATATTTATAAAATTTTGAAAAAAGAAATCGTATGGCAGGTATACCGTTATTTTTGGTCCTAAGAAAAAACAAAAAAAACGTGTGGGGGAAAAAAAATTATAAACGATATCTACCAAGTTTAACGAAAATCCACCTAGCCGCTTAGGCTGTAGTTGAACAGACAGACAGAAAGGCAGAATTTCGAGACCCATTTTTTTCGTCTTCACTATCATCTCAAGGATAACTTTGATCAAAATCTCTTGTTACATTTTTTTCACGAATGCATAACTTGCCTTATAGTACCTATAAGTCGCAGGTAAAATGAACTTCTATACTTGATGCTACGTCGAGACGTTACGCTCCAGAGTTTACCGATGAGCATTCCTAAGTAGAGCGGATATTACCCTGAAATTGTTAAGGGGAGGAATGCAAGTTGCTATTTCAACAGAACAACATTCGAAGCAGTAGCGATAAAACAGTGATGGGCAAAAACCATTTCGACGCTGTTCCAACGAATAAAATGTTTCCGAAATCGATCTGTCGGCTACCAGTTTTAAAGCTCTATTCTGGCTTCAATTTAGTAGGTGCAGTAATGTTTTGGATGCGCCTGATCAAAAATGAGATTTATACTCAAGTTTTAGTTATATGTATACTTTATAAATAGTTGCCAGTTAAAAAGGGGAAAAACTGTTCTAACAACGTCTGAGAAAAACTTGGCATTCCGCAGCATTTAGGGTATTTCACAAAAGTTGTATATAGTAACGCAAATATCAGCTTTTCAGTTTCCTCGATGCAAGTTCGATTCATGTATAATGGAAAAGGCGGTACATTCAAAGGCGGTATACTCAAAGGCTTTGAGTGTTGGAAGCATTTAGTTCCACGCGATTCTAAATACCAAATATAACAATTCCCTTCAAATCTGAGTTTAATGAGCTCAACATATTCTGCCGTTGCAACTCAAAATTCGAAGAAGTGGGAGGTATGTCAGGAAAGGAGTATGATCAACTAAGGGCCCTGTCATCAGCAAATCAGTTTAGTGGATTACCAGTTTCATGTAGGAGATGATTTATATAAAAAAGAAATAGTGTTGGAGATAAAACGGAACCTTGGGGCACACCAATATTTATTTTATTAATTGCCGACTTTAAACAGTCCAAAACAACTTCTATTGAACGGTCATAAAGGTAATTGCTAACACAGCCTAAAAGGAACCTGTTGTTTCCAAAAGTATGCATTTTTGATACGAGGGCTTGATGCCAAACTTTATCAAATGCTTTACACATATCGAGAATAACAATTTTGTTTTATCCGAAGCGATAAGGATTCATTCCACTTTTTTGGTGAGAAAAGCCATTAAATCACCAGTAAATCTATTGCAACGAAAGCTGTACTGACGGTCATTTGTCATTTGACCGTTGTTCAAGATATTTTATGAGCTGAAGATTGATCAGCTTTCCCATGACCTTGGAAAGAATGGTTATTTGAAGGTAAAGATGAATGGCCATTTTTAAGAATTGAAAATGCTATCGAAATGAGAATTTATTGAGCTTATCATACGCTGCCGTTCTAAATTCGCATCCGAAGAAACGAATATGAGAAGCTGAAATTACTGTCTTCAGAAAAACAATTTAATGGAATAAAAGCTTCAGACAAAACATGTAGGAGACCAAACGGAGCCTTCTGGCACACCAGCATTTATTTAAGGAACTTCATATACTCGTGTCCAGGACACTATCGATGAAGCCTACTTCAACCTTTATTTTTGAACTCAACCCGAATTGGACGACTCTGTGAAAATGGCCACAATTCCCCACACAATTCCAACCACAGGTATTAACGGTACCAATTTTGCCAAAGGGCTAGTATTCCAGTGGTCACCATTTCTACCTGTCATAATGATTAGTGTGTTAGCATATCACAACAAAGGTCTTCAATGGAATCGAGGGTTGTTTAACTTATGTATAAAGAATAGAAGCTTTTTCAGAGAGAATTTTTGTCATGATGAATTGCGTTTTAAAAAGCTCAATTGTAAGACATAATCTGTTGTCTTAGAACATTTTCAAAATAATTAATTCAAGAGCATGCTCAATCTCAAGAAATGAACTTGTGGCAAATCATGCATTTTAAATGGGATTTGTCTCTTTTCTTCAAGATCCCAAGGAAGCCTCACATGTCAATAAGATAGTCAGTTCATTATAACCATAATTGTCTTTAAATCATAATGCGCTGAGGGCCCGTAGAAAGCATGCCCCACGTTTCATATTTGAATAACGATAGACCCATTTTCAGAAATCAAATATCAATTCACATTTATAGCCTTGAGTAAAAATTGAAAAAAAAAAGTCAGTCGTCTTACAATGCAGCAGCAGCACAGAAAAAAAGACCTATTTATGAGCAGAGGGAAATTCCATTAGCTTTTTCAAATGTCATCATCAGCATCTAATCGAAAAAGGCCCTCCCTCTATAAATCTAGTGTAATTGTTGGGACGCGGTGGGGTGCTGTGCGGTGCGGCGCATTAACGTGATTTCAATAATTTTCTACTTGAAATGTTAATCAACTTAGGTTATCTAATGAGCTCATTAACAAACTCACAAATCATTGTGGAATTTGAAAAGCATTTAGGGCGAAGCCTGTGATTTCAAGATATTATTTAATTTAAAGCAATTAGTCACAGAGAGCATATTTGTATGGCCGCAAGCGTTTTCCAGAAGACCAGAAGCTGTGTGGTGAGCTTACTAAATGATTGAAACAAATAAATGCAAATTCATCAACATCACGCCGCGCCGTGCTGCGCTTTACCGGCGGTACCCATACCTTACCTAACCTAACCTACCATCAAGCCTGTGTCACTAAATGCAAATGAATGCGCCACTTCGTGGATTTGCTTAAATTGTGCGGGTTGGTGGTGCACATCCGCTACAAGAAGAAAAATGCATTAAGCTAGTTTGACATATCTGATAAAAGATGTTAACAGTGTTCATGCTCTGCTATGCATAAATTTTTAGTTATACTTATTCGTGTAGGGGAGTCAAATTAGGCAGCCTTATATGCGAATATATTTAGTTCTGAACTGAAAAAAAGGCTCAGAATTAAGTGAATTTTAAAACCATGGATGATTTGAAATGGGTTTTCAATTTATAATTAGGGAAGGACTGTGTAAACTCGTTCGTTTAAAGAAAAAAAATTTGTCCTAAGCGTTCTCAAAAACAGCCCAAGCCAATTTGATTAAACTTCAAGTTGGATTGTTTTTTAAACAGTTGGAGATAAACCTGTGTCTGTAAAAGGTTTTTGCTGAAAAATTAGCATAACTAAAATAGGGTTTAATTTTATAACAAAAAATAGTTTTAACTCTTTTGCAATGAGAGAACAGTCGCTCTCGAAGCCTTTACGACCGAAACTCTAAAAGCAGGGGTTAGAAACGATTGCTGATGTAAGTTCTGACATATAGGTGCTCCAAGTGCTTCGACAAGGAATTAATTTTCTACCAAAAAAGGTATTAGTAGGCAGTAACTCCAGACAATTCTGGGCGAAGACACGACGATTTGATTTTGATTTCTGACAAATTTCAAATTAATCACAATAAATGAGACTTGCGGAACTGCTTGGAACTTTGCCCGTGATTAATTCTGTTTTTATATTTGACGAATACACTAGAGCAATTTTCACTGCGAAATCTCTAGACAGAGATGCAAAACGTTTTCTGCTCAAAAAGAAATGCAATATCGGTGTTACATAACAGCTTTCGGACTAAATTTTCTAAGTGATGTCAGCTTGGCCTCAACAAAAAACAAATTAATATAGTGTGGTTGCTGGACACCGAAGAAGCTTTTGACAGTGTTTGGGTGGAATGACTACGCCTTCAAACTCTAGGAACTTGGACAAAGAATCAAAAATTTCCGAAGCCATACACTTTTTAAGTAGCCAATAACGAATCATCAACCAAAAGAATCAGCGCTGGAGTCCGTCAAGGTTGTGCTTTTTGCTTCCCAGCCGAGGTTATGCTCGCCAGTCTCACCAGGATCGTCCTGAAGAAAACACGAAACTTGAGAAGAAAATGTATTCAAACCTTATTACAAAATCCTTATTGAAAATAACTCTTATATTGTATAACACACAGTATTCTGTTACAAGTATTTCAATTAATTCTGGTAATCAAACGATTACAATATTGCTGTTTCGTATCGTTATAATAGTTGCTGATGATTCGGATTTCGGTTTTATATTCTAGTACTTGGTTTCGGGTAATATGGCTTCTAGGAATTCGGCTTTAAAAAGTGGTCCTATTATTTTGGCATCGGGCTTATGACGGGATCGGACGGTACTACACACATGGTGGCACTAAAAAAAGCATTATAAAACGGTCAGGTACATCAGCAGGTACAACGCCCCTGGTGGCACTCAAAACAGCGGGCTGAAACGATATGGGACATTATCAGGGGAGGAATGCAACTGGCTATTTCACTAGAGCACTGTTTTTGAAAATAACGGTAAAATAAAAATAGACATGAAACATTGCGGCTGTGCTCGATACGAGTAGATACAAATGTTCCAATTAGACAACGGTCGCTTCTCATTTTTATAGCTCTCTTTTGAATTCTGTCCAAGAGGCTCAAGTGGGTTTTTGGAGCACCTGCCCAGATTTGGGAATTCTACTCGAGTTTCGAAAGGATAAAGGCTTTATATATAACTGCCATATTAGAAGGGGTAAAAAACTTCTTGCATCGGTGGAGAAAACCAAACCTTAACTAGCGTTTTAAATCGATGGGTTTCAACAGAAATTGATAACGTTGATATTTTGTTTCTTCAATTTAGTGAGCAATTGAACCGATGGCTGATGAACCATGGCTTCCCTACCCAATGGCGATGGCGTAGCGTGCCATATCGGCATTCAATACTTAATTAAAATTAAATTTCGAGACATCATTTCACAGGCAATGAGATATCTTTTATTGAAGGTAAAGATCGTCTTTTGGTTTAACGTGAGCGCTATTATGACTCAATCCCACGGGAGGCCTACCTCCTGACCATTAACCCCGACATAGCAAGCTATCTCGGTCGCAAAGTTGTGATATGTTTCAGGCATGAACACACCTCTTGCTTAGGAGGCGAGGTCTATCTAACACCTCTTGAATTCAAGAAAAGAATCTTGAAAACCATGTGTCTCCGCATTCGGAATGAACTAAGTCGCCATGATGCTATCACTAGGGGGCCTACCTCATAGATAGGGTTTGAGCCGAGGGTAAAACTCAACCCCCGACTCAAATGGGCACTATCTCCCATGGTACCAGAATATAGCTTCCAGTGTAGCTTCGCAACCGAAGTCACTTACAGATAGGCTCCTGCAAAACCCTGGGCCTGTCAACCAAGAAGTCGGCCGGGGTAGTAAGCAACACCTTAGTGTGCTTCCGTTCTTCATACGCTATGCGACGAACTAGGAAAGATGCTCCTAGTCTTTTGCTCACCTTACGGCAAACAAGGAAAGACACTCCTATCTTTTATTTACCTTACGGCAAACTAGGAAAGACGCTCCTAGTCTTTGTTCTAAAGAACAAAGCAGCCGGAGACCTCACCAGTTAACTCCGTTAGAACCCAGAAAAACCTTAAAAGTAGCCAGCCACGCAAGTAGCCGGAGACCTTACCAATTTAACCCGTCATAACCCGATAAAACCTTAGAAATCTCCAGCCACGCAAGTAGCCGGAGATTTCACGAATTTTACCCTTCAAAAAAATTAAAGATCTCCAGCTACGCAAGTAGCCGGAGACCTTACCGATTTCACCCTTGACACCCTTTCAAACCTGGAGAATATCTTAAAATCTCCAGCCACGTAAGTAGCTGGAGATTCACCGATCACACCATTTTGACACCTACTACTCCTTTGGGTTTTCTTAGTTGTCTAAATCTCTAGCTGGAAGAGCAGCTTGAGAATAGACGTAAGCCTCCCCACCACGACAAGGTGAAACCCGTCGGGGAGGATTATTGAAGGTAAAATTGGATCAGCGGATTCACAAATGGATTCTACGAGCCTTACAAGCAGCGAAGTCAGAAATAACTTTGTCAAAATCAATATTTGCAGCCAATTCTTGTTCCATCGACAATATAGCCAAGATTGATAGTCTAGTGGAGTTCTTAGTAGATCTGGGATGACTATATTTGGAACCGAAACTCCCAGATTCAGTTTTTGAATGAACTATAGTGGTCCTTTGCCCCTTATATCTTCCTCTTATTCAGAACTGGCGATAAACTGCTGGAGACGCTTCCGCTCCATCTGAAACTCGTTGTTGTCGATGTCTTCTAATACATAGAAATGATCACACTCGTACTTGCTGTCCAAAAGTTTCGATGGCGCAAAAATATGAACTTGTCCGCTATTTCTTGCAATCGAGTCGTCATTTCCTGAATGATCTTGTCAAATGATGCGAACACCTCTCGACGGAGTGCCTGTTCGTGAGACAAAGCTGCATCTGCGGATTCATCGCCATGCATGCGTTTTTTCCTGCGAATTCTTTTCGTTTTAAGTTCAATTCCGAGTTTTTCGCAAAGAGTCAATCAATGTTTTCAATTTTGTTTTATTGAACATACTATTTACAATTTGGCTTACAACTAATAAGATACTACATATGTATGAAAATTTACATTATTTGTTGGCTCATAGGGAGCCTAATTATATGCAGTGCCTTACGTTTAATTATTTTTGTATACAAAATTTACAAGACGAAAGAAATGAAATTTAAAATGTCGGTTGACTGTATTGTCCTTAGGGTGTTCGTTCGCAGAGAGTCTTAGCAGAGTCGATTGCGGCTTGGACGAAGTCTCTGCTCTCCACTAGGAGAGCTTTTAAAGCGCAGAGTTTCTGAGCACACTTATCCACACTCAGTCCTCGTTGCTGCAGGTAAATCTGTGCGTCATCTACTTCAGCCCAAAAGCCAAAAAAAGTGAGGAAGTTGAATGACTGCATGGCTGTCAGAAGAAGACTGGCTCCGGATCTTGTTTCGGAAGTTTGAGATGAATTCGTCAATTCTTCCAGTACCTCAAGATCTTTTTAAAACTTATTTTTAAGCGTGTTGACAGCTTCATGTCTAGCGTTCCAGAGCGTTTTAGTGACTCGTTTCACTGCTTGACCTGTGACGGCAACCAAAGCGTTCCACCGAGCAGTTGATGCAGAAAAGAAGGCAAATAGCTTCTCCAGAGTTGCAAAAAACGTCACGGAATTCACTGATTCAAAACTAGCGTGTACCGCAGCCAAGTTGAGTGAGTGGTTTGTGCATGCAACGAATGTAGCTTTCGGATTCAGTGCTTTAATCCGAGCTTGAACTCCATTGTGAATCCCTGACATTGTGGCAGCGTTGTCATAAGCCTGTCCTCTCAAGTTCGGTATGTCCAGTCCGTCTGATGCTATCTTCGTGATTATATCGTTGCTGAGATCTTCTGTATTTTTTCCTTTTGGTTCGAAGAAGTCGATGAAAAATTCTACCACGGCGTCCTTTTCTCTTTCGATATGTACGTATCGCAGAACCTGGCTCATTTGGTCTTTGTGGGAGATGTCTTGTGTACTGTCGAAGATTACGCCATAATATTTAGCTTCTTGAATGCGACGTATGATGGTGGATCGAACTTGCTGTCCCAGTTAGTTTATCAATTCATTTTGGGTTTCTGGAGATATATACGAAACTGGGACTCTTACTCCTAGCTTTATCTTTGTCAGGTGTTCCATTAGAAGAGAGCCATATTTAGCTGGAAGGTGCACTAACTCCAGAAATTTCCCGCGATTGCGACTATAATCTCCTCGAATTTTTTTTCGATGTCCTTTGAAGGCCGGATTCTGTTTGGCTAAGAACTGGATAATATTCAGAAACCGGTATAGTACATCCCTCCACTTCTTCTCTTCACTTTCGAAATCTTCTTGTTGTTTCTGATGGATGGTTGCTTTACGGTTCATGTGAACTTCCAACTCCTTCCATTTCAAGAAGCTCTGCTCATGTTCCAGGCTGTTCTCATGGTCTCCGATTCTTGGATTTAGCTTCCGCCATTTGTTGAATCCTTCTTCAGATGCGAAGTTCGAGCCGGAATTGCCAAACAGCTTGCAACAGAAACAATAAAAGGATTGCTTCGAAGGCGAGTACACCATCCATTTTCGGAAAACATTTTCGCCGTAAGAAAATGGTTTGTAGAACCTCTCTGGTTAGTTTTCGGATACCGCTTTTCATTGAAGTCCCTGAGCGAACAACATCGGCAAATTTTAAACCGATGTGCTGTATTGAGTCAGATCTGCGACGTACTAGAAGCGTTTTGACTTCGTCGGTCACAGTAGGAGGCCAGCAACGTACATCGTCGAGGTTCACATCTTTGGCTTCAGCAGGAGCAGAAGGCTCGATTTCAATGATGTCTTTTTTGGCAACATCAAGGCTCACTTCTTCTGCTGGCTTGTGACTAGATGCTTGAAGTACTTCTGGTGAGTCGACTTCGTCTTGACCCTGTTCTGTGGTGGGACCAGAACGACTTCCAACTTCGACGACAGGCACGTCTTTTTCTTCTGCCTGTAAAATAAGTTATGCATTCCCATGAATATTGGCCAGAGGACAATTCTAGGCCACGCACGATTCTAGATGGAGGAATCATATACTTACATCAGAATCACTTCCGCTGCTGCTGGATGCCGTCGAAGACGTTGACGTGGTTTTCGAACCTGAACTAGAACTGAAGTAATGCACCTTGAGACTTCTTCGTATCTGCTTCTTTCTTAGCCTTTTTCTTGCGGTATTCCGCAACGCTTTCTTTGACTCTTTTCATTTTCAAAAACTAGTTCAAAGGTTGAGTGAAGTACTAAATGTTTAATTTTAGAAGATTCAACAGTATTTGAACGATAAACAACACAATCGAAATAACTTTCTGAGATGCGGGAGGGAGCAAAAATATTGAGCTGGCTGAGACTAGAATAACGTTTCCGTCGAATCTTAGGGTGCATTCCGTTACTATCGCGCGACTCGCGAAACTAAAACGGAATGATCCAAGACTCTCGCGAAACTGAAAGGGAGCCTCCGAAACATAGGATATGTGAGATCGCTCCGCCCAACACACGCTACGCCACTGTCCATACCCTCTCTCAGTAAGTTAAAAAGAACAGAAAGAATTACACAGCTCCACAAAAATAAAAAAAAATTTTAATATGGGATCAGACCACCTTTACTATAGGTTTTCGGGGTCGCTGAATCCGAATCCGACCACCATTTTTCCCTATCACGTCAGGATTTTTGCTTGCGTTTGAGGAAGTTTGTCTGTTTTTTTTATCCCTGTTCTTCGAATGATTCCCTGGAAGAGCTAAAACTCTGGTGTCCTAGGATTATTGGGGTTAACCTGGTTGGGTTTTAGGGAGTTTGAACTTTTTTGCACCTGTCATCCTTGAGCTACACCCTCCGAGAGCTTCAACTCGGGCACCCTGGGTCACTGGGGGTTGATACTGAGGTCACTGAGGTTATGAAAAATCCTGACGTGATAGGGTAAAATGGTGGTCGGATTCGGATTCAGCGACCCCGAAAACCTATAGTAAAGGTGGTCTGATCCCATATTAAAAAAAAAATTTTTTTTTGTGGAGCTGTGTTATTCTTGTTACAGCAAAAAGTATCCATAACAAGTCGATTATGCTTCCAAAAATGCATTTTGTGTCTTCAAGTATGACACTTTTCCTCTGAATTCATCATGACTTTCTCGTAAAATTCAGATATCAACTCTTAGAACAGAGATATCATCTTTTGATGCTAAATTACTCATCTTGACGTCCACAAGACGGCTCGTGGATCTTGATATCCGATATATGGCATATGGGATATTGGTAAAAAAAAGTATGCCATCTAGTTAGCCGAAAAAGGTTAACTATTTTCACTTATTGGTCTACCATGAATTTATTAATGAATTTGTCCAAGGTTATAACTATTTTTGGCATCTCATTTGTGGGATATTCGTAAAACATGTATACCAACTAAAAGGTCTGTAGGCCCTTTGGGCCAAATATAAATTCCTTTTTAAAAATGAAATAAAATATACAAAATTAAATTTGTTCCATGTATTTTAGTTTTATTGTTACGAGAAAATATTCCCATTAATTATGGAAGACAGCGTCGTTGAAGTGGCTGCCTCGGCTGGCTTCGTAGTAGCGCATTCTATCACTCCAATTTTCCAAGCCCTTGTTGATGGTTTTGGGATGTAGCTCACGGATTACTTGAATGATATTGGCGTTAAGTGCTTAAATCATTTTCGGATTATTGTCAAATCACAGCTCCAAGGCGGCGAATTCATATCGCCAAGACGGCTGATAACACGATTTGAGAATTTGGGGCATGGGCTACTACTTAATAGTTGAAATACGCTTTTTTTTCTTGCAACATATTTTTGGAATTAAATGACGCGTATGAGTGATTTCTCTCACTTTACAAGGGCAGTTTTCTATCTTCACCGGACCTGCCAATACAGAAAATTTTGCCCAACACCCAAGTCACTGGGCCTTTAAGCCTATTTTGTAAATGTTTTCGAAAAGGCTTTATTCGTTTATTTTCGACACAAAATCAATAAATGATTGTCATTCCGAATTAAACTGATAACAAACTATTTTATGTGCATAAAATTTGTTGTGCGAAACAAACCATATCTACGATTTCACACAAAAAAGCATGGTGTGACGGTCGTCTCGCCCTTAAAGTCAAATATGTATTTCCAAATATAATTTATTGCCCACCACAACAAAAGCTTAAGTTAATAAATTTGAAAAAGATGAAACCATTAGGAAAATTTACATCACAGCTCGTGTTACATGCAAATAATCGTATCTCGAGACGATGAAAATTTACATTCTAAGATATCTACTTTAGGGATCTGTGCTGTGCGAATCAAGACTGGCAGGGAGGTATTAGAGCTCTACCACATAAGCACTGGCCATATCTATTGACATCTATTGATTTCGTTTCGAATGATTTTGTCAAATGGAGAAGGTTACTAATGAAAAAGCAAACGGCCTCCGCCTCACCCATTTCCATTTATCCATCTGTGGGTAATGGGTAGGTAAGGTAGGCAAAAAGCAGAACAAGAATTAGTATGAACATGAGAATTGAGAACTGAGGATGAGGATACTTAAACTTAACAATGGTGTTGGGCTAAACAAAAAATAGCATTCTCCAAAACACACTCTACCCACAAAAGAGGGACATCTTTTTTTCGAATACAACGATATCAGATACCACGCGAAGTAGTCGAACGGAGGTTGGAACCACAAGGCATCGGAAGCAAAATTATTCTATCGATTATTTTATTTAAATGAGTTTGAGCCTGCCATAGCCATTGAAGTCGATACCGCAAAACCAAGCCACTTAATATTCGAACCGATTGATTTGAGCTAATTAAATTTCCACCACTTAAGTGTTATTGAATAAGCCCTGACATGGCGTCCTTGCTTCTTTCTCTCTCTCTCTCCCTCTCCCTCTCTCTCTGTGGTTAACTTAACTATCGCTCCTTTGTTCTTGTGACAAATCTAATTAATCAGAAATTAGAACCTGGTTAATTAATTTTAGATTGAATGAGAGACACCATCTTCTTAAAGAGGCGGCAGTATTGGCTATTCGAATCCGAACGCAATATGATGATATGAGTTAGCTACACGCAGTGCATACGAAAAACCAAACTCTAGATACAATTTTGTATCTTAATGTGTGTAAGAGTATGATGTTCTCGTCTACCTGTTGTCAAGATGATATTTTAGAGAAACTTTTGGTAGCTTTGGGTCGGGCATGGATAATGTTCGTTAGAAAATGTCATTGTTCTCCATCTTAAGTCGTTAATGGGTTCATTTGTCTTAAGTTTATTGAAATGGCTATAAATGTGAGTAAGACCCATGAGTATGACTTATTCAATGTAAAAATGGATAAAATCAATAAATTTTAGGTCAGCAACGATTATAAATATAAATTTAAGGATACCCCATCCTGATTTGAGCTATTCCATAAAGACAAATTTTTGTATAAGCAAAACTATTGGGACAAAAGTGCCAGGCACCAGTCTTACCATCGGTTTGGACAAACTAAGATTATTGCACTTGATATTTCACAAGGATTTGATAAAGTTTAGCATCAAGCTCTCTTACTGAAAATGCGTGCTTTTGGTATTAATCAATCTCTTCTTCGTTGAATTTGAAATTACATTTCGGACCATTTGCTAAAGTAGTATTCATCATCATCATCGGCTCGACAACCGGGTTCCGGTCCTGGCTTCTTTCAACAAGTCTCTCCACCTATTCCGGTCTCTAGCCGACGCCATCCAGTTGCGCATCCCAAGGTTTCGGGCGTCCTGGTCTACGCCATCTCTCCAGCGCAAGCATGGTTTACCACGCTGTCGTCTACCATAGAATGTACCACAAAGAACTTTCCGACCAGGTTCCTCTTCGCTCATGCGAGCTAGGTGCCCTGTCCACCGGAGTCTACCGAGCTTAATTTTTGTCACGATATCTGCTTCAAGGTAGATTGCGTACAATTCATGATTGTACCGTCTCCGGAATCGTCCTTCCTCACATATGGGGCCAACAATTCTCCTTAAGACTTTTCTCTCGAACGCAGCTAAGAGGTCGGAGTGCCTTTTGCTAAGCACCCAAGTCTCGGATCCATATGTGAGTACTGGCAGGACCATGGTCCTGTACAGCAGCAGTTTTGAAGTTATGGTGAGATTTCTGGATTTGAAGAGCTTTGACAGACTATAGTAGGCTCTGTTGGATTTGAGAAGCCGCCCGCGTATTTCTTCTTCTATATTGTTATCGGCTGCTACTATTGACCCAAGGTATTTAACGGATTGCACCACTTCAAATTCGTGCTCCGCTACCTTGATTTTTTGACCAACTGTTCCTCTCGCATTCGACGCCACCATGTACTTTGTTTTACCTTCACTAATGTGCAGCCCCAGAAGGAATCGTGTACAGCTTGTTCGGTTCTTCCGATGATGTCGATGTCGTCTGCGTAAGCCAGTAACTGGCTGGACCTGTTGATGATGGTCCCTCTTGTTGCCGTGCCAGAGTCACGGATTGCTTTCTCCAATGCCAGGTTGAAGAGGAGGCAGGCCAAACCGTCCCCTTGTCGGAGTCCTTTAAAGGTGTTGATTGGTCTGGATAGCAATCCGGCTATTTTTACTTGGCTTGTTACGTTGGTCATGGTCAACCTACATAGTCGTGTCAATTTATTTGGGATGCCGAATTCTCTCATGGCTTTGTAAAGTTCTACCCTGGCTATGCTATCATAGGCGGCCTTAAAGTCTATAAACAGATGGTATGTTGGGATGTTAAATTCTAGACATTTTTCCATCGCCTGCCTAAGGGTAAAGATCTGATCAGTTGTTGATTTGCCTGGAATGAAACCACGTTGATATTGCCCGATGACGGTTTTAGCGTATGGGGTTATCCGGTCTTGTAGGATAGAGGAGAGTATCTTATAGGCGGTACTCAACAACGTGATACCTCTATAATTGCTGCACGTTGTGACATCTCCCTTCTTATGTATGGGGCATATTAAACCTTTTCGCCAGTCTTCTGGCATTTCTTCCTGCTCCCATACGTGTACTATAATATCATGAATTGCTTGACGTAAGACTGGCCCGCCGTGATGGAATAATTCAGCTGGTATGCCATCGGCTCCCGGGGCTTTGTTCTGTTTAAGGTGGCCTATAGCCTTCTCAACCTCTTCTATGCTTGGTGGCGGCAACATAGGGTATTCTATCTTGAAGTAGTGGAGCCTCCACTTCTGCAGTGAGCTGACCATTTAACAATTCATTAAAGTACACTTCCCATCGCTCCAGTATGCTTTTAGGATCGGTGATCAGATTTCCCTCTCCGTCCGTGCAGTACTGCGTCATGTTTCGGACGGATTGGTAGAACTTCCGCGCCTGGTGCGGACCTCGCTCTCGGCTGTTTTATATTTCACAGATTAGGTTCTTCTCCCAGGCTGATTTTTTTTCTGTGAAGTCGTTTTTCTATTCTTCTGAACTCTTTATATTCCTCTTCGCGTGCCCGCGTTCTATGAGATAGTTGCATTGCTCGGTACGCAACATTCTTACGTTCAGTCGCTAGCTTGCATTCATAATCAAACCAGTCGTTCCGATTTTTACGACTGCTGCCTAAGATGGAGTTGGCAGTACTAATGACAGTATTCTTAAGGCGTGTTCAGTGTCCACTTCTCATTTACGCCCAGCATACTGGCTCCAGGACTTACTCTCCCTAAATCAAGTGATTCTAGGGCGAGCCCTAATGCATTACCAAAGGTGTTACTGGTGTTTTCATTGCGCAGGGCAGCCGTGTTAATTCAAACCTGATCGGCGGATGCAATACGTCTTCGCATGGCAATCCGCCCTCGGAAAACCATAGTATTAGATGGTTTCAAATCTGATATCCAAAAAATAATCGCTGGTGTGCCCCAGGGCTCCGTTTTGTCTACTACACTCTTCTTTATATTCATAAATGATCCTTTGTCTGAAACTTCTTATCCACTAAATTCTTTCGCTGACAGCAGTCCCCTAAGCTTTTCATATTCGTTTTTGGATTCACATCCTTGTCCTTCAAATTTGAACTTCCAACGGCAGCGTATGGTAAGCTCATTAAATTCTGATCTTGAAAGCATTGTCCCTTGGGAAATTAAACCGTGTAGAATTTAATACTTTAAAAACCCATTGTTGTCTTCAACCGTCAGGGGGAAATCCCCCCTTATGCCAATATCCATTGAGCGAAACTTGCGTTGAGGAAACCGAACAGCCTTAAGTTCTCGGTATGTACATCGCAGTCAACTATATGTGGAGTGATCACATATTCGACGTCGGCAAAATTGCTGCTAAATGTTTAGGTTTTCTCCAACGAAGCAAAAAATTTGTCAACCCTACTGATCTGGGGCCAAATTACCGCATCAGTTATCGAGTAATACGTGACTGAATTATGTGAGTTTTGCATTACCGCTTACGTTATCGAGCAATTAATTACTCCAATTTGACATTTTCATTCGATCACTGATGGGACTCACTCACTCGTCACTGAAGCGGTAATTCGGCCCCTGACTGTAATCCATATAACCTATATTCGTCCAAGGCTAGAGTATAATTCCCATATTTGGGTATGTGCTTCAATAACCCACTTGAGTCTCTTGGATAGGATTCAAAAAAGAGCTTTAAAAATTATAGGTGATTTTTTTTTGGATTTTTAAAAACAGCTTCATTTTTTTTTTGTTAACTTAATATGTCGAAAACCCCATGCTAGATTTTTTTTAATCTTGACGGATAAAAGTTTCTTAATATAA
This sequence comes from Chrysotoxum bicinctum, assembly GCA_911387755.1. Lineage (NCBI taxonomy): Eukaryota > Metazoa > Arthropoda > Insecta > Diptera > Syrphidae > Chrysotoxum > Chrysotoxum bicinctum. Next base: position 197,546,966 of record OU426988.1, on the reverse strand, counting down.
TCTACAAGATGTGAAAAAAAATGTATTTTACCTGAAAATGATTGACACTGTCGAAAGCTTTCGAAAAATCTAAAAGCCTGTGACTTTGTTTTTATCAAATTCAATGCTTATCACAAAAGCCAGATTGAGTTGATTGTTTTTTGTTTATAATTCACACGTGGTCAATATACAATGGTCAATGATACGACTGATCATACATCCTTCTATTTAACCTAAAACCACATACATACATATTGTTGTGGACGCCCTGTCTAAACTTGAACACGTTATGGGTGTAAGCGAAGCCTTATAATTCTGTTCCCTAACTTAGCGACATCTAGTGGTCAAAAGTAAAAAACGAAGAGTATGTATTTGATCGTAAAAGAGACGTTTACGAAACGTCAACCAAAGCAAAGGATGGAAGAAGCCAGTACCTTTAAACTTTAATGAGTATAGCACTCATATAGGATCAGATGATACGAGAAGATTAGGAGCGAGATTATGAAAATAAGTGGCCTGATTCGTCTCTGGACCTCGTATGACACATTAAAGTAAGAGTAACAACTCAGTTTTTTTTAAAAAGGCGAAATTGATATCCAGCGGACCGGTCACGTTATTAGTTTGAAATTTAAATCCGAAAAATAATTAAAAGTTTTAAAATACATTACCTTTTTAATATATCTTTTTAAAAATTACTGGTGCGTAATATTTAACGTTATTAATTTTTGTTCATTTGCCGGCGTTATTTAAATATGTAAGAATTTTTGAATATCTCTACCTTAATTTTGATAGGATTTCGCTATACTACATACCATCGTGTATAATTATATACATAAGATTAAACTGCAATTTTGGGTGAGTTTGAAAAACGTTTTTTTTTTTTGAAAATCTGTGCTAAGTAGAATATTTTTATACAGGTTACAAATTTACAATATCTGATTTCTGGCGGCACCAGTTGGCCAGCGGAGCACTGGGCCGCCACACTTTTTTTTGCTCGTTCTTCCTTCGACCTGTGGGATGAATCTGGACTTTGCCACAAAATTTGATTGCTCCTGTTTAAGGGTACTCGATCGGCCTTCATCGTAAACGCTACAGTCTGGCAAAACATCGCTGAAAATCCCTGGATTGGCCAGATTTCCAGCAATACGGGACCGTGGATTCCTATCTAAGAAAAACAATCCTCAGGTGCCAAAGTAGCCTTCAAGGTATTGTCTCCAAAAAACATTATGAAAACATCTGCTTCAATGTGTGTACCTAAAAATAAGAGATTAAGAGCCTGATTAATAAAGAAGTGCAAAAGTCCAAAAGAAGAAAGAACATCGGGACTCTAAAAATCAATTTTTTTCTCCACGGAAAGAGTGAAGTTAAATTCTCTCTACTAATTTACTTCGTTCAATTAGTTAGCAAAGGTTTACAAACCTCTTTATTTTTGGAATTTTACGATCTACGTCATTTTGTTAATTTTTGATGAGCGTTGGAGTGTGTTAATAATAATTTTGTTGTTTAATTTTTATATATTTTGTTAATTTAAAAGCTGTAAGTGAACGAGGTAGTGTTTTCTCTTTTTGGGTCTGTCAACGCGATTAGCTAAAACTTTATAAATTTCATCCCCCTCCAAGGAGCTCCATGCAGGCAGAGCATTTTTATCCGCATATTCTCAGTTTTGTTTTGCAGCTAGCCACCAAAAAGGGTGATTACCAAAACTTTCTTTGATAGTCCAGACAGGACATATCTCGCCTTCACGTTTCTTTTTCTTTCAGTTATCGTTGTCAAAATTGTTGCAAATAATTTTTAAGATACAAATTTAAATAAGTTAAATATTGTTTTTTTGGTGAAATGTTCGGGAGTCGGTATTCAGGCATTACGCAGGCACCCATAGTTTGCATGAGAACACTAATGACAATGGACTTCGAGTCTTAGAATTGGCAGCATCGAAAAACATGGTTAGGACTCGCCCTAGAATCACTTGATTTAGGGAGAGTAAGTCCTGGAGCTAGTATGCTGGGCGTAAATGAGAAGTGGACACGCCTTAAGAATATTGTCGTTAGTACTGCCAACTCCATCTTAGGCAGCAGTCGTAAAAATCGGAACGACTGGTTTGATGATGAATGCAAGCTAGCGACTGAACGTAAGAATGTTGCGTACCGAGCAATGCAACTATCTTATAGAACGCGGGCAAGCGAAGATGAATACAAAGAGTTCAGAAGAATAGAAAAACGACTTCACAGAAAAAAAATCAGCCTGGGAGAAGAACCTAATCTGTGAAATAGAAAATAGCCGAGAGCGAGGTCCGCACCAGGCGCGGAAGTTCTACCAATCCGTTATCCGTATAATCCCATACGCTAAAACCGTCATCGGACAATATCAGTGTGGTTTCATTCCAGGCAAATCAACAACTGATCAGATCTTTACCCTTAGGCAGGCGATGGAAAAATGTCTAGAATTTAACATCCCATCATACCATCTGTTTATAGACTTTAAGGCCGCCTATGATACGAGTAGCATAGCCAGGGTAGAACTTTACAAAGCCATGAGAGAATTCGGCATCCCAAATAAATTGACACGACTATGTAGGTTGACCATGACCAACGTAACAAGCCAAGTAAAAATAGCCGGATTGCTATCCAGACCAACCAACATCTTTAATGGACTCCGACAAGGGGACGGTTTGGCCTGCCTCCTCTTCAACCTGGCGTTGGAGAAAGCAATCCGTGACTCTGGCACGGCAACAAGAGGGACCATCGTCAACAGGTCCAGCCAGTTACTGGCTTACGCAGACGACATCGACATCATCGGAAGAACCGAACAAGCTTTACACGATTCCTTCATCCAGATCGAGCAGGCGGCACAAAATCTGGGGCTGCACATTAGTGAAGGTAAAACAAAGTACATGGTGGCGTCGAATGCGAGAGGAACAGTTGGTCAAACAATCAAGATTGCGGAGCACGAATTTGAAGTGGTGCAATCCTTTAAATACCTTGGGTCAATAGTAGCAGCCGATAACAATATAGAAGAAGAAATACGCGGGCGGCTTCTCAAATCCAACAGAGCCTACTATAGTCTGTCAAAGTTCTTCAAATCGAGAAATCCCAACATAACTTCAAAACTGCTGCTGTACAGGACCATGGTCCTGCCAGTACTCCCATATGGATCCGAGACTTGGGTGCTTAGCAAAAGGCACTCCGACCTCTTAGCTGCGGTCGAGAGAAAAGTCTTAAGGACAATTGTTGGCCCCATATGTGAGGAAGGACGGTTCCAGAGACGGTACAATCATGAACTGTACGCAATCTACCTTGAAGCAGATATCGTGACAAAAATTAAGCTCGGTAGACTCCGGTGGGCAGGGCACCTAGCTCGCATGAGCGAAGAGGAACCTGCTCGGAAAGTTCTTTGTGGTACATTCTATGGTAGACGACAGCGTGGTAGACCATGCTTGCACTGGAGAGATGGCGTAGACCAGGACGCCCGAAGCCTTGGGGTACGCAACTGGATGGCGTCGGCTAGAGACCGGGATAGGTGGAGAGACTTGTTGAAAGAGGCCAGGACCGGAACCCGGTTGTCGAGCCGATGATGATGATGTTCGTTTGTCTAGAAGAAAATTATTCTCCATATTTCATTTCATTTTTTTTTTTTGGTTTACTACGTATCAATTAAGATTCTAATAAAACTTCATTTCTCGCCATCAGTGTTGAAATATCATGTTTATTTTGATTTCGAATGAAGAAATCATGATTTTTTGAAGACAAGTTTTCAGGGGGTGCGGACGGTAGCTCAGTTCCTGTGGTGAAAATGGATTGACAAGAAAGTGGTGTCTTTCGTTTGGGGAAGTTCCATTTAGGCCGTTGAACTTCCAGGTTGGGTGGGAAAAGGCCACACTGCAAGAACATCAGCAATGCCCTTGAAGTGGTGATAGTCCGTCTGCTGTCTTTTTTGCTCGTTCACTCTGGCCTGATTTGTGTTTTGTCTCCAGGTGAGATCAAGTTTCGGGACCAAGATCCTCCCCCATTCCGACGAGCTGATGCCGCGCGTAGCAAGCAGGCCAAGACCTCGGAACTTGACATTCGTTCCCATTTTTCAAACTCTTCCTTTTCGAATTTCCAACATACTCCTTTTTCCAACCCATTCCTTCCACAATCGTACCTCGTTACCGACCCTCCTCAAATCCTTTTGCCTTACAATATAAGCAACATGCCTAATTGGCTACAACTTGATATGGAAAACTAAGCGACGAACCCATCTATGTATATCGCCTATATGTATAATCGCTAGAAATCGCTTACGCGTGCTAGTAAAAATCGCTGCTATCCAAACCATAGCCTTATGGTTTATGGATTGAAAATGTTGGATTGAAACAAAAACAATTTAAGTGTGATAAAACCAAGGTTAAGGCTGGAGTTAAAGCTGTTTCACATAAGCAAATTACAACCTAATCATTAGACAGACGCCTTTATCCATTTTTGTGACTTATTTTTTTTTTAACTTATTAGATATGTATAATGAAATTATGGATAACTATGAATAATTTATTGCGAACAAAAGCTTGAGTTAGTTAAAAAGATTCTTCTTCTACTTATATCCAGGTACCTACAAACGTATATCTCTCAAGTAAATAGAGTACAAAAATAATTTGTTTTGCAAAAAAAAAAAAAAACAAGATTACAATTTGGTGTGTCTGAAACATACCCTTGGAAGCGCACATCGTAAATAAGTATTCCTTTCCGATTCTTCTTCTAAATTCCTTGTGATAGGAGATTTCTGTTTTTTTTTTCTCAAACTCTTATTTATTTCGCAGCGGGTCATCCGGCCTGATGTTAGATGCTGGCTCAGTGCACAACACACGCAATCATTCCGTACACCAGGTAAGCAAGACAAATAGGTTGTAGAACCGCGTGCAATGCATAAACTCGAACGGATCCTACATACGTACCTAGATATAGAAAAAAATGCATCACCACTGGGTCGCATTCTCTTGCTCTTATGAGTCAAGCCGTTTGACTTGATGCTATGCATATCCATGAGTTCATTTAATAAATTTAACTTTCTTACAGAATTAAGAAGTTAAACTTAATATAAGTATTTCAATTCTTATAAAAAGCACCTGTTACCAGCACATAGCCCAATGAGCTACTTGAGGACCAGCTCAGAGCAACGAGACTGTCGGGTCGGTAAATAAATACTTAATAATGATTCTAATCAAAATAATAAGTCCTGCCATAATCTAGCTAGTCCTAAAAACCAAAAAATTTGATTGGCACCTCAAGCAGATAGCTATGCTTTTCTGTCTGTGAAACACCTCATGAAAGGCATTTGTTTACAGCTCGATCTTAAATTCTAAATACACTAGATTTTATTCTAGTGTATTCGCACTTGGACGGTAATAAAAAAGGCCGTTTTGACAAGGTTTTTTATTGAACTTTATACAGGGTGATTGGCATAAGGTGTGACAAAAAGCTAGGGCGTGTAGGTTGGACTTAGGCAAGAAAAAAATCGTATGGGAGGGGGGGGGTCTATTTCCCCCCGTTTAGGCGGGAGGGGCAATTTAAGAAAAAAATCACCTAAGACAGAAAAAAAATTATTAGAAAATAACGGTGATACCTACAGAGTAATGCTATGGCATTTTGAAAAGCCAGAAATACATTCTTTAATTTTGTTTTTAAATAAAGTTGTTCGAGTGAATAGTTTTTGAAAAATTAATTTTCAAAATCAAAATTTTGAAAAAAAAAATGAAATTTTTTTTTTAAACAATTTTTTTTCAAAATTTTAGGTAATTAAGTATTATTTTTTTATTCAATATTCAATGCTCTTTTTAATTTTTGATCAAACACAAAAAACCGGATGTCAAAATGTTTTGTAGTTTTTGAGAAAATCAAAAATAACAAAAACTACTTTTGTTCTAAGAAAAGCCTTTTACTTTAGTTTTTACGTTTTTGGATTCTTATGTAGGTGAATTTACGATTGAAAGGATTAACTTTCTGTTTACTATTCTTTTAATTATCGTCTTATAAGCATACAATAATGTGACAAAGTACTGAATTAACCATATTTCACACATTTTTTCATTGAGAACACCTGCGTGAGAGCATTGGTTTAAAATTGACCTGCCACTTTTTTATTATGGTGGGTTCGGCTTGGCTTAGGTGCATTTACGAAAGAAAGGATTAACTTTAAATAAACAGTAATTATGTATTTTATCTACATATGCAATGTATTTATTATTTAAATTGATTTCAAGATTCAGGAACATTTTTGTTCTTATTTCGCAATTGCATTTTTCTGTCACTAGTTAGGGCGTGTAACGCTGCATTATTTAAAAAACATTCGCAGATCAATATTAATCCAATGCTCTCACGCAGGTGTTCTCAATGAAAAAATGTGTTATTGTATGCTTATAAGACTGATAATAAAAAAATTTTACAAAAAAAGTTAATCCTTTCTTTCGTAAATGCACCTAAGCCAAGCTGACCCCACCATAATAAAAAAGTGGCAGGTCAATTTTAAACCAATGCTCTCACGCAGGTGTTCTCAATGAAAAAAATGTGTGAAATATGGTTAATCCAGTACTTTGTCACATTATTGTATGGTTATAAGACGATAATTAAAAGAATAGTAAAAAGAAAGTTAATCCTTTCAGTCGTAAATTCACCTACATAAGAATCCAAAAACGTAAAAACTAAAGTAAAAGGCTTTTCTTAGAACAAAAGTAGTTTTTGTTATTTTTGATTTTCTCAAAAACTACAAAACATTTTGACATCCGGTTTTTTGTGTTTGATCAAAAATTAAAAAGAGCATTGAATATTGAATAAAAAAATAATACTTAATTACGTAAAATTTTGAAAAAAAATTGTTTAAAAAAAAAATTTCATTTTTTTTTTCAAAATTTTGATTTTGAAAATTAATTTTTCAAAAACTATTCACTCGAACAACTTTATTTAAAAACAAAATTAAAGAATGTATTTCTGGCTTTTTAAAATGCCATAGCATTACTCTGTAGGTATCACCGTTATTTTCTAATAATTTTTTTTCTGTTTTAAGTGATTTTTTTCTTAAATTGCCCCTCCCGCCTAAACGGGGGGAAATAGACCCCCCCTACCATACGATTTTTTTCTTGTCTAAGTCCAACCTACACGCCCTAGCTTTTTGTCACACCTTATGCCAATCACCCTGTACCTATATATACAATTGGAAACTTAAACTTAAGGATAATACTCGTATGACTATAAAAAATTTGTTGGCACATAGGGGACCTAACTTAAGCAATGAACTTGTTTCTAAAATTATAGCATTTGTTATTTGACTTGTTATTTTAATTAAGATGATGGCATGGTTTGCCTCTCGGGTTGTTCAGTCCCGGTTGTCCAGTTGTGGGTTTGTTGGGGGTTTGTTATCGGCTGAGATCCTTTCATTAATATCTAGAGCACTAAGGTATCTAGGCTCTGGATGTCGTTCCTGGGTGGTCATCCTTCTCATCAGTGGGTTTGTGTGGTTGGTGGTGCTAGATATAAGCTTCTTCGCTAATTGCACGATAAACTGGTTCAGTGGCTTGATTTTTGCTTCTTCGTAGACTATTTCGTTGCTGAAGTGCTTCTTTCGCTGTCGATCGAAGATAAGTCCGGTGCTTATAATTAGAATTTTCCTTTCGAAGATTTGGAGCTTCAGCATTGCTGTCTTCGAGATGGTGTACCATGCAGGAAAATTGTTGTTCTTCTGGTTAGCAACGGGTGCAAGCGGTCAAACGCGTAGTTGGTTTTCCTTAGAACCTGCTTAGAATGCGGGTTGAAATTGAACAGCTCGTTGAAGTTTACTCCGAGGTCTTTAGCATTTCTTTTGGCTGCTATAGTTGACCCATCGGGGAGCTTCACGGTCAGGTTTCTGCAAGTGGCTGCTGAACGACATCGGTTGCCATTGATGGTGGGTCTCCAAGCTCCGATTTGGCAGTGTTTATTCGGATACCCCACTTTTTGTAGTACTCGTAGAGTTTGGAGACATGGGCTTCGACTCTCCGAGCTGCAAGTTTTGGCGCTATCAACGAGTAGGTAGAGTAGGTCAGCGAGTCGTCAGCGAATAGCAAGTTCTCGCAGTCAGTTGGCACGGGTTGATCAGACGTCATCAGGTTATGTAGGAAGGGACCCAGCTTTGATCCTTGGGCGACTCCGGTTTTGATGGATTTGATTGAAGACTTGCAGCTATCTAGCTGGACGAAGAATTTCCTAAAAGAGAGAAAAGAAAATAATATCTTTATTAGTGGCGAAGGTAACCCATGTACTCGAAGTTTTCTATCCAGAAAGCATCCTACGGTGGCACGATGGCTGTTGAGTGCTGAGGAGACGTCAGACTGGAACTTTGGTAATAAATGCAGTGTTGAATGCGCTTTCCGAAAGCCAAACTGCATGTCTGGGATGATGTTGTTTTCATGGTAGTACTTCTTGAGTCTCCTTAGGATGACTTCTTCCAGAATTTTGCTGACATTGTTGAGGAGGGATATAGCCCTGTAGTTGGAAACCAGGTTTCTAGCGCCTTTTTTTCGGGATTGCCACAATTTTTGCCGTTTCCATTTATGAGGGAAGTAGTATCATCACTGCATGTGAAAGCCTTTTGATGATGTAGTTGGAGACTCCATCCGGTCCTGTTGATGATTTCCGCAATTTCCTCTGCTTGGCATAGTTGGGGGTTGTCCGTTGGGCAACTAGCTCGAAGATGGTCGTCAAACTCCACTCCTTCCCAATGTGTCTGAAAAGTCAGCTGGACGGATGTCCTGATTTTATCCAGGAACACAGGGTCCGTTGATGGGCTAGGTGTGAAGTTTTCCTCGAAGTTATTCCCGAAAACTTCCACTTTGTCAGCTGTTGTTGTCACCTCAATGCTGTTGTTGATGATGACTTCAGGCATTAGTTGCGTTTTCCCTAGACAGTTGCTTTATTTCGCTGAATGCGTTTAAGACTATTTTGACAGGTTATTTACTTCTTCTTATAAAATATGCGGCTATAAGCCAGTGGGAATTGAGATAAAAGTCAAAATTGTATGGAATTCCAATTTATTATGATAACATGACTTTAGGTGCACACTGATTGTTTAATATGTTTATTTTATGAGACTGTATCTATGTATCGTAGCGTTTCGCTGCATAATATGATCGAAGGTATGAAGGTGTTACGCTTCATTACAAGCTTCCATGGAAGGTCTCTTCTTTTTTCAAGTCCCCAATCAGCAAATCAGCCACTATAATTCTTGGCCGCGTGTCATCATTCAACTTCCAATTGGATTCTTTGCTGGAGATTGCTAATATACATAGTTAAAACCCTGGCTTTTGCATCGTCAACATAGATTTCGCCAACTGCTGGTTTCACTTCCAAGGAGAGGCAAATCCGATTAACGAATCCAACCATAAATCCCAGTTTTTTGAATAAAAGCAAAGTTTACGAATTGCACATTGTGTTCACTTTTCCCATCAAAATAAAATCAACATAAATCATTAATACAACATTATAAAATATAAGCACCCGCAGTAATTCCTTACTTTGCTAAATTAGTCTAGATCGTTGAGCTTCTGTGAAGAAATGGGTGCGATTAGGGATTAGCGTTTAACGTGAATTAGATTCACATTCTCAAAAATTAGTAACTTTTAGCTGACGACGGGGGACCAAATGCCCCTTGCGTTTCTTTAATGAGTTGTATATAAGCAGATTACTCGTCCTTATGTGATGTGGATAGTAGATGGGTCTTCTTCTTTAAATGCAAGTTACATCGATTTCTTTCCTTCAATATACTGAGATAGCATACCAATACAGAGAGCGTATCAATATCTGATGACCAATGGTTGCCCTACTCGCTCTCATATACTGAAAAAGCGAACAAATGGCTTATTAATATTCTATCAATGCTCAATATATTGAAGGAAACACCTGCTGGGAAAAACGGAAGAGAACGATAGGAACAAGGTCCTTGTTACTTACATACTTACTAAACCGGCTGCGTACAATATTTCGGCTTTCTGTCCTATAAAATCTGTGATTTCTTGTTATATAAACAGGAAGTTCAGTCTTGAACCATGCTTACTACATTGAATTTGGGGGCAGGAATTCGAAGACTCTCTTGGCAGGAGCATCGATCGATGTGATCGAGGAAATTAGTTCAACATATTTCTGGACAAAAATTATATCCACATCTTGGTAGACCTCTTAGCTTTTTCAGTTCTATCTTTACATATTATAGTGAATCTTCTTTCGCGAAACCCCGCGTATGTTTTTAATAGTTCTTGTTCCACATTGTGACAGTCGTGATCCCTAGTTCGATAATTGTAAGAAGATAGGCTGCAACGGGGGATTTCTTCAGTTCACAGGAAATGGCAGAAATACGCTTGTTGTCACGCAGCTACAAGCATACCTCCGTGGACAATGGCTCCTAGAGATGGCGCCCAACGTGGGGTATCCGGCTAGCCCAGTGGGTAGAGAATTAGACTCTTAATCTCAGGGTCGTTACGTGCCATTGTTAGAAGCTTGGTTTCCTGGAGGAATTTCTTCGGTACACAGGGAGTGGCAGCGGCACACTTACGATCGCGTTGCTAGGTAAGTTTAGGAAGAGGTCTACTGAGGTAGGAAGATGAACTTCCAAAAATTAATGCTTTAGTAATTTGACAACTTATCACTGCCAGCTGTGTTAGCTGTAGGAACGCCATAATTGAAAAAACCATTTACAGCATTTCTATCAACTTAAGGCTTTCGTTAGTTAATAAAGTTACCGCTAATTTTTTCAGCATTTAATTCATTCATTTAGCTGAGTAATTTCGGTATAGGTATTCTCGATAGTTCTGTTCTTTAGCTTTTTTATACCTGATGGTAAAATTGGTTCTCCATTAATTGAAAGTGCTTATCTTTTTGCAAACTATATATACTTTTACAAGTTTTTGAAATGCAGGTTGAATACGAGTGGATCTTCTATTCCCTGTGTCTCGATGACTATGTGATCGTCGGTACTTTGAAGGGTCTGCGTTTTGGTCTTAAAACCAGAATCAGTTGCTTGGCTTTTTTATAAAATTTCCAGGTATTATTTTCAACTCCTTAAGCTGAGAGACTGCGTATGGCTATCTTCTTTATAACTCTGATCTTCTTCTCTCTTCTTTTCCTTGCTTATTAATCTTTCCATGCTACTCTTTCTAGTTTTACCGATGAAGAATATTTGCACGTTCATCCTCTCATATTTTACAGAAGAAATAACAGAGAAGATTTTTGTACTTTTGTACTTTTAACAGTTTTTAAGCGACCATTGACGTTCAGCTACGATCTTTCCATGATTATGCTTGCATTCCATGATTTTTCGCATTGAGAGGGTTTTCGTTTTTGGTATCACTTCTAGACATGCGAGTATACTTTGGTCCGATCTATAGCTCACTCGATCACTCTTTTTCTCGATCGTGCGTTCCTCTTTATTTTTCTTTTGAAGCGTCGGCGTTTCTCCCCTCTCTTTTCATCTAGTTGGGTAACTGGAGTACCAAAAATAATCAAAATTTGTCCAAAACTGTTATTGCGATAGAAGGTTGTTAGAAACGTTTTCTTTATTTTTTACGTTCTTGCTGACAACTAAACTGATCTTGATAAAAAAAAAAATATTTTCCCGGGTTGTCAAAATCTAACTTTTACTAAAGGGAATTTTAAAATCTTTTGCGCAAAATTTTAGTTGAATTTAGCATTATACTTTCTCTACCCTTAAAATCATCGAATACCTACATACATATTTTATTTTTTATCGACTGTTTGACATTTACAAACATCAAAACAGGCCTGTTTGCTTACCGTATGGCAATTGGTTATTCAAATTTGGTATGAAACTTCAAAGGTTTGTTTGTTTTGCATTTTTCATGAATACCAAACCTGCCCTTTTGGAATGTCTATAAAGAAGTCCAAAGTGTGCCCATAGACTGAACGGAATCGAAGGCCAATGCACAACGCAACGAAGTTTCATTTAAAAGAACACAGCTCCTAGTGTCTCTGGCGTTGTTTCTGGATTGTTTATTGGGTGCATACCTATGTATATGATTTCTGTGTGTGTTCCAGGAATAGCTGGATTTGTTTTTCAGTTGAACTCGTAGGTAGGTGTATGTATAGCTTGTATGTTTACGCTCCATCTAATTTCACTGTTGAACTCGCTTTGTTTACGTTCGATCCACATGACTATTGCATCCTGTATGCTGTATCTCAATGAACATAAACATTCTATATTAAGATTTATTTTGTTTATAATCTATTTAACCTCCTCTTTGAGGCAAACGTATACGCTGAAGAGTGTCTATATAATTTCTAATTACATGGCCTTATCATGGTACTGCCGATCAATTGATTAATATTGATGATTGCTTCCCACATACAATTTTCTATAGAATTGAAACGTTTTTATTTTTAAGAGATTTCCATTTTCATTTCTGAAACAATCTACATAATGCATCTGTGGTGAAAATTCACTCTGTTCAAAATGAAAACTAATGCAAATTACTTTTTCCGTTTACGCTGGCTTATGTAACGCAGTCGTTTAAGCGCGAGGCCTTGTCTCTGTCTTCTAATTTTAATAAAAATTGCGCAAATTAAACAATGCTTATTCAAGGAAATGAACCAGTTGTTTTTAACGCAGTTGCTTAAACCGCGGTAACCAACTCTTCTGCCTTTTGTGGGTTTCAAAATATAAGTGAGCTAATTTACATTGAACAAGCCTAAAGGGGCCGACACAAAGAGTGCTGTATTCATTGTTTCGATGTATACAACTGACATATGACAAGGGGCCCATACAAAAGGCCTGCGGGGATATAGCGGAAAAAGTAGCTGAGATTTTATCATTTCTGACATCAGTTCTCAATAAAAAGTTTGTTCGTATACCTATGTATGTACACTGAAATCAGTTGTCAAATTTAGGTTTGTTCATTGGCAGCATAGCGTTGTGTACTTTTGTGCCGTGGAGCTCACGCTGAAAAAGATCAAGGTGCCACTTTGATCGCCCTTATTTATTTTCAAACAAAATTAAAGACGAATTTTTCGTCTAAAGATTTCAAAAATTTCACATTTTCTTTTCTTTGTTATTTCCTTTACGAGAATCTATGTATATAAGCAATTATGATTTACAATTATTGACAAATATGTTGAGTAAATCTCAATTACCTTTTACTACATACTAGCCGACCCAGCTCTCGAAATTCGAGTGCCAATTTATTTATTATTTATATTATTGGCAGTGTTTTCAAGCAAATTTATTAAATTAAATTTTATTTTATGAAATATGCAAAGTGTTCGACAGTGCAAAAACAAAAATGACCCACAGTGTGTAAATGCGTGTCTCAAGTATATTCTGCACATCTCCGTAACTGTGGCTTTCCAACCATATAAAATTTATCGAAATCGGTTAAATACTTTTGGAGAAAAGTGTACCACAAAAAACATGTTTGCCGTTTTATTATATGATGATGATGATATACATATGTAGGGGTAACCGGGGATAGTTGGCTCCAGGGGCAAGTAGACTAACCGCCAATAACTTCAAAACAAAACAATTTCTTTCAAGTTTATTCTTTTTATTACATCAAGCACAGCTGCTTGCTTAGTTTCGTGTTGTCTCTCGCCAGAGTCCGGCGTCGTTCAGAGGTTATCGCGAAAAAACAACTTTTTGCTTTCGTGAGTATTTTTTTTGTTTTGTTTTCCTTTTCTTCTTTCGTAAGGGTGCTTTTGCCTAACGTCAAATTTTTTTTAGGAAAAAGAGCAAGTAAGTGTTTGTATTCATAACACCAGGTAGTTATATGTTCATTTGATTTCTGAGAACCGAAAAAAAATCATTGAATGCTGAAAGACCGATCGGGGTAAGTTGACATTTTTTCTTGGGGGTAAATTGACTCATTTTTTGTTTGGTAATTTCTAGAAAAATGAGGACATATATGTAAGAAAAATATCATGAGGGGCAACTAAAATAACAATTTTGGAACGTGCGTGCCAGCTTATTTGTGGAAAAGGAAAAAGCATACGATCTGTTGCTCATGACTATGGTATTCCATATAAAACCATGCAAATATAATACATATGTGCAAAAATTTAATTTTTTTATTTAATTTTTTTTTTATATGCATCGCTTTATATTTTGTGTATAATAATAATTTTTTGTTTCAAACAAAATTAATTTTTAATTCTATTTGCTTATAGTTTTAGTATTAAAAAGCTGGAAATAAGAATATAGTCAACTGACCCCATAGCCTTAGCCAACTTACCCCGGTTCAGGGGTTATTTGACCCACTTGAGGTCGTTTTGTAAAATTAGGAAAAAAAGGTCTTAATATTAACTAATTTTAGAAAACATATTTTTTTTATAAAGCAAAAAAGATGTTTTATAAAAGGGCATTTAATTTGTGTTGATATCTTTCTTAGTTTTCTTTAAAAAAATATATAAGAAAATTTTGAGTCTACTATCCCCGGTCTCCCCTACATTCAAATTCTAATTACTTTTGGCAGCAAGTCGTTAGCTGATTTTGATTGATTTTAAAGCATCCCCTCAGTTCCTATTTTGACGTTTGATAGGTGCTTACTTTTTCAAAACGTGTGATTATCAAATTTATTTTTGAATATTAATATGGGGCATTTCACGTGAAGCGGACAACGAAAAAAGTGATGGGTGTTGAAATTCATTCATCTTTGTGTTATTTATACTTCATTTGAATCTAAAAATACATTTAGAAGGATTTTGAATTTTGAGGTCTGGTACTCCAGTTATGGGCTTGTAAACTTTCGACAAGCAATGAGTAATGGTTTTTAAGAAAAATGTTGATAAATTAAAAGAAGCAATATAAAAATAATTTTAATAGTTGAATATATGGTAAAACAGATGTTCTTTTTATTTATGAAATCTAAACCGGAAATGAAATTTTTTCTTATATATAAAACCGGAAGTTAACATTTCAAATAAAATTTTGGTAAACTTGGCCCATTTTTATATTTTTTTTTTATGTCTCAAAATAAAGCCCACATATTAGAGAAAATACATGCCAAGTTTCAGAGTGGGATACCCATACGTTTAGAAGATACATAATTTTTAGTGCGTGGACCTCGTTCAAAAAACAGATTTATTATACCTTTAGAAAACCGGATGTTGGCGATTCAATTTTAATTTTAAGTAGCTTAGACCATTTTGATATTTTTTTTTCTTTTCTCTTATTGTTCTTTATATAATAAAGATTCCAAATACCAAGTTTGAAGATGGGATCTCCATTCATTTAGAAGTTACATATTTTTTTGTGCTAAGGTGGCAACTTCGTGTCATGCGATAAGACCCTCTTGGTCTAGCTTTCTTGCCTTCTCATAGTATGAAGAGACGCCATCTGTTAGGAGTGTAAGTTAAATGCTAGAAAGAGAAAGATATAATATGCGGCCACGTTACAATAATTTGTATTATATGTTTTTTTTGATTTAAGTTATTGCTTTAAATGAATACAACGTTTAGTTAGTTCGCACTTGAATTTAAGTTTAATAATAAATAACACAGACCCACAAAAAAAAAACTTCTCTGACTCTGGGATGTGAACATGTGTTCCATAGGTTTTTTGGGTCGCTGATTTCAAATCCGGAGTCCGTTTGACTCAATCAGGTCAGGTTTAAGGGCATTTGAAGGTCAAATCGCTAAATATTCGTTTACAAATCTGAAAACCTATATATATATGTTTTTGGCATCGCTGAATTCGAATTTAGGCTTTTTTTGACTCCAACATGTAAAGGTCAAGGTCAAACGAAGGTCAAACCTCTGCAATCTAACGATATGATATTTTTAACCCCAGATTCTGAAAAAGCGTAAAATTTTACTTGCAGATATGTGTTGACTTTTTTTTTACCGACCTCTGTCATGTAGCGGTCTTCCAAAATAAGACTCGTTTTTTAGATTTTGGCCTATGTATTGGCTGTGAATTGGCTACTACTCTGCAAATTGGTACTAAACGCACCTTATATTCGGATTCAGTGACTCCAAAAACATAAGAATCAACTGGTTCGAGAGCCCAAATTCCGATTTACTGTCGATACATCAGCCCAGAGATCCAAAAGGAGTATTTGACCTTGGAATATCTTCCAGAGGTCATTCCAAACAACAGATCTAGATGAATTTAGGTGTAAAATTTTATGCTCTTTCAGAATCTGGGGTCAAAAATATCATATCGTTAGATTGCAGAGGATTGACCTTCGTTTGACCTTGACCTTTACATGTTGGAGTCAAAAAAAGCCTAAATTCGAATTCAGCGATGCCAAAAACATATATATATAGGTTTTCAGATTTGTAAACGAATATTTAGCGATTTGACCTTCAAATGCCCTTAAACCTGACCTGATTGAGTCAAACGGACTCCGGATTTGAAATCAGCGACCCAAAAAACCTATGGAACACATGTTCACATCCCAGAGTCAGAGAAGTTTTTTTTTTGTGGGTCTGTGTTATTTATTATTAAACTTAAATTCAAGTGCGAACTAACTAAACGTTGTGTTCATTTAAAGCAATAACTTAAATCAAAAAAAACATATAATACAAATTATTGTAACGTGGCCGCATATTATATCTTTCTCTTTCTAGCATTTAACTTACACTCCTAACAGATGGCGTCTCTTCATACTATGAGAAGGCAAGAAAGCTAGACCAAGAGGGTCTTATCGCATGACACGAAGTTGCCACCTTAGCACAAAAAAATATGTAACTTCTAAATGAATGGAGATCCCATCTTCAAACTTGGTATTTGGAATCTTTATTATATAAAGAACAATAAGAGAAAAGAAAAAAAAATATCAAAATGGTCTAAGCTACTTAAAATTAAAATTGAATCGCCAACATCCGGTTTTCTAAAGGTATAATAAATCTGTTTTTTGAACGAGGTCCACGCACTAAAAATTATGTATCTTCTAAACGTATGGGTATCCCACTCTGAAACTTGGCATGTATTTTCTCTAATATGTGGGCTTTATTTTGAGACATAAAAAAAAAATATAAAAATGGGCCAAGTTTACCAAAATTTTATTTGAAATGTTAACTTCCGGTTTTATATATAAGAAAAAATTTCATTTCCGGTTTAGATTTCATAAATAAAAAGAACATCTGTTTTACCATATATTCAACTATTAAAATTATTTTTATATTGCTTCTTTTAATTTATCAACATTTTTCTTAAAAACCATTACTCATTGCTTGTCGAAAGTTTACAAGCCCATAACTGGAGTACCAGACCTCAAAATTCAAAATCCTTCTAAATGTATTTTTAGATTCAAATGAAGTATAAATAACACAAAGATGAATGAATTTCAACACCCATCACTTTTTTCGCTGTCCGCTTCACGTGAAATGCCCCATATGTAAGTTTTGGAAAAATGTTCTATTTTGATGTAAGTTTCTTTCCAAAACCGATAGTTTCATAATAATCGCGTTTTGCTTCTGATGATCAAGGGTTATTGGTTTTATATTTTACTAAAAATGAATTTATTTCATTTCATTATTTTTTAAAAATCAATTCGGGCACATGAGCGAGCACTTGATAGTCTGCTCTAATGAAGTGTAATTGATCACTTTTTATCGAGTAGCGACAAATACAATTTTTGAGTGATGTTCTTCTACACGATAATAGAAGATTTTTAAATTTATGACTACTCATATTTAAAAAGCATTTGATAGAGTTTGCATCAAGCTCTCTTATCGAATACATACAAACTTACCTATTTAGTAGATTATAAATAAATTATGAAAAGTGTTTATACGAATCGAACTAACCTTCATTATATCAGTATCAATTTGAACGCATTCACTGCATAATTAATGGGCTTTGTTTTGTTTCGTTTGGCTGTCATCATTTAAATTTTCTGTCTCATTTTTATTCCGTGTAAATAATGAAACACTATTTGTAATTAGAATGTCAAATTTTATCTACTTGTTAAATTTTTGTGCTGTCGAAATTTCAAAGGGTCTAGAAAACCGTAATTGTTCGGTCTGAATTTTGGGCAGGCGACACCTTTAATTTTGACAACCTTACTGTAAATTGTGCAATAGACATATTTTATAGAGAAAAATTTAATTCTATTTCTCTCCATGTACCCGTTTCTCGACATCAGACTTCGTTTTCTTCACAACCTTGGTAGGTATAATCACAGGCTACGATCGTTGCGTTAAGTGTTGGTCCATTTTCCTTCAATCTCGATCTCTAATTGACTACTCTAATTATCTTGGTACCTACCTGTCTTCACTTTACCGAACTTTACAACTCCCTCTATCAAAGATATTTAATCCAATCCCAAAACAATCTTATTAAGGTACTAGTATGGTCTAGAATGCCAAAAAAACGCACAATTTTTGGGAACTTTTTTCTCGGAAACCTTATTAGGTAATAACATATTTTTTTTTTAAATAATGAATACATGCGTCAAGAGTACGAAAACATTTTTTTTTTTATTTTCGAATTTTGGCCGAATTATAGAGGCAAACGTCGACTCATAAAAAAATACATGGTCCCATGGCGGACAGTTAATCACAGAATTGGCTGGACTGAAACAAAAAAGACAAAGTGGGTTATTTAAAGGAAGGTTTCTTACGAGACAATTTACCACAATTTGCTTAAAAAGTCAAAACAAAAAAAATATATCGAGCTTTGAAGAAAAAAAAATTTTTTTTTGAAATTTCTTTGGCTATTTTTGGGTTGCTATTTTTTTTGTTCAAAATTTTTGGTCAAATTGTGGTAAATTGTCTTAGAAAACATAAAAACAATCAAGTTGCAACAAGTTTTTTGAAAATCGGTTCAGTAGATCCGGAGATTAACTGTCCGCCATGGGACCATGTATTTTTTGATGAGTCGACGTTTGCGCCCTCTATAATTGGGCCAAAATTCGAAAATTAAAAAAAAAAAATTGTTTTTGTACTCTTGACAGAAATCGTGCGTTTTTTTGGCATTCTAGACCGTACTAGTACCTTAACGACCCTAAATCCTTCT
The DNA here is from genome assembly GCA_911387755.1 of Chrysotoxum bicinctum. Taxonomy (NCBI): domain Eukaryota; kingdom Metazoa; phylum Arthropoda; class Insecta; order Diptera; family Syrphidae; genus Chrysotoxum; species Chrysotoxum bicinctum. The sequence continues at coordinate 197,528,024 of OU426988.1, read as the reverse complement.
TCCAATTTATAAACTTTAAACGAAAATCCGATGTTATGCTCCCTCTCTCTTTCTTTTTATAACGAAATTTCAAAAACCACAAACTATCAACAACTTTTTTACTAGTTTTTTTAAACAATCATTTACCGACGACTCCTTTATATGCCTGACTGTAATTATTTTAATTATTTACTGAATTTCTCCCTCGGACCATTTCCACCTCATACCATTGACTCATTACTCTTCGAAAATAAGCTGAATCAACTCAATGATGAGTATATTCCCGGGCCAGACGCAGTGGCGGCGCAAGACCTAAACTTAATGTGGGCAAGATACATTTCGCGAGGCCCTCTGATGGTACAAGTAGAAGGCAATATAAAACAAAAAATCACTTAATTAAACAGTTATTTTATTTATTAAGAAAAAAACCTAAATTTATAGTCATACTTCTTTGGAACATTAAACAAAAATGAATAAAAAAAGAAAAAATTAAAGGAACAGAAATTTTCTACTTTTGGTTTTACTGAACTCCTTCATTATTGGTTCGTAATTTATTTTAGATGTTATATCTTCTGCTTCAATAGATAAAACTGCCAAAGACGAAAGTCTTTCTTGACCCATAGTATTTCTTAAATAATTTTTTATTAGTTTCAATTTTGAAAAGCTCCTTTCAGCGGAAGCAGTACTTACAGGTATTGTTAACAAAATTCTAATCACATTGTAAACATTTGGGTAAATTTCTTTCAAATCGTTCTCTATGATATACTGGAGCAGATCTTTCACGTTTTTAATAGACTTGGATAAATTTGGGATCATATTTTGTAACTCCTCATACACTCATAAGGTTGGAAGTCACTGCTCTTTTGGAATTTTGTTAACTTGTTGAAATCCAAAATTTTCAAAATGTTGATTTAAAGACATTTCTCGATTCTATATTACTTATCACAGAATCAATCATGGTATTACAAAAATCTGTTTCATACCGGCTTTTAGCAGATTTTTTAGGTTGATTGCTACCTTCATAATCAAACATCCTTTTCTTTTTGGCTACTCTTTTATTTTTAAAATCTTTTGGCAAATCATAACTGCTTTTCTCAATTAATTGACGAGCGTTAGACAAGCACTTTTGGAATCCTGTTTGTCGGTATTCTTTGATCCAGTCACAAAATGTACGCAAATCGCATACTTAATGGAATACTGACCTAACTCGAAAAAACGTTTTTTGTGAAGTTGCAAAAAAAGATCTTGCTATGAGGATTTGTAATACTTGTTGACGGATAAAATTAAAACTAATTCATGAATTAATCATGAATACTGGTATTCTTAAAGTATGATAAACTATTCATGAGATCTGAGGCTTGCAAGAGCCTGTATCTGTACGTAACTCAATTTTGACCTATCTCCTAATGGGTCAGTATTCCATTAAGCATGCGAAATGTTTAAGAGTAATGATTAAATGGATTTGTACAGATTACCATAATTTGCTTATGGTATTGACACGCGTTAATAACCATAGCTGGGCACCGTTAATCAAACAGTTAACTTCGTTAATCGTTAATCCGCTACTAAAAAAGTTAGCTTCATTAAACGTTAAAGCGTTAAATTTCGGAAGAATTAACACAAGTTAACGTTAATCGTTAATCCGTTAACATGTGATAAAAATTGCATTTTTTATATTTTTTTACTCTGAGCACCGGCGCTAAGTAATACCAGTCGTCCACTAGGCGAATTCAAGGCATTCAACTCTAATGTACGGTGCCTTCAATTCTGTTCAACCAACGGGTTGGATTTAGTTGTTGGCCGTTGCTCAACGAATTGCGCGACAAGTGTACGGGTAGTGTACGAGCTCGTGTTGCTCCTTGAAAATGTTCGATCAACACGTTGAGCAACATTTTCAAGATAATGTGTTGCACATTATTTGTTCAACTTTTTTATTTTCTTTGGGATTTCTTGACGTAATATTGTGTTGCGTTGCGTTGGCTGCAGTGAAATGTGTTTACGTGGTTGAACTATTGCGTTGCCATTAACTTGCAGTTGTTGCAACTTGCAAACTGTAGTTTATTTTGGTTTTTCGTCATGGAAGGTGATAAAAAATCAGAGTGGACCACGGAATTAATTTTGCAAATGATTTCAGCAATTGAGGAAAAGCCCAATATATGGGACATTAAGAGCCCCTCTTATAAAAACCGAGATACCAGGGAATTGGCTTGGTTTCAAATTTCCTCGAAAATGCAATTGCCTAAACTTTGAATACGAATTCACGGGCGCGTTGGGATCAATCGATTTTAATTTCTCATATATTTTATTGAAAAAACAATTTTCTAAGCGACTCAAAAAAAAAAATCATCTACCCAGAATCGTCTTGGCTGTTTTTTCTTCCTTTGTCGTTCATTTTCTAATATTATTAATGCGGCAGCCACTTTTTTTTCTTAGAGGAAATCATACTCATACGGAACAAATTTAAGAATATTTTAAAGCGAAGGCGTGCGACAATAAATGTATGTACCGAACTGAAGTCAAAATTATTTCAGGTTTGACGTTTAAGTTTTTTGTTTATGGTGGTGCGTTCAACGCGTTCCCAACGAGTGATCCTTGGTTAAGTTTACGAAGGTATAGCTCGTTCATCAACTGGTTGAGCAACAATATCGAAAACGCAGTTGATCAACTCGAAACAAAATTTTTTTCTGTCAAAATCGAACAAGTTTATCAACTAGTGTACGAGGTTGTTCAACATTTGAGTAAGTTGGTCAACTAGGTGTACGGAGCTATTCAACACTGGAATAAGTTTTAAGAGTTGATCAACTAGGTGTGCGGGGTTAATCAACATATGGGAAAGTTGGTCAATTATGTGTACGGGGTTCCAAACGCATTTTGTTCAACTTTAGTTGCTCAACGTGAATTACGTAAGTTGCTGCACTAGTGTAAGAGCTTGTAAATCGTTTATCCAACGAAAGAGTTAAATAAAAAGTTGAACGAAGTTGGTTGAACTTATCGCGCACATAGTGGACGACTGGCATAATGAAATGATCAAACGAAACGAAACTCTTCGCAGTTTTCTCACTCGCACGCGCCGTCAAAATATAATACGTACCTAGCTGTTTTTGTTTCACCCGCGGCACGCGCCGCGCGGCACTTGTCTCATACTTGTCTGAACCTGTTTTTCGCGCCGCGCGGTAAATAGTATATATATATAATAGAATCGGAGACATTTTGCTTCGAGGTAGTTCTTCGATCAGCTGATCGGAAATTCTGTCCGACGAAATTTAACGCTTGCCATTTATGTGAGATGCTTTGCGATGAAGCACTTCTAATGGTCTTATTTTTGACAGATACAGACTAAATTTTCTCCAAAGTCCTCCGACAAGTTCTTGTTGTGGAAAGTGTTTTCTTTTTAAAGAAATAGGTTATTAAAATGTAAGTAATAAAGAAATGAACTTTATTTGCGTTAACTTGTGTTTCCTATTTATAATAGACTTTCGGAACAAGATGAGCGGATTACACCAAAAGCACACCAGAAATTGTGGCTGTGTTTTGGGAAAATCTGGCAAATCAGTTAAATTAATTGGGACCAAGACAAATGGATGTTGGTGGATGGAAAAAAAAGTATGTTCGTGATCTTTTATTTTGTGCATTGATCCATTTCCATTGTGATTAAAGTAAAAGTCAAATAGGTACATATAAAATATTGTTTCAAATGTTTTTTTTTTTTTCAATTCATTCTTTTTCGACACTTCAAATGGAAACAAAAAACATCTTTGCATATAGGGAGGGGACTTTATTCGTAGTTTTGATTTAAAAATCGGTTCATTTAATTAAATTTCTTAAAAACGCTAGCGCATTATAATTGAAAAAATTACGTTTTATAAACAATAAATTACACTCTCTCACCGATTTTTCATGGCTTAAAACGCTTATGGTGTTTGTTTTTTAATAAATTATCGAAAATTTATCGCATTTTCGATATATCGGTTTATTTGCACATCTCTGCCTGAAATTTACATCCATTGCAATGCGTCGTCGCATTTCTGCGAAATTTCTTCCGATGAAAGCTACTTCGAACCGAAATTGAATTTCCGACGAAGGATGCGTTGCGGAGAAAATTGCTCTCCGACGGTTACCTCGATAGGGCCGATAATGAGCTCCAAACTGAATATTTCGTTTAGAACGGAATTGCAATCACTGAGTGTATACGATTGTTCCGTTTGGCGTTTTAAGTTTTCTATGCATTCAACAACATTATCAAATTGCAATAATACGGGGTTCATCGGGTTCAAATGACTGCAATAGCATCAACGTCCGCATAAGCAGCCATTCTGTAGCTCTCAGGTTCCAGGCAGTCAGTAGCTCATTTACTACCAAGTTCCAGAGAGAGGCAGAAATAACACCTTCTTGAGACACTCCCCTATTGACACATTTTCTTGCGAAGAAGCCTCCAAGTTTTGAATTAATAGTCGTGCTGGTCGGTCAATTCACCAAGCGAACTATCTACATTCGATAATGTCAGTGCAGATGTGATTGCAAATGTACCACGCTGTTAAAAATGACATCTACATTATTATGTCTAGGAAAGTAACCATAGCATATTCTTTATAGTGGAGGAATAATTCGATGATTCACACCAATGTGTGCAAAGCTGTGGCCACCAATTTCCCTTTACATAAGGGTCATATCAATGCTTGTTCTTAAATGGATATCAATGAGTCAAATGATGATATACTGATAGGTCTGAGATCTCTTGGGTTTACATGGGAGCATTTACCGGAGTGTCTACAAGATTGGTAGAATGATTTCTATAGTCATTTGGAGTTCGGCTGATATTATAACATCTGGTCGAGTAGACTTCAGACTTGTACTGTTCGAAGCTGTTGATCGTCCATTTCAGTTTGTCCATTCTATTCAGACCGTGTGAATAAGTTAACTTATTTGTGGTCATTGTAAAATTTAAAAATTAGGAGCTACTTGAAAAATGAGTAGCAGGTTGAATGGTTCTTCGCTAGAGATGTTCAATGAGCCATCAGAGTTTTTCAAACAGATGGGTATGACTGGATTTGTATAGAGAATGGGAGCGGGTCATAATTCTGGTCTTCAAAATTCTGTTTGGTCAAAATTCTGTTTTTTTATAAAAATTCTGTATAGTCAAAATTCTGTTTGTCCAAAATTCTGTATTGCTAAATTCTGTCAATGCAAAATTATGTATTTCAAAATTCTGTATTTCAAAATTCTGTATGTGCAAAATTCTGTTTCCTGAGCAGTGAAATTCTGTCTAAGAAAAATAACCATTCATGTCAAAAAATATGTATAACAATATGATAACATATGATTTATGATTTCAATCTAAGCGTGATTAATATAGGTACGTCCCTCTTTTACAATATTAAAACTGTGTAGTACTATTTTATAATCCTGTCAGTAGGTACTAAAATTAAAATCGTTTTAAGTGTAAGTATACATATATTGTATATTCTTACTATGTTTAAATTATGTATTTTCCATAACAAATATTCTGTTTTTAAAAATTTTGTAAATATGTTGTAAAAGAGAAATCGTTTTGATAATGTAAAAAAGTGCGCACTTTTTTATATTATCAAAACGATTTCTCTTTTACAAACAGAATTTTGAAAAACAGAATTTTGAAAGCAGAATTTTGAACGTACAGAATTTTGAAATGCAGAATTTTGTAATACAGAATTTTGGACATCCAGAATTTTGTACAAACAGAATTATGCAAAACAGAATTTTGGCATGCAGAATTTTGAAAGCAGAATTATGACCCATACCGAATTTCGACCCCAACCCATAGAGAATTTGTCTAAGTAGTTGAACTTTCTTCTGTCAAATATATAAGATGAATAAAATTAAAACACTTTAAATGTATTTCAGACACAAACGAATATTTTTCCGGCTGATATGTTCTTGAGTTTCGATGCAAAAAAATTCGTTCCACCATTATGACCATATTTCCAGAAACGTATATTTATAACCCACATCTAATCGATATATCTCAAATCCATTAATCCATTTTAACGTCTCTCATTAAAGTTCAACCCATTTCTCAATTTTAAGACAAACTTCATAATCACCATGATTATTTATTCCATAAGCATAGTCCTGACCCATCTCCATACGCTCTGATTCATTACCTTTAATCATCTTTGGCGCCGAACATCCCTGATGCAGGAAGGTGAGCACAATCACTCCTCATCTACTACTAACTACCATACCACTGATTACCGATCCAGATTAAAATAGAATACTCTATATGTTTTATGAAGCCGGAGCAACATCACCAGCCTTATATTACTGGTGCCATGAATTGCAATTAAGCCATCAAACCCTATACATCCATACATATACCGAACGCCTTCTCTGTTTTGTATGACGTGCCAACAGACCCATAAAATTAGTCTTATTGAGTTAACACCTCATAGAGACACAAGAGCACCCTAAAGAACGAAACCATTAATTCAGCCTACAGATCCTTGAAAACCCATAACGAATGTTCATTAAACCTCGTATAGAATCTCCTTTGATCTTGATTCGTAGAATTTGCGTTGCTCCAGCAGCTTCCATAGCTCCTACGTAACGAAATACTTTTTCCAGATTCTTTAATAAAAATAAAAGGAATTACGCTCCCGCTAACACCAACAAATCTTGATTGCGGCAAATTAATCAAAATGAGTACAAAAAATCAAGGGGATCCGATTTCGCGCGACTGCCTCACGAAATGAATATATTACCATTAACACCTGAGGTGTGGACACGTGACGGGTGTGTGCGTTCGTTTGTGAGTCCGATGACCAGGTCTGTCGGCGATAGTAATTAAACCCACCAGAGTCAAGTATCATCAATTGGACTCCATTGAACACACATAACCAGCATTAACTGGAAACAAGAACAAGGCTTGTGTCCGTTCCACCATTACACATCTTGCATAACAACAACTGTAAGGAGCAGGGCTCTCTGCTTTAATCATGCTCCATCAAAAGCAGACTAAATTAAAGGTCGGCTCGGCATTGGCAGCAAGCTCTATTGCCTTGGCGAAATAATATGATGAGACATTCTCGCAGCACTGAATAAACGTTGTACAGTTTATTTCAAACAAATAGGCGACTTGAGAAGACGCGAATGTGTGATTTTGCCAGTTTACCAGTTAGCAGTCCTTAAGGAATTTCACGCGCCAACCGCCAACCAATATTCCTTAAGCCAAGCTAAGAGTACGAGTAGTTGGCCCGGGGATGGGTAGGTATTCTCATCCAAAACATTATCATGCTTGGGGATCTTGTTAACACCTCTGCCGATGGAGGAGAACCTCACTATAAGTGGTGGTGTAGTCTTGTGTATGGAATAAATGTCGACAATATGGTAGAGAAACTCAACATAACATGCACTGCTTTGTCGTACAAACTTGAGCGTTCGGAAGTCGAACCTTACTAGTACTGAGTACATACTCATTCGTGGAAGGAATTAGAGAAATCTGAGTTTTTCATGATAGAAAAGGAGTGTTTGAAAAACATAAGTCGAGGCTTTTGAGAGCAATTTCCCCGGTGAAATTCACCTTTATGAAAATGTGAATTGTTCTATATCTCGGAGTGTTCGATGCAAATCCATTGAATTTTTTGCTTTTTTAAGCCAATATATATAACTTAGATGTAGGTTTTGTTCCTGAAACTTGGCTTAGCTCTGACGATAATTTATCGAACAAGGATTATTTGTTATCGGCTAGATAGAGATGAAAGAAGGAGTGGTGGTGTTGCCGTCGTCGTGGAAAAAAACAATACGGCATAAAGTTATGCCAATTATTATTGATACCAAACATTGGTATAGAGATTCCTTTTGTGAACGGATCTTCGATAAAAATATTTTCAGCCTATTTCCCAGGCGGTGCTGCTTCACCAAAAAAACCTTTTGATTTTAATAATGGTTTGAGAAAATTAGTAAGTTTGAATGATATATAGTAGGCGGTGATTTCAATAGTAGGCACCGAAATTGGGGTTGCAGTAGGGCTAATACTTGGGGTAATATACAAGTACTTGCCAATTTAATTTTAATTTAATTAAGCTTATAAAAATTGTAAACTTAGAAGCTTTAGACGTTCTTCATATGGAGGAAGGTTAAAAGGATCGTCCCAGCTAATTCCACGCAAGGCAAAACGTAAAAATCTTCGTTGGATTTGATAATAAGGCGACCAGACCTGAGATGCATATTCCAAAAGTGGTCGGACAAAAGTCATGTAGAGGGATTTTGTTACATAGGGATCTGAGAATTCTTTCGACCAGCGTTTAATAAATCCAAGTGAAAAGTTGGCTTTATTTATAATGTTATCAATATGAGAGCGAAAGTTCAATTGGGACTGGGAGTCGCATAATAAACCTAAATCACGGATCGAATTAACAATGGGAATGGGTTCGTAATTTATAAAATATTGTCTTTGAGCTAATGGAGGACGCTTACGGGTTACGGGTATATGTTATGGCTGGACATTTATTAACGTTGAGTTCCAGGAGGTTTTTTTGGCACCAAATGTAGAATTTGTCCAAGTCGATTTGCAGAGATTTGGAATCTTCGGCACAAGAGATCTTTCGGCATATTCTCATGTCATCTGCGTAGATTAACAGATCAGAGTTCGAAAATATTTTTTCAACGTCATTAGTGCTTATAACGAAAATAAGTGGTCCTAGGTGGCTACCTTACGGAACTCCAGACATTGCACGGATGGAGTTAGATATACACGACCTGAATATAACGTTGTATTGTCGTTTCGATAAATATGATTGAATCGATGAAATCATTAAAGCCGGAAAGCCGAGTTGTTTTAGCTTAAATAATATTATATTATGGGATATTTTGTCGAAAGCTTTCCTTAAATCAGTAGCTATCGCATCGACTTCTTTTCCTACTTCTAAAGCACACAGGGTAGTAGATACAAAATCTACCAGATTAGTGGTAGTGGACCTGTCCTTAAGGAAACCATGTTGTTTAGGTGAAAAAATCGGCTTACAAAAAAAGAATATATTGACATAATACTCTCAAAGAGTTTCGGTATGCAAGAAAGTCTTGCAATTGGTCTATAGTTAACTATATAATTTTTGGATCCTTTAATTTAAATAGTAGACATCAGTTTGATATTTTGTACCCGCCTCACCCACCGTATTATCCGACAAACAATTGTTCAAATCCGTCGATTTTGTATATTTTCCTTACAAATATGCCTGCAATTTTGTGTCAGCCTATGGTTGTTAAGAAATTAAGTTCCGATCACCTGCCAGTCAATATTGGTGTTTTTGGCTCTCTTCTAATGCAAATAAATGAAGTTTTCGACTTTAAAAATGCAAATTGGTGCATTTATGAAAGACAAATGCGTAATAAACGAGAAACTATGCCTACCATCTTGCAGGAGAAGTCAATGAAAATGATATTTACGAAAGTATATCACTTTTTACAACTTCTGTTGTTGGCAGTGTTGAACAAGCTGTACCAAAAAAAAGTTATTAGATGTGGAAGTGCTAACCAATTACCCTCTGAAATAATTCGCATGATAAAGGTTAGGAACAGTTTCAGGACAAAATGGATGAGAACAAGAAATCCCTTCTTACAAACAGAAGTTAAAATTCTGAACGTTTTTATAAAAGACTCTATTAATAATTATAAAAATAGCTCCTGGAATCGTAAGTTACAAGGCTTGAAAAAGTCCAGTAAACCATTTTGCAATATTGTCAAAAAAGCGCATATTCCCGCTTTAAAAACTGGCAATGCACTTATGCTATCGAATTCCGAAAAGGCGAACGCCTTAGCTGAGCAATTTTGTGCCAATCATTCAGTTCTTAACAATATAGGTATACCTGGCAATAATTTACTTGAAGCTACAGTAAATAGATCTGTTGATTTAATAGATACAACTTCAATTAGCATGGATGAAAGTTTTGTTTCAATAAGAGATATTCAATCTTAGTTTAAATATGAGAAAAGCTGTAGGATTTGATTAGCTAAAAAATATTTATTTAAAAAATCTTCCAATGTCTGGAATAAGGTTTTTAAAACAATTGTTTAACTGTTGTTTTTAAATTGGTTTATTTTCCATTGGAATGGAAGACAGCAAAGATAATACCGATCTTAAAACCAGGTAAAAATGCAAGCGAACCTTCTAATTACAGACCAATTAGTCTGCTTAGTTCTCTGAGCAAATGCTTCGAAAAAATTATCAAACATCAAGTACACAGAATAACAAAGCATGTTAAAAATAACTTTAGACTTGGAAAAAGTACAGGAATGGTTCTACTTGACATTGAAAAAGCATTTGATACTGTCTGTCATAATGGCCTTCTACACAAACTTGATACTTTTAGTTTCCCATCGTACCTGATAAAAATGATAAAGTCATTTCTTCTTTCAAGAAGATTCAAAGTATCTGTTAACAATTGTTTGTCTGAAATTTTCAATAATGATGCAGGTGTACCTCAAGGATCGGTTCTTGGTCCAATCTTATGTATATTATACACCTTATATTTCCCTAGTTTGATGTATTGGGAAAAGGGTATTTTCGCAGATGATACCTGAATCTATACTTCAGATTCGGTTGGTTCCATAAGAAACCAACCTGCAATTTGATTTAAATTCAATACAGGCATATTTAAATGATTGGAAAACCAAATTAAAAGCTTACCTCCTACCAAGCAATATATTATAAAATTTAACTTTATACTCTTTTTTAAAAGTAATTTAAAATTTGAACCTGTCAATACCATATCCATAAACGACATTGACTTTTCTTCATTCTCTCAATTGTTTCTCGGACTTAGAGGTGAAAGGTCCTTTTGCTAGTGGAAGTGTTCTGTTTTCCTTTTTTAGTTGTAACAGTTAAAAAAAAAATTACTGCGCGATTTTAAAACAGGTTATCTGTTCTATAGAGCAAGTATTGGTTTCAGGTAAAAAATGTTTTTTTTTCATATCGTCCGTAAGTCTCTGCGTCTATACGTTCTCTTTCTCATTTTTGAGCTATTGAATACTGAAAATAAGACCTAGTTAAAGCTTTCTAGACAGGTCGAAAAAATGAATTTAGCGTTGGCTACTTTAAAATTGCTTTTACTAGAAAACTCCTTTAACTAGCTAGCTTAAGCTTATTCTTATTCATTAAAAATCCAGCTTTTACTTAAATATCCAAGTTTTTAAGAAGAAGGGAAACAAAAAATATAAAGAAAAAAATTTTTGTATATAGTTTTTGTTTTTAGATTTAGCTTTTTTTTCTTATTAATCTTTGCGGATTTTTGTTTGTTTTTTTTTTTCTACAAATACATGAATATGATATTACAAAAGTATTAATTTTGAGTTTTATTGATAAGTTCTTATTAAAAAATTAATATAAAAATAAAATTTAAAAGTTCTTTTATTCAGTAAAAAGAATTATATCACCCATACATGGGGCACTTTTGAACATAGGAACCTACATATATTGGTTGGAGATAAAAATTCAATATAAATATTTCGTTAAATGGACCAAATTGATCGTCAATACCACTGTTCCATGTGAGTAAAATATCAGGCCAATTGTTCAAATATTCAAGGTTTTATCAGTCTGTTCAAATGTGCCCCACTCTCCTGTACTCTTGTTTATTATTACCATATTTTGTATAATAATTCATTTCATTATTTATTTCTCGCTTAATTTATTTGTTTCTTCATATAATTAATTACTTATTTGTTTATTTATATGTATTAATTTGTTATTCATTTTCCTATATATTTATTTATTTATTTTTGTTTATTTATTATCTATTTATGTACAATTAACTTGCAATGAAGTTGAATAATATTTTCTTTACACCCCTTCTCTCATCTTATCGCTAAATAGATGGAGTTTTAGACGTTTAAGTTTTTTTTTTTTTTAATTTTGCATGAAGGTTTTGAAAGTAGTTTTTCCTTCGAATACAAAAATTTAATCCATAATTATTTTAACAACCAAAATTTATAATTGACATTAGTAAGGTAGAATATTATCTATGTATGTAAATTGTGCAATGCCTCCAGATTGTGAAAAAAAGAATGAATATTTTGCTACAATAAATATCAATTTGAAATTTGTCCAACTTGACCAAAGCATTGGGCAATGCAATGTTATTTTATCTGTTTCGGGGCGATGTCATTTTAATTTTAACTTTCGCAAGTTGTTAAAAAGAGCACACAGTTTTAAATATTCTGATTGATTTTTAAAGATGATGCGATATCGATGTTCAAAGTTGCACTTCTGCAAAGAATTGTGTGATCTAAAATGTTCATACAAGGGCGTAGAATTCTAAGGAAACGAGCAAAATGTAAAAAAGAACACAAAATTTAAATACCTATTCTATAGGAGATGCTTTCGAAATGGCGGAATTTGGAAAGGGCTGACATCTGTCAAGTATGGAAAAACCAGTCTTCTTGTTTTTCGCTTTATAAAACAGTTTTTTTTTTCATATGATTCACTGTCCTCAAAAAGTTTTGATCACAGCTTGAGCGTTAGGAAAGTTGGAGAGAATTTAAAAGGAGATACTGTATGGATATCGAAATGGGATCGAAATATAGAGTCGGGTAAAGCATTCCACATTCTTGTAGTACGGCTAAATAAAGAGACTCTGAATTTAATACTACGTCCAGTACGTACAGTACGTTGGGCTCAACGCTCAAGGGTAGACTAATGGGCATTTACAGAGGCGGGAGTGTTCAAGAGGAGGAATGTTATTTTGCAAGAATATTGTGTATAAAAATAACGGTAAAATAATTAAAGACAAGAAAAATTGCATTGGTGCTTTTCCAAAGCTTGATGGCGACTTAACTGGAAGAAATTAAAAAAAATTAAGGCACGTCTGTCGGATGAGGACACTTCACTCACCCTGCTACGACCTACCGGGTGCATTAAAAAATAAAATGCACGACTGGGTCGCACGAACTTGCTCTTATGTAAACGACTAAAAATTTCAAAAATGAATGCTATTAGAGAAAAACTGTTCATAAGCATAAGATTAATTTTGTAATCGACTAAAACAATAGTAGTTGGAGCTAAAAACAAGATTTGATTCAAGCAAATATTAGCTTATGCCAGAACAAAAATTATAAGTCTGTACTGGTTTATTAAAAAAATAAGTCTTATAGCTATACAAAATTTTTAAAATATTTTTAAGAAAAAAATTTAGTTTCTGAGATATCGAATTTTCAAAAAAAATATAATTTTTTTTTTCAAAAATTCAAAAAATATTTTTTTAAGGTTTTGAAATGCAATGTTTTTCAAACTGCTTAGAAGCTTCTCTATAAAAAAAATTTCATTAAAATCCGTTATGTCGATAATGAGAGATTCTAAATTTGAAAAAATGATTCTATGGTAGGTACAGTCAGTAATATCTTGATGTCAATTTTTTTTTTATTAAATTACAAATCGTAAAAATTAATCAGAAGAAAAAAAAAAATCTAAGAAAAAATTCTCGGAACTGTTTTTGAGAAAAATACGATTTCCGAAAACTATTTTTTAACATTTGTATAGAGGGTACCGTTATTTTTAGGTAATATACATTTTTGTTTTCTACTTGTTGTTATTTAAATTAAGAAACTTTTATTTTTCAAGTTTTAAGAAAATCGGGCGGGGTTTTTTGAAATATTGAGTTTTGAAACAAAAAATTGAAAACTTTTTTAAAAATCCAAAAAAAAAATTTTTTGGAAATTTTGAATAGATACCCAATAATATTTAAACTGCTGGGGAGCTTTAGCATAAAAGAAGTTATCAAAATCGGTCGTACCGTTTTTGAGAAAATCTAAAACCAAAATAATGGTTCCAAGGAGGGTACCAAAAATAACCATTTTTTGAAAAACAAAAATGTTCAACCATTTCCTAACTTTAACTAAATGAAATTTTTTGAATTTTTCTTAAAAAAATCTGTGGGACAGTTTTTGAAAAAAAAAAAAAAATAAAATGCACAACTGGGTCGCACGAACTTGCTCCTATGTAATAGACTAGGAATTTTAAAAACGAATGTTATTGGAGAAAACTGTCCATAAGGATCAAATTAATTTTTTTAAATTTTTTTAATAGTAAGAGACGAAAACAGAATGCTATGCAAATATGAATTTATGCAAAAAAAATTATAAGTCGTTTTAGTGGTTTCTTAAAAAAAGATTTTATATACAAAATTTTTAAAAGATTTAAGAAAAAATTTTGGTACGCCAATTTAAAGTTTTTATTATTGTTCGAATAAAAATTAAATTAAAAAAAAATATTGAGCCGTTTCTGAGATATCGAATTTTCAAAAAAAGAAAAAAATAGATTTTTTTTTTCAAAAATTCAAAAAATATTTATTTTAAAGTTTTGAAATGCAATGTGTTTTAGACTTTTTAGAAGCTTCTCTATAAAACATTTCATAAAGAACCGTTATGTGGATAATGGGAAATTCAAAATTCGAAAAAATGCTTCTATGGTAGGTACAAGCTGTAATATCTTAATTTCAAAATTTGTTTTATTAAATTAAAGATCATAAAAATTAATTGAAAGAAAAAAAATTTTATCAAAATTCTAGGTGCCGTTTTCGAGAAAAATACGATTTTTGAAAACCATTTTTTTAAATTTTTTAACATTTGGATGGTGGGTACACCGTAACTACATTTAAAATGGATTTTTATGCATCTATTAGAAGAAGATATGGTATAGAAAGTTGTTCAAATCTTAAATCATATAGCAGGATTTGTGTAAGTAATATTAAAAATAGAAACTCCCTTATATTCCTTCTAAAATGCAGAGAATATGGACTTATTCCTGATTTTATACTAAATTCAACCAAAAACGTTCAAACAATTTTTGATTTCGAATCCGAAGAATCTGATAAATATTTACAAAGAAAAATATCGTCGATACTAGGAAATTTTCATACAAAAATTTTAAATTTAACAATCTCCCAAAAACAATCTTTCTTAAAAAAACAAAAACAATTAATAAATAATTTAGAAATTAAAATTAAAAATAAACTAGATTATAATGAATATATATTCTTCTTTAAAAGCCAAGAACTAACACACAACAAAATTAATTTAACTACAAAAACGACCCAAAAACGTAAGTTAGAACAAATGAAACTTAAAATTAAACAAGAAATGAGGATAGAATTTCAAAAAAATTGGTTTGTTAACAAAACAAATACAATATTTCCCGATGATATCAAGTGGCTTTTATCATTAGGTCCTAAATTCTCTTTACCTATTGATAAAAGAGAATTTCCACTTTTTAAAATGATAGCAGATGGAGAAGAGATTATTAAAACTAAAGAACAAAGTGAACATGAATCTGCACGAACATGTTTTACACAAATGTTACAAAATTATTTAAAGTCAACTTCAATTCCCCCATTTGACAAATATTTAAATAAAATATTTTGTGATACACGAAAATTTCTCAAAAGACATCCTGAAATTTACATAGTTCCAGCAGACAAAGGACATGTTACGGTAGCGATTTTAAAAGAAACATATCTTCAAAAGATGAATGATATGATGAAAAATCGAGAAACCTATACTATTTTAAGAAATGATCCCACGAACAAACTTCAAGTTCGTAATAATAAGTATATAAAAGATTTATTTAATCAAAAAATTATAAATGAATCAGAAAAGAAATGTATGACAACATACACAGCCAATAGTCCACAAATTTATGGCTTACCTAAGATTCATAAAGAAAATTGTCCTTTACGACCAATATGCTCTTCTACAAATGTCCCTTGCTATCAACTTTCAAAATATATTGTTAAAATTCTTAACAAAATAACTGAAAATTCAAAATATAATGTTAAAAATACAAAACACTTTATTGAAACAATATCACCAATTATTTTAGAAGAAAACGATATACTAGTTTCTTTTGACGTAGTTTCTCTGTTTACAAATATACCAGTACATATGGCTATAGAAACTGTTGATAAAAGTTGGAATACTATCAAAGAAAATACACAAATTAAAAAGAAACAATTTTTAGAACTTTTACATTTTTGCATAGTTGATAATAATTATTTACAATTTAATAAAACAAGTTATCAGCAAAAACAAGGTGTACCTATGGGAAGTCCTTTATCCCCAATTTTAGCAGATATAGTTATGGAACCTTTACTTGATAACGTTTTAAAAAAACTATCGTATACACCAAAAGTTATTAAGAAATACGTAGATGACTTATTTTTAATCATCAAATCAACTGAACTTAATTCAACTTTAACAGCATTAAATTCCTTTCATCCTAAAATTAAATTTACATTTGAAGTTGAAAAACAAGGAATGCTTCCATATCTTGATGTTAAAGTTATAAGACAAAATACACATCTAATTTTTGATTGGTACAAAAAGCCAACATCTTCAGGTCGTTTGATAAATTTCAATTCTCAACAACCCAAACTAGTAATTATTAATACAGCACAAAATTTCATAAATAGAGTTCTAGACAATAGTGATATTATATTTCGACAAAAAAACATTGGAATAATAAAAGATACAATGTACTCTAATTCATTTCCAAAAGAAATAACTAAATCACTTATTAACAACTATTTCAATGGTGTCAGACGATCAACTCAAAATATAAACGAACCACAAAGAATATATAAAAGTGCTTTATACGTTCCAAATTTTTCAAACCGTTTGTTGAAAGCACCAATTAGAGATAAAGAAAAAACTAGAATAGCCTTTAAATCAACAAATACTCTTAGAAATTCAGTTTTCTCAAAATTAAAAGATAAATTAGAAAAAGAAGAAAAATCAAATATAGTATACAAGATTAAATGTATAGGTGATGGCTCAACATCATGCCCATCAATCTATGTAGGAACCTCAATGCAAAAACTTCGAAATCGTATATCAGGTCATAAATCTGATATAAATAGTGGTAGTACACAAAAGACTGCACTAGCTCTCCATTGCATAGAAGAAAATCATCGTCCTGACTTCAAAAATATAACAATTTTACAATCAGAACAGAATTATAATAAAAGAATGTTACTAGAAATGTTACATATTAGAAACACCCAAAATAGTATTAATAGACGTTCAGATTGTGATAGACTTAGTAATATTTACGGTCAGTTTATTAATTATCAAACCATATCTACATAAACAAAACTCAACGATTAAATATATTATACATATATACATAAAAATATTTGAATTTATTTTCAAAATTAATTATTTGAATTTAAAAAATTCAGATAATTAAACATCAATTTGTTTGAAATAAATTTTCAAACAAACTAAAAAATAAAAAAACAAAAGAGATAACACATAACAACAAAAAAGAAAAAGATTTGAAACGTCTCTTAAACTTTTTTGAGAAAACACGGAAACCAAAAGCTTACAAACAAATAAAAAATATTTGTATTTTAAAGTTGTAAGTATACTATTTTAGAATTTTGATATATTTGGTATATATGTATATATGTTTTAAATTATATTTCAATTAATAAATAGGTCTGAAGAAGGGTGTAACCACATCCGAAACGTCACAACATAAAAAACAAAACAAAAATTGACCTAAAGCCCACTTAAGGATAAACATTATTGAATTAAATAAAAGGTCACGAAGAAAGAAAGTATTTCCGTATAAGGTTTTATTCTTCATATTCGGTGAATTTCTGAATTCCATTTGAACACGTGCGTATTAATGAATCGAAAAACGTTTCAGTTAAAATTATTTATTATTAATATCATTATTTATGTTTTAAAATCATTAAAATGAATCATTATTATGTAAAAAGAAAACAATTTTTTAACTTGATCCAGTAACTTGCACAATTATATAGCTTAAACACTCTTGGTTTCGTCCGTGTTCAAGTTATCGAGCATCCACTGTAAATGAAATTTTTTTGTGTTTTTAGTTTTTAAATCCGTCCCGCAGTTTTTGAAAAAAAAAAAAATATTTATAAAATTTAGAAAAAAATTCGTATGGCAGGTACCGTTATTTTTGGTCTTAAAAAAAAAAAGAAAAAAACGTGTGGGGGTAAAAAATCAAAACCCATATCTACCAAGTTTAAAGAAAATCGGCCGAGCCGTTTAGGCTGTAGTCGAAGCGACAGACAGACAGACTGACAGACAGACAGAATTGCCAGACACACTTTTTTAGTCTTCGCTATCATCGTAATGTCAACTTTGATCAAAATCTCGAGTTCAATTTTTTTTACGAATCCATAACTTGCCTTATAGTACCTATAAGTCGCAAGTTAAAAATATTTATCTATAAAATTTCGAAAAAAACCGTATGGCAGGTACCGTTTTGTTCGGTCTTAAAAAAAAAGAAAAAAACATGGGGGAACAAATTAAAAATACTATCTACCAAGTTTAAAGAAAATTGGCGTAGCTGGTTAGGCTGTAGTCAACAGACAGACAGATTTGCGAGAGCCACTTTTTTGGTCTTCGCTATCATCGTAATGTTAATTTCGATCAAAATCCCGAGTTCGATTTTTTTTTCCGAATGCATAAATTATGCCTGCTTTATGTTGCTTATAAGTCGCAAGTAAAAAAGAGGTTTTACTTAAAGTATCTTTTTTTTTTAATTTTCGTAAAACCTGTATAGAACCGTTTTTTTGAAAAAAAAAAAAATACACAAAAATTATTTCTAAAAAGGTAGAAAAGGCGATAACTACGAAAACGAAACAAAAAATTCGTTGAATTAATTAAAAAATGCTTGTTACCAAATTTCAGGAAAACCACGATCTATTTAGGCTGTAAATTAAGACAGATTACCTGATCTTCGAAACCCCTGTTTTCTGCGTTGCATTCGCTGATTATGAAAATTAAAAAAAAACACCCCTGGTTACTCAACAATTGGTACAAAATCATTACAAAAAAATCAACTACCTATGGGTAAAGTTGTATTATAGTTTTTTCCCCACTCCAGACGAGACTCCTCTGACCAAATATCAGTAAGGCCAAGAGCATTTTACAGCGGTTATTACTTTGACAGACTGGAAAACCCGAAACATTTTAATAAAAGACATTAATATAAAATATGAAATATTTTCAAGAACAAGGTCTAAGCCTCAAGTATGGGAATACTCAGTCTTTCTGTTTACAAATACCTACACGATGTCAAGATTTATTCCAATAAGAATATTTTTTTTTATAATTGCAATACCTGTCCTGTGGGAATGAATACAAAAAATACATGTTTTGTCCACAGGGACAATCTTCAACACCTTTTGGACGGGGCCGACACATGTTTTGAGCTCTTTTGAGTCTGGACGAAGATGAACTTGATGTTTGTGGAAAAACTACTTATTGCAATTACGAATGTCGACGCCGTCATCGTCTTCGTCGACGTCGTCTTCGCACGTCCTGCTCCCGATCCTGAACAAGGTGTGGACTGTCTTTCATGTTCACTGTCGCCAGTGATAGCCGTGGGGTGTGTCTGCCGGTGCGCTGGCTGCTGCGCTGGTCCGCTGGAATTATAACGAATTATCTCGCTGACAAGTGTGAAAATTGTAAAAAAGTTGTGAAAGACCTGAATGGCGTATACGCTGCTGTACACAAAAAATATATTATGCGATTTGGGGAAAGTGCTGCTTTTGTTTGTGCTGCACAGGTGAATTGTGAGTGACAAGAAGAAGTGTTATTACCTTCGGGCTGGGGCATTTGTGTTACCTTGACAACGGCATCATTTCATAGGGTCTGCTTTATAAGTGACAGCATTGGAAGCATATTTACAAATTATTATTGTTTTGAATAACAAGATTGTGTCTTGTCTTACCCACGTTCATTCCGTAGGTTCTGTTTAATCGAGACGTAAAAGAAAAATCAAATGATAAGGCTTCGTCAATGCGTCGTATGAAGTTGTTTCTTTTTGGAGAGTACACTTCAATGGCCGCCCATATGTTACAAAGCAGTATGAGGGCTTAGATAAAGTGAAGAGATTTAATTGGAGATATCTATGGGCATTGGCTTCATCGCAGCCTGCCTGAATGACATTTTCTTAAAATAGATTATTTCATACCAAAATTTTTACTTAAGCAAAATTTTCTTTACAAATTGTTTTTTTTTTTTTTATATTTTGCGTGCAATTAAGGGGTCATGATTACCCTTAAATGATCGAGCAGATTAACATGATTTGAAACAAACCAACTAACAGCTCTGATAGCCGTAACTACATTTTTTGATCGACATTTTTTGATAGACAAAAAACTCACTAAAAATGTTAACGCTGTAATTCTGGCAATATTGGACAAACTGCTATACGAAATGGTAAATATCGGGTTTTTCAATAAGAGCGCTACAAAAGTTTTTTTTAAATAAAACAAAAACGGTTTTGGATATCAATGAAATTCTTTATTCCTGTGAAAGTACGTTCGATTCCATTATGTATGGAGCTCGATTTCTTTTGCATGGCCCCCACGGGCACGCTTGCAGAAGTCCAGACGCTGAACCCAATTTTCGACGGTTTTCAAGCATAAATCGGCCGATACTGCTGCAATTTCACGTTCGATATTCGTACGAAGTTTGTAGCATGCCCCTTCAGTAAGAATAATTTTTTTTTATAAGCGGATTCAAACTAGAAGTTTGAATCAATACGCAAATAAATTTCATATTTTTATAAATTTAAATTTAACCGAAAAAAAATAGTTCTGAAAACGGATGTGGGTACACTCTAAAGTTTGAAGTTTTAGAACTAGTTCACAGAAAGAAAATTTCGAAATTCGAATATGTAAAAAGGGGGATAGGTATGCGAGTTTTGCCATCTTTTACATTCTTTTTCGAATCTTTGGCTAAGCGGGTTGGACTCTCTGTGCGATGTAGGTAAGAAAATTCTTAGGTTTGCGTAAAGTTATTTTTTTTTTATTATTAAAAATAAAACAAAATTTTACTAAACAGTGAGATAGATGTGAACCCTGTTAAAGTCTTTAGCTCGGATGGTTTGAATTTAGCCCGATAAAACCAGCTTTAATAATTATAGATACACGCGACAAACATAACCAAAAAAAAAAAAAAAAAGGTAATATGACTACCTAACGTGTAAATGAATTTCTTAAAAATGACCACAACATGCCTTTATTTTTAGCAAACAAACTCTTTCATAACATGGACGACCTTAGGAGCACGAAGCTTTAGCCGAAATACTGGCTTAAGTGCGTGTATCTGCATGGTTTCTACGTGTCCCTAAGGCATCCACACAGAACATTTTTTTTTGGACAAACACCAGGACCTCTAACCTCGTTTCACAATCCTGTCTCATGCAGATCAGTGATCAGTATAAATCGCCAGCAAATCGAAGTCCAACCCAAATTTACCGATTTCTAAGAAATCCACAAACCAAATCACATACCAGTGGCGTGAACTTGCAGCCTCAATATTACATTGCTTCCTTATAAAGAAAAATTAAATCGGCACGTGCTTGTCCGAACAATCATAAAAAAAAACCTTTTTAATAAAAACAAAACAAAAATACGACAAAGGAAATACATATATACCAAAAGAAAAAAATAAATTATAAAATAGAATAAATAGAAAAAAATATACATATATACTACAAAAAAAAAAAAAACATAAGAATTAAAAATCAAAAGTTTAAAGTTAAATTAGATAATTAAGTGAAAAAAAAGTGGCCCTAGAAAGTGTACAGAAAACAAAAAACTTATACAAAAAAAAACAACATTAATTTTCTAGTAAATAACATCAACAAGAGTAAGGAGAGACCGAGGCGCAGAACTTGGTGCACCAATTTCAGCAGACGGATCCAAAAAAAAACAAAACAAAATAAACCGTGAGTAATAAATATTTTTTTTGTATAACATAGTTGGTTTCAGTACATTGGCCTTTTCATAAACAAATAATACATGAATCTTGAGAAATAATTATAATATTAATATTGTATTATTTAGATACTATTATGATAACACATTAAAAAAAAAAAAATATTGAATTTCGATACATTTTTTTATTCTGGTTTTTTTATGATGACATTAGTTTTTTTTATTTAAATAAATAAATTGTAAAAAAATAATAATAATGGAATAATGACAAAATTAATCGTTTGAGATAAACTTTCTTTGTGAGATGTGAGAGCCGGGGGAAAACAAGTTAGGGACTACCCTAAGAGACATTGAGGAAGGGGTAGTCATGGAGCCATGGCATTGTGTCCTTTGCTAAGGGAGGGTATCCTCCAGAGATCATACCACCCAAGATCTCACACCACAGTCAACAATCGAATTATTTTCTCTTATCTATCTCTTTTCCTGATCTTTTATATGCTTTTCTCTTAGTTTTTCCTTTTCTATTAGATACTTTTGTTTTGGTTTGGGCATGCAAGCCACCTATGCACCAATTCCTCTAATTTTTTTTATCATTATTTTTATTTGGCACGAAAAAATTTGTGAGCACAGGGTAAGACGCAGCAAGATCCCACCCCACGGCGAGCTGATGCTGAGCACTGCAAGCGTGCCATATGCTGCAATCACAAATGGGAATCAAAGATCTTCAACCTCTGAAATCATTAAACCCCCCTGTATGCTACAAGTTCATCAATTGTCGCTGGCTTGTTGGCATAGACCATAGACTTGACGTAGCCCCACAGGAAATAGTCTAACGGCGTCAAATCGCACGACCGAGGCGGCCAAGCGACTGGATCATTTCGTGAGATAACACGTTCTCCAAACTTGGTTTCCAATAAACTGATTGTGACATTCGCTGTGTGACTTGTGGCGCCGTCCTGTTGGAACCACATGTCCTCCAAGTCCATATCATCCAATTGGGGCCAAAAATATTCGGTTATCATTAAACGGTAGCGATCCCCATTCACAGTAACGTGCCGGTCTTGATCATCACGGAAGAAGTACGGCCCAATGACGCCGCCGGCCCATAAACCACACCAAACCGTAATTTTTTCGGGATGCAATGATGACTCATGGAGTACGTGTGGATTGCTGCCTGTACAATACCGCATATTTTGTTTATTGACGAAGCCATTCAGCCAGAAATGAGCCTCATCGCTGAAGATGATTTTTCGATGAAAATCCGAATCATTTTCAAGTTGTTGCTCAGCCCAATTCACGAACATACGACGCTTCTGGTGGTCAAGCGGCTTCAGTTCTTGCGTTAATTTAATCTTGTAAGGATGTAGGCCAAGATCTTTTCGGCAAAATTCGCCACAACGATGTCACAGAGATTCCCAACGCTTGAGAACGACGTGTGAGAGACACATTTGGGCTTTCTGCAAATGAAGCTTCAGCGGCAGCAATATTCTCCACATTACGGGCACTTCTTTGTCTCACTGGCACGGGAACATTTTGTACTGTGCCTGTGGATTCAAATTTTTCCACTAGACGCTCAATTGTTGATCTGCTAGGACGATTATGACGACCATAAATTGGACGTAGCGCTCTTAACGTTGAGGCCACTGACCCCGAATTTCGGTAGTAAATTTTAATAATTTCGACTCGTTGTTGGCTCGTATATCTTTCTATCATGAAATGGCAAACCTTACTGAAGAGAAATGTCAAAAGAGCGGCAAGAAATATGGTGTCGTTTGCTGTCCCTGTTGAAAAACCCTTTAGCTTGAAAATCACTTTTGTTACAGAGAGTGAAGACACTTCTTTGCAAAACTAATAGAAATGAGACGCAGTTAAATAATCTAGATTGTTATATGTATATTCTAAGGCAAAATTTTAGACAGCCTATTATTAACGATTAAGCAATTTACTAGTTAGCAATTTGTTAAGCTTTTAGTAATTTACTAACTTTTCGAAAATTTTAAACCTTTTCTTTAGTTTTACTAACTAATAAATTACTAATTGCCTTTTATTAAAAATGGTGGATCTGAACACGTTTAAACAATGACAGCTCGTGAAAAAATACAAAACAAACAAAACTAAATTTGAGGAACGAACCTAATAATTTAATTTGTCAGAAGTCAAAGTGACAACCACAATTTATTTCTCCAAAAGAAGTGTAATGAAACTAGTACTTGTAATTCTGATGAAATTGGAATCCCACGGCATGTAATTCGGTCTTGGATTTTCAGGTTTTCAACCAAGAACCGAACTGTTGTCTTGTCAAACTTTATACCTTTAGTAAAATTCTCCATCGTCCAGCTCTTCAAAAGGATTTGCTTTGAACATATCAAAATCTTCGTCTTTCGAAAACTTTTTATATTATTATAAAAAAATCACAATTTAACTCTTTCAAATAAAATTGCCAAGAAATTTTTCGTACGAGGAAAATGACAGAAGTCATATGGATTTAGCAAATTACTTAAAGTTAAAGGAACCAGTTTTTGTTTTTATCTTCAGTAAAATGTTAAGAAATAGCAATATGTTAAAATCGTTTAAAATTAGCAAAATCCTTAGTAATTTACTAAAATGGATTTAACATATTACTAAATCTCTTAAAATTTTGCGCCTATGTTTCTATTAGGTCAAGACGATGTCCTTTCTAGAGCGAAATTTTTTCACATCAGCGAATATTTTTACCCTATTCATCTATATTATTTTCATTTAACGAGAATCTTCTTACATATGCTTCAGTATCTATTCTGCTTCCATTGCCATTCATTGAAGAGGGAGTCTTTTGCTCGAAGCAGCCGTAACAGAATTGACTTGTGACGCCTGCTTTCTCTACTTATAACTTTGATTTAATAGTTGTATACATATACAGTTCTAGGGTTTGAAAATAGAATCGTCCTTTACCTGACTCAACTTTGAATAGAATATTAGGTATGTATTTCATTAGGCATCGGAACAGTCTTTTAAAAAAAATATTTCTGTATCATTTCAAATTCTTTAAGTTGAGAGTTTCCAAAGGCCTAAGCACCATAGCTCAAACAGGTGTTTACTGAACAATTTTATTGTCTAATCGGTGCTTTGATAATTTTTACTTTACCAACTTTAAAAGCAAAATAATTTAATGGATAAGAAGTTTCAGACAAAAGCTGGGTGATGGTTATCTTCAGGCACTAAAGGCTCGGTGGATTTTTGTATTTCTAATTTCGTCGTCAATGGTAGTAAACACCAGATCCAGCAGCTTTCCATTAATATTTAAAACATCGTTTAATTGAAGAAGTCCAAGTGATGTTAAATCATCAATTTAGTTAAGAGTCGTTGGATCTGAGATTACAAGTTCGTAACATATCATTTATGTCACGACAGCGCGTCCAAGCGACATTGTCAAGGTTGAAATCGCCAAGGCAAATGATTTCATCATGGTATTCTAACAAATCATAGATATAGCTTAAGTATTCGACGGCTTTGGAATAAAACTTCTGTGGGCTTCCAGGAACTATAATCTATGGAGTCTGGTCATAACAGCATAAGTCAATTTTTTCCGAAAATGAGGTAAGTATGCAGAACTACGAGTATTTAAAAAAAAATCTATTTTCGTTTGGTCTTAACAGCATAGCTCTAAGTAAACTGGTTCCAAATATATTCAATGGTCCTAAGTCCTAACCACACTTAACTCCTTTTTTTAAAATAATGTTCGATCATAATGGCGTAACCCAACTTGTACTGTTGTGTCCAAACAAAAATGTTTTAAATTTTTAAATAAGTGTTTGGTCAAAACAACACAACTCAAAATGAGTTCGCTTTTTGTGTAACGACGCCGACGGTTTATAGATATAGATATAGATTTGGATCATTCTGTCATCGAAGAAAAGAGGAAGTATTTAACTTTAGAAATTAACCACCCCCATGATTGTTACCAGCCTGGGAAATCATGTGGAAAAAATAAACAAAAAGTTTTGGTACATTGGAATTTTGATAATTTATTGAAACCGAATGCGGGTTTGGTTGTTTGAAAGAAAGATGAAGATGCGAAGATGTTTGATTTTCAAACCCTTAAATGGTTGCGTTATTCAAAATCAGATCACGGAAAAGTCTACTTTAAAACACACTACATAAAGAAACGGATTTTCGATGTGTAAGTTCCAAACGAAAGGGTAAAAACTCATCAAATCTTTCTTTGGAAAATGTGATACCATCACCGATATCGGAAAAAATAAAATGCACTACTGGATCGCACGAACTTGCTCTTATGTAAAAGTACTTTGGAATTTAAAATACATTTTATGAATATAAAACATGGATTTAATGAGATAAAAATGTTCAAATGTATGGAATCGCCGTCCGATTAATCTTTTTAATATTAAAGTAATTTTGTATATAACAAATTTTCTTCAAATTTTTTGACAACAAAATTTGGGATGCCAAATTTTAAGTATTTAGTAGTACAGATTTTAGAAATATGTAGTTTCAAAAAATAATCGTTCATCGTTAATCGTTTAAAGAAATTGGTTTTTCAAAAAAAAACTTGGAAATTTTTTTTTTCAAAAATCTCAAAAAAAAAAATTTCGAATATTTTATACAATATTACTTGAAACTTAAGGGGCCTCCTGCTAAAAATTTTTGGTTAAAATCGTTAGAGCCGTTGATGAGAACGTCAAAAAATAAAAAAAAAACGGTTCTATGACAGGTACCGTTAATAACATTTTGCCCCAAAATTTTTGTTGACCAAAATGTAATCCATGTCCATAATATCAGACCTATTTTTTTTTTTTATCAAAATCGTAAGAGCCGTTTTCGAGATAAATAAGATTATGCATTACGGGTGTCTGGGGGGTACCGTTAGTTTTAGAGCTAAAAAAAATTCAATTTCTCCTCTACTGAATCACCGAAGGCCCTTACCTAAGTACCGAGTTTGAAGAAAATAGGTCCAGTGGCTTAGGCTCTAGATTGAGGTACAGATATACAGACACAGACATATGGACATACAGACAGAAAGACGGAATTGTCGGACCCACTTTATTCGTCGTAATGTCAACTTTGATCAAAATCTCGAGTTCGATTTTTTTTTACGAATGCAGAACTTGCCTTATAGTATCTGCCAATATCCCAAGTAAAAATGACAAAATCTCTTCTTCCATTGATTCCAGCAATTTTCCACGATTTCTATAAAACCTTAAAATCACAAAATGAAAAAGATTATATAGATCTGGATTTATCTAATTTATCTGATGACGAAAATAAATTTTTAAATAAATTTAACCAATAGCAGATCTGTAAAGACTGAAGTCTTTTGGGAACCTACTTTAGTCAATTAACTTACTAGAAGACTTTGACTATAATACTACAGTCAGCAGTCATTTTCAATACTCTGATTGTGCAGTTAAAAAAAGCAGTCAATTGACTGTAAGTTATTTAAGTGCAGTACTTTTTGACTGGTTCCAGTATTTTAGTCATTACAAAGTGCTCGGTACTTTTACGGTTTGGCTGATATTCAAAAAGTCTTTTAACTGCAGTCAATTAACTGTAAGTCTTTTAACTATTTTTAATTCTTTCAGTCCAACAGCAACAAATTGTTTTCTGTTTTATTGAACTTTAAATGTGTTATTTTATGCTTTTTTTTAGTTATTTTGCTTTATACCGGATGTTTTTTTTATTGATTGACAGAAATACTGTACAAATTTAATTTGTTCTGACTTTTTTGTTTTGAAACTGAAATAAATGCATTATAAAAAAAAATACTAAAGGTTTGTTTTTTGTTGGGATTATTAGAAATATTAACTTGAATCTAAAAAAAAAATAAAAAAAAAGCACTGCATCCTCAAACTATCGGCTTTTACAATACGATACATTTATTCAAGACAAAGTGTAGGATTCATCAGTCATTTCAAATTTATATTTTGAAAATAATGTAGGAGTCTGAACAATATAAGTCAAATGACTGAAAAGTAGTCAAAAGACTTACAGTTAACTGACTGCAGTTAAAAGACTTTTTGAATATCAGCCAAACCGTAAAAGTACCGAGGACTTTGTAATGACTAAAATACTGGAACCAGTCAAAAAGTACTACAGTCAATTAACTTACAGTCACTTGACTGCTTTTTTTTTAACTGCACAGTCAGAATATTTGCAGTGACTGTTAACTGGTTTGTTATAAAGTTAAAGTACCTAGCACAGTATATTAACTTACAGTCGAATTAATAAGTCAATTAACGACGACTTAATTGACTGCAGTACCAAAGTAATGCAATCTGTACAGCTCTGACCAAAAGTCTATAAGTTCCTTATTCGTTCCTGTTTTTTAATACTGAATTTTATTAAAAAAAAATTTAAGTTTTTACTTATTTTATTTTGTTAATAAAGTGAAATAAATTTGTTTTTTAATAAAAGGTATTAATTAAAAACTAAGGCCGCCAATTCACGACACAAAATAACAGTTTAGTTGTGTTGTGAATGGGGTTGTTTGTGCGATTTGTGCAGTTAACTGTGTAAAAATTAAAAAATTTTGATATTTTTGCTCCAGTCTTAAATTTGTGCAGTTATTTGTGTGGTGTTAAGGACACAACTCGAAATAAACTTTTTCTTGAATGAAAAAAAGTTTGGTCAAAACAACATATCTCACTAAAAACAAAAAATTTATTATTATATTCATGTAAATTTTATTATTTAAAAACAATTTGCATCCCAATATTTATGTATTAAATAAAACTGGATTTGGAGGAATTTTTTTAACTTTAAAATGCATTTATCTCAAAACGAAGATTTTGGACTTATGCTGTTATGACCAACCTCCATAGTTATACATATACAGCCGTATTTATTAGAATTCGCTAAACGCGTGAATAGTTATGCAATGCATAAGGACTTATTCATCCACTATGCAAATTCATATTTATAAAACATTTGCCTACCCTGCATAGTTATAATGAGCTTGTGTCAAATAAAGTACCAAAAAGTAAGAATCTATTACATTTAGCCTTCATAACACTCAGCTGTTTGTCAAAAAACAAAAAAAAAAACATCTTGTCTGTTTATCGAATTTAATAAACAAAAACGAAACTACCAAAAGCTAAAAGAATTCGAACAAATAACTTTGATTCATCATGATAAAGTATGTTATTATCTCTAGCACAATACTGGAAATCAAATTGTTATTCGTTTCATCCTAGCTGGAATACTCCTCAGACAAGTTCTTGAGGATAAAACTAAATGCAAAATAAAAATTACAACACTAACACACCGGATGAAGAAGGATGCGTGGAGAGAGATCACCAACAAGTATATTTATTAGACTGGGCCAAAAAAATTGACTATTTTTTTTTTTGAAAGATATATCGAGAATATCATTCAGAATGACAAAAAAAAAATTTCGTAAAAGTTTGAGCCCTTAATATCAATTTTAAGAGGTCTATCATCGCTAATTTTGATTTTTAGTCATAATTTCATGTTTTGCGTCAGAACTGACAAAACATTGAAGTAAAAAAAATTCATTTTGACTTACTTTTATATAAAATTAAATTCCCTACAAAAAAGGTCTATTTGAAAATTTTCGTCAGACAAGCCGTTTTTGAGTAATTAAGCTTAATAAATTGTTATTTTTCTTCGATTTTACTTTTTTAATTTGGAATTTTGTAACTAACGAATCAATGAATATCTCAAAATGATCACAATGGATTTTTAAAGGAAATTTAATGCTCTACAAAAAAGGTCTCTTAATATTTTTGTCTAAATTTAATACTTCAAAAGTTATTCACAATTGAAATTGAAAAAAAATTGAAATTTCAAGTTTTTCTTTCTTAACTCAATTTTTTTTTACTTAAAGGAACAAATTGACTTTTTTGAACATTATTAATCATCATTCATCGAAAATCTCTTAATATTCACCATTATTCTAACAATATTATTACAAAAATATATAAATTTAACAATAAATATGAATTTATTTTTGCCTAATTGATCATTTCTCAACAAAAACATGGTTCTACTATCTTAAAGAAATTTTTGAGTAAACAATTATTTAATTTCGCTGTTGAAAATTATTTATTTATAATATTTCATACATTTATATAGGAAAAAAAAACAGATTATGGCTACTTAATTAATAATAACAATAACAGATGGTAAAAAATTTATTTTTAACACAATTATAACTCATATTTTATAAGAAATCTATAGGATTTTATAGTTTTACAACCATAATTAACTACTAGTTATAACATTTTATTACATTAAGGTTTTTTTGTTGCAATTAGGGTATTTTTTTCCGTACTCACTAATGACTAGTAGTAAGTACTGAAGTTGCTCTTCGTTTTGTGGTTACTAAAAGAAGAGGGGATACGTTTATTCGGTATAGTGCTTAATAAGTTGATGAAAAGCAAATCAAAATCGAGGGTTAAGGGAGGAAATGTTATTTATCGATGTAAATTCGTGTATATTAATAACATAAAAATTCACAAATGTATGAAATATTATAAATAAATAATTTTCAACAGCGAAATTAAATAATTGTTTACTCAAAAATTTCTTTAAGATAGTAGAACCATGTTTTTGTTGAGAAATGATCAATTAGGCAAAAATAAATTCATATTTATTGTTAAATTTATATATTTTTGTAATAATATTGTTAGAATAATGGTGAATATTAAGAGATTTTCGATGAATGATGATTAATAATGTTCAAAAAAAGTCAATTTGTTCCTTTAAGTAAAAAAAAATTGAGTTAAGAAAGAAAAACTTGAAATTTCAATTTTTTTTCAATTTCAATTGTGAATAACTTTTGAAGTATTAAATTTAGACAAAAATATTAAGAGACCTTTTTTGTAGAGCATTAAATTTCCTTTAAAAATCCATTGTGATCATTTTGAGATATTCATTGATTCGTTAGTTACAAAATTCCAAATTAAAAAAGTAAAATCGAAGAAAAATAACAATTTATTAAGCTTAATTACTCAAAAACGGCTTGTCTGACGAAAATTTTCAAATAGACCTTTTTTGTAGGGAATTTAATTTTATATAAAAGTAAGTCAAAATGAATTTTTTTTACTTCAATGTTTTGTCAGTTCTGACGCAAAACATGAAATTATGACTAAAAATCAAAATTAGCGATGATAGACCTCTTAAAATTGATATTAAGGGCTCAAACTTTTACGAAATTTTTTTTTGTCATTCTGAATGATATTCTCGATATATCTTTCAAAAAAAAAAATAGTCAATTTTTTTGGCCCAGTCTAATATTTATCTATTTAATTCTAAACAATTTTCAATTCAATTTGTTTTTAATATATTAGTATAACATTTTTGTTTCAATAAATAAAAATAACACAAAGTTTTAGTTTCAATATCAAGTCAAAGGCATTTTATTTTGTTGATTATCTTTATAATTCAATGTGATGTCAAAGTGAATGTGACAGTTCAATACTAAAATGTCCTTATGTAGGCACTATTCAACCTCGAAACGCGTTTAGCTTATCATGCCTCTATTCAACGTCACATAAGTTTTATAAATAACGATTTTGCGTTTAGAGGCATTATAAGGGTTGCATAGCCTTATGTACTCACTATAATGAGTTTATAAATATGGCTGATAATGTTATAACATACAAGTTCTTGTCTTTAAATGATACTTTTATGCAGAGAATTTCATTGTCAAGTAAAACAGGAACATTAATCAGAGAAGTTAACATAGAAGATTTTACAGCTATGAGAATCCCGCCTCCAACAGTGTCGATATTTGGCTCACAGTATCTGTCACGTCTATACACATTAAATGTGTCGTCAAACATTTCAGAATCATTTATTCCCGCATGTAGCCAGGTTTCAGTGAGACAGATAATATCATACGAACAGATTGAAGAAGTTTAATAGACCTTGTTGGTTTTGTTTGTCTTGTCAATCTTTTCTGGAAAGGATTACGATTATTATTTCTTTTATTGATGAATTCCTGTGTAAGATACAGTTTAAATGATGCATAATCCATACCTTTAGTTTGTTTAGTATAAAATATAAGAGCAAAATTATGTGACCAAGTCGTACATTTTTTTATACGAGGGCGGGTCAATAAGTCCGTGACTTTTGGAATTTCTGACCTCTTTACTGAATCAGCAACACTGCTCCTGTCAACAGGCATCTGTCAGTTGACTCCTGTCAAAATTTAAACTTGCTGCGTCGGTTAGTTTGTGTTTGACAGCTATTTTTATCAGACTACTCACTAATTTGAGGAGAAAATGGAAAAAAGTGAATTTCGTGTGCTTATTAAGCATTATTTCTTGCGAAAAAAAACCATTACCGAGACCAAGGCTAAGCTTGATAAATACTATACTGCACCATCGATTTCAATGGTAAAAAAGTGGTTTACTGAATTTCCTTGTGGCCGTACAAGCACTGAAGATGCCGAACGTCCTGGACGCCCAGTTGAGGTCTCTACACCCGAAACAATCGAAAAAATTCACGATATGGTGTCGGCCGACCGAAGATTGAAAGTGCGAGAGATTGTGGAAGCCGTAGGGATCTCGCATGGCTCAGTGGTTTCAATTTTGAATGATCACTTGGGCATGAGAAAGCTTTCCGCAAGACGGGTGCCGCGTTTGCTCACAGTCGACCACAAACGCAATTTTTGCGCCGTTTTGTAACCGTGGACGAAACATGGATCCATCACAACACACCAGAGACCAAAAAACATCCACCCTATTCTCCAGATTTGGCTCCGAGCGACTACTTCTTGTTCCCAAACCTGAAGAAATGGCTTGGTGGAAAAAGATTTGACTCCAATGATGAAGTCATCTCGCAAACAAAGGCCTATTTTGAGGACCTCGACAAATCATTTTTTTTGGAAGGGATAAAAAAATTGGAGAAGCGTTGGACAAAGTGTATAGAGCTCAAGGGAGACTACGTTGAAAAATAAAATTATTTTTTTATCAAAAAATCTGTGTTTTATTCCAAAAGTCACGGACTTATTGACACGCCGTATTTTATATCTACTTACCTACATTCCACTTACCATCTGAAGACCTAAAAAACCAAACCCAAAAGAGATCTACTCCAAATCACTTTAACCTATATGAGTGTGTAGAGTATCAACTTCCAAGTGCATCATCATCACTTTTATGTGAATCCGAAATTCCCTCAAATAATAAAGTAAGTATGAACCCAACAGAACTTCTCAATATAAGTCCCTACAGCTTTATCTTCTCCAAATTGAATATAAAGCCTTCACATCACAAAAATCCCCACATTAAAACATATGAAAATTATGAAAAAAAAAAAACAAACAAATCGAAACTGGAAGCGACATACCAAAATGATTGATGTTCTATTGGACAAAACTTTAATTTTTTTTTTTGTTTAAGAAAAGTTTTCACTCAATCGAAAGTAAGAATTTGGGACAGCAGGAAAAAAAATTAACTTTAAAAAGAGCTGGCTCAGCGAAATATTAAAATACTGAAGAAATAAACTTTTCCGCATAACTTGAAACAATCAATCATATACCTAACCAACCACTTTTTTTTTGTAAATGTATCTCGCTATCTTCACGACGAAAAAGAAGTATGTATTTGTATCTGTAGAAGAGGCCAGGTTTATGCTGAGTCAGAGAGCCCTCTATGGTGCTCCAGGGCTTGTGCTCATAAATAAAACATAACCTTCCTCAAAGTGGGTTTTCTTCGTTCTTTCTTTCCCTAACATGTTTTACGTTTTTTCTTGGGAACAATGTTGCTTGAAAAAACAAACAACATTCCCACAAAAATGTATCTGCATCGATGTGGTACGCATGTTAGACTTTTCGAAGAAGGGGAACAACAGATTTCCCCGCCAGTAGCTCATTTAACAGCTGCTATTTTCTCTGGTGTGCCATGTTCCACATGAATGTTAAAATTTGTTGACGAAACATGTGTCGATGTTGAGATACTTTCCCTGGCGACAAAGATACAAATCAATTCATTCCTCACTCTTGAATTCCTGTCATTTTATTTTCTCTGAGGTTATTACACCTGTTCAGTGTTCATTTCGGTGAATAGACTCGCTCGCGTGGACTAAGTGCTATGATAACGGTTTGGTTTGCGGTAGGTCTCTATTTCGAGTTCGAAATCAAAAGAACGGCGAAAGTATAACATCGTAAAAATCCATATGATATACCTACCTATTTGAAGGAAATTAAATTATTGTTAGTTAAAGAGCTAAGGGTTTTTTAAAGCTGGATTAAAATCAATATCGTATAGGTGGTTTGTTTTAAGGGAATTAGGAAAAAGGAACAAATACCTTCATTATATGCAGAACGATGAATTGAAGAGCTTATTTTTTTTTTGAACATTCAAACAGGAGTATTTTTTTTTTGTCAATTAAATCGCCAGGAGGTAGAAATTTTTTGTAGGACACAATCAAAAATACAAAAAAAAAAAGCCTTGAAATTTAAATAGAACACAACGCCAGCCATATCCATTCGTTATCTGGTTCTATTATTCACTTGAGTATAGATAGTTGTTATTGCAGGTAAAAGTCCTTGAACGTAGAAGAGGTATCTATAAAACGTCAGACGACTACGTCGAATGGAATTGCTGTTCCACATGAAATCGGTCAGTTGTAGAAATAGTTTTTGTATGTGTGTGGGGGGGTTTTTTGTTTGAATTTGCTGAGGGTACCTCGCCTAAATATCCTTTTTTGTACCCATATGTATGCTTGTCAGGATTTGGCTTGGTTTGGAATTGGATGATGGATAGAAATTTCAGTTTATTTTTTGTTGGCTGTTCCGGAAGCAAGTACGAAGAAGATACAGATGGTCATATTAGGTCGGAATTCTAAGCGCACCATTTTTATAGGTCAACTGTGCGGCAAGGCTTGAATGCAGTGCTTTGGTGGAATTGATATAGCGAATTTATGTAGTCTCTGAATGTTTCTGGGTTGAAAGTTGATGTGGAATCAATAAAACAATTGTTTTGTAGAATTCAGGGTATTTACACACATGGTGTTTTCTTGCAAGTGCAGTCAATCTATATCATTCGGGACGGGGTGTAGATTGAATAGTTGCGCATAGGCTGAGGTTTTTGTGATTTTTTGCTGCCGGAAGTCGGGCTTATCTATGCTGAAAACATTAAATAATTTTGGAATAATCAGAGAGTAGGAACGGATTAAAGAAGTCATTTGGTAATGTATGTATCTCCTTCTAAAAACCTTGTACATATTTGGCATACTTTGGACGAGCTATTTCCTTCTTGCACATTTTACTGCATTCTTTTCAATTTCACGCGATAAAGCTGGACAGAACTTCTCATGATAGTGATCTGATATGCGGCGCTGAAGTCGATGAAAAGATAGTAAGGCTATGCTCAAGATCCATAGGTCTTTTTCAGGATTTGCACTGCAGGTCAAAAGTTTGAGTCCAACATAGTCAACTGACTTCATTAATGCCTGGGGGTTGATTTTTTGAATTAAAGATTGGGGTTTTTACCTATTTTTTTTAGCTAAACAATACGCAACACCTTCAAGTATAGTAAGAGTTGGGTTTTTAATCCAGATTTTTTTTAAAAAAGTTGTTTTTTTAGTACATATGGAAAAACCAATTATATGGATTATTGAGACGTATTTGGGTTTTTCATAATTATAAATTTTTATGACTTTTGGTTGTTGATTCAGCACTTTTTTATGACGGCGAACATAAAAAAGGTTTTCAAAACCGAAAAATTTTAGACCTGGATTGTAAGTTTTTTTATATAAAACCCACGTTTTGAAGTCATAAGCATTTATTTGAGATTCTTCATCTTTTGAGTAAGCAACTAGTTTAAAATGGTAAAAGTTGCCGAAACCACGATTGAAAAACATTCTGCAGTCATCATTTTTATTAAAGAAGGCAAATCGCAGCGGGAAGTTGCTTCGCAGTTGAAGATATCGAAGGGCTGCGTTCAACGTGCCATTGAGCGGCACGCTCAAACCGGACTTCTAGAGGATAAACCACAATCAGGACGGCCTAGATCTACAACTAAACACGAGGATCTGTTAATAGTAACACCAAGCAATAGAAATAGGTGAAAGACAGCACCGGAAATACGTGCTGAAATAAATACAACAAGGAATAAGCCGCTGTCCTTGACAACCGTCAAACGGAGGCCAAAGAGGTGCTGGAGTATTTGGACGAGTTGCTGTTGAAAACCCCTTCTTCGACCACAAAACAAGCTGAAACGGTTAGAGTGGGCCAAAAAGCATAGAGACTGGACGGAAGTTTTATGGAGCGATGAATCCAAGTTCGAGGTATTTGGCACAAAACGGAGGGTTTTTGTTCGACGCAGCGCTGAACAAAAGATGCTACCCGACTGTATAGTTCCTACCGTCAAGCACTGAGGTGGTTCCGTGATGGTCTGGGGATGTTTCTCTTCAAGTGCAGAGTGCAGTTGGAGATTTGACTAGAATTATTGGAAAAATAAACAAGGAGTCGTAAAAGAAGATACTTGAATAAAACGCTTTGATCTCTGGACTAAGATTGATTGGCGAAGGATTCGTATTCCAACAGGACAATCACCATAAACACACGTTTAGACTTTCCAGGATTACCTAAAGCAGATAGAAGACGAAAAAACTTTAAAAGTCATGACGTGGCCGCCGCAATCACCGGATATAAACCCTACAAAGTTATTGTGGCGGGAGCTGGATAGAAGGGCCCGGGATCAATGCCCTTCATCAGAATCTGCGTTGTGGAATACATTACAGGATTGCTGGAACAATATACCAAATGAAAAAATTCAAAAACTTAGAGGTAGATTGCCAAGAATTGTAAAAAAAAGTAATCGAGTGTAAAGGGG
Organism: Chrysotoxum bicinctum; assembly: GCA_911387755.1. Taxonomy (NCBI): domain Eukaryota; kingdom Metazoa; phylum Arthropoda; class Insecta; order Diptera; family Syrphidae; genus Chrysotoxum; species Chrysotoxum bicinctum. The sequence goes on along the minus strand of OU426988.1, from coordinate 197,491,510 downwards.
GCTTTTTGGACGAAAAATCGGTTTAAATCATTTTTGCTTTTTTTAAATAAATTCCTATTTGTAAACAACATAATGAAAATATTTTTCTCCTTATTTTATCTTTATTTATGCTCCTCATAAATTCTACATACTCATTTTTTACTAAAAAGTTTTTTTCTATGGTTTTCCTTCGGAAAATGAGAGTGGACTCAAACATTTTGCCTGCACAGTACCTCAAGTTGAAGATATTGTCTAGGGTCGCTCTGCCTTACTACAAACGACACCGGTACTTGCTACGTTGGAAAGGATATTAAATGTGACATTTAGGAGACATAATGCTTCGATAATTCTTGCAGGTCATAGGACCGCGTTAGTTCAGTTGCAATCATACTTGGTAGTTGATTTGATGCGTGTAGCATACTCAAACTTCACCTCCGTATTTAAAGAGCTATGAGAGTAAACCATCAAATCCAGTTGCCTTATTGTTCTAGACTTTATTTTTATAGCTAATCCAATCTCTTCTTCTATACATGGTGCTGGAACAGATTCTTATTCAATGACTGGAAGAAGGTTGTCATCTGGCCCTGTTAGTCCTTCTATGTGAAGTCTATTTAACAGCTGCTAGAAATGCACCTTAAATATCTACTGTTCTCTTTCAGAGACTAGATTATCTGCGCTGTTTCGAAGAGCCTGCGTTTCGGCTTCAAGACCAGGAGTAATTTTTTTGTTTTTTTTTTTTTACTTAAAATTTCTCTTGTTGCTCGATTCTCTTCTCTAGCTGGCCTTGTTTTTACCTGCAGCTCCTCACATGTATGTACATCTGCTTTCATTTGTTGCAGTTAAAAGCATTCTTCATTATTCCATCCCATGTCCCTTTTATAATATAGCAATGTTGAGATCACTGATTGTACCATCTGTAGTCGGTGAATGCACTGTGGAGAGCTTATTACTAAGGTCGTCTCTGTAGACGCCATCTGTCCACTAAAGGAAAGCTATGGCGTTCAACGTTGATTTTCTCTACAATAACTCTCTTCATTCGACAGTCCTACTTTGAATATTGTTGCAACTAGGAAAGGTGCAGAGTCGACGCTTGTGTTGTAGATGCGAACCTTGCGTTGATTATTTAGGTCCGTGGAACTATTACGTTCCCTTGCGAGGAATGGGGTTTCCACAACTTCTACGGGCTATCGCGTATGGTTTTTGGAGATATATCTTTCTCTCTCTCTCTCCATTTGTTCCCCAGCTGTGCTAATTCCTCTTAAACCTTTCTTCGGCAATTACTTCTCAGTCATATCGACTGCCTGTCTATATGTGAGCGGACCATACCACTGCTACTTAGGTCTTCGTATAATAGGGTCACTCAGTTCCTAGCTCGTTCATGAAGTCCATCATTGGAAATACAGTTGGGCCACAAAATCCTCAAGAAGTTTCAAAAACATCAATTCACGAACGTTTGCAGCTTTCTTGTGACAGCCTAAGCGACTTTCCAAATCCTCCATCCCCATAGAAGCACAGAATTCGACATTTGAGCTAAGCAGTCGGAGCTTAGTCTTATAACTTACAGAGTTGTTTCCTCAAATTTTGGACAGCATTCCAAATGCGGCGTCTGAAAACTTCTGAAAACTTTTCTTTAAGGTAGAACGTGACATCGTATGTAATCTGAAAATAGTAATTTATTTTTTCAAGGATACCTATTCTTCACGAAGGCAGCCAAATAAATTGTCTATTGACACTGTCGAATGCTTTTCGAAATTAATGAAAAGCAGGTGAAGGGCTGATTTGTATGCAACGCAGTGCTCGATGGTAAGCGGCAAGGTGTTGATGTGGTCAATACGGGAAGATCAAGTATATTTTATTACCATAACGACTTCAAAGAACATGCAACTCCTCTCCAGTTTTCACACTGCGTAAGGTCCTCATTCTTTGGGAGCTTGACAATCATTCCTCTTTTGTACTTTTTGTTGTTCTTCAGTAATTTGATTTGGGTACTCTACCGGGCAACACAGAACGTATTAGGCAATTCGTTACTTCGGACGGGTCCATTGGGCGTTGGGTTCACCCAGCTGGGTGTTCGTGCGCCCTTGTGCAAGAACCTTAAATTGCCGCCCCATGTCTCGGGTGCACGGGGGTACTTACGTTGAATAAGTGAAAGTTTTATTTATTCTTCAGTTGAAAAATTTAAGCAAACGTGCATTGTTGTTGTCGCGTTCCGAGCTACACGAAATTCTTATACAATGAACGTAGTCATTATATCATATACATACATATGTACAGTTTTTGCATCCTTTTAAGATTATTTAGGGGCCAGTTATAGCTCATCAGAAAAGTCTATCAGAAAAAATTGTGTCTTCCAAATTTGACCATATTACAACTCAATTTTGAGTAAAATTTGAATGCAATTAGACGAATACTTGCTTGGACTAATTTTTACAAAAAGAACTACAACATTTTGTTGCTAAATTTACTCAGAAAATGGATTTAAATATTTTTTCTGATGGAATTTAATTTTTCTGAACAGCTCATTGCCAAAACTCAAAATATATTCCATTTCGTTTTTCTTTTGTGTTCTGATTTTTTTCTGTTCCCAATGCATCAGAAAAATTTTTTCTGATGAGAAAATTTTTTTCTGATGATATGACAGCAAAAAATTGTTTGTTTTCTGACGTAAAATTATTGGTAGCTATAACCGGCCATCAGAAAAATGTTTCAGATTTCGATTGTTTCAATTTTTCTGATGGACTTTTCTGATGAGCTATAACTGGCCCCTTACTCTTTTTACTTGAGACTCATAGATTTTGATCAAAGTTGACATTACGATGATAGCGAAGATGAAAAAAGTGGGTCTCGAAATTTTGTCCCCGCACGTTTATTTTTCTTCTTTTTTTTTAAGACCAAAATATTGTACCTGCAATATACGAATTTTTTTAGAAATTTTATAATTTTTTTTTAAACACCTGCAATACGATTTTTTTAGAAATATTATAATTTTTTTTTTAAAGCAATGTCCAACAGATTTAAACAAAAATCAAAAAATTTAAAGAATCGATTTTGATCATTTTTTTTATGCTAAAATTTAAAATATTCATGTGCATTAAAATTTTCAAAACTTCTTTTTTGGATTTCAATTTTTTTTTTCAAAATTCAATATTTCGAAAACCCCATGCTTGATTTTTTTTAAACTTGATAAATAAAAGTTTTCGAAAATCGTATTTTTCTAGAAAACGTCTCCGAGAGTTTTAATATATTTTTACGTTCTATAATTAAACTAAAAAAATTGAAATCAACATATTACTGACTGTACCGAACATAGAACCATTTTGACGATTTTTGAATTTCTCATTACCGGCTGAACGGATTTTAACGATCTCTTAATTTTCCGCCCCTAGACGTTGGCGCCCTTGTGCGCCGCACATTTTGCACATACGGTAGCGGCGGCCCTCGTTCACCTCACTTATACGAAAACACTCTTACCCGAAACTGATAAAGATCCGTCTGCTTCTTTTACCAGATACTGTCTGGAACTGTAGACACATATGTGCTCTTTGGAAATTCTGTAGACGGTCACACCTACTTGTGGCCTATTGTACTTCGTAAGTCATGGTCATACTAGTTGGTGGTTCCGCATTCTGAACAGTCCCAGGTTTTGTATCGGTTCCTTAATCTTGGAAACTTAGTGTTATACTCATCAACATATCAATTTTCGTCGGAAACCAGTATTACGTAGAGGCTGTGCTTATCAATAAATCAGCCGAAGAATTCTTCCTTTCTGACTTTTGCACGGAAGCCCCCTAGCTCAAATTTGACATCAAAGGCTCCGTTCAGGAGGCCATTAAACTCCTTTATGAAAGATTCATCAGCTTTATAGATATTGGAAGTAAACGACCACACGTGGTTGTTTACTTGCAATATCTATGGAGTATTAGCGTTCTCACGTGTCATGTACTTATTCTAAAGCACCTATCCTTTGGCGTTCCGTAACTTCTTTTGAGTGGTACGGAAGTCAATCTGTCGACATAACCGCTTGACTCTACGGAATGGACTCTGAGTTTACCAGACGACTACTGGAAATCTTTGCTGACCTCAGGTCTAAGTATGGCAGAGTAGATCACACAAGCCTCTGTCTTCCAGACCATTGACGACATTGTTGATTCTCACTCTATTAAATTTAACAGCCACACACTTTCCTGTAGACAAGCTTGTCCAAGACTTAAGTTATTTCCGACAGAGCATTAAAGTTGATTCTTTTTTCGAAAGTATTGATGTTCTGTTTTTACTACATCAAAGTTTTGATGTCAATCTGTAACTATGCCACAATAGTTTGTTTGTTTTTTCGTCAGGAATGGGGAGGACCCCACTTTTCTTCCGTTTCCGAAAGACTAAAATGAAAAGCATTTCTAATGGCCGTAGATACTCTTAGACGGAACGGATCGCAAAATTCACAAAATTCCAGAAACGAAAATTCTGGCTTTAAGAAAAACCCTTCGAGTCTCTTCAATAAAGACGGTTTTTCTTTAAAAATTAGTTTTGACTTCTAGCTGTTCAAGACTAATGAGCTTTTTCTGCGAACTTCTTCCCAGTTTTTGGCATGCGACCTGGAATGTAATTTTAAAATGTTCTAGAAGTATGCAAGCTTATTCAGGGGTTCAATTTAAAAGTGTAAGAGTTTTAAGAATTGTTGGTATATTCACATATACCTATAATGCATTCCGAAATTCTAAATATTTAAGAAAATTTCAATGTGTAAGAAAAACGTATCTCTGAAACCTAAGGCAAACTTATTTAAATCCTCTCTATGTTTTGGTTAGAAAAAACAAATTTAATGATAAAAAGTTTTTGATAGACCAAGCTGCAATGGTTTCCTTAAAGGTATCACTAAGCATCTAATGTACAAATCTAACACCTTTCAAACTATGTCCGCAATTAGTAACTTCTTAAGGGAACAACAACCTTTACTTCAAAACAGTTGCACACATGTAACACATTGAACAGATGTTGGTATAGCTTACCTGCTAGTCGTAAAGTTTTCATCTTCCATTTCCAGCACAAGCTCATTAGGTACAAGTATTATTCACGTAAACTTTTTATGTTTGTATTAAAGGACATACACTACCAATACACTTCCATACGAATAACTAAAAAACATTCTCAATTGCATTACAAGAGTGTTGGAATACAGAAAACCTACCTACAGTGCTGGGGAAAAAGAATTGTTCTGATATTGTTCTGAAGAGAACACCTTCATTTCCTTGTTCTTCGGAAGTGGAACTTGAAAGACAGCATAGAATGTAAGACCGTGTATAATTTAATGCTTCAAAAACTAAATGCTGTCTTCTATTCTTCTATCGTTAAAGAGGAATCCTCCCCTTATGTCACTATCCATGAGTGACAGATGCATTCAAGAAACAGCTTTCAGTTCTTGCCCTTGGTATGTGCATCACAGACAACCTTGTGTGGAATGACCACATATTCGACGTTGCCAAGAACGCTGTCAAGTCTTTAAGTTTCCTTCGACGTTGCAAGACATTTTTCACCCCTTCTGATCTGGCTGTAATCTATAAAACCTATATTCGTCAAAATATACAATTCCCATATTTGGGTAGGTGCTCCAATAACCCACTTGAGTCTCTAGGATAGAATTAAAAAAAAGCTTTAAAAATCATAGGTGATAGAAATATAACGGAAACATTTGCATCTCTCAAGAACCGCCGAAGTTTTTCTTATCTTATTGTATGCTACCGTTATTTCTATAAACAGTATTCTAGAGAAATAGTCAGTTGCATCCCTTACCTTGAACAATTGTGATGTGCTTTTTGCTTTCCAGCCGAGGTTCTGCTCGCCGATCTCGCCAGGGTCGTCCTGAAGAAAACACGAAACTTCAGAGTAAAAGGTCTTCAAAGCTTATTACAAAATCTTTATTGAAAATAACTCTTAAATCTATAACACACAATATTCTGCTACTAATATTTCACTTAATTCGGGTAATTGAATGATTCACGGGCATCAACTCTTCAGGATTCTGGTCTTGCTGCTTCGTATCGGCTGTACTAGTTGCTGATGATTCTGGTTTCTGGTAATTCAGCTCCGAACTTATCCTATTATTCGGATGTCGGGCTCATGACCGGATCTGACGGTGCAATGCCCCTGGTGGCACTTAATCGGCAGGTACGACGCCCCTGGTAGCACTAAGCAGCAGCCTAAACGCTCTGATAGATGGGAAGGTACAACGCCCCTGGTGGCAGATAAAACGCCCCTGGTGGCACTAAACCGCAGGCTAAACACTCTGATAGATCAGCAGGTACCGAAGCCCCTGGTGACAATTAGGACGTTAAACTTCGAACTAAGACCCCTTATCACTGGTGGGAGGAAGCCTTAATAAGAAATAGCTGAACAATCTCACCTACCTAACTTGTTTTTCCACGAAACCCTTTACCACTGGTGGGGGGAAGCTCCCCAAAAGCAAAGAAAGCTAAATGACCAATTCGTCCGCACTTGTCTGCGACTGTTTTTCAAATGATTGATACAACAAATTTACTATGCCGCCTGACTGTGTGTATAATCGAAAGGGTACCTTCCGTTCACCCAAGTAGGTCCTCATGATGACTTTTCAGTAAACACTGAATGTGAACTATAAACGAGTAAGTGGTGAACGAATGTATGAATGTAGTTGATTTTCCTGTGACTTCATGTGTCCATGGAGCTTGTGAATCGGAATTGGTAAATTACAATTTTCCTTGTAATATCAAAATAACATGAAGTGGGGAAGCATGGAACGTTTCGTTATATGTTTTCGAAGCAGTTATTAGATATTGGAAATGGTAAGGTCGCAGTTGACAGCTCGACCATATTAATTACACTACTCACAAATTTTTGTCACTTCGTCGACTCAAAAAACAAGATTATTCAGCGTGTTTTTACGGACATAGAACAACAGTTCAGTAACAATAATTGGCTGAGTGAACGAGCAATATTCGCGGGCAAAAACAAAGAAATCGATAATCTCAATGCAACCATTCAGAATTTTCTTCCCGGAGAGTTGTTTTCTTAAAAATCAGTTGACACAGTTACACGGCAGGATGACGTAGTCAACCATCCCACAGAGTTTCTAAATTCCCTGGCCTTGTTTGGACTACCACCTCACAATTTACGATTGAAAGTAGGATTAGGATCAGCTGCAAATTTGCTGCGTAACGTTAATCAACCTCGACTGTAGAATGGAACGAGACTGGCTGTAAAAAGGCTAATAATTATTAACGTCATTGAGGCCAAGATCATCAAGGGAACACAAAGGAGAGGATGTTCTTATCCCGCGTATTTCCGTCCATCTGGTCTTTGCGATGACCATAAATAAATCGCAAGGTCAATGCAAATTTGCGGAATCAACTTGGAGTTTCCCTGTTTCGCACATGGGCAGTTACACTTTGCGAGTTCGCGAGTCGGAAAACCATCATCTTTATATATTTACGCACCGCAAAAACAGACAAAAATTACAGTACATTAGAAAGCCTTAAATTGATTAGGTGTATTTTTTAAAAATGTATGTAGTGGGATACGAAGTTCTCCGGTTCATCTAGTTAATATATACCTAAAAATCAATTGAACAATTGAAGTGAACAGTTTTTTTTTCTTTTTCAGTTCAAATTTTGGTCCACAAACATTTTTAAATTGGGCTACCAAATTAGTTCAGGACATGGGAAAACTGGGTGACAAGCGCCTGAAAATCCGATCTGGCGAATACATTAAGCTGAATGTGAGCGATGCCACGGGTTATGTTGACTTTCGAGGATATCGGGAGCTTGCAGCATATTGGCATAAGGATAACACATAAGAAAAATTTTAACGGGGTCAAATCATAGGATCTCGGCGAAGAGCTTACGTATGAACATCATGTTGGAAAAACATATATCGCTTACGATATAACATCCGGCCCAAAATCAGCAGCAAACGGAAGCTTTCTTTGGATGCCATTGCCTCGTGTGGAGTGAAGTCGAGGTCCCGAATCGGCCAATTTTCCTTCTTGGCATACCCGTTTATAGAAGAAGGGGGCTCGATTTTTTTCTTATGAGACCCGGGTTCGCTTTCAGTAAGTGTTCCAAGACTCAGTCACCCATCATTTCCACATTGTTCTTGTATTTGTTACTTGCAATGGTGATTTGTATTTAGTGCATGAAAATAAAAACAGACAAATCAACAACATGGCTGGCAAGAACTGTCAAAATCGACCCATCCCTATCGGTCATTATAATGTATAATTTTTTTTATTTAAATATTTATTTGTTTCAAGAAATGTGTCATTTTCATCCTAAAGTTCAAACCCTTAGTCTTCAAGGAATGTAAAAACTCCTGACCATAACATTTTCCACAGCACTGTATATGGTTGCGACTTGAAGCAACACATTCTCATAGACCACCAACATTTACGATTATTGTTATTATTATTATATGGCTGTGCAGTTGTGTTATTATCCTTGCGATAATTACTTCCTCCTGAATCGCGAAATAAAGGAATTACGACACTCGCTGAATCACAATGAGGGTGTTTTGCTTGTTCTTGGTTTCATTCTTCTTCCCAAAAGTGAAGAAAGTAAACAATGCTTTATATTTCCCCACACTTATAATGGTTTATAATACAGAACGACGACAGGATACTACTATTTTCCAGAGCCCTACAAAATCTAGTTGTCTTTTTTTTTCTAAATAGAGCAACACATCCTATTTTTCTTCGTTTACCTACCTTGTCCTTATAAGGGTTTATTCTTACTCTAAGATCGGAACATAGTAATCAAACATTAAGAAATTGTCTGCCTTCAGATGATTTTATATTTTTATTTTTAGAGGGATTACTTTTAAGGGTCTCTTAACTTGAAGAATTATACGGCAACTTGAACTAAAACCAAAGCCTTAAAATGTAGGTATTAACAATGCAATGTTTGTATCTTATATTTAAAGGAGGGGTGTTACTACAAACGGCACCGCACATCACTCCACAATACGTCACATCAGGAAAATATGGTTCTGCGTATACGAGGGTGGGTCAATAAGTTCCTGAAAAATTAATAAAGGTAGGTACACTCATTTCGGCGTTAGATAAGAAATTTTTTTTCTTATATTACGATTTCTCAAGCCCCTCAAAATAAGCCTTTGTTTCAACAAGGAACTCTTTATTCGACTCTAATTTCATACCTCAGAGCCATTTCTTCCTGGTTGGAAAGAGAAACAAGAAAAAATCGCAGGAAGCTTTATCGGATGAAGGAGGTGTAACGAAGTTACCCCTTTTGCCCTTATTACACCTTTTACCACTCATAGAAGACAGAACGCGGAAATTCTACTTCAATTACTATTCTGAATGAAATGGCCAGCAAGTATTGCATACCTCAAGGCGCCCACGCAAAAATGCAAACAAAAAACTCACACTGATGTTTGGCGGCGACGTCAGCAAATAAATTTCGTTCATCAGTTTTACAATCCACATTTAGTTTTGGCCGCCAAGTCGACAAGTAAGAGTTGGAAATCCATCGAAAGTCAGTTTTTTCTTGCCACCGTGCCTTTTGTACCATACCAATCCAGTGTACATGGTAAAGAAAATCTCAATAAGAAGCACACTGCTGGTCACATATACCAGGTAGCGGCTTCGAAAACGTTGGCTTCCGCCGTTAAATACCCCCTCCGCTCTCCTCATCCACTCAGACTAGCGACTCAATCCCAATTTTTGCTGTCTGAGCCTCCTCTCCGATACCGCCGTTAGTGTATATGAAATACTTTGTTATCTTATTGTAAGGCCGTGAATTTTGTTAAAGTATATGAAATACTTTGCTAGCTTATTATGAGATCGTAAATATTGTAAAAAATATGAAATACTTTGTTAACCTATTTATACATATTCAATAAATACAAATTGGAGCTGGAGTTTTAAACTCTCTATTGGCCGAGTTTTACGGCTTTCGTCGGTTGACTCTGGACTCCGCTGACCTACCTCAGCTGGAAACAAAAAAGCATCAGAGAGGGTGCATTCAATTTTGCATTGCGACAGAGGACTCGTTCGCCACTGCATGATCTTGGTGGAAAAGAACTTTTTTATTCACTAAATACTGCCGTATTTGCTTCAAGTCGGCTTGGAATCGGTCCAGCAGCTCTACGTAATATGCGGCGCTGTGATCGCTTTATCTTTTTCAAGGTAATCGAATGATTAATAAATGAATAAATCATCATCTTTGTCATAGGGCTTGACTGCTTCCATCTATACATTGTTGCTGATTTGATAAATACACTCTACCAAAACATAACCTCTTTTTTTAAAGAAATCTTTCAATTTGCAAAAATATCCTAAAACTACTTTTAAATGGAATTTTTTTTTGATGTTTCCGAAAAGCAACGTCAAAAGGGAAACACACCCAAACTGTATTTTCAATGTCACAAAACTCAAAACATACGAACAGTGGCCTAGTTATGACATTAAAATTGTTCTTGGAGATTTTAACGATGAGCTAGGGTGAGACGACATCTTTGGTGACACGATTAGAAGATATAGCCTACACGACACCACCTCCAATAGCACATTCAGGCTGATCGACTTCGCAGTGTGGCGGGACGTTCTTGGAGCTCGTTCGCAGTTCAAATATCTTGATATTCACAAAGCCGATCTCCCTATCACTCAACCGTGAACCAGATTGATCACATTACGATCTACGCAAGGCACTTCTCCAGTATAGAGGATGTCCGCATGCTTCGAGGGACTAACATCGACTCGGACTACCACTTCGTTGTAGCCGAGATTCGGCTGCGGATATCCTGACCCAAGCCAAAACAAGGAAGTACTGCGAAGAAGTTCGACGTTGGACTTTGGAAGTTCGACGTTGGACGCAAGAGATCACAAGGTCCTTTTCCAAACGAGTTTCTTACAACCTCTTAAGAAGTTGTATGCCAGGAGCATCAAGTATTGAGAACGAATGGCAACATTGCCAAGCAGCCATCAGAGATGCTGCTTCTGATGTGCTGGGTTTTACACGACCACCACAACTTAACCCCTGGTTTGACAATGGGTGCCGGCAAGCACATGCAGAAAAGCAAAAGACATATAAAGCTGCTCTGTAAAGAAGGGTCAGGCATGCTTGTGAGCTCGACGAGCAGAAAAGGAGAGAAAAATAGCGGCTTCTCAGAAAGAAGATCGATCAAAGAAATAGAGAGATGCTATAGCAGGAGTGAGGTTCGGAAGTTTTACCAAAAAGTAAAAAAAAAACATCACAAGGATACAATCCCCGAGCCGAAGCCTGCATGGATATTCAATTCCATGCTGATGATATGGAAAGACTATTTCTCCAAACTTTATAACGACGATGAAGTAGAACATTCCGCTGCTATAGAGCCTGGACGAAGTGAAGATAGCTATATATTAAATTTCAAGTCCAACAAAGCCACTGGAGCTGACGGCCTCGCTGCCGAACTTTTCAAAGCGGCAGGCGATGAATTGGTTGGGAGTATGCACCAGCTCATTCGCAAAAATATGGTCGGAAGAAAGCATGCCCGATGAATGGAACCTCAGCATTGTCTGTCCGATCCTCAAGTAAGGAGACGCTTTGAACTGCGTCAATTACAGAGGCAAAAGTCTTCTGAATATCAAGTACAAGATCCTGCCGTATTATGCGAACGTTTGAAGCCTTTCGTCAGCAACCTCATAGGTCCGTATCCGTATCCGTAGACCAGGAAAGTCCACCATCGATCAAATATTCACTTAACGGCAAATCTTGGAAAAAACTCAGGGGCTACAAATCGACACCTACACCTACAATTGCATTTTCAATATCTACCAGACAGGACGTTAAGATTCCAGTTGATATGTGAAAAGGATCAGAAGGATCATTCGGATTTCGTTACTGGGAAATCTCAACAATCCATTATTTACTTCGTCAGTCTTGTAGCTAGGAAGTTTTCTAGCGTGTGAAGCGTTAAAATGATAACCAATAAGTTTTAAATTTTCTGCGTCATCATCAATAATATCATCAATGATTGATAGTTAGACAGACTTGGATATTGATCCCCGCCTGAGATAGGAGCATCTGAGAAGACGAGAAAGGATTACAGTCTTTGCAGCTCCAAATTTTGCGGAACGTCTTGAAACTGGCGCCGTAATCGGTTTATCTGAGTGATCCAAATGCTTTTATGTGTTTGTAACGTTTTAATGTCACGGTTTAAATATCACGTTTTAAATATCCAGGTTTGAGGTATCACAAATCAAAGTCCGAAAATAGTTGTGCTATTATATGCAGCTAATACTAGTATACCAACGTATGGATTTTTCCAAATAAATGTCAACGTATTACCCACAATCTACATCCACCGTATCATACTTCACCTACCCGTGTTTCCACTTTCTGCTTAAGCTCTTATCAGAGAAGATACTCGTCCTTTTGCAAAAGAAATTTTACTCGTATATTGAAGAAATTCGACACTATTTTCTCATTCCCATTTATCATCTCATCTTATGTGAGCGCCCAGCTAAACAATTTGTGGAGTAACAAAAATCCCGTACCACCTGTTACTCTTTATGGTGTCATGTCATGTCATAAACTTTTCCAATAAGTCATGCAATCATCTACAAAACTTTCACTTTATTTGTGTGTGCTCTGATGTAAGGAGTAGTACGAGTTGTTTTCGTATAGAGAGTTCGTACACACAACCTCCCTCACGGTTACATTCATATCTATGGCAGCATTACCATTGATTGAAATAAATTCCTGGAACGAGCAGGACTGCGTCTATAGAAAAGTAAACCTGAATCGAATTCCAGGGGCTCATTTAAATTTTATTTGCGGTTAGAATGAAATACTTCAAAGAGATGCTTATGGCAGCATTTCAATCATTGCATTTATTCGTTGGTCCTTTTCAGCATGACACTGAAAAGGTTGCGGTTTGTTTTAAGTATAATAAGATATTCGTTTGAAATTAAGGGAATGCTGACCCAGAACCAACCGGAGCTCTGGGAATGGGATGCATGTCAGCTGATGCGTGTGGGTGATTTGAATGATTTCATATTCCACATATAATGTCCTTGAAAGGTCTCACAAATAACACAAAATGTTCATCCATTTCTTGCTAAAGCTTGTTTTATGCAATTTAATAATACGAGTGTATACACAAAGCCCACATTGTTTCCATTCCATTATTCCGAGAAGGTGTTTTTCTACGCTGGCAAAACCATCTGTCCCACACTTCTTTGAATTTTGAATACCCTTAAAATTTTTGAACACAGTGCCAGCGTTTAGGGGAGATACAGAGGATTTAAAAGGAGGTATTGGTTTTGAATGTCTGAATATCATAATGGAAGAGAAATATAGAGTAGGGTAAAGCATACCACATTCGTGTAGTTCGGCTTAAAAAAGAATCTCTGAATTTAACAGTACGTCCGGAGTTGGGCTCAAGGGCAAACTAATGGGCATTCCTTGAAGCGCGAGTATTACGGTTAAATTGTTTAAGGCGAGGAATGCAACTGGCTATTTCACTAGAATATTGTTTATAAAAATTTCGTAAAATGAAAGACAAAAAACATTGCGAGGTTGCTCGAGCGGTTCAAATGTTTCTGTTATACTTCTATCACCTATCATTTTTAAAGCACTTTTTTTGATTCTTTTCGAGAAACTCAAGTGAGTTATTGGAGCACCTGACCAAATAGGTATGGCAATTGCACTCGAGCTTTGGACGAATATAGCCTTAAAAGATCACAGCCAGATCAGAAGGGGTGAAAAATGACTTGCAACGTCGAAGGAACCCTAAACACTTAAAAGAGCTCTCAACAACGTCAATCCACACAAGGTTGTCTGTGATACACATACCGGGCACTGAGAGCTCTTCAGTTTCTTCAGTGCATCCGCTCATGAATAGCAGCGTTTGAGATTGGGATGGCTTGCGCTTTAAAGACAGAAGACAGAGTTTTTGAAGTACTAAATTATACGCGGTTTATGGTTCCCCATTTGACTATGCTGTCGAGATCAGAATTTAATGAGCTTATCATACGCTGCCGTTCTATATCCACATCCAAGAACAAGGACATGCATCTAGATACTAATATGAGAAGCTGAGAGTATTGTCGTCAGCAACAGAATAGAAGTTTCATACAAAAGATAATTGATGAATATCAGAAAGAAGGTTGAGAATAAAACAGAGCCCTGTGGCATACCAGCATTTGTTTCATGAATTTTCTAATCAATCTAATCAATCGATGAAGAGATTCTTCAATACCAAAATGAACGCATTTTCGAAAAGAAAGCTTCATGCCATACTTTATCAAATGCTTTTGAAATATCAAGGGGAATAATCTTACTTTCTCCAAAACGGTGTAAAGATTTGTGACACTGTTCGGTGACATATAAAATCAAATCACCAGCGAAAACCATATTGCCGGTCATTAAGAAGCTTTCGTTCTTCAAGATATTTCTTGAGCTGATAATTTATCAAAGTTTTTATGACCTAGGAAAGAAGGGACGTAAGTGCAATTGGACGATAGTTAGAGAGGGAGGAAGATTCGCCTGTAGACCTGTATAGTAAGAGCGATGGAAAATCTTACCCAGTGGTTTCGCCAACATTGAAGAACCCTATCAGAACAATATCAGGGTAATTATCCGGGCCAGCGGATTTGTGAATGTCAATATCTTTTAGTACTCTAGCAACAGCACGAGTGCGAAATAATATTCGTCCCATAAAATCGTTTACGCTCTCAATTACAGGAGTAGTCATTTCACTCTCTGGTAGCATAGAATTGACAGCAAACTGTCGAGCTAACAACAGGAGTGTCAATACAGACGAGCTCTGGAACAGAGGATTTCGTAATTTTTGCTACGTTTTTTTACAAATGACCAAAAATGTTTACTACCTTTGGGACATTGCAGTATATTTGTATCGTAATTTTTGGCCATACAAAAATTTGGTTCTTTGAATATGATTATTACAGGTCTTTCCATATCTGGGGCTGACAGGCCCTGAAGTTTTGCAGGAACTTCATCTGTAAGTGACCTTATGGTGGCGCAGCTCGACCTGAAGCTATATTCTGGTTCCACGGAAGATAGTGCCCAGGAGTCTGAGGGCTATAGCGTACGTCTTCTGGCTCTCCTATTCTATCTTCGGATAGAGAGGTGCAGCTGTCGCGTCGCGTGCTCTCTTTCTCAGACTATCTATGAGGTAGGCCCCCTAGTGGGAGTATCGTGGTGGCTTGGTTTATTCCGAATGCGGAGACATATGGTTTTCAAGATTGCTTGAATTCAAGAGGTGTTAGATAGACCTCGCCTCCAAGCAAGAGGTGTACACATGCTGCAACATGTCACAGCCTTGGTACTGAGTTGGCTTCAGCTGACTCGGGGCTAATGATCAGGGCTCAATCTGAATCCGATGTAGGTAAGCCCACCGTGGAATTGAGTCATAAAATACAGGTGTCCACGTAAAACACAAGACAGTTCTACCCACCTCATGAGCCTACATTAAAAAATTTGGGTAAATATTTTTCTCAAACATGGTAAAATTGAGATACCTCTGTAATTTGTTGATATCGTTGGATCTCTCTTTTTAAAAATTTTACAGATTTTTTACAGATTTGTGACTTCAGAAATGACTGAGGTATTTCTTCGCTTTCGAGGAGTTTATCAAAGAACACAAGAAGAATATTTAGAAAAGAAGGTGTACAGTTTTTATAGATTCCATCTAGTTCTGCTGCTTTGTTGTTTTTCAATCAACATCAAGGTATGAAACAGAGATCGAGGGAAGTGCATATTGGATAACTTGTTGATTTGTTGATGAACTGAGGAGTTCCTTAAAATAATTTGCAAGTAACTCCTCAGTTACTGCAATGGTTGCAACGTTTTAGTTGCAACTATGTAAAGGGATTTAAAAAATCAGACTTGGTTTTCCTAAACAGTTTCAGTAGCGTCATACCACCAGTCATACTACTCCGCTGAAAAAGTCTTATTGCTCCTAGTTGATGGTATGGCTGACCGCTTGATCATTTCTAATATTTCAAGAGCTAGCTGATCACAGGACCAGTCTACTTAACTAGAAAAAGCATTGACTTGCGATTAGAGTCTACTTTTATATACAACAAAACTGACTATTAACCCATTTATATTTTCGTACTGGGTTGCTCAATGAAGAACTAGAGTTTTGAAGTTTAAAGGATGTCACAATTGGAAGGTGGGCTAAATATATGTTGCTGGTTGAACCTCAAAATCTTCTATAACATTAAGCCAATCACCTTTTGCTAAACAGTAGTCTATTATTGAGCAGCCCTGTCCTGAAACAAATTTTAGTTCACCATTACAATCGCTTTTTGCAATTGAAGCACCTAGTGCACAATCAGATAAATCCACTTTTTTGCGAAATATGTTTTTTAATGCAGAAATATAAAAAGAAATCCTGCATCGTTCGGTGTGCAAAAAATACATCTTAGTTGGCTCTTGGATGCGGAAACGCAGTTTTCGAATAATCACTATTTACAAAACGGAGCAAGAATAAGACATCTCCTGCAGTTGTCTTGTTTTTGCACTGCTTCTCGAACACTAATAACAGTAAACAAGCTTTAAAGTTTCGAGCGTATAACGATTTCCAACAAAATTTGCCACTTCCTCTAATACCATCGGGTGATGTCTTTTATAAAAGGCAGTTATGGGTGTTTAATTTTTGTGTCTTTCAATGCAGCACCAAAAAAAGCTACATATGTACCTACATGTATGTTGAAACCATAGGCAAAAAAGGTCTAAATGAAGTCATCAGCTTTTTGAATCATTTTATTGAGAATATTTTGAGTGAAACTGTGACGAAATTGTATTTATTTTCCAATAATTGCGCCGCTCGGAATAAACACAATTTTTATATGCTGTTGTAAAATACAAAAATATAAGCCTTATTGAGCATCACTTGCCAGAACCAGGTCACAGAAAGAAGAAAATATCGTAAGCATTTCAGCTTCCACTAGTCACCATGGGCCATTGACGACATTCGGCATAAAAATAAAAGCAAATCTGCATTGTGACCCCTTTAAGCCAAAACTGTTATATATAAATCAAATCTTCCCTCAACCCCAAGCAATATGAGGCTGTTATAAGCTTGGCGCAAAAGTATGTTCCTCCAGCCGATACCTATGCCTTTTTACTATAACTTGATGTCCCAGTAGTCTGTTCAAGAAGCTGAAAACTCAGACTACGAAGATGACAACGAAGGACCCCTTTAATTTTCACCAAAATCGGTGCAAAAACAGGACAAGTCCAGAAAGAAAATTATTTTTTTTACTTTAATATATAACTTTTTGATATGTTTTTTAATTAAATAAATTAATTTTGAATATCTCTTTTCAAGTTTAATAAATATTTTGCAATTATTTTGGTTTCCTTTTTTTGAGATAGTTATTTTTAATTTTCTCAACATTTCAAAAAGTGGAGTTATCCGGTTGTTGCATTGGCTGCTTCAATTCCATTCAGAACCAAAAACCCGAAGTCGTCAATCAATTCGATTAAACGCATCTTTACTATGGATGATCTTTGAAATGGCAGCGAGAAGTGGCCTAAACGTTGTAAACGTAGGAAATACCCCCACCTTTAGAAGAGCAGGAAACATTGGCACTATACCCGATATTACTCTCGCTACAGAAGGCATAATGTCTAAGATCAGAAACTGGAGAGTCATTGAAGACTATATACAGGCAGTTATGTTTTGTATTGAGGAAAACCACCGAATCACAAATCGAAACCAAACGCAAACGGTAAGATGGAATACCACGTGGAAATAATGAACAGAATGATCGAAGATGGGAAGTCTCCAGTATACTCCAAATGGAAGGGACTGCCGAAGAAGAAGTTGAAGCCACAATGCAGCTTATCCGATAGACATGTGATGCCTCAATGCCCCGAAATATCTTCTCCGACGGAAGAAAAAAGCCTGTCTACTGGTGGACGGATGAAATTGCGGAACTCCGCAGAAGTTGCGAAAAGTCACCAGATGCAGAAGGAGTCGTGACGAACATCTCAAGAACGAACTTGAAGAGTTGAAGACTAAACGCCATGAGCACGGAAGAGCCATTAAACTGAATAAGAAACGGAAATGGGAAGAACTTCGACAAGATATCAACAACGATCCTTGGGGATCGTTGTCAAAGTTGCTATGAAAAAGCTTGGGGCCCAGAGGACCACAACACACCTAAATGGAGAAATTATGGGACATATTGTGGATACACTATTCCCGACTCATCCCATTAGACCGCCTGATCGGGTACTATCTGTACTACCATGGTAAGCCTTCAGTGAAGAAGAGTTGATGGCAGCCACAAATGCTCTGCAAAATAAAGAGGCTCCTGGACATGATGGGGTACCAGTATAGAAGCCCTCAAACAAATCGCCAAATCCTGCCCACAACTGTTCCTTAACATGTACAACAGTAAGTTGTCTATCTGAGGGTACTTTCCCCAAACGCTTGAGAAACAACGACTTGCACGGATAAGCAAAAATAAAGGTAATCCAGATTCCCCATCTGCATACAGGCCCCCTATGCATGCTGGACACAACAGGAAAGTTGCTAGAGAAATTGCTCCAATCACGCCTTATAGCAGCGATACAAATCAGGGGAGACTTACATATCTTAACGACAATTTGGCTTCAGAAGACGTCGCTTTACAATAGGAACAATAGAAGAAGTAGTTAGAGCTGCGGAAACCGCCCAGCGGGGAAATCATTTCACTAAGAAAATAGTGCTACTGGCACCACTAGAAGGCCGTTACGCGTTCAACTCTGTTAGGTGGACTGATATACTGGCCGCACTGGAAACAAAATTTCAAATCCCGGAAAATCATTTGCAGATGGTGAGAGATTATCTCAGAGACCGCGAACTCATCTATCAAACAACAGAAGGACTGAGAAGAAATGTTATTACGGCAGGAGCAGCGCAGGGATCTATCCTCGGACCAGACCTATGGAATATCTTTTACGATGATATCCTTTGCATGGAGATGCCTGAGGATTTCTTTTTAGTTGGATACACAGATGACGTTGCAAGAGACACCGAAAGTGCCCAGAGAAAACTCAACCAAGTCATGCGAAGAATAAATACCTGGATGGAGGAAGACGGCTTGTCTCTAGCTACTGAGAAAACCGAAGTAGTGCTAATAACAAAGAAGCGAATTCCCATGCTTCTCGACTTCCGCTGAATGCTGTTAAATACATGGAAATAAGACTCGACACAAAGCTAAGTTTCTGGGAACAAATAAGGTCAGCCGCAGAACGAGCATCTAAAGTGACAGCCTCTCTGAAAAGACTAATGGCAAACATAGGTGGACCATCCGCATGTAAACGAAAACTGTTAATGGCGACAACACACGGTATTCTATACTGTATGGCGGCGAGATCTGGGCGGACGCACTAAATCAAGTACGTACACGAAAATAAGGCGGAAATTGGAGTGAAAGCGACGACGAGGCGGAAGCAAAAGCTCTCACACAACGAAAGTGGCGATGGGAGTCTGAAACAAAGAAGCACTGAATTGCAAGACTCATCAGACAGGTGGGTGAGTGGAGTAACCGGAAGCACGGCGAAGTGAACTATTACGTAACACAGTCCTTACCGGTCACGGATACTTCAACTCCTACCTACACAAGATGGGTAAAACAAGAAGCCCCTCTTGCTAGTATGGATATTCGAACTATGATGACGTATACCACACTATCTTTGAGTGCAGCAGATGGGAATCCCTCCGCTTTGATTTGGATCAAGCTATTGGCGAAACCAACCAAGATAATATCATTCAGAAGATGCTTGAGAATGATGAACAATGGATGCGAATAAGTTCACATTTGACCCAAATCCTGAGCACTAAGAAACGAGAGGAGCCAGTTCAAGGAACGACTGAACCCGCGACGTCTGCGTTTTATTACCTGTCGCTGACACCTTAAAACAGACAAAAAAAATTCAGAGGGACCACCTCTTGCCAGGAAGTGGAAAATCCTCCAAGAGTATCTCATGTCTTGCAAGGATATTCTCATCTAAGTCGTTCGGATTCGCCAATTAATTGTAGGTCCCCTTCATTTATGCCAACATACAACGGTTGAGAGAACTATAACTAGAGCTGTTGCGTATCAAATTTATTTTTATTTACTTTTAAAATTGATAATCCCCCCTCATCATGTTTGATTCCCCTAAACTAGACGCACAAATAAACGAGTAGATCAGATATAGCACCAAAATATTATAATCTAGACTAGACCGAGGTGGATAAATATTTATAAAATGTACAATCCACTCGAGGCGTACAAAATCCTTGTAAAATAATTCCTATGATTTATGTTTAAATAAACGAACCAATGGCAAATAGTGATTTACACATTAGAGTCCACAGGACGCGCAACTCAGGGGTATAATTTTACATTTATTTTATTTTTTCGGTTTGCTTCATTTTTATCTGGTGGTTAGACTATACACATACAAAAAAGGTTAACCAACCCTTTGTTGGGCAAACAAATTTTAATTTTTTTTTTCATGTTTATCCGAGTCAGCAGTCGAAGTTAATTGCTCCTGTTGACTCCGCGCTGTATATTTATGTTGTTTAAATGTTTTCATTTACATAGACAACTAATTAAACACAAATATTTACAAATATTTTTATGCAACTGTGATCGAAAAACGGAAACGGAAGTACTATCCTGCCCCTTAACCTTGCCCCACGCCCCACACAATCGTAAAACTATGCTGGAGAATACTTTTTTTTTTGTTCAAAACAGCGAGCGGTGTGAATGTGTATCAGGATCTGATTACTTGATTGTTTACAGTCGAGCACAAAATTGCTGACGACTATCTCCTCTGAGGTTAATATTATTATTACAAAAATTATTTTATTGTTGAAATATTTGCTCTTATCAAGACCAGTGGTACTCGTCACGCCCGCCAGGGGGATAAATTGTAAACAACTTAATTGTGATTGTGAGTGCGTTTATACACAATGCCCCAGTATATACGTATAACCACGCTTGTGTCCTCTTAATAATTTCTGCTACTCTTTCCCGACCTACCGACCCGAGGATTTCATACAATTATGTAGGTAGATAGACCATGCATGTGTAGAAATGTGTGAAATGCATATCCACGGTGTAGTTAATTAAGGTGTCCTTTGGGGCGAATTGAAAGGCAGACGAGAATTTTTTGTTTGTATGCGTAACGTAATAAAACACATAATTATAATTGTTATTAAAATTCTGTTGATACTAGCGTGGAATGTTTTTCATTTTCATTTTTACACATTATGTGGATTTTTTTTTTACTTCCAGGACGTACAATTTTATGTGGTGATAATGTCGGTAAAAATGCAATATTAAAGCGATTATGATATTGAAATTGGATTTTAATGTAAATTTGGACAAGAGAACAACAAAAAAAAAGTTAATGATTAAATTAAAAAAAAATTGAAAATATAAATTATAGGGACAAGATGGCGATGATTTATGAATTCATCGTAATTTCGAAATTGCTTAATAAATGGTAATGTAAGTATTCTGTTCGTTTACTATGCGTGGGATAGTAGGTATGTGATATTTAAGAAAAATAACATTTACCCACGTAGCTATTTGCTTTCATTAAATAAAAGCACCATTTGCATCCAGGGCCGTCAAGATGAAACTAGGCAGAGTGGATGTCACCCTTTTAAGAGATGCGAAAAATGGTGTTTGGATTATCCTTTCTATCACTCAATATTTTTTATATCTTCCGTTTGTTTCCACTTTTATTTCCCGCAGGTGAATGAGGGTGACAGTTTCATATAGATATTCAATCAACTCCCCAAGTCCACCTGCAGTATTTGTTTACTTTTTTGTAACATCTATGTCTGCTCAGGGGGGCAGCTTTTCGCCAATCTCTGGGATATTTTTGACATTGAAAGTTTGCCGTGAGTGACAGTCAATTACGACACGACAGCAGATTTTGACACCTGAATTTCCTCCTGCCACGATGATGGCACGAACAACAAACCACGCACGATGGTGAAAATTGTTAAGAATGACGTTCAAATGGCCAAAAACTCATATCTTTTAACAATAAACGAGAAAAAGCAAGTAATGACTTTTAATTTATTTTTGTACATAAAACACACTGTAATAAATTTAATTATTTTTTTTGGTTTATGGATATAGCATAAAGGTTGCCAAGCCTTATGGCCACAGCAATATTATCTACGAGATGATTCCAATACGGATTTTGACTCCCAATGACTACTGCACTCCTAAAATGGGCATGAGTCAAGATTTTAATATTATGTTCCCATCAAGAAAGGATTAGGATGGAGTGCGATGTTGGTTCATGAATCTTCTCTGAACATCGCTATGAACATATCTAGGTCAATAGGCTACCCGACTTTGCTGAAATGGTTCTAGGGCGACCTTTTGTGCCGTGTCCTCCGTTTGACTCCTCAGATACTGAGCTGGCCGACTGAAGGCTTTGACAGAAGCTGACGGCGGCGTGGTGTCAACTGATCATTCAATTGGAGTGTTGACTGTTTCAGCACAAGTGAACAAGCCTCCTAGCTCGGCACAGTTTAGATATTGTCGGATGTGTGTGGTGGTCCGGTTGAGTGAGTAATGTAATTTCCGGATGATTGTGCTAAAGCAAACAATGTAAAAGAGACATCAAAACCTAATAGATCCTCTCATATTTTTTGACTTAATCTAAACTGGTTCATACGAGTTATGGTATCGAAATGGCGCACTTCAGCCCTAATTGGGTTACAAGGCTAGAATGCCAATGATCTAGTTACCGTACGTAAACAGGAGTGAGGATAAATGCTGATGGCACAGGTGGAATGAACAAACAAAACTGGTGAAATGAAAAAAAAAAATAAAAATAAAATGCACGACTGGGTCGCACGAACTTCCTCTTATATAAAAGTACTTTGGAATTTTAAATACATTTAATAAATATAAAACGTGGATTTATTTAGCTAAAAATGTTCAAATGCACGGAATTGCAGTCTGACTTCCGGAAAAGTATGAATTTACGCAAATAAAGTTTAAAAATCGTTTTATTAAAGTATTTTTTTATATAACAAATTTCTTTAAAATTTTTCTAAAACAATTTGGGATGCCAATTTTACTTACTTACTTACTTAACCGGATCCCGATCCATGGAGGGTCTCTGCCTGAGTTATTGCGGTCTTCCATCGGTTGCGATCCCTCGCGAACTCCCTCCAGTCGTCGGGACCAAGCGCTCTTGCGTCTATAACTGCCTGGTCCCTGTAGCGGAGGTTCGGTCTTCCTCGTCGTCTCGAACCTGGGGGCTGGGATTCGAAGATTTTCTTGGCTGGAGCGTTGTTGTCCATTCGATCGATGTGACCGAGCCAGTGTAGTCGACGTGTTTTGGCTTTTTGGACTACATCCACATCTTCGTACAGCTCGTATAATTCACTATTGAATCTTCTCCTCCATTCGCCCTCTTCGCATATAGGACCAAATATCCGCCGAAGAATTTTTCTCTCGAAAGTGCCCAGTATCAATTCCCCTTTTTTACTTATCGTCCAGCACTCGGCGCCGTAGAGTAGAACTGGTAAAATTAGCGTTTTGTATAGCGTGCACTTTGTCTTTCGAGAAAGGAGTTTTGAACTCATTTGTTTGGCCAAACCGAAGTAGCAGCGGTTTGCTAGGGTAATTCTTCGTCGAATTTCCACTAAGGTGTCATTCGTGGGATTGATGTTCGTTCCGAGGTAGGTGAACTCCTTGACTACCTCGAAATTACTGCTACCAACAGTGACGTTTTGTCCTAGGCGATGGAAAGATGCGGCTTTGTTTGTTGATAGCATATACTTTGTTTTGTCCTCATTAACTTCAAGACCAACGCGTTTCGCCTGTTCATCAATAGCTGTGAACGCTTCTAGCACAGCACGCTTGGAGCGGCCGATGATATCGATGTCGTCCGCATATCCAAGCAGTTGGGAAGACCTGTTGAAAATAGTGCCTTCCAGGTTAACACCACTCTTGCGCACTATCTGCTCCAGGACTAGGTTGAAGATATCACATGATAGCGCATCTCCTTGTCTGAACCCTGTGCACGTTTGGAATAGCTCGGATGAGCTGTTACCCATTTGCACGTTGCACCGCGTATTTTGTAACGTCATGCGGCATAGCTGGATCAGTTTTTTCGGGATCCCGGGTTCCGACATTGCCAAAAGAAGCTCTTGGCGACTTATGCTATCATATGCGGCTTTAAAGTCGATGAAAAGATGGTGGGTCTCGACTTGAAATTCGTTGGTCTTTTTCAGGATTTGCCTCAATGTGAAGATTTGGTCTATCGTTGATCTGCCTGGCCTGAAGCCACACTGGTACGTGCCGATTATAGTGTTGTAGAAAGGTTTTAGACGCTCACATAGTACGGTGGATAGGATCTTGTAGGCAACATTAAGCAGGGATATGCCCCTGTAGTTTTTGCAGGACATAGAATCGCCTTTTTTGTAGATTGGGCATATGGAGCTATTTGACCAGTCGTCGGGCATGCTTTCCTCCTCCCACACTTGGTTGATGAGCTGATGCATGCACCCTATCAGGACATCTCCTCCATACTTAAAGAGTTCCGCAGGTAGGCCATCCGAGCCTGCGGATTTGTTATTCTTAAGCTTGTGTATGGCTTTCTTAACCTCTTCAGTACTGGGTAGTGGGACTGGATCTTCATTGACTGGTCTTATGCTTCTTTGCTCCCCTATGTTTTCGTCTAAATAATGCCCATTAAGCAGCTGCTGGAAATGCTGTTTAAACACGTCTACAATTCCCTGTGCTTCGGTGACTAGGTTCCCTTCGCTGTTTCGAAGAGCTTGCGTGCCGGTCCTATAACCTGCTGCCAATTGTTTGGCTGTTTTATAGAACCGGCGGGTGTTTGTGGCGGTGCTAAACTCCTCGAGATACCTGAGCTGAGAAGCTACGGCTGCTCTTTTTTTTCTGCGCAGGGTTTTTTTTCTCCTTCCTTCTCTTTTCACGGTACTCCTCTTTTGCTGCTCTTGTTTTCCGTTGCAGCATTTGCATTCGTGCATTTTCCGTCTCCTGCTTCAATACCGCGCATTCATTATCATACCACGGGTTCTTTTTCCTAGGTGGTTGATAGCCTATGGTGGTGATTTCGCTGTACTGGCTCCACTGGTTGTTGACGCTTGTGGCTGGGGGTACGGCAGAGAGTTTCCCGGTCAATTGCTCACTGTAGTCTCTGGCTTTCTCAGGTGTGCTAAGGCATGCAGTATTGAATTTCTTCCTTTGGGCGGTCCTCATTTTCTTTTCGTTGGACAGTCGGGCTCTGAACTTTGTCACAACAAGAAAGTGGTCAGAGTCCACGTTTGCACCTCGGAAAGTTCGCACGTCCAAGATGTTCGACGCGTGCCTTGCGCCAATTAGCACGTGGTCGATTTGGTTGGTGGTTCGACCATCTGGAGATCGCCAGGTTGCTGTGTGTATCCTTCGCCAGGGGAACCTAGTGCTACATATCACCGTATTCCGAGCTGCAGCAAAGTCGATTAGTCGGAAGCCATTATCTGTTGTCATTTCGTGGAGGCTGTGCTTTCCAACTAATCCGCCAAAGATATTTTCCTTCCCGACTTTAGCATTGAAATCTCCGAGCACGACTTTGATATCGTACTCCGGACAGGCTCCGTAGGCTCCGTCCAGGAGGTCGTAAAACTGCTCCTTGTTAGATTCCTCAGCTTCATCGGTAGGGGCGTGTGCACATATTAGGCCGATGTTTTAAAAAGTAGCTTTGATGCAGATCACAGCCAGGCGATCACTAATCGGCTTAAAATCGATGACTTTTGATCTGAGTCGATTTCCCACGACGAATCCTAACATGTGCATTCTTTGATGACAGCTGTAATAAATGTCGCAATATTTTTTTTCGATATTCCTGATCCTATCCATCGTATCTCCTGGATCGCGGTAATGTCTGCCTTGTACCGCGAGAGGACAGATTCAAGTTTTTGAGTAGCACCTGGTGTGTAGAGTGTCCTTACATTCCCGGTGCATACTCGTAAATCGTAGTCCATTTTCGTTCCGGGTTTGGTTGCCATTTGAGGGGGGTCGTTATCCGAGGCTTCTCGCGTCTCTCTCATAACAATTGGTGTTTTTTACTGTGGCCGGGTCGTTAGCCCGACGCACTAACCTCCAATATGTAGGGCCATGGGTTTAGTGTTGCAATTGATTCCTTGGTCAACACTCGCACTTACAAGTTTAGCAAGTCATGACATAAAGCCAAGACCAGTATCCGGCGGTTACCAACGAGAAGGTATTGTAAGCACTTGATGTGTAGGAAAAGATACAGCACGAAGCATCCAGTTCCTACAACACCGAACCACCATGCCAATTTTAAGTGCTTAATAATATAGGTTAAAATAATCGTTCACATGTTTTCAAGATATTGATTTTTCAAAAAATAAATTGGATTTTTTTTTTTTTCAAAAAACAAACAAAATATTTTTTCGAATATTTTTATATACAATATTATTTTAAGCTAAAGGTAGATCCTGGTGAATATTTTTGTTAAAATCGTTAGAGCCGTTAATAAGAAATTCGAAAATCAAAAAAACGGTTCTATGACAGGTACCGTTAATAACATTTTGCTCCAAAATTTGTTTTTACCAAAATAAAGTTCATGTCCATAATATCACACCTAATTTTAACTTCCCATAGGGAGTTATTGTAATCGGTCCGATTTGTCAAATTGGAATTTTTGACATTTCTCGACGTTTTAAGGTGCCTAGAGGCTATATCAATCATTTTTAGAGAGATGTCTGTGTGTGTGTGTACGTACGTTCGTACGTCCGTACGTTCTGGTACCATTTTTCGTCGTCTATATCTCAAGAACCAGTAAAGATATCGACTTCAAATAAATTTTGTTTAATAGATAATAACTTCGAAAGAGGCTGAAAGGGCGTTTATTAAAAGTCAGTGAGTAGTTTTTTCACTATAACGGTTTAAAAACAAAAGTAAAAATTTTGGTAAGTTTCAAATATCTCACGAAAAAATAATGCTATTGATTTCAAATAAAATTTAATGTACTCATTATAAGGTCATACAGATTTGACATGAATTTGGAAAAAAAATTAACATACCGTTATTTTTTTTAAATAAAAAAAAACTGAAAAAAGAAATTCATAACCCAGATAATCTAAGAACGGAAAACAATTTGGAACTCAAAATAATTTTATTTTACGAAAAATTATGTGTTTGACAACTGGTGAAAATTTCAAAAAAAAATCAGTTTACAGTTTCTTTACAAAAAATAAAAAACTATATAAAATTCTATTGAAAATTGGTAAAAATTGTTTTTCGACTTAAATTTCTCGAGAACTAGTAGTGATACATAATGACTTCTAATTTAGTTTATTTTATACATAGTAAAATTTTGTATAATTGGTAAAATGTTGACAAATATTGAATTAATAGTTTTTTTTAAATAAAAAAACTATTAAAAATTCTAGTGAAAACTAGTTAAAATTGTATTTCAAGTCGAATTTCTTGGGAATGAACACCGATAGTGCCTTCGAAAGTATGTTGTTTTATACATTGATACCTTCCCGTAAGAATATATACTAAGCGACATTTCTAAAATTGTTCAGGAAACGAAAAAAACGAAGAAAGTTCTAGTTGAATCATAGTGTGCTAAGAGACAATTTTGGTTAAACTAAGTGACATCTAACATATTTTTTTGTTGCTCACGACAATGAGATCTTTATTATAATGTCGCTTAGCATAATTTTTTTGGCCGATAATACAAATTTCAGGGGCAACATTATTTTAATGAGAAAACATGGCAGTTGATAAATTTTTTTATTTGTACTCTAGTTTCCTTTTCATGCATAATAGACTGGTGAAACCCAGGCTAAAAAGTGGCTTTTAACATATAGTACCTATATTTCCTCATCAAAAAGTCATTTTCGAAAAAAGTGTCGCTTAGTACATTCTTACGGGAAGGTATCGACATAAAACAATTATTAACATATGATTAAATTTTGACAAGTATCGAATTGACAGTTTTAACAAAAATATAAAAAAAATCTACTAAAAAGTGGTAATATTTGTTTTTCGACTAGAATATCTTGAGAACGAGCAATGATATTGACTTTACCATTATTTAATTTTATACATAATACAATTTCTAACAAATGGTTTATATTTGACATTATCTAGATTTAGAGCGGATATATTTTGTAAGTACCCTTCCATCAATAACCAAACCATATCTTTTATATTTGAATATTTCGTTTTTAAATTTTTTTTCAATTAAAATGTTTGGAACCGAAATAATAAAGTGATTTCTATAATATAATACATAATTTTATTATCAACTTAGTTTTTAGAAGAATGTATGTACTGTACATACGTATATGAATAAGGTAGTTCAGTTGTACCCAAGTCCCACATATTCAAATTCCATTAATAGCCCCCCCCCCCCCCACCTATCCACGCACTATTCAAGGTTAAACAGTTGCCAACGAAACGGAACACACAGATATGATTTAGCGTTAATTTGACAATATTAGACATTGGTGTTTTTTGACAAAATTTTGCAAATTTTTCTAAAGTTCATGTTGGGGGCACCTCTAAATTTATCATGAGCCGAATAAAATTTTGTATGTATATTTGTGAACAATAACAGCAACTTTGTACAGGTATTCCGAAACGAATATGAAAAAAAAAAATTTCACTCCACCCTATTGTATGTATATCCAGTGCAGATCACAGCCTTTCAATCCGAAAAAACCGCAACAACAATTACACTATGAAACCATCTACTTCGATCTTCAGGTGAGTATGGAAGCCATTCCAACACCTCTACATTTTGGTTCTCGATCCATTGTTTTACCGACCTCGCTGTATGGATAGGGGCATTATAATGCTGGAATGACAATGGTATTGGTTCTAAAAGATCAGAGACTTGAGGGAAGACCTTTTCCAGCACACCTTTGTACACATTTTGTACACATCGACATTCATTCGCGATGTAAGAATTTGCAGCTCAAAGGTTTCATAATATGAAATTGCCCCCCACACCATGACACTGCCTTCACAGCTATGCAGACGGCTTATATAATGTTCTTCTTTACGAAGGTCATGAAAGTAATAGTTGTAGCCATCTGGGCCCTCTAAGTTGTATTTTTTTCATCTGAAAATATAACTCGCCTCCACTCCGATTTCAACGACATGTATTTTTTTTCCAAAATTGGAGACGATTTTCTTTTCGTTTTTCGTTCAAAGGTGTTTTTTTGGTATTTTTTTTTTCTTTTTGAATGCTTAGTACTCTTATTAACGCGTTTCACCATCGCCAAACTACACTTAACACCAGTTTTGAGTCTAATTTTTGACGCGGAATCATGCGAATTAGAAGCAGCTGTTATGATTGCGCGTCTATCGGCCATTGATGTGGCCTTATAAGTGTAACCTTTCATATTTTTCCCGTAGTTTTCGATGTTCCGCAAATATTTACCCACTAAATTTTGGCTTCTTTCTATTTTTTCTTGCGATTTTTCTTTGGCTTATCCCTAATTCAATAAATGCTTTTATTTTGCATTTTTCTTCCTATTTTAAGGATTTTCCGCGACCCATTTTTTTGTTAAACGGCTTAAAACAATTCGATTTATCAAAAAACTTAACTTTCAGTACACATCCGCCGCGCACATCAATTAAAAATGATTTTTTTGCTTTCGAACCTATTCAGATGAGCCAAAAAAACACTTAGTTTTTTTAATGAATTAAGTTTAGCTAGCGTGTGAGAATAACGGTAAACTTTAAGAGAAAACTTTTTTTCTCAAACTAAGCGCATAATAATGCTCTTTCATTACATACATAACACAGACGAGTCATTGCCATATACATATATGCAGATAGTCTTACAGTAAGTTACGAAAAACAGTGAACCTATTCAGATGAGCGGCAGTGTATATTGATCAATTCGATATATTATATTGTTTCGCTGAAAATTTGGTTATTTGAAAAAAACTAAATATAAAGACCACAAATAGGAAGTTATTATAGTGTGGGTCGCACCCAGCCTCTTTTCTTTCTGAAGTAATATGGTCCACGTTTGATGTCTTCTAGATAGTTTTGTTCTCGTTGATTCTCATTGAATCGTGTCACGATAACTAAGAAATTTAATTATTAAATGTGCTATTTCTTTAGTACTAAAACGGCACGATTTTGAGCGGTGGGATTTAGATAGACGGTATTTTGTTTGACACGCAAGATTTAGACTTACGGTATTTCGGCCTTAACCCGAAATTATTATAAACTTAAACGTAAACTTCAACTTTTTACTCAGTCACTATCAAGTCAAGACTCATTTATATTGTTGTCGAAATTGTTTGTGGTTTGTCAGCGCAACGAACACAAATATCCTCAAATAGTGCCCATAACATATTGGTATGCACGAAAGAAATGACGTATGAACTGGTCAAAAAGCAGGTTTTCTCTGTATTCGACCCGAACCGATACCTCGATAATTATGTTATGCAGGAGCAAGAAAAACAGAATTTCCTTGAGGCTGCAGTCGTCAGATTGTCAGAAACCGACACTGTTGGGTTATAAGCAATCTAAGGTCGAATATTTCGAGGAAAAAAAACGAATATTTTCTTTAGGCCTCAACTACCTATTCTTTTTGGAGACCTAACGAGCCAACACTCATTGGGAACGTACACATGAGCGATGAGCATACTTGGATATTAACTTGATGGACTTACATAGGGGGTGTCAGCATGAAGAGGCGGACGAGGGTCTGTCTAACTTCCTTAAGAACATCCTTAAATTCATTGAGAATTCTAAACTAAAGTCCCCTCAATCCACTAGCTCCATTTCCAAACATCTTAATGGATCCTTTAAGATGATACAGTTTTCCGTATCAGCAAACCTTCTTACCTGATTTAAGCTACATATAATTCCCAAAAGAACATTTGCCCTCACTCTTACTAAGGAGCTTAATTATCAATGTTTTCGCTATGTCAGCTATTAAACAGTAACAACAGCGATTCTACAGGATAAAGGTTTCCTATTAAATTAAATATTGCTTCTTTCAAAAGAATATTCTCCGTGATTTAGCATTTTTATGATATCCTTAAAACGTACAATTTTGCAAGAAAAAAAAAGTAAATTTTTATTCAAACTTTTCAAGGAATTTGTCATAAACTATAAAGAGCGTCGAAGAAATCTCCATATAATGAAATTGGATAGTTCTATCAACAAAAAACTCAAAGGGCTTCATAAAACCAATCTCCTTTCTTTCTTCTACCTCTGGCAAATTTCTTTGTGTGAAAGATATTTCTACAAGCTAGGTACAAGTCTGTAGTCTATATGAAATAAGATTTTGCATTTTCACATTGTGTCAATAGTAGTAGTTAGCGGCAAAAATTTAAAATTACTAACACAGGCGATGAAGGAAGAAGAAGATTGAGAAAAAAAAAAAGAAAAAGTCATAAACCAGATATTCAAATTATCATCTTCATCTTTTAGCTGCAAGAGAAAATCAGGGAGACAAGGATCTTTTAATAGAGAATATAATAAATTTAAAGAATTTCTTTACTTCTTCAACAAAAGATTGTTGCATTTTATTTCATTACGTCGAAGTTATATTGGAGTCTTGACCACTTTGCATACTAATATGCGTTAATTTAAAAATATGCGGAAATAGGTAGTCAAACATTTTAATAAGGGTACTTGAGTTCCGTTGTATTAGAGACAAAATTGTGTCTTTGTTGTGTCTGTTTTTCATACATAGGTTAATATCTTGAACTTGTTTTCTTATAACTCACACGCGGTCAAGGGTTTATTATGGACCCTTATAATGTTAAACACAGCACGGGCGATGTGGAAATCAGGGAGGAAAACTGTGTTGGTTAATTCCATAATCGTGTTGTGCGACTAAAAACGAATCTCAGTATTTGTCGGTACGACCGAAATTAGACTCGAGGGTGAACTGATGAGAATTCCTAGCAAAACGGATATCACGGGTGAACTGATTTAAGGGTGGAATGCCACTGGCTACATCGAGTGAATATTGCTGAATTCTACCCAATAAGTGGAGAGAAGCTTGTGATGCACCTGCTCAAAGATCTGAGTCTTACTCGAGTCGTCGATATAGAAGTCCTTAGCATTTAGCAGCATTTTTGGCTCTCTCGAGAATGTGGTAATTCCAACGAAGATCGTCGTTGACACACCTACCGAGTACTGAGAGCTTTTCGGTTTCTTCGATGCAAGTGCCATTCAAGAACAATGGCATAAGGGGGACATTTTGTTTCAACGACAATTGACAGCATTGAGTTTTCGAAGCATTAAACTCCACACGGTTTTGTATATACTCCATTTAACAATGCTGTATAGATCGGAGTTTAATGAGGTAATTAAGCGATACCGTTGCAATTCCACTTCCGAAGGAAATGGACGTTAATTTGAGAACGACTATGAAAGTAGAGTCGTCGGCAAAAAACATCAAAGTGGATTAGAAGTTTCGGACAAGAGATCATTTATAAAAATTAAGAAGAGAGCGAGAGACCAAACTAACCCCTGGGGAACACCAGCATTTATTTTATGAAGATCAGACTCAGAACAACATGTATTGAACGATCTAGAACGTAATTTCTTATCCAAGAAATAAGGGTTTCATTGATACCAAACGCACACATTTTCGATAAGAGATCCTGGTGCCAAACTCTATCAAATGCTTTAGAAATATCAAGCGCAATAATCTTACTTTCTCCAAAACAATGAAAAGATCTTTTCCGATCCTAGGTGAGATATGCCATCAAATCACTAGTAGGACGATTACTTGTAAAGCAATAATAAAAGCCTGTCATTAAAAAGCTTTCCATCTTTGATATTTCAGCGATTCCATGACCTTGGAAATAAGGGACGTAAGTGCAATTGGTCGATAGGAGGATTGGAGGAAGTGTTACTCTCCTGAGGAACATGCTGGACAAATTCTGTTTTGCATCGTCCAGAACAGTAGGAGCGATGAGAAGGCTTAGACAATGCTTTTGCCAGCGATGAAGAACACCTTTTGAGAACGATGGAGGATATAACATCAGGACCAGCGGATTTGTTTATATCAAGATCTCGAAGGGCTCTTACAACTGGAGGTTGGAGGTATACCCGTTCCATTGCAAAATTTACGGTCCTAAGTACAGGAGGGGCAATAGGTGCGTTTTATTATCTACGGATTTATGTGGATCCGGATCTGGATTAATTTTTAACATGTATTACAAAAACAATTTGGGATCCCGTTCTCTATCTGGATCTATTTTAAAAATCCAGATATTAGTTCTTTTTCTGGCCACTAGATGGCTTTTGTAAACAACAGTGTAAAGAAAAAATACAAGACACATTTGAAAATCAACAATCATAAGCAAGAGGGAGATGAGCATACAACACAACTGTCACTATGATCCGTATCGTTTTATTTTCGAGGGTTAATCTATGTGGATCATTGGCGATAATAAAAAGCGGCTAATGTTGCTATCACGCACCGTAGAGCTAGCAGAAAAATGAGCTGCAAGTATATTTGCCTTATTTAAAGAGGTAGTTATCGGTTTGTCACTGTAGATGATCGCTGGAATCGAAGATGAATTTTTTAGGTTCTTGACAAATGACCATAAATTTGTATGTCTTTGGGACATTGCAGGATTGTTTGCCTTAATTTCTGGTTAAGTGAGAATTTGGTTCGAAGCGTTTGAAAGAGGACCGCAATTTTGGCTGAATAATCATCCTAAGCGACGAGGCTCATTTTTGGATGAATGTCTGTTTTAACGACCAAAATTGCCCTTTAAAGTAAGACAGTGATCCACACGAGGTTCACCAGGTGACAATGCATCCTCAAAAAGTAAGCATATGGTTTGGATTCTAGATTGGTGGCGTCATTGATCTGTACTTTTTCGAAAAAAACGTTGGTGAAGCGATCACTATCAATGGCGAGTTCTACAGAACGATAATAACTAATTTCGTATGGGCCATAGTGAATCATTTAGTTTCAGCAGAACGGTGCTGTGTGCCACACATTGGATGCCACGATTCTGCATAAACGGTTTCAGTGTGAGATTATCTCTTGCACAGATGACCTGAATTGGCCATTAAAGTCATGGGATTGGAACCCACTAGACTTTCTCTTCTGGGGTTTCCTGAAGTCGCAGGTCTATGCGAATAATCCACAATCGACCCGTAACCTTAAGTTAAACATGATATAGGCCATCACTCAAATTATGCGAGATTTATGCTTTATATGTGACATTTCAGTTTTGTCTACAATTGAGCTATGTAAGCGCCATCTAAACTATAAACATTTCAAGAATTTAAATTCACTGTGATTGCTGACTTTAATTATATTCACTTTAAGTTTTATGACTTGGCTATTCACTTTTTCTAAAAAAAAAACTCTTTTTATAGCTGGGATGATATTATTAATTTTTTTGTTTCAAGAGAAATATGAATCTTGTTTCTCGCTCTAAGAATACTTTAGGTAAAATAGGGCATATGGATCTGGTATTTCAGACATCGGGTATACTTCCTTCCACTGATACCTGGTTGATGAGTTGTTGCATGGCACCGCACTGCATCACTTCTACAGTTGAAGAGCTCTGTTGGTAATTAATCAACTTTTGTTTTATAGCTGATCTTTTATATTGAATGCTGAAAGTGGATCTTTATTGACTGGAAGTGTGTTATCTCCTTTGTAGCCAATTTCCAACTTTTGGCCGATATGAAACACCCACCGCGCCTGCTGTACGCGAGTTAAATTATTTGTTCCAACTTGAGCTTTTTTAAAAAAGAAAACACTACCACTTTCTTCTAGTTAAATTATTATGTCTTTATTATTCTCATGTTCTTTTCCTACTGACACCTTCGTGTCTTACATTTTGTTTATTCTTAATACTACAATGCTAACATTGCATTTTACTTAATTCTAAGAAAATACAATATTGCATTTGGCTTAATTCTAGGAAAATTGCCAATCGCAGTTGGCTTACTTAAATACAATTTATTATTGCATAAATTACAGACACTAGGTCAGCAATTTATGCGATACTTTCAATATTTTTGTTAATTTCTCGGATAAGTTCATCGTACTTATCCGGCTGAGTTTTATATGTAACTTCTCCCTCCTTTAAGTTAAAATTCTCCTGAATTTTAGGTTTCTCTATTTTAAAAAGTTTTCTTTTTCTTTGAAAGTATACATATAGAAGTATTGCGAACATAGATAAAATTATTATTAAACATATTACATTTACAATATATGACATGTTTTTCTTAGATTCTATTTCTTGTATTTCTTTTATATTGCTTACTGAATTCAATATAATTTTTTCAAATTTTAATGGCTCACTCATGTTGTATGTTTCTTTATTGTTTGGGTAATAAAATCTTTGTTTTTGAATTTGTTTTATATTAGAGAATTTTTGATCTAAAAAGTATAAAGTACAATTTATGAAATTAATAAGATAATTTCCTTCAAGCATAAATTTCCTATCGTCGCAAGTTTGATTTAAATTAGTTTTGATATTTTTAATAAATATAGTTTCATCATCTAAAGGTATAATTTTAGTATTAGCATTTTCTATTAGTTTACAATTTTTTCTTATAGTACAATGTTTAATTTGTTCTAATTCAGAAATAGTTCGTATTTAAATATTTTATTATTGATTTCAATCACAAATTGTTTTTCAGCATCAATTTCCATAAAATTTTTATTGGGAACTGGAGTTAATAACTTGAGTGGAAGGGTAACAAAATTTTTCGGAATTTTTATCGCAAATATTATCGTATTCATCAGCAAAAAATTTGAGTGGTCTTTTAATATTTGTTTTGTGAATTTTATCTAGTTTTGCTTTCTTATATTTCGGTTGATTCTTATGCCTAACTGCCTTATAGTTTTTTATAAAACCTGTTGTTCGTCTTTCTTCATAATCTTCTCTTTTAATATTAAGTTTATTGAGTCTCTTTTTCTTGTCTGAATTCATATTTTCATAAACCTTTTCTAAACTGACTCTTCTTGTTTGTACCTGTTGCGGAGTAGTTTTTATTGTTGAATGGAACCTTTCATTATAGTTTCTTACAGCCTGTTGCATTGCTTGCTTTATTGTAATATTACTATCGTTATGCAATAATATTCTTAGTTTTTCTGCCAATGTATTATGAAACCTCTCTACGTCTGAGTTGCCTGTATGCGAATTTGGCTTGGTTAGATGTAAAGTTATTTCTTCTTTTTCTAAAAGTTCCTTTATTTGGATTGCCTTGAATTCATTATCTGCTATTATCTTACTTGGTTTACCTATTTTAGCAAAATGTTCTTCTAACTGTTCAATGATTGTTATATGGTTCCTATCGGTTAAGTAATAAGCGGCACCAAATTTAGAAAATTTATCTATTGCTGTCAAAAAATTACACCTCTTAAAAACATAAGTATCTATGTGAATAATTTGGTTTGTGTCTGTTGGTGTTTCTGAAAATTCAAATTTTGGTTTAATTGGATTGCGGTCATATTTTACTGCTTTACAGACGTCACATTGATTTATAACTATTTGAATCAATTCTAATAATTTGGGGTAGTAAATTTTAAATTTAATCTGATTAAAAGTTTCTTGGATGCCGGAATGCAAGCTTTCCCTGACATGGTACAAAGATATTTGTTTAACTGCTTCTACTTCTGTTTTTATATCTAGAGCTCTATATGAACATTTAATGAATTTTATTTGTGGATCATTAGAAAATATTTCTATAAGCTTTTCTTGAACAATACTATATTGATGTTCAGAAAGTTCGGAATATATCCCAGTTATACCTTTTTTTATGAATCTCCTAAATATATCTGCTAAATTATTCAAGTCGTACTCTGCTACGTAAATTATCCTTTTTCCATTTATAACTGCTATCTCTTTAGTTTTATCATTTGTTAATATAATTTGCGTTTTGTATTTGTTTACAATTTCTTCTTTGATCGGTATATGATCAAGTAATTCTTCTTCACCTGAGTGCATGGTTGCCATTGTAATGCTGCCCTCTATGTTAAATACTATGTCTGATTCTGTATCACTATTGCTAGAAATTGGCGAAAAATTTTCTATGTTAGGGGGTTCTGATTTCTCTCCCTCCTCAGATTTAACGTCCTCGTTAATTCGGCTAAGAAAATCAGCCACTTTGTTATCTTTCCCTTTGAGGTATTCGATCTCAAATTGGTATTCTCCCAATTTAAGTAACCAGCGTTGATGTCTTGGTGACATGTCTTTCCCTCGATATTTGGCATGAAGATATTTTATTGGCTGATGGTCAGTCATAATCTTGAATTTGTTTCCATATAGATATGGTCTGAAATAGTTTACGGACCACATAATGGCCAAAAATTCTTTGTCTGTTGCTGAATAATTGCGTTCATGTTTATTCAGCGTTCGGGATGCAAAGCAAACAGGGTGACCTTCTTGAAAAAGAACGGCGCCTATTGCATAATTCGATGCATCTGTCGTAAGTGTGAATATTTTCTCAAAATTGGGAAAACGTAATATCGGATGACTGGTTATATACTTTTTTAACTTTTCAAATGCTTCGACATAATTTGGATCATTACAATTTACCTTACAATTTTTTTGTAAGTATTTTGTCATGGGTTGAGCTATTTTAGCGTAATCTTTGACAAATTTGCGGTAATAACCACTAAGGCCTAAGAAGCTCTTTATTTCTGTTTGGGTTTTTGGAATGCTTACTTTTTGAATTGCTTCAATTTTATTGGGGTTGGGTTTCAAACCTTCTTCAGTTACCAAATGCCCTAAAAATTCTGTCTCTTTTTTCATGAAACTGCATTTGTCAATTTGGATCTTTAAATTTTTGGATTCTAAAACTTGAAAGATGTCAGTTATAGCTTTAACATGTTCTTTTAGTGACGTACTAAAAATTAATATGTCATCTAAGTATACTACACATGTTTTGTTTATATAGTCTCTCAAGACATCGTTCATAAGCCTTTGGAACGTCGCAGGGGCGTTTTTCAACCCAAAAGGCATTCTTATGAATTCATACAAACCATGTGGGGTTACAAATGCTGTTTTCTTTCTATCTTGTTCTTTAACAAGAATTTGATGGTAGCCTTTGGCCAAATCTATAGTACTAAAATACTGGGCTTTCCCCAACTTATCTAAAATAGAATCTATGTTCGGTAATGGGAACTTATCATCAATTGTGATATCGTTCAATTTTCTGTAATCGATCACAATTCGGAACTTCTTCTGTCCAGAATTGTCCATCTTTTTGGGAACCACTATTAAAGGACTTGAGTACTTAGAGTTACTTTTTCTTATTATCCCTTGAGCCTCCATATCTCTAATTTGTCTCCTTACCTCTTCTTCGTGTTGAGGTGGGTACCTATACAATCTAGCATTCACCTGCTGATCGGTGGTTGTTACTATTTCATGCTCTATTTCTGGTGTGCTTGTCAGCTTATCACCTTCTTTGAAAAGCAACGAATTAAACTTTTTAATTATTTTTTCAATTTCTCGATATTCCTCTGAATTCAGATGGTCTAGTTTTAAATATTTAATACTATCTTCAACGTATTCTAATGTATGTATTTCTTCAAATAAAATTGGTTTATGTTGAAAACTAATTATCTGCCCATTAAGTTTAATTATTCCTGTTTCTAGATCTATTAACGTGTTTAATTTGTTTAGTAGGTCTGTGCCTATTATAAACTGATATTTTCTTTCTGCTAAGTTTTTTACTTTCCAACGAATAAGAGCTCCTGTTGGTGCTTTTAATTCATCGGGTGCAGGGGTATGAACTTCAAAGTCAATTGATCCCTTGCTGTTAATTGTTGAAAATTGTATTGGTTTAATTTTAATAGTTTTAAATGTTTTAATCTTATCATCTATAAGACTAAGTGAAGACCCTGTATCAATTAAGGCTAAATATTTTTGTTTCAGTATAGTTAATTCAATTATTGGTAGGTCATCCGAGGCTAGTTGATAAAAAAAATCGGAATTATTAACTTCTACCTGATTTGTTTGGTCAATGTTGCAGACAGATTCTTCTAATCTTTGCTCAGTCATATCCTGTTGAAGGCAATTTTGGCCCGAATATGAACCAAGGTTTCCTGATTGTAGGTGTTGTCTGTCTACTGTGTTGACTTGTCCGCTTTGCACATTTGAGACATCCATTGCTTCGGGTTGTCTATTATATTGCTGTCGATACTGCCCTGAGTTTCTATTATTATTTAAATTTGGATTATATCTCCTACTTTGCCCTGATCGGTTAGCATACTGATTATAATTTGGGTTAAAATTTTGTGGGCGGTTATTGAAAGGATTATTATAATTATTATTGTTATTGAAATTTCGTTGATTGTTAAAATTTCTATTTTCCTGCCTAAAATTATTTGGTAATGGTTTTCTATTATCCTTATTAACAAAATTTCTACCTTTTGTGAATTCTGGTCTTATGCATGAATCTTCGTACCTACGTCTTCTCATTATTAAAAGTATATTTTCTAAAATATGTTCCTCATATATTTTATCTAAAAGTGTTCCCTGTGTCATTTCTTTAATTGTATTTACCAAAATTCCATTTACATTACTTAAATCGATAAAATGTTCACCTTGATAATAAACTATTAATTCATCAGCCTTATATTTAATATTTTGAACTTCAGTTGCTAATTCACTTACATTGTTAACTCTTAGGTTGCTGATTCTTCTGTATAGTTGAAACGGCTCGATGTCTGGCTTGTATCGTAATTTTAGAGTTGCTTTGATCAGCTCCCAGTTGTCAGGTTGTGGCACATTTAGAATTGTACTTTTGGCTTCTCCTTGTATCTTCTCATGGTATATCGCCAATGTGAGCGATCGTCTGGCTTCCTCAGTATTTCTTCCGGCTAAGTAATATTCCACAGTACGAATAAACGAATTTATTGTTATCTCTCCTTGTCCAGTGAATGTGGACATGTGTTTCACTTGGTTTAACATAGTATCCCTTCTGGCATCCCTATCTCTGTCTTGAAGGTTGTGGTAGGCGTTCCTCAATGCTTCAAGTTGGTCGTTTCTCCGTTGGAGCTCTTGTTGTAGCTCTTCTACTAGTATATTTTGGTTATTATCTGCCATTGTTTTTTTTTTTTTTTTTCACACTATTGTATGGACACTAATCTTATGCGATTTTATTTGTGTGCTGAGTATACACTAATCTTATGCGATTTTATTTGTGTGCTGAATATACACTAATCTTATGCGATTTTATTTGTGTGCTGAATATACACTAATCTTATGCGATTTTATTTGTATGCTTTGCACCTTAATCTTGAACGATTTTATTGTAGCACGTAGTAAGAGTTCGTTAATCACTGGATAATTCGGTAAAGTTGAATTATCCTACCGACTGCGCCAGTTAAATTATTTGTTCCAACTTGAGCTTTTTTAAAAAAGAAAACACTACCACTTTCTTCTAGTTAAATTATTATGTCTTTATTATTCTCATGTTCTTTTCCTACTGACACCTTCGTGTCTTACATTTTGTTTATTCTTAATACTACAATGCTAACATTGCATTTTACTTAATTCTAAGAAAATACAATATTGCATTTGGCTTAATTCTAGGAAAATTGCCAATCGCAGTTGGCTTACTTAAATACAATTTATTATTGCATAAATTACAGACACTAGGTCAGCAATTTATGCGATACTTTCAATATTTTTGTTAATTTCTCGGATAAGTTCATCGTACTTATCCGGCTGAGTTTTATATGTAACTCGCGAGCTTGTGCAAAAAGTTCGTGAGACTTGTGTGCTAGTCAGTGCCGGATTAAGCCAGCGCGGGGCCTGTAGCAAATTCTATCAAGGGGCCCTTAGACTGTTTTAGGTTAGGCACTTATCAAGTTTATGGTATTAAATAAGACAAAACTGTTACATAACTTTTAAGGTTTTCGCGGTTGTTGGACATAATAAATAAGTATTTTTCGGATTATCCGCGTTATTTGAAATTTAAATATATGAGTGCAATTTAGGACTCACCCCGAACGTTTCGCATCAAATTACATTGAGCGTGGTCACCGGAAAACTGCTGTTGAAATGTTATTTATTAGCTTGGCTCCGCAGGTTGTACCGGTGCGTAGACGGTTCTATCTCTTGATGTTGTTGTTGTTGAGGTGCAGGTTGTTGGGAGCAAACGACGCTCACTACATCGCAGGGTGTTACAATTTTAATTTGGGATGCCCGTGTGGTATCGATAATAGGATCCCACGCGCGAGAGAGTTTAAAGCTGTCGTCACGATTGAAATTTTGATGGCGCTTGATTTCAATCGCTTCACGTATCAAACGTGGGATGTAATGCTTTTCCTGAGCTAAAACCTTTGCTTGGTCAAAATGAATCCAATGAGGTTCGTCTGGATTGTCCAGGATGTGCTCACAAATTGCCGACTTTTCCCGCTGTTTTTTACTTACAGCACTAATGTGCTCTTTTAGACGGATAGCAATACTCCTTTGCGTTTGTCCAACATAAGAAGACCCACAGCTACAAGGGACTCCATATACGCCAGGGGTTTCGAGAGGGAATTGATCCTTTGGTGACAAAAGATAGTTTTTTACCTTTTTTGGTGGTATAAATATGGATTTTATTCCATATCTTTTTATGGTGAGTTTTGATGTTGAGTCACTCTTTACAAATGTACCAGTTCAAGAGGTTCTGACTGTCATCCGTGAAAGTATCTCAACAGCCGGAATTAACGAGAACTATATGCCGCTTTTGGAGTTCTGTTTGTCATCAGGGTATTTTTGTTTCAACAAAGATTTCTATCTGCAAGTAGATGGCGTTGCTATGGGTTTACCATTAGCTCCCCTTGTTGCAGACTTGTGGATGGAGTACTTTGAGGAAAAGGCCCTGAGAAATTTTGCAGACAAACCTAAAATATGGTTGAGGTATGTGGATGACACTTTTTGCATTCTAAAAAGATCTATTATTGTGAGTTTCTTGGAACATCTAAACTCGCAACATCCAAAAATCAGGTTTACGATGGAAAAAGAAAAAGACAATTCCATTGCATTTTTGGATGTAAAAGTGATAAGACGA
Source organism: Chrysotoxum bicinctum (assembly GCA_911387755.1). NCBI lineage: Eukaryota > Metazoa > Arthropoda > Insecta > Diptera > Syrphidae > Chrysotoxum > Chrysotoxum bicinctum. Next base: position 197,449,494 of record OU426988.1, on the reverse strand, counting down.
ATGGATGGAACTTTGGGGCACACAGTCCATCGCAAAGAAACACACACAAACAGATACTTACATGCTACTTCCCACCACCACCCGGCAAATTTAAGATCGGTTGTCTCGACACTATTTCAGCGCGCTCATAAAATATGCGATAATGACCATCTGACGGCTGAGTTGTGTCTTGTTGACAACGTTCTAAGAGCTAATGGCTATTCAAAAAAGCAAAGAACTTGGAAACCATTTGTGTCACAGGAAAGGGACGAGAGTATTGCAGATAAAAAAGCTTTCTTACCATACGTCAAGGGTGTGACGGATAGAGTTGGTAAGGTGCTAAGAAGATATGGAATAAAATCCATATTTATACCACCAAAAAAGGTAAAAAACTATCTTTTGTCACCAAAGGATCAATTCCCTCTCGAAACCCCTGGCGTATATGGAGTCCCTTGTAGCTGTGGGTCTTCTTATGTTGGACAAACGCAAAGGAGTATTGCTATCCGTCTAAAAGAGCACATTAGTGCTGTAAGTAAAAAACAGCGGGAAAAGTCGACAATTTGTGAGCACATCTTGGACAATCCAGACGAACCTCATTGGATTCATTTTGACCAAGCAAAGGTTTTAGCTCAGGAAAAGCATTACATCCCACGTTTGGTACGTGAAGCGATTGAAATCAAGCGCCATCAAAATTTCAATCGTGACGACAGCTTTAAACTCTCTCGCGCGTGGGATCCTATTATCGATACCACACGGGCATCCCAAATTAAAATTGTAACACCCTGCGATGTAGTGAGCGTCGTTTGCTCCCAACAACCTGCACCTCAACAACAACAACATCAAGAGATAGAACCGTCTACGCACCGGTACAACCTGCGGAGCCAAGCTAATAAATAACATTTCAACAGCAGTTTCCCGGTGACCACGCTCAATGTAATTTGATGCGAAACGTTCGGGGTGAGTCCTAAATTGCACTCATATACAGTAATCCCCGCTTAGTTGCACCTCGCTTAATTGAACATCCCGCTTAATTGACCGAAGAAGTTGCATTGCAAAATTTCCCGTATTAGTAGCATAGCTTTTTAGATGGTTAATTGAACCCCGCTTAATTGAATTACTCGGTTAATTGAACTTTAAAATATGCACCGGAAAAAAAATTTATGGACATTTTTCGGATAATTGGACGTACAAAAAAATTATAATGAAACAAATATTAGAAATATTTTATTACTTAACCTACGTCTGAAGTGGTTTTTTAAAAGACAGGTATTATTCAAGATGAAGAGCAGCCGGAAAATGATATCGTGGTCATAGACAACATACTTAAGTACAATGGTTAAAGAAAAAGAAGAAGTTGAAGCCATATTACCATCGACTTTCGAAATTCTTCAGGACATTGCAATTCTACGTTTATACTTCTTACCACTAAATAAATTTACAGTTGAGCTGAAAAACAAGAAGACATTGTTCAAAACAAAACAATCAATCAAAATCAAATCACAAATTTTTTCAAACCAATGTATGCAAATAACCATTATGAGCCTTTTGAGGTACATACCTACTATTGTATTTATTATTTTTTTTTTATCCTTTTCAAAGCTAACAGTGATTTTTTTTTAAGAATAATTTATTTCTGTTTCATAGTTTTAATTATGTATGTATTAGGGTGGGTCAAAAAAATCAAGTATCTTTTTTTTTGGACGACACATGAAAACTAGTTCAAATTTGAATCATTTTGTATCAATACTTATTAAATTATAAAATTTCATATGGTGAAATAGAATTTTTTTTTCTGCAGACATGTTAAATTATATTTCTTAAATAAAAACCTTCTTTTCCTGAAATAGAACATGAACTATCTTAAAATTCAAAAATTAACTGGATAAATTGGGAATATTTATTGAAAAACTACTAAAATCAGTAGGCATTGGAATTCTACTGCGAATATCTTTTGAATGGCTAGAGTAATCGATTAACTAAAGAGATCTTTTTTGAAGAGCGTTCAATTTCCTATAGAAATAACTGAAACTTATTTGACAATAATTATTTTTTATTAAGTTACAAAATTCAAAACAAAAAAGTTATTTTCCTTAAAATACTTCAATCTTTGACGTTGAATATCTTTTTAATGGTTGGATTAATGAAAAAAGTATATAAAACCATTTTTGTAGAGCGTTCAATTTCCTATAAATATTGACTATGCGATTGGTTAAACGATCTATTGTTGATAAGATATGACCATTTTTATATGATACTAAATTGAAAATGGAAAACCATGATAAGCATAATCTTCCCGTCAATATTAAGAGATATTATTTGGTAAGTACTTTCTGGAGGTACCTAGGAACTAGTTTTCATGTGTCGGATCCAAAAAAAAAAGATACTTGATTTTTTTGACCCACCCTAGTATGTATATTTATTTTTTAAATAAAACGTGTTCAAATATTTTTGTGTGTGTATTCTTTTTCAGTTTTTTCAAGGTTTTCGTAAGTTGAAAATGAAATGTTCATAGTAAATTTCTGGGATGAATATTTTAATTTTTAGTTGACCGACTCGTGCAATTATACGGGTTTCGCTTAATTGAACAGGTCGGTCAATTAAGCGGGGTTTCGTTAATTGAACCACTCGGATAATTGACCGAAAAATCTGACAAAATTGTCAGTGCAATTAAGCGGGGAATACTGTATTTAAATTTCAAATAACGCGGATAATCCGAAAAATACTTATTTATTAAAACTGTTACAAACAAACTTTTCTTGATTTAATTTGGGAAAATTTATAAATAATGCTGTTGATATCGACTTCTCGGAGTAAATCATGTTCAATATTCATTAAAGTGAGGAGATTAAGACGTTGTTGTTTTAACACGTTTTAATGTTGAGAAAGATCGTTCACCACTGCAGTTGGTGATCATGAGAGACAAATAAATGCGCAAAGCAATTTCAACGTTCGGGAAACAAGATTGTAAAGAATTATTTATCAACAGCTTGTAAACCTGCATTTCCAGAGCCTAACGATTCCTGCTGTCAATAATACCAGCCACATCAGAATTGAGCATTGAAGCGAATTGCACTAATTCGTTGCCCAGACTGTCCTCCAAATCATCTGCGTAAGCACTTACTATGGTTGCAGATTTTTAATTTCTTCTGGTGGAAGAGATTTTACATAAAGGTTTTTATAATACAAATTCTATATACTACTGAAATAAATCAGCCAAGTAGAAGCACAAGTAGCACAAAATGGTATAATTTCGGTATCACATTTCTTAATTCATACTTTATTCCTTCTTTATTAGGTATGTCAATTTATGCCTACTTAATTCCATCTTAATATGATCTTTATAAGGTATTGTTTTAAAGAACTTAACTTGGTGTGTTTACTCTACTTAAAGCATTCTTAAATACTTCTTAAATTCGCATTTCTTAAATCGGTTGTTTTTGTTACTTAATTCCTTCTTTAATCCTTCTAAAAACATTCCTTTATTTTTCCGATTCTTTAATACGTATTTAAGTCTTCTTAAAGAGTATAATATTAAAAACACGAGAGAGTTATTTGAGTAGCACTTTGAGACAAGATATTTTAAGTGTCACAGTGGCACAATAGGTAGAGCACAAGCACGGCAAGCGAGAGGACTCGGGTTCGAATCTCAGTGGAAGCACAGAGGTAAATTAAAAAAACTAACTTTTAAAATTCTTTCATTCCAGCAAAAATTCACATAAAGACTAGAGTATAATAAACAATAATAAAAAAAAACAAACAGATAATAAAAAAAATTTATTTTTATTGTTTCTAATAATTTTTTTAAGACTCTTTAAGAAGGAGTTAAGATGTATTTAAGAAGATGTAAGGAACTATTTAAGAAGGAGTAATGAAGTATTTAAGAAGAATGATATCCCGATTTAAGATCATTTTAAGACTCAATTTATCTTCTTATTTCCTTCTATCGGACCGCCCACTTGCGCCTTTTCTCTACTTAATAGGAACTTAAATCCGTCTTATAGAAGATGTCAGATACCGATTTAGAATTCTTAAAGACTTCGTTAAGTAATTCTGTGCTACTTGTGAGACTTAGCACTATTAATGGACTTGTTGAAATATTGATTCAAAATAGCTTTTATGGCTTTTAGTCCACAAAAATTGGCATTTCGTCCGGGTGATCGCAAATGGACTCATCAGTTGGCTGTGAGGACCTTGTCAATACTCAATTTTTATTGAATTCAGTTCATCTTACATTGATTTTTTGACAAAAATCCAATGTGAACTATATCCAACCAAGATTAAAATTGTAGTCATTAACGTTGAAATATTTTGCTATTTTCAACAAATTCAACAAATCCATTAATAGTGCTAAGTCTTCTACTAGGCTGATTTATTTCAGTAGTATATAGAATTTGTATTATAAAAACCTTCATATAGAATCAATGCTCGGCCACGGGCAAAATATTCCAACGTTAATGATTATAATTTTAATCTTGGTTGGATATAGTTCACATTGGATTTTTGTCAAAAGATCGATGTAAGATGAACTGAATTCAATAAAAATTGCGTATTGACTAGGTCCTCACAGCCAACTGATGAGTCCATGTGCGATCACCCGGACGAAACGCCAGTTTTTGTGGAATAAAGGCCAAAAAAGCTATTTTGAATCAGGAAGAGATTTTAGCTCTCGGAATATCCCGAAAATGCAATTTTATGATAACTGTTCATATACGTTTACCTAAAGCAGTGAGTACGTTATCAATGGTGACAATAAATACCTGAATTTCATACCGTTGTCCAATTTGCGTTTGGTGCGGTGCAAAACATGATTTTTGGTAAGACCAGCAGATAGAAAAATAAAATTTTAGTTGATCATTTTGATGCAAATATTTTCTTCTTAGTCCGGTATTACACGGCGCGTGTTTAGCCTCGCGTGAATGAAGTGCAAAAGAGAAAGAAAGAACGAAAAGATGAAACAGAAATAAATCTATCTGAACACGCACGGGTAGAAATTTCCTTGCGTGTTTTTGACGTTTCTCTTTCTACTCTTTCTTTGTTTTTCGGATTTGCTTTATTTCATTTTGGATGTTGATGAATGAGCACAATTTTTTGTTGAATCTAATACTGGGCAAAGAAGATAAAATGAAAAAACCTGTCAAATAAACGCGCAGTACTGAAATGAGAAAAGGCTTCGTGTAATAACATGCGCGTCACGGAATGAATGTTCAAAAGAAAATAACCAAGAGTTGCGCGTTAAACTCACGCGCCGTGTAATACATGACTTAGTAATTGTGACTAAATCTAATATGTAAATAATACTTTTTTATGGCCCGTAGCATTTGCTACTCTTGCTTCGTGGCTAATCCGGCACTGGTGCTAGTAGACAACGCTCATGGTCCCTGTCGTTGTGTGGTGCGCAAAGACGAGAATGCGGCTGCTGTAGCCGAGAGTGTGAGACTCAATTCACGAATATCAACCTAGCTTCGATCTCTACAGCTTAAGATTTCACGCACTAGCCTGAGGAGAATTCTGCACAAAGATTGCGATTCACTTACAATTCTATTGACCTAGCAATTGAAGGCGCAGGACCATATCCACCAAACATGGGAGTTAGAGCAGCTTGAATTGGACAACGATTTTTTGCGAAAAATCGATTCTCTCACGAGGCGCATTTTCATCATGGCGGCTACGTTAACAAACAAAATTGACGCATCGCGGGGCTCGGAAAACCCGCACAATATTTTTCAGAAGCCAATGCATGCACAAAGAGTGACAGTTTGGTGCGGATAGTGGAGTGGTGGCATCAACATTTCGTTTCACGGTGGGCGTTACAGAGCCTTGTTAACCGACTTTTTTCTTTACTGAAATTGAGGACATGGATTTGCACGACCTATGGTTCATGCAGAATGGTGCGCCATGGCACAAAGCCCATGCCACAATTGATCTTTTGCGCACCAAAGACCCAAATCGTGTTATCAGCCATCTTGGCGATGTCAATTGGATACCTCGGCGATTTGCGACTTTTTTTTTGGGAACCGTGAGAGACCGATGTCATGCCAACAATCCTGAAACGATTCAAGTACTTAAGGTCAATATCATCCAAGCAATCCATGAGCTACAGCCCGAAACCATTAACAAGATCTTGGTTGACAGAATGCGCTATTGCGAAGCAAGCCGAGGCAGCCACTCCAACTTTTTACTTCATAATTAATGGTAATATTTGCTGTTTCTAATAAAGTCATAATACATGGAACAAGAATTAATTTTGTTCATTTTATTGCATTTTTAAAAAGAAACATGTATTTGGCCCATCCCTTATAGCTTCTCGATTCAAATCTATAATATTCTTCTCGTTCATCTTTTTCCTTCCGTATAGAACACTTCTCTTACTCTAAAACATAATCCAAACGCAGTAACCATGGAGCTTATAACTGGCATTGTGGATTCTTTACTCATTTAAATTTCCAGTTCCTTCGTAACAATATTCAATTTGTCACAAAACGCCTTAAATGAAAAAAAAAAATTATTTTTAAGCTCACGATAAAACGCCAATAACAAATGAGTATTACCACCAAAGCAAAGCCTTTGGAAAACAAAATAAATTATCCGAATACAATGCCACCCTTAATAATACCGAACCTCAGTTTGCATTCTTCAAAAGTGTTAACTGTATCGAATCAATAAGCCGCCTTTTGCACGACAAAAAAAAAAACAACATCATTTTTGTTAAGCTCGCGTCCCTTTTTAACTGATTTTAAAGACATTTTACAAGCGGCCAACCGTCCCCCAGGCTAATTTAACACTTCAATGACACTCGCTATTGCATTTTAAACACACCAAAATCTTATTAATTATGCTGTAATGTACCGTAATTCAGTACAGTATACTTCAACTTACAAAACAATAGATGTGGAGGACCCCTTTTGTGTTAGGGGCGGCTTTTGATATGACGATGACGAAGCCGGTTGATTCTTGAAGCAGCAACAACAACAGCCAGTCCTGAAGTTGTTAAAGCCAATTTTCCCTTTGACTGAACAAATAAAGTTAAGGAACATTAAATTTTTAACAAGGTAAAATAAATAAGATCAAACGTTTCTGTTTTGCGTTTTTCGTCATCGTCGTGGCGTCCGTCACCATCAAAGTTACCACGCACAGCACTGTGGATCCAAGGGCAAAAAGTCTTACAAAAAATCGAAAATTCATTAGGGTATCTTTGGTTTTAAGCATATTGAAAAGGGCTATGTTTAGCAACAGCAATTCCAACAAAACGCTATATAGTGAGTAAACCCATTTCTGCGGTTGTTCTTGCAAGTATTTCCTGTTTCCATTTCTCCAAAGAGCACAATGTTATGTGGGAGAACGTAGCATCAGAAAATGTCCTGCGTGGACGATATCGTAATAGTCTTGTTGGTTTTTTTTGCTGACTTATATCAACGTCCAAATCGGACAATTTCCCTACTAAACCAAAAGGGCCTTTCATTTCCGTCTTGTGGGAGGAAGTCTTGACAATATAGGAATCGCCTAAGCATGTGGAAGACTAGCACAACCCAACCTGCATTCTATTCTGGACCTGCTTTCGACTGTCTAACTAAAGAAACTCAGCGGTCGGGATACGGGACTCTCAAAGTAGTTGTCAGTCGGGTTGCAAGTCCCAAAAATTAAGCTGTTTTGCAATGTGTCTTCGAACTAATCTCAAGCACACAAATTTTTAATTCCAAACGGGGCAACGTTGAATCACATGGGATCTGCTGTAATTAAACAACCATTTTGTCAAAATAAAAGCTCCCTTAGCCTTGTTCAGAGGAAGATTTTCATTTCCTGCAGTTGAGTCAGAGTGTAAATATATCTGAAATGATATAAAAATTAGATGAATACTTTTTGATAGCAAGAAAGGTTCACGTTTGGCGCCATTTTAAGTGTAAAGTTACTTTGTTTTTGTTAAATAATTTTCTCGTTTTCAACGTCTGACAAACAATGCACTTAACAATAGTTTTGTAAAAGTTTATTCTCTACAATTTTGTATGGTAAATTTTTTGTCTAGATTTCAATTCGCGTGGGGAAATTTCGGCGGCCTGTGGTGACCATGTTGTTTTGGTGATATCTGCCATCTGTTGTTTATTATTCATGTTGCTAATACCAAATCACCAGGGCATGTAAAACGATTGAACAGCACGATAAAATTTAACTATCAATATGAGTGATCGTAAGTGTATAGTTTGGTTGCCAAATTTGAGAAGACGGGTTCGATAATCAACCACCCAACATTCCCATGTCAAAAGATCGAAAGTTCGGTAGAACATCGCCGTGGCCCGTGTGCGGCAGAACCCGAGACAGACAATTCCTCGCCGTGCAGAAGAACTCAGCCTTCCCCAGACATCAACTTGGTCAATTCTGCATCGAGACTTGAGCCTACATCAGTTCAAAACCTAACTCCTAAGCCAGGAGCTTAAAGTTCATGACTTTAAACAACGCCGCACATAGGTCAATTTTTCACATTTATGCGGCCAAAAACATTCATCCACTTATATTCTTTCTATTGGGTTTTATAATACGAAGAAAAATATAATTTTAATAAAAAAACTATTTTGAGGTAAATTTAGAAATATTTTGAGGTTTTTTAATTTATAATAATAACATTTAGATATTTATAATTATTTATTTAAAAAAAATAATTTTTTTTAACTTAATTTTTTTACTTTTTTAACAATTTTTCAGCTTACAAAAAATAATAAAAATAATAATTATTTAAACTTACTCGTAATTCATGATAATTCAATAACAAATTCGTCTAGTGGTTCAATGCCTGAATCGGGTTCGGTGTTAGAATCTGCTGGCACAAGCATATTTCTTGCTTCAGGGCAAAACGATTTTAAAATGGTTCGCTTTTTTGGCCTAAGGCTGCTTATGAGTGGATCGGAACTAAGTAATATATACATTCAAATTGCACTGTTCTCTTGAAAATGTCCTTGCAAAATTTTCGCGATATAAGCGAAAATGTTTATTGTGGGCCTCTGCAGCTTTCTCTGGTAATTGGCCTATTGGCAACAACGAGTTTTCGATTATGTATCAATATCTTGTGCATTGTCGGAGTCATTGGGTGCAAATTATAAAGATTGATGTATAGCTGACCTGTATCTTTGACGAATTGGTCATATTTTTGTGAATCAATTTTGTGTCCACTTGAAATGGTTTCCAATATGACCTTTAATCTACAGCTACGAGCAACTAATTAGAAACGAGATCTCAATGAATGAAAATGCACCTGTAAAATCTAACGGTTTTTTTTTTAATTATTTAAATGTTAGTTTCTTGTTTACTTAGCTGTTGACTTCTAGAGTGGTAGGTTGTGTGATATTGGTGCTTACGAAAGAAATTTTAAAGGAAGTTCGAAGGTTCCGCTTAGCCAAGACTCATTATTTTTCAAAAACGCCTCTTCTTTTCTATAGCATTTTGCCCATTTTTCCTTCAAAGTCGATTTAAATAAGGAAAATCTACATATGTTTCAAACTTTTTTATCATCCACAGTACTGCCATAGTTTGACAGTAGGCGATTTTCTAAATAATTAATTTTAGCTTCAAAATCTGGTAAATTTTGTTCTTTCTTAAACTCATAGAGGTACCTCCGACTAACAATTTTCACTCCTGATGTGCTCGGAGTTCCAACAGCAAGAAAACACAATGATTGTTTCACTATTCAGAATTTTAATTTTTTTGACCGAAAAATCTGTGCTGTTAAAAATGTCAATATTTTTGTCATCTGCAGTCTTCCGCAGCCAATTTTTATTACATTTGTAGATGAAAAGGTTATACTTCACAATTCAAAAAGAATTATCATCCGATCTAACGCGGAAATATAACAAATTCAATTTTGAAAAGTAAAATATGGTAAAAATATAGCCAAAAAAATACCCAAAGTTTAACAGCACTAAATTTTTAGAATCATGCATTTCAGCGGAGCAAATTCTAATTGAAATAAGAAATCATACCTGAGTTATCGAAATCCATCACTATATTATTAATAACACACACAGAAATAGAAATATTGACCTTACAACTTTATTCGTCCTGTAAACTATATGCTAAGAAAAACGTGTACTGCGATTAGAGATCAAGTTACAATTACACGTATTTGCAAACGGTGTGCTTTTGTGAGGTAAAAAGAGTAAAATTAAAAACTGGGACTATTCTCCTAACGATCGACAAACTGTTTTTTTTGTTTACCGTAAGTTTACAAAATCGACTTTTGGCCGCATAAAAGCTAAATATTGACCTATGTGCGCCGTTTATTTGCTGACTAGGAGTGGACCCCAATATTATTGGCATTTTACGCTCAGTGAAGTTCGTTGAAGTGCGAAAGCGATATCTGGGGCGTATAAATAGCTGCCTTGTTGTTTCTGGAGGATCTGTTACACTTCTTAGTTGGAATGATCTTTCAGGTTCCTGGTGACTCTTCAGGAAAGCAGCATCGTAAAATATTGGTTGAATGGTATTAATTTTGTTTTCTCAAACATCTTTCTGGTTTGCATATATTTCTTCGTTAGAGGTTTGCGGTTTAGTTCAGTCTAAATGAGGTAGTTCCTTCTTTCAAAACGCTTCCTCTTCTTCATTGCTATAAGAAAAGATGTAGGGTAGAATAGTGATAGACGCCTAGCGGGCGCAACAAATGCAGCAAAAAGTTGGCTCTCTTTAACATCCAGTCTGCATGGTTCTTCAATTTCAATATGTTGGAAAATTTGATTTCCAAGTTCTTGTGAATGAATTGGCAGCACAGTTTATTGCAAAGGCTTGTCTTCTTCGAATGACAATCACTTGTGTTCGAAAGCAGATGCGTTATGTATTTTCCCCGTACATCTTCAACACCCTTATAAGGTATAATATTCCCATAGGCTTTCAATGATCACATCCACTTTTTTTTGCAGCAATTTCTGGTAAAAAAGGGGTGGTGTATATGATGTATCATATGCACAAGCCGTCGTCTTTGTTTCCGCTTTATTCGTTGGTTGGATGGCAGTATAAATGTTAAACAGCTGGGCCTAAGTTTCGATCCTTGAAGCACTCAAGCGTTTATTCCTTTAGTTGATTTTTCGTATTTTTCTATCTGTACGTACTAAAGTCCTTGGGTTAGAAGATTTTTGATTAATATCTCCAAATGATTAGGATTTTCCAGTAACGAGAGTTTGAAGGGTAATTCTTTTATCCAAACGCTATCAAAAGCTTTTTCGATTTCCACGATTACTTTTCGTTGCGTTTTAAATCCAGATGTAACGTCATTATGAAACTCAAACCTTGTATTTATGGCAGAGTTCTTATTCCAAAACCCTAAGACATACGGATTATTAATTAATAATGCCTCTAGTAAAGTTGCTCTTACAGCATATCAACGAAATTGGCCGATATACGAGTACATCCAACTTCCACATTTGTGCGATTTGTCTTCTTGGAGACTAATAGGAAAATAGCAGTTGTTCTGACAGTTGGTCAAGAAATTAGCTATCACGAGAGCAGCACGATTTTGTGACTTTTTAAGAACTTGATACAAAATCTTGTCGCTTCCAACCGATTTCTAACAAAAGTAGAAACGTCAGTCAGTAGCGATGAGTGATTTTCATCGTTTAATGAGGTCACATTATCAGTAGTAGCAGTTATAATGGGTGATTTTTTTGCTATTTTCTTTTTGGAAACACTGCTTTTGACAGCTCACGCACGTTTCGTGTTTTGTGTCACTGTCAAACATCTTCACTTTGGTCTATAATCTAACCATGAATCTTCTTACAAACGAACAACGCTTGCAAATTATTGAATTTTATTATCAAAATGAGTGCTGTTATGAAAGTTCATCGCGCGCTTCTTCCATTTTACGGTCAGTATAATCGACCTACTGAGGTGGCTATTCGGGCCATTGTGACTAAATTTGGCACCAAATTTACATTGTTGAAAATATCGCAGCTGTATCGTCCAGTGTTAGTGATGATCGTGAATTATCGATTCGGCGCAGTTCGCACCAATTGGGCTTCTGTTACTCCAATACGTGGAAAATTTTGCCGAAGGATTTAGGTGTGACGCCTTTCCAAATACAGCTGTTGCAAGAATTGAAGCCGAACGACCTTCCATAACGCCGAATTTTTGGTGAATGGGCTCTTGAAAAATTGGCCGAAGATCCACTTTTTTATCGAAAAATTGTGTTCAGCGATGAAGCTCATTTCTGCTTGAATGGATACGTGAAGAAGCAAAACTGCCGTATTTGGAGTGAAGATCAGCCAGAAGCATTGCAAGAACTACCAATGCATCCAGAAAAAGTCACTGTTTGGTGCGGATTATGGGCTGGCGGAATCATTGGGGCCGTATTACTTTAAAGATGATGCGAATCGCAACATTACTGTGAATGATGAGCACTACCGTGCGATGATAACAAACTTTTTTTTGCGCAAAATGGAAGACCTTGACTTGTACGACATGTGGTTTCAACAAGACGGTGCCACATGCCACACAGAACGCTTAACAATGAACCGATTGATAGGCGAGTTGGGTGCACAGTTTATTTCACGTTTGGGGCCGGTCAATTGGCCGCCTAGATCGTGCGATTTACAGCTTTTAAGCTATTTTTTTTTGGGTTATATTGAGGCTCATGTCCACAGCAACAAGTCTGCTTCGATTGACGTACTGGAAGCCAACATTGAAGCATTTTGTTTGTGAGATACCGGCCGAAATGTAAGAAAGAGTATGCCAAAATTGGAAGAAGCGGATGGACCATTTGAGGCGCAACCGCGGCCAACATTTGCACAAAATAATCTTCAAACATTAAATTATTTCATGAATTTTTTCTGAATTTTATGTGTTTGTTTTTTTTAATTTCCGATAGCTCTTAAAAAATCACTCGTTATTAGCAATTCTTGATAAAGCCAGAAAGATGTATTTATCAGATTTCTCAGCAGTAGAAGTCGAAACTTCTTGTCCGTGAAAGGTAGTCACTGTTATTGGATCGCTCTACCAACAATCATTTTGTCGTGTTGTATTTTAAATAGGGGAAGGGGCCATTCAGTTGGAATCATGCGATTCAATCAGATCAATCAATTCAATCTAATCCCTGCCGCCAAATGGTCTGAATCACTATAATGTGCCACCCAAGAAAAGTTCTGGAACTCGGAAATGATTCCACTTTAGTTGGACGTTACTAAGAAGAAGGGGAGACGATGTTCAAGGAAATGTGAGCTTTTGTTGTGATATAACCTCCAGGGAGTTAGGCTTTGGGTTGTCTGGCAACATGCCGCAACTATCCTTCCTTGTGAAGACTGTTCGTAGTCCAGAGTGGGTACCTTGCATTGAAGCCACATATAAGTACACTTGAATGTATATTAGGTAGCCAAATTGTTCATGGCGTTAAGGTCATATCTTGTTCCGTTACACTTGTTGTATACTGAGACCATGAAATGCATTCTAGAATTCAATTCTTTATATTATTTGAATTTTATTAAAAATCAATTTTATATATACCCGCCCGTATTCGAGATATTGAATTTTCAAAAATCCAAAAATAACAGCTCGAAGTGAACCAGGACCTATTGACTTACAACTCTCAACCATTCCTGCGTGCGTGTTACCAGGAACGGAGGGGACCTACAATTTTCTGCCAAATCCTAACGGCTAATTAGCAGAACTTTCCATAACAAGAGATATACTCTTAGAGAATTTGTCAATTCCTCGCAAGAGGCAGTACACACCTGAAAAACTTTTTTGCAGCGGCTGAGAATCGAACTCGAAACCCGCCGCATGACAGCCCAACGCACTAACCATTATGCCAAGGGGTACTACAATTATTATTAATTAATTAATTATTAAAAGAAGCTCCGGTAGAAAATTTTAGATCGAAATCGTTAGATCGAAAGATACTAAAAAGTCGATTATACTGATCCATGGCTGATCTAGCAGTTATCGTACTAATGATGAACTCTCTCAGTTTATAAAGGGTACCAACTCCCAGTACAACTGCTTATGCCAAATCTCAATCTATAGCTATTTTTTTGTTTGTAGTTTCTTTGGTCAATTCTAACTGGAACATACTCGTACAATGGACTAGATTCTACCTGCGAATGTGTCGCTTATAAAGTGTGTTAAATGAAATGCCCTTCTACAAATAGATCCACCACTGGGTCATAACAACTAATACAGTGTTTTCCAGAAGGTTTGTAGGAAAAATGTCTCTGGGAACTAATTTGTTTTATTATTTATGAAAATTATTAATGAACTAAGAAGGCATGAAGCAGTGAATTAACGCTGTATTTGAAACTCAACTTTCTTTCAATTTGCTAAAGTGAAACACTACACCATCACCGTAATGCTAGCAATCAGTTACGACATGCTTCCTGTAATACACAACCATCGATATCGCCTGGTACAGTGAATAATATGATATGCAAAATAATTTGTTGACCAAAATGCAGACAGGTACATATAATTAAATTTTGTTTCATCAAAATCATTAAAGCTGTTTTCGAGATAACTAAGCTTTTCCATATCGGCTATCATATCGTTATTTTTGGACCTAAAAACGATTATCTAGAGAATTTTCCAAGACTCTTAAAAAGCTTGTTTTGAAAAAAGCATGATCAAGTTTTTAGGTCGTGATATATGTAGATATACAGACATATAGACGGATGTAATTGCGGGACCTACTTTTTTCGTGTTCTCATTATTACCGATATGTCAGGTTTAATCCTAATCTCGAATATTATTTTTTTTTGGCGAATGCAAAATTTGCCCTGTGTACGCACACATTTCAAGTAGAAAGAAACTTAAAAGTTATGATTTTAGTATTCGAAAGAAGTGATTTGCTTCCACTGTGGGCCACATCACCCTCTCTCCTGACTCGTTGCCTTCAAATTGGGTTATACATATGTGTATGAAACGGAATCAGGAAGAGAAGCTTCTAATAGTACTCTAGGCTCATCAGCGATGGTAATACAATACCGTATCACTGGTACCCACCATTTAATGTGTTGTTACCCAACCAAATAGTAGAAACCAAATATTTATCTTAAATTTGTAGTAGAGTTTTTGAAATAAATAAGAAATTAAATTTTAAGCATAGCTCCACATTATATTTGTTTGTTCTAAAATGGAAAAAAATTAAGTCTCAGGAGCCTTTAAAACCCGTTGAATAATTTTGTTTATAAAATATGAACTCCGGAGTAATATTTTTAAAAACAAATTAAAAAGGCAGTTTAACTTTAATCCTCGATTAATTGCAAAATTTCATTAATAAAACAAAATTTTCGCTAAGTGACGTTTTGTGAGTGTGATTAAAAGCAAGAATGAATAAAAATTGAGTCTGAGGAGCCTTCAGGCTTATTCAAAAAAAAGTTGAATACAATTAAAAAAAAAAAAATCTAGAGTAATATCTCCTAAATAAATTGAAAAAGTGGTTAATGGTGGTTTAACTTTAATCCTTGATTAATTGCAGCATTTCTTTAATAAAACAATATTTCTACTAAGTGACGTTTACTGACTGTGACTAAGCTAAAACACAAAAGATGGCGGTTGAGCGAAGGAGTAAGAAATAGATACTTTGGCGCGAGATTTTAGTTAAATTAGAACGATGTTAAGGTTGTTTTAGTACGAAACTAGGTTAAAACATTGATCTTACAAATTTAAATTGAATCATGGCATCATACTTTATCTACCCTTTTATTTAAGTTTAAATAATCGAATACTTATTTTATTTTTTTTAATATCGTGCTATTTACAAACGCCGCAAAAGGTCTGTTCACTTAGTTTATTGCACTAACTGTTAGCGGAACATTAAAGTGACGTTTATCAAAAATTTACTATAATAAGTAAGAATTATCTTCTTTTTATCCTTTATCTTCCCAAATCAATTGTCAATTGCTTGTTTTTTTGCTAACTTGTGGCTTGTATTGTTTTGTAAATAATAGAAAATAATGAACAATATCGGAGAAAACCTAAAAGGAGGGAAACTTAAGCTTAAGCTTAGTATGATACTACTTAACAATTTGCTACGAGTAACTTCAAAGTAGTTTACTAACTCATTCTTACATCGTACTAAAGCTGTAACTCGGGACTTAACTCCTATTTAGTAATATCATGGGCTGTTCATATTAGGAGCTGCAGTAAAACAGATACGCGATTTTGACTGTGTGATGGCATAGAGAGTTTGTTCACGTTACTTTGACGTACCGAAAAATACACAACCTAATGGATTCATTAAATCGTAAAATATTTTTATTACAGGTGCGATGGCTGCCTTCAAAGTGTATTTCATTTTGAATGGAGCAATGAATTTGTCTAAATGGGACTATAACGTGAGAATTGAAAACTCAGCGCGCACCGCCCGTTACGCCTGTTACACCACCATTGTTGATGCCTTGAAAAATTGAAGAAGTTTAATTAAAATGATGCTAATTTTAAATTGCAATTATAAGAAATGTTTATTTGATTTGAAAGCTGTGCGGTTAGGCATAAATTTATTTGGCCACGAGGAATGGAAAGTTCGTTAGCTATACCTAAGCATAAGATTTCTAATCCGAAAAAAAAAACAATTAAAATTTATATCAAGCAAAAATTTGAAAGACACATAGATAATTTTATTTTGTATGTGTTTTTCTCTAAAACCAGGTATATTACGATTCCTTATCCACATCCGAAGCCTTGACAGAAACACTTAAAATTTTTAACAAATTTGTACTTTCTCAAGTTCTAAGAATATAGGCACATAATTGAATGAGATTATTTTTTAGGAGGAATTAGCTTAGCAGACAACAAGGTCACAGACAGTTGCATTATTGGTTCTAGCCTGGGATATGAAGTAGTTGAGGAATCAATATGGATGTAAGGTATTGTTTTATAAATATAAGGCATGCACGACTGAATCGTATTTTTTTTTTTTTTTTTATAATAATCTACCCGCGCTCAAGGAATTATGATTACCCTTTAAATGTTGTCAACACAGCGCGGGCGTGAAGTTACGGAAGAGAAAGAAGGATAGGAAAGATGTGTGGCACGATGTTCTGAGACTGAAGGTTGTTGTCTCAGATATTTTATCTACAGGGATGGCGGCTGAACTAAAGCGGAGAATGCCGTGTCTTATTTCTAAGTCGCTTATAATTCACATTATTTTATTCGTGTTCATCCTTGTTGGGCATACTAGTTTAACTCAATTACATGTTGTTAGTGTTATGCCTGAACAACATGTAATGAGTAAACCAGCAACCATTGATGACAATTTTAGAAGGTTTTTAATGGAATTAAAACGACATAGACGACGCAAGGCAGGGATCGAACCTGTGATCATGAGGTTTACAGGCGAGCACACATCCATCGCGCCACGGCCACCCCCAACTTTGTGTTCAAAGCTATAATATAGCCAAATTTTTAAATCATAAAGTGATGGGTTAATAGTACAATAGCATTGTTTCGAAACACTTCGAAGAAGTGAGAATATATTTATTTACCTTCTGATTTTTCTTCAACACTCGTAAAGACTCCTGTCGTCACTTTGAATAAGAAAAAGAAAAAATGTAATAACTTTTTCCACTTGTCTTACTCTTTGCAGCTCTTATTCAGCCAGTCCCGAAAAACCCGTGAATCTTCTTTCCCCCCTAATCTTCAACCAATTTTAATATTTCCCTTCTCTCCAAGAAATGCAAAACTCTGATCGACTTAAGAACTATCTGAAAGAAAGAAAGCTTTTAATGAATGGCAGTACAGTTTTCGTAGCAATAGGTCCGCTGGTGATGGCATATATGGCAGAAAAGAGAAACCAAGACATCATCGTTTTTTCTTAGAGATTTTTCAACTACGGCAGTTGATTGTGGCCATATTGTGGAAGTTACATTTCTGTCAAATTTGCTGTCATTTATTAACTCTGTCCTTGGATATAAATATGGAGGATTGAAACTTTCAACAATATGTGGAAATCTCTTATGAAAGTGGAACAACATTTCGTGCTTTTCGCCCATAACCGAAATTCCGAGAGATCTTTTCGCAACATGGAAGATAAATTTGAGTCGACAGGCTTAGTTAACGATCTGTACAAACTTCAAATGATCCAGGAATGCTCCAGGAGCTCAGTGGGTGTTCGCTAACTGGGATCCCAAGATCGAAATTGACCCCAATTTCGGTCGAAAAATCATATTCAGCGACAAGGTTCATTTCTGAATGAATGGTTTCATCAATAGGCAAAATTGTCAAATCTGGAACGATATCAATCCACAAGTGATCCACCAAATTATAATGCATCCAGATAAAATCACTCTTTGTTGCGTACTTTGGACTGTCCGCATTCTTGGTCCATACTTTTTTGAGAACGGTGAGCTCTATCAGTTAATATAATAACCAATTTTTTTTTGACCCAAGGATATGAAAAATTGGACGTTTCGAATGAGCACCATCTAGCCATAGAAAACGCTTAATAGAAAACCCTTTACTTCGAAATCGTTCGATAAATTTTAGCACGAAAATCTCTTATCCAAAATCGGTGCATTTAGTATCTTCTTTGTTCTTTCTTTGACAGCATTAAACAAAAGTGTATTATCAACTGCGTGGAATTCAATGCTTCGGAAGTACAAAGCTATATTCTGGTGGTCAAGGAAACTTTACCCCTCATGCCACAATTCATGAATGTCTCACGCATCAAAGAAACCGAGCTTTTCTATCCATGTAGTCAAAATTTCAGCCGAATCTGGCTAGCATCTTTAAGGCATATATCCATCAAAAACAAGAGTATAAATCCTATACAGGCAGTTGCCCATATTAATCATCTGAATCTGATCGATATTATTCAGAAAAAACCCTTAAGCTTATCCCTAATAGGCTCATCAACTGCGGAAACTTTTGTTTCTCTTGACCACCATCGTAACGTCTAACGACTACTGTTTTTCAATCTTTTTACACTTTTTTTATCAATATTTATCAAACAAAATATCCATACTTTCCCTCAAACAATTCTACCACAATTTATCGATTAGATATGATTGCTTATGGGTTTATGGTTAAGCCTGATATTGAAGGCACCGTAAAATATGTTTGTTTTAATCTATTTCCCCGTTTGTTATGATGTACAAGCTTTCCAGATCAATGTGAATAAGACTGAAGAAGCATCTCCTATTAAACCCTTTCCGTACTTTTTTCATAAAAATATGTGGATTCCGGTTCATAAAAGAGTTCTGTCTGCATTAGTGCATCTTTCCATCCTTTCCGATCCCGATCACGCTGCATCCAATTCACTAGGCTCTGACATATGCGATGACTTTAAACACGAGGTTTGGTCTGCTCAGCCGCCTCGAACTTGGGGGTTGGGATTTGAAGAATCTCTTGACTTGAGCCCTGTTGTCCATTCGCTCCATGTATCTTAACTAATTTAGACAATGTGTTTTTTTTTCTCTGGACTGCATCTGAAATCTGAATCCTGCAATAGCTTATAGAACTTCACTTTCCTGACGCAAAACTATTCGTCAAAGGATTTTCTTTCCGAAAAACCCCAGTGTCAGCTCTTCCTTTCTCTTCTCTCTTCTTTAAAGCAGGTCATCGCCTTATGTGTACGGAGTTTCGCCAAATTACACAAGTATCGCTTTCCTACGATAATTCTTCGTAAAATCTCCACAAAAGTTTTGTTCGTCGAATTAATATAAACTCTGAGGTAGATGAACTCCTTCACTACTCCAGAGTTAATGCGATCAATAATAGCACTCGGTCTTTAAAAACAACAAGTTTTGTCTGTTCTTAAAATGACGTAAGAGACTCTATTACAGAAGTTTGGGATACCTGTATCAGTTTTCCTGGGACTTTTTCGTTCGACCATCGACAGATAAAACTCCTGCAGATATGGGGTTTTGTTATCCTTGAAAAGATGGTGAGTCTCGACTTCGAATTCGTTAGATTTTTCCAGGATTTACCTCGATGTGAAGATTTGGTCTATATGGACTATCTTCCGGCCAGAAACCACACAAGTATACTTGCCGAATACACTTTTGCAGAACGGTTAAAGACGCTTACATTGAATATGATCTTGTATGTGATGATTAAAAGAGAAATGCCTCGATAGTTCTTGCCAGAGATCGCATCGCCTTTAATAGATGGAGCTGATAGTACAGTTATCGGACATGCTTCCTCTACATTGTTTTTGTATCATTTAGCAGAACTAAAGTAGGTTTTACAGTGAGCACCTGACAGTTAAGACTCAATCTCACTACTTGGCCTACCAAGCACTGCTATTGCCAAAGCTCCCAGGGCATAATCCCAGTTGCTGTTTATCTTTGGGAGAAAGGTAGCCACTTCTTTCCGGCAGGTGCAAGTTCTTGATTCCTTGACAAACCAACTCAACATTGCTACCAATCAATGTTTCGTACTTAGGTCTTGTCTTCGGAGTACAAGCGTCAAGCATCTCCATACTGTTTCAAATTTGCACTGTGTAGGCAGTACAACCCTCGGTCCGTGTTTTTTATCTAACTATTGATGGTAACAATAGCCAACCGCGTGACTTTGTTAGTATAACCACAGCCACCTCGTACTCTCTTTACAGAGGGCCTAACCAATTAATAATGAGTCCAAGGTTTTTACGCCCTGGGGGCTCTAATTAGCGGGGATAAATCATTAAATCTCATTATTCCCGAGGTACTCAATTTGATTTATTTTTCTATATACAGAAATTAATAAATTAATTTAAATTTTCAATATTATGAAGTTATTTTAAAAATATCTCCAATAAATATAACATGCGCTTAAAGAATTAAGCAAAGATGTGGAGTAGAAACTCCGTGGTGCAGACCATAGCTGACCGAAGCCAAACAAAATCTGCAACAATATTTTCGATTAGTCATTTTCGCCCTACAACAAACTAGGAACGATAGTCCTAAGCAATCTTCCTTAATCTTCTGGCACCGGGTAGGACCATCGATTATGCGGATTGCTGAAACCAAAACATCGAGCAAAAGATAATAACTATCTCAGTGCTTTTCTTTATGTTTTTGCAGTGACTCCCCTAATCACTTTATTTGTCTTTGTTCGCCTTGCAACGAACTAGGAACGATAATCCTAAGGGTTTTCTTAGTTGTTACCAAGTATCTTCTTGTGCATCTTCTATGAATTTTTTCAGTTCGGGTTCTTTGTCGGGGGTAGCTGGCAGCTTCTTTGTTGACATCACGATACTAAAATCATTGATTGTGTGTGGAGTCTGTGGTTGGTGAATATACTGTGGAGAACTTCTCGCTTCATTGTTCTCTGTAGACTCTGGCTAGGCTGCAATGTCGAGCTTCATAATTTATTTTAAAGGGCAGTCGAGCTTAGAATGTTGCGTCAACTAGGAAATGGTTAAAACGTGTTCCGGTCGAAATGTATACACGCCTAAAAAGTCTATTAGGTCCCTTGTGTCAATTAGCACATTGTGAATTTGATTGGTGGTTTGATCGTCTGGAGAGCGCCAAATCATAATCCATGGAAACCTAAATCTAGTCGAAAGCCGCTATTTCGTTTCCTCGAGGCTTTGCTTACCAACTCATCAGCATAAGGTGTGCTTTTTACTGACTTAAATATTAACCACAACTTTTTAATCATGCTTCGGAGCCACTGTAGGCTTGAAAGTCATAAAACTCCTCCTTCAATAGTTCTTTGACTTCCTCGGTTAGGGAATGTGGCTAATATTTTGGTGGCATTGATGGGGACAATTCCTCATACCTATTCCTATCGATCGTAACTCTGTGTCTTGAATTGCCTAGATGTCCGTCATATACATCATGCGGACAGTTTCAATTTTTTTTCAGTAAGTCCCAGGGGTGTAAAGTGTGCTCACGTTCCAGGTATGACCACATTCTTAGTTCTTTACCTTTGGACGTTTCGGGCTTTCTTGCTTTTATAGGGTTATAAATATCCTAGGATTCTCGTGGCTCTTCCATAGCTGGTAACGTCATAGCCAGGATGACAAAAACTTTCATCACTAATTTTACGCCTTTCAATGGAGAAAGCAATTATTACAAAACAATTTCGTCTTTCGCTCCTACGCTCGTTTTCAATGATACTCCTTATTTGCTTGCAGCACAGTTTACTGTTAATTCGACGCTTCTAAAACCTGCCATGAGTCCTCCTGTACTTCAAAGCTTAAACGATTTTATAAGACAAATCTTTCCTTCACACACTTACGGTTGCAAGAGTACTAGAGAATCTCAATTTACACAAATCCCCTGATCCGGAAAAGGTGTCTTAAACTAAGAAAAAACCACTGCGTAAAGTTTTCCATCTTTCCAACTCTACTAGTCTTCTTCCGATTGGATGGAAAACAGCATTTGTCCAGACTGTCCCTAAAAAGGGCGAATCTTCTTCGCATTGATGAATTTCTTCTTCATTGGATTAGGAATGACCTTTCGGACTGCTCATAACAAGCTCTATGGTGTCAAGTCTGATATTCATAAAATAAGTTCTGGTGTGCCCCAGGGGTCTGTTTTGTCTCCAAATCTCTTTCTCATTTAAATCAATGATCTCTTACATGAAACTTCTAATCCATTAAATTGTCTTGAAGATGGTAGAATTCTTAGCTTCTCACATTCGTGCCTAGATACAAAATCTTGTGGAATTTCAAAGCGTATAATAAGCTCATTAAAATAAGATGTCGATAGCATTGTTAAATGAGGAACCATAAACCTCGTAAACAATTAATGCTTCAAAAACTCAATGCTATCCATGAGCGGCACAGTTCTCAATTCTCGGTATGTGTACCACAGACCACCTTGTGAAGAATGACCACATATTCGACGTCGCCAAAAACGCTGTTAAGTATTTAGGTTGCCTTGGACGTTGCAAGAAATCTTTCACCCTTATAATCTAGCTGTAATCTGTAAGGCCTCTGTTCGTCCAACTTCGGACTTACTGTTAAGTCCAGATATTCTTTCTTTAACTGCACTACACGAATGTGGAATGCTTTACACGTCTCAATATCATATTCCGACATCCATTCAACGTGCTTTTAAATCTTCCCCAACTTTTCAAAACGGTCACTTGTACTCAAATATGTTAAGGGTAGTACTAGTTCCTTCTGTGCGCATAAAATTATCAAAAACACCCACACAAGTCCTATCACAGAACTCATTTATCCAAAGTGTGAATTACAACCTTTTCAAAATGTATAACGGAATCAATTCCGCCCAGGTTTGCTCAGTGTTGTTCAAAATCCTACCAACACACACACACACAACAAGTTCAAACGACCCATTCTAATATTTTATGTTTGCCTATTTATAGCATAATAAAAATGCAAACGATCTAAAAATTTGAATTTAATTAAGTTGAATATTTAAACAGGCCGGTTTTGCTCTTGACCAGTTCCCTCAAGCCTCAGAGTACAAAAAAAAAAATATACCTTCCCTTTCGTAAATATCTCCGATGCGGAAGAGTCCTGCATAAATTGTTGAAGTAATAAGAAAAAATTCTTATCTTTGACCTAATAAGGTATTCATCATTTAAAATTTATTGGTTTAGCGAGTTTTAATTAGAAAATCTTAAGGAAAAAGAATTAAAACAAAGTAAACACGACTTACAAAATTTTATAATCAAGAAAATGTAATTAATAATGTGTGGGCATTAGGCAAGGTCAGAAAGCCCGGAAAATACCAACCCAATATAAAAATAAATTCAAAATTATGTTCTTAAAAAAGAATAGTTAATGGATTTTTTTTGGCTTCGTAATTGAAGGAGAAATTCAAATATCAAGTGGTTTTCTTATATTAATTTTGATTCGTGCTAAGGTAAATAATTTTGTGGGGATGGTGGGCATTTTTCAGAAGATGCAAGACAGCTCGTAAGTACAACAATTTCGATATGATTTTCTTCATTAAAATATTTTGTTTCGAGTAGCAAATATCTATTACACACATTTGTTTGGTTTTATTAAAAAATTCTATATTTTCTAGACACAGTAAACTTATTGGTTATAGAAATATATAAGTGGCGCGACAACTCGTGGCCAGTCGACAGGAATGGCGTCGTTCTACAATTTTCTGTCAACTCCGAGAAGAATAGCTTAATCTTAGAGAAACCCTTCGACTTAACTGTTGCAGGACCTATCAATCAACTCAATATTTTGAACAGCTTTGATATGAAATATTTAAATATCGAGTGAATGTTATGATGTGAATTTCGCTTTCCAGTGGAAAACAGAGGTAAGAACCTTATGCCAAATCCTAATTTGAAACAACTCTTATTAGTAACAATTATATTGAATTCATTACAAGCGGTTAGCTATTTGATAGAGTTTGGCGTCAAGCTCTGTATTGATGAATCCTTTCTTCGTTGGATTAGAAATTACATCACTACAAGAAGTATTGGACGGTTTCAGATTTGATAACCACAAAATAAACGCTGGTGTGCCCCACGGCTTCGTTTTTTTTTTTTTTTTTTTTTTTTTTTTTATAATCAACTCACGCTCAAGGGAATATGATTACCCTTTAAATGTTTTAACACAGCGTGGGCGTGAAGTTACGGAAGAGAAAGAAGGATAGGAAAGATGTGTGGTACGATGTTCTGAGACTGAAGGTGGTTGTCTCAGACTTTTTATCTCCAGGGATGGCGGCTGAACTAAAGCGGAGAATTGCCGTGTCTTATTTCATCCTTGTTGGGCATACTAGTTTTACTCAATCACATGTTGTTAGTGTTTTGTCTCCGATACTTTTCCTTATGTTCATAAATTATCTTCTATCTGAAACTTCTAATCCACTAAATTGTTTCGCTGACGACAGTACCCTCAGCTTTTCATATTCGTTCTTAGATTTACTACATTATCTTTCGGATGTGGACTTCCGACGGCAGCGTATGATAAGCTCATTAAATTCTGATCTTCACAGCATTGTCCAAAACCTTCAAAATTCAAAAACCTTATGGAATTTAGTGTTTCGAAAACTCAATGCTGTTTGCTGTCTCCAAAGCACTTGCATCGAGGAGGAGACTGAACAGCTTTCAGTTCTAGGCATGTACTCCAAAGACGATCTTTTGTGGAGTGATCACATCCAGGGATGGAAAATTCGTTACAATTTTACCGAATTTGATACAATTGAGTTTGTATAAGTACAAAAGTACAATTTGTCTCAATTTAGTACAATTTCAAAATTTCTATTTTATGTAATTATTTCAAAATCAAAAAAAAAAAAAAAAGAAAACAAAAAAAAGCACATAAAAGAAAATTGAAAGTTGAATACATCATCCTGGCCTGAATGCATTCATTTTCATACCAGAACAATAACTCTGAGCTGTAAGCCCTTATAACACTTAATTACAGTTTTCACATGGCGTCTTGCTTTTCTGCCTCTTTATCGATCAGCTTTTTTTCAGACATCGCATCGTTTTGTTTACTGAACAAAAACTGTAAGCTTGTGGATGAGATTTCTGATTGCAGTTTTTCGTCTGTGCATTTTTAAGATATTTATTTTGTGAATTTTAGTTTTATATTTCAATTTTTTTTGTATAAGCTAGTGCCGCAAAAATGGACAAGTAAAAGATTTAGTTTCGTCATTACAATACCATACATGTCGATGAAATTCGACAGATTCTAAAACTGCGTAATCTAGCCTATATTCGATGGAAACGTTTCAAGTTAGACGAGCTTCACAACATGTATCGCGTTCTGCGGAACAAGGTTTTATGCCAGATAAGACTCACGTGTATAGCAATCGCTTAAGTTTGTCTATGAGTGGGCGACAACTGTGGAATAACTTGCGAGAATTAGGAGTTGGTAAACAAAACCAAGTTCATGATGATGTTGATATAAATCTACACAACCATAACTTTACTACACTACTTTTTCCATCTCTGTCTGATGTCTCTTAAAACGATACTGATACACATAACTTAGATACTGAATCTTTAGATTTGCAACAAGGACTTTTCCAGTCTTCACGAGTTGAAAATACTGATGTAGTCGAGAGTATTATTTCTATTTAAACAAATGTTGTTGGGAAAGATGGAATTCATCCTGAATTTGTTAAAGGAATTCTTCAAGTTATCCTACCCTTTATTACACATACATTTAACACTATCCTAATAACAAGTGATTTTCCTAGCCAGTGGAAGTTGGCTAAGGTAATCCCTTTACCCAAAAGTCCCAATAGTAATGAATACAGGCCGATTTCAGTTCTCTCTTTCTTTTCTAAAGTGTTCGAAAAAATTATGCAGAAGCAGATTAATGTTTATCTTAGATCCCAAAATATTCTTTCACCGATGCAATCTGCGTCACTGCTCTCATTAATGTCGTAGAAGATATCAGACAGGCCCTTGATGAAGACCGTGTCACTTTTTTGATGCTTCTCGATTTTTCTAAGGCATTCGACACGATATATCACATTAATCTATGCAATAAGCTCTTGTCGTTATACCAATTTTCTCCTTCTTCAGTGAGCTTGTTGCAATCGTATCTCTGCGATAGAAAACAAGCTGTCTCTGTCGCGAATAACTTATCTGCTTTTCTTACTACGACTCGCGGGGTCCCACAGGGCTCAATACTTGTACCTCTTCTCTTCTCCTTTTACATTAATGACCTTCCAAAACAAATATCAACTTCAAATTGGTTCAAATGTGCGCAGACGATATCCAATTAGTTGTCCCCTCGGTCTCATCGAAGATTGCGCTAACTCCATAAACTTGGATGTGCTTAATATTTTCTACTGGTCTTTAAGAAATTGGTTGTTTTTAAATCCACAGAAGTCGAAATGTTTAGTTATAAGTAGCAAACCTCTAGATGTTTCGTATTTTCCCACCATAATTTTAAATAATTCCCCCATTGAATATGTTCAAACTGCAAAAAACCTTGGCATCATTTTTAATAGGACACTAAGTTGGGATACTCACATCAATGCGGCAGTTGGGAAAGTTTATGCTATACTTCGCATGCTAAGACCCACATAATATTTCACACCATTAAAAACGCGATTGATGCTGAGAAAAACACTTATTCTTCCTGTTCTTACCTACGAATGTTAACTATTCTTCAAAAGTGACGTAGCCAGTAGACGAAAAATTAATGTGGTCTACAATAACACTGTTGGTTATATCTATGACTTGAAAAGATTCGACCACATTTCAAATTTTTCAAGAAGAGTTTATAATTTCTCCTTTGACAACTTGTTGCGCTACAGGACCTTCATTTTACTATTTAATGTGATTCAAACATACCAACCTTGTTACCTCTTTGACAGATTACGTATGACCTCTTTTTATAGATCGGAACAGCTCGTTCATCCTCGTTTTTCCTCCTTGACTTCCGAACATCAGTTCTTCATCAATGCAATCCGCTTGTGGAACAACATCTACTTTCAATCACATTCTGACTAATAAAACCCTTTTTTTATACTAATTAATATTTAATTATATTTTAAATTGTTACTAATTCTGTAAAAAGGTACTCGTAAATTTGTAAATTTATAAATTATAAATTATAGACATACATAATGTATTTTAATTATATATAATTGTTCTATAATAGTTCTCATTTATTCATTTTTCTAAACTTTGTTTTATATTAAAGCTTACCACTAGATAATAAGATACTATGTCTTAATGTGTAAGCATTCATCAATAAAGAAAATACTAAATACAATACAATAGTTATGTATATACTTTTAAAATGAAGATAGTATTTTTTCTGTGGAGCTATTTATATTTTTTATAAGAAGACAAACTAATCATTTCTGCTTCGATTTTTTTTTAATAAAATACTTTGGAAAACTTTTAAATAGTTGAATTACACTTTCAGACCTTTTATGTCCATGGGGGACCACTAGTGGGTATAGGGCATCCACAACGCCAGCTCGTCATCGTGTTCGGTTCCTGGATATGAGTCGCAACTCCCTCCAACTCTTGTCTAGTTGGGCTGACTCCTCCTCGACTGTCCTTCTCCATGAGCTTCTCGGTCGTCCAGCTCTTCTTCCTTCTTGAGTGAGCGGATTGCACTGCATTGCATGCGCCGCAATACATTTGTCACCTTTTCGATGCGTGTGTCCAATCCACTGCCACTTTTGACGTCGTATAATAGAGTGAATAGGTTCCTGATCCGTTTTCCTGAGGAGCTCTTCGTTTGATATACGATTGGGCTAGAAAATCCTAAGGATGTTTCGTAGACATCTATTAATGAACGTTTGCTGCTTCTTTGTGACACCTACTGTTACTTTCCAAGTGCTGCAACCGTAAAGTAAAACGGATTCGACGTTGGATCGAAACTGCAGTCGCTTGGTTCTTAATCTTAGAGAGTTATTCCTCCACATATGGGTTGTTGAGAAATATTTATGAGAGAAGATGACTGGGTTCCGAGGCTGATCATCTTTGTTTTGCCGGAGTTGATTTTCAGCCCCACGATTTCTGCTTCTCTCTCCACCCCTGTTGTCATTTGGTGGAGATCCATGATCCTATAAGAGAGCAAGTATACGTCGTCCGCATTGTCAAGATGTTTCAGGTGAGACGTCAGAGTCCATCGAATCCCTCCGTTTCCCGTCAAGGCCGCTCGCAGGACATCGTTTATCACCAACAGAAACAATATGGGTGACAGAATTCAGCCCTGCCTGACTCCACTTTGGACTTCAAACTCTTTTGACAGCTTCCGTTTATACAAAACATGACATTTGGATCCATCACAAGTTTCCTTAATAATAGCTATTAATTTATCCGGGATACCCCTCCTGTGTAAAGCAAAGCCAAATAAATTCTCTGTGGACCCTATCGAAAGCCTTCTCAAAGTCAATGAAAGCAGGTGAAGTGGTGATCGATATTCGACGCACTGCTCAATTATGTTCCCTTAAGTATTGATATGATCAATGCATGAGGATCCAGCTCGTAAACCTGCTTGTTCGGCTTCGAGTGTGGCTTCTAGATGTTCCCTGATGTGTTCCAGTAATATTTTCGCTAATATTTTGACAACGACAGGCAGGACGCAAATCCCCCTTCCAGTTTTTGGAGTTGGGAGTTTAAAAAAATATGGATTTAAAGAAACTTTGAATTTATCCTATTTTTCCAATGTCAACAGCTGTATTCTAAATAAACATATATGTAGCCAATTTAGCAGTTCATTTCACAATTTTGAAAAAAATTGGTCTAAACTCCTTTTTTATATATTTTATTTAAATTTAAACGAAAAATGCGAAATAAACCGTTAGCGAGAAAACCTTGACCGTTGCTGGACATAATTTTTCATGGCTCAAAATCAGGTGGCTTCGATTCGATCGCTATTCACCTTTTTCTTTCAAATTGAAGGAAACACTCAATAAAGAAGTTGAGTTTTATGAAGTTTATTTAGGAAAGGCAAAGAAAGGGAGGAACCAACAATCCCAATTTTGAACAAAATAGCCTCTATTCAACTCGTCGTAAAGTTACGTCAGATATAAGAAGGGATATGATGGATTTACTTAAATTTATTCCACCCATGTACCATAGTTTTTATAAGAACCTACCCAGGACCAGCGCCAAAGTGATGAAGACGATGAAATTTTGTATCACTAATAACTGTTGTTTTTTTTTAAATAAGCTTTACTTTGTAATACATTTCTGTTTAGTTTTCGAAATAAATTCATTATTTGTTTTTGCTCCTTTTTTAAACTATACCAATTTTTATTTTCTTTAATGACAATCTTTCATAATTTTTCGAAGCAATAATGAACCAAGTATCTAACATTTTTTTAATTTTTCTTAAATATTGGGTACATTTTTCAATTCTTGTTTTTCATTTTTGGTCAAAAGAAAACCCTCCAATTATGACGCACGAGTTAGTCACTGTTCTACGGTTGTAAAACTTAAATTTAATTTTTTTTAATCGCTACAACGATTTATAATTGTTCTTGCATAAACATATATTTGCATAAGAAATCACATGACACATACGTACATATATGTATAAACTACGAAACAATCCACACAATCAATATTGCATAAGTTGTCAAAAGTAAAGAACATTTTAAATTTCAACATTGTCGGTACATTACGTTATCTATATGAAAAAATAATATTTACCTTTTATTTTTTTGTTTTCATAACACAGTAAATACTCGAGACTCCATGTCCTTGCGGGGAAATTTAAGTGTCCTTCAACACCTAAGTGAACACTAGTGCATAAGGTTTTTGAAAAATGTGTCATTCTACCCATACCCATAGTTGTATCTTTCAACGCGCTCCTTGAGGCGTGCCCCGACAACCATTGGTATTACGGAGTCTTCTTTTACTTGGTAATGTACGAATTCTTAGGGGAAGTTATGGATTCGTAAAAAAAAAAAAAAAAAAAACAATTTGGTATGGAACGTTTGTCTCTGGAATTATTTATACTCAAGGTTTAATAAATTATTATACTTTTGGTATGAAATATTTCCTGAGCTTCTCTCAAAATATACGTGAAATCCTGGAACAAAAATGGCTCCTAAATTGAAATCAGTCACAATCATAGAAAAATGCAAGTAAAATACACGACTGGGTGGCATTCTTTTAAAAAAGGATGTTACTAGAGAAAATTTTTTTTAAATCATAACCATAAAATTCAATTTTTAATTGGCTAAAACAACTCATTTAAAAGTTGGAGCTTAAAACAGGATGCCATGGAATTCAAGAAAATATAAATTTATGCAAGAACAAAAAAGTCGGTGTAGTGGTTTCTTAAAAAAGTAAGCTATAATACAATATTTTTAAGAAAGAATGTTGATACGGCAGCTTAAAGTTTTTATTATTGAACGAATAAAAATTTAATTTCCCGAAAAATATTGACATGATTTTGATTTTTTAAAGTTTTAAAATAAAATTTTTTCAAACTTTCTAGAAGATTCTTTATAACAAAAATTTCATCCAAATCGGTTATGGGGATAATGAGAAATTGTAAGTACAGTCAGTAATATCTTAATTTAAATATTTTTTTTATTAAATTATAGATCGTTAGAATTAATCGAAGGAAAAACATTTTATGGAAATTCTAGGCACCATTTTCGAGAAAAATACGATTTCCGAAAATCATTTTTTAATATTTGTATAGTGGGTACCGTTATTTTTTGCTAAAATAAAAATGTTTTTTTCACGTCTTGTAGATTGTATTAAGAAACTTTTATTTGTCAAAAAAGTGTGGTAACTGATGAAGAGGAAGTTACTCAAGAGTTGATTACAACCAACAAGCAGCTCTTAGAAAAAATGATTCATGTGTGGCATTATAATCCGCAAATGAAGCAGTTCAGTCTTGAATTGGCAGAATTCCGCGCAGAATTGAAGATCTCATAGCGGCAGAAGGAGGCTCAACTAAATATTTGAATTCTGTTATTTTCATCTTTGTCTAAATATGGTCTAATTTATAACTTATACAAAAAGGACAAATTTACTGCAATCAAATGTTCAAAACAGTAATTGTTTTTGATTTTGCTTAAAATCTACAGTGCGTCTAATAATATGGCCAGGTCAGGGACTGTACATCTTATATTTTTCAAGAAATGGACTTTTAGTGAAGCCTTTGACCCTCGACAAAATTGACCATGGTCTGCTTCTTTTAAGACTTGAAAATTATGTCATTCAATCAAATTTAAAAAGTGTATGCTATGGCAACACTTCCAAAACAAAGAATAAATAAAAACAAATGAATAAATGAATGTTCAGAAAGAAGATATAAGAAAGAAAGATATAATGATTGTATTCAATAGAAAGAGACTACCGGTTAGGTAGAAGAATATACTGAAAGAATAAAGATATGATCTGATCATGATCAGTTATTGTGGATCTGTTAAAGAGGAAAGACCTTTTATTTGTTTAACCGAATATTGTTTTTTTATTAAGCAAAAGTTTAATTGCTTACAATACATTCTTATTTGTCTCTGTTAGAATATTGTAGCGTTGTTTGGTGCCCGTTGTATGTTGTTGATAGTTATAAAGAAACTTAAGTCTGCCCAAAAACAATTTCTGATGTTTGCTCTGAGAAGCTTGAGGTGGAGCTCTGGCAGTTTGGTGCTACTTCGTTATACTCAGTGTTATAAGTCTCTCTCTTAAAGTCAACAGAAACTAACCTTATCGACTTTTCCATTCATGGAAAGATTACAAAATACTATTTTGTAAATATTATAACAGTGAGTTAAGTTTTAAGAGTGGGTAGACGAAACAGAAAACTACACACTCAAAGCGAATGCTATTAAGTGGTACACAGATGGTTCGAAAACGACAGCAAGGACTGGTTGGTGCTGGAATTTTTGGGCCTAGAGCCAAACTTTCCAGGAGGAAGTCAATGCCATATCAGAATGTGTAGCTCGAAATCTTGAAAGGAATTACCGAAACTCAAACATTGCCATTATGTCAGATAGCTCAAAGCTCTAAGCTCACGCGCCATCACGTCTAAGTTGGTTTGGAAATGAAATAGGCGCAAGGACTCCTTTAGTGGGCCAGAGCGTGTGATGTACTTTTGTCAAGGGCTAAGGTTTTGCTCGCCGATTTACCGGGGTTATATCTAAAGTGGTACTAACTTCAGATTTTTATTTCAAAAATTCTTTATTTATAAAAATATTGTAAAATCTTAACCTAATTTGCACTTTATTATTTTATATATATTTAACAATTATATATCTTCTTCGTTGGTATCTCTGGTTCGTTCTTCTATGTACATATATTCGCCCTCTATAGTTTAGCCCTTTGGTATTCGTCGTGCTAATGTATACGCAGGTGGAGTGTAGATGAAACCGGAAGCAGTGCGCAGGTACAGTTGGGATTGGACTATGATAGTCTATGATACAGATCACTGGTACCGGCAATCGAATACAATCACGGACGAATCCGGGAAATCACAGACGAATCTTGAAAATCACGGATGAATTCAGCAATAACTCACTTTAATTGATTTGAGACCCCTTACCTCTGGTGGGGGAAAGTTTTCAAAATATAACATGTATCTTCGTACTTCAGCTGATCTGGACTTTGGGTGCACTTTATTACCCGATGTTTCCTTTGTAAAAGTCTTCCACACTCTGTTTTTGTTGAATGTATAACGGTCTCTTATTATACTTTTTAGCCAAACCATACGTGAGTTGTAAAGCTAGGAAGTGCACATTTTCACACAATATTTGATTGCTACTGAACTCACCATCACGATTCTAGAGCATGTCTACCGGCAAGAGGACGATAGATCTCTCATTTAATCGGCTCTAAGCCGATCGGTGTTCTTGATCGTCGCCCAGTTGCTGCTTTCAGTAGAGTTCTTCTTTCTTCGTACTTTCTCCTGGTCT
Source organism: Chrysotoxum bicinctum (assembly GCA_911387755.1). Taxonomy (NCBI): domain Eukaryota; kingdom Metazoa; phylum Arthropoda; class Insecta; order Diptera; family Syrphidae; genus Chrysotoxum; species Chrysotoxum bicinctum. The sequence continues at coordinate 197,416,333 of OU426988.1, read as the reverse complement.
TAGTACACCACATCTAGTACTTGATGTTAGTGTTGCCTAAATAGTGTGGTGTAATTGCGAAATTGATGTGTTACAACTGATAATCACACTTCTAATCAGTTGATGGCCTGGCCGTACCTTACAGACAACACATGCTATGGGAGCACTTTGTCGGTTTGGTAAGTATTCATTTTATTTAATTTTATCAGGCCCGCAGCAAGTTGGGTAGCAGAATTGTAGGTAATGCTTCATTACAAGTTCACAAGCCCTACTGCGGAATAGTAGAAAACAGGATTAAAAGAAATCAAAATAGAAGAGGATTCTAAGAGATCTTAAAACTGGAAAGAACTTTCAAGAACTGAGGCAGTTTAAGCTACTTCTTGGGAACTATAACCAAGATTGTTTCATAAACTGTATCATCGAGCAATCTACAAATAGTAACGGGACTCCACACAAGAAGACGATACTTGAGTATGCTTGGCCTAAAAAACAGTCCCATATGCAGACTCTGCAATACTTGTGACTAAACGCCGAAAAATATACTAAGCAGATACGATACACTAATCCATCAAAGCTAGAATCTGTGAGGCTACCAGGTAGAATAGAGTGATTCATCCTCTTGGAAGGTACTCCAAATAATCGAAAATGGTCAAAGGCATAAACTTGGACGAAGAGCTTTAGGGTTATCAAGTCATCTAGCTCTGGATAGGGCACAATAGATCCGTAGGTCGCAGTAAAAACCCATCTCATTATTTATTCATATACTCTGCTTCAGGGAACTTTTAAATTCAGAGATATCGGTCTCAGTATTTCCCTCCCATACGCATCGGTATACTTTCCAGCTTTCTTAAAGCTCGCGCTGTACTCAAACATCTTACGGGTAGTCAAAATCCCCAATCAAAATTGCTTTAACCGACAAAACTCAAACCATATTTGCATTGGTTTAACACTGCGTTTTAGATCAATTATTGGCATTTGCTTAAAAAGCAAGTTCCTCCAACCTATAAGTAGGTATCTAATTCGTGCAATCTAAAAAAATTGCTTTACAAAAATTTTGCTACTGTCACCAGCCGTTATAATATTATGCTTTGCGAGGCTTATCAAAATTCCTGATGCATCCTTTTCTCTACAAGCCCAAGGAACTTGTACAACTCTCGGTAGATGTCTCATAATTCATTCAAAAACAACGGGTGAGAAAGACAGTCGTGTTAATTATTCTAATTGAATCTTGCTCCGAAAAGCAGATACAATACAAACACGTTGAGTTTCTCAAAATGGAAATTAGTAGGTATACGTCAGTTTGTGTTTGCATTTTTTTTTCTTTTTTTGTACACCCCTGGCTCTCTGTTGCAAGGAAGGAGAAGTTTGGAGCCCTTTTTTTACTAGAAGAACTGCTCCTGGAAAACATCTCACTTAGCATAGCACATATAAGTTTTAACGAGGTGATTGTGGTGGCTTGAAATGTGTCACTGTCATTGTGAAGTTGAACTTTTGGTTAAGTTTTGAAAATGAAGAAGAATTCGTTTGGCAGAGAAATTGTGAAGTGGGTCGTGGGTGTGTAGATGGCTTAAGAATAAAATTGAACAACATGAAATATGATTCTTTGAAACCCTGCTGGAAAGTCAGGGCGTGGAAATGAGAGGGTTGAAAAGAAATTTACAAAAGAAAAACTTAAAATGTTTGGCACAAAACAATATGTACTTAATTCAAGGCCATGTAGTTTTCTAATTAAATGAGCAGAAGCTAAGATTTCTACGTTGATAGAATACCAAAGAAAATATTTCATTTTAACTTGGTTTTCACAAGTGAGAGAGAGACGAGTAAGTATATGTATGAATACCCTCTTGTGCATTAGGCTGTCCCGTCAAAATTTTTTCGGAGTATCTTAACGAAATACCCCGCAAAAGTTGCGTATTGAATTGCATATAACCGGACAAAAAACAAAACAAAAATCGGAGGGTACTTTTGGGCCTCTACCGCCCGCTGAAATCTTGAAAATAAGCAAATTCTTCCTTATTTTTAATAAATTATGTTTTTTTTATTTTTTTTTAAGGTTATCTTACTGAAAGACATCGGAATATTTGCTTATTGAATAGCATATAACGGGGTAAAAAATCAAACAGAAATCGAATGGTACTTTTGGGCCTCTCCGACTTCTGAAATTATTAAAAAACGCCATTTTTTTGAGAATTAATTATGTAGGTTAATTATTTAGGTATTATGTAAATATAGATATTCTATTAACAATTTCTGCAGGTGCCTACTTGACTGACTAGGTATTTTTTCATTTAAGTTTCTATAAAAAATCGTTAAAAACCTTATTTTCTTAACTCCTTACATTCCCAAGCATAAAAGAGTTTTTGTTTTTCCTAATTAGAGCTCGACTCGGCATTGAGTACAGAAATCGAATGGATATGAAAGAATGCGTCGATTCTAATTGTGTGTCATAGTCGAATAATACAAATAAATAAAATCCACTTTGATAAATACATGACACTTAAAAGATACGCAAATTTGAAAAAATACAAGCTATGACAACAGATTGCACTTTCAAACACAACATTGTTTAACACTGCATCGTGTAAGTTCGATTCCTTTAATGACTGTCATTGTGTAAAGGATAAAAAAGTGCCTTTTAGTGAAAGATCATTTTTAGTGGACCAGAGCAATGACAGAAAAATGGTGATCGGTGCTATTGACAACGTTGAAACCCAAGAAATTCAAGAGTGACTAAATAAAAAGCATAGTGCATAAGATCAAAGAGCTGAATCTACTACGGTATCAACTTTTTCATACAATAGATCCAAACGAAACTTTAGAGCAAGTCAATCTAATCGAAGTAGTGCAGCCTTTTCACTGAGCCCTCACCGTCAACATCATCAGGTAAGCAGAATCTACTTACTCTGCCAGCAAGAGTCTGTGATCGATATGGATTTCCGTACGATCTGTTGTAGCAGTTGCTTCAGTAATACCACTTTAGGTATTTATAAAAATAAAATACATGGAGAATGGTCAAAATCAAAAGAAAGCCTATCAAATCAGTGCGATAATGTTGTAATTCGCCGTATTTATTTTGATTGGCGAAAAGATAAAACTCTTACTTACGAAGAGAAAGATGGACGATACTATATCGGAAGGAGGTTTTTCAAGAACATATTTCCAATATTACAGAACCAGAATCCATTTTCTTTGGCCATATAACTCCTAAATCAGGTACATGAAAGGAAATAAGTAACTCAATGCTCAAATTTTTCAAAGAAAAAAAAGGGTTTGAAAACAATTCTTTGCATTGGATGTGACGGCACTGCAACCAATATTGGCTGGAAAGGGGGATAATTCGCTATAGAGAAATGAAATTTGGTCCACCATTACAGTGGGCAATATGCTTGCTTACTTCATGCAAATGAATTGCAACTACGACATCTCTTCACGAAGCTAGATGGATCTACTTCGGTCCCTCGTGAATATTCTGGTCCTATCGGTAAGTCATTAACCGATTGCCAACTTACTAATGTTGCTCAATTTTCACCTGTGAGCTGTGACCCGAAACATACTTGAAATCGAGCAAGAAATCGTTGATCAATTGAGTATGAACAAAAATATCTTTTCGAAATGTGTTAAGCTATAAAAATAGGTTACTGTTCTCCCGCACTAGCAAATCGACAGCCTGGAAAAATGGTACATTCAAGATGGCTCACAACAGCAAACAGAATCCTTCGACTTTACATTAGTTCAAGTAACTTATCCAAAAATCTTAAAATTCTTGTGCACAGCACATGTGCAGTTATCATGAAAGTGTATACAGCAGTGTGGTTTTCGATAAGAAACAAACCCAGCAACATGTTTTTGAACTCATCTCTTTTTTCAAGATGGCGGCCAGACAACCTCAAATCAATAGTTCATCCTGTCATTGAAAGAAATGATTTCTTCGCACATCCTGAAAACGTTTTAGTGGCAATGCTCTTCGACGAAAGGGTCTATGTCAGAGAGCTTGCCCTAAATCGAATTATACAAGCGAGAAAAACCCATATATCAAACCAAATATTTATGCCACCAAATATTAAATTTAACGCTGCGGACTACATAGACATAATTTTTTGGAATGAATGTCAAATTGCTCCACTACCTTGCCTAGAGAAATTAACTGATAATCAACTTTCATTGCTGTTGCAAAGAAAAGAATTGAAAATATCAGAATTTCCTTGTCGCTCGAAAAGTGTCGAAATATACATAAAATCTGTCACCGAAGCAAGCCAATGTGTTATTGCAGCAAAGTCGAGAGAAGGACTTATAAGAAATAAAATAGAATCACGAAACAATATGCCCTCTTTTAATTTCAAAGGTCAATTTTCAATGTAATTTTTTTTTACGTTTTTTTTTTAACTTTTTCAACCTTTTTCGCCATAAAAATATATTTCTTTATTTTTTTAAGTTCTTTCATAAACTTTTTTTTATATTTTTCAAGGACACTAAAATATTTATTAGTTAATAATAACTTTCATTTAATAAATCAAGTCAATAAATTAAAATAAAAAAAAAGAATACAAAAATATAGTTTTTTACTTTATTTGAAGATCTTTAAGCCGCGGTAGAGCCCTAAAAGTTATGTCCAAATCAAAAAGTAAATGTATATTCAGAATCTACTTGTCAATACTTTTGATACCCTTTTCGATAAAAAATTCTACAATTTTTTTTCTTCATACAACGACGGGACAGCCTATTGTGCATCTTCCAACGTATTCAAGTTATTAATAGAAGTCGGTCTTGATATGGAGGTATAGAATCAAAGAGTTATTCCAAGACCACAAAAGACAAAACGTATATGAACTTATTGATAAGGGGCTAAAATTGACACCCGTATTCAAGAAAGTTATGTTAAAAGATCGGTTCAACTTCGTGATCGAATCGAGGTACTACAGAGTTTGCTTTAAAAATAATCTCGTCAGAAAGTTGAGCTCTATATCACATATGTAGAACACCAATTTCGGGAATCCACTAAGCGGTTAATATGGGTTGAGTCGGTGAGGAGATTGTAAGTGTTTTCGTGAAATAGTTATCGAATGACATTTGGAAATATTAAGCTCTAATCAAAGGGCACGGTAGTGCCCAGCCAAGTTCTGGCACTACACCCTTTTTGGAGGAACAAACTCAGGCGATTTTTGACCCCTCCCTATCTTCAGTACCAATTAAGTCAGAAACTTAAAATTCCGAATATTTGCTACGCTTGTCAGGCACAGGCACCTAACAAAATTTCAATTTTCTAGCATAAGCAGTTCCTGAGATACTCGTATAAGGCCTCAAAAATCACAAAACCCGTAACTGACTGACTGACAGACTGACTGACAGATCATCAAAATTATGGAGCACTTCCCGACATCGTAGAATCTTGTAATTTTGCACAACAGTAGGTCTTGTCATGCAAGCAGAGGAAAAAATCGAAAATTCGAAGTTTTCCATTCAGAGGGCGTGGTATCCGCCCACTTTCTACGAATTGGTGTTGGTTGAATGGAGCACTTCCGACTGCTGTAAAACGATGAAATTTAGTAAAGTGGCAGGGCTTAAATTGCGTACAAAGAAAAAAATATAAAATTTGAGGTTTTCCATTCAGGGCGTGGTATCTGCCCACTTCCTTAGAACTGATGTAAATTATATGGCACACTTCCGATTGCAGTAGAACAATGAAATTTGGTAGAACATTAGGGCTCAAATTGCATATAAAGGATCAAGAATAAAAATTGAGATTTTCTATTCAGGGGGCGTGGTATCCGCCCACTTTCTGAGAAAATGTTTAATTTATATGGAGCACTGCCGATTGCTGTAGAATGATAAAATTTGGTAGAGCGGTATAGCTTAACGTACATTCAAAGTGAAAAATGGAAAATCTAAGATTTTTCATTCGAAGTGTCTTTTTATTGTCATTTTGAAACTATGTATACATGAATCTTGAAAAGTCATGACTTTTCTTAGAACTAGAGTGCTCGATAGGTGCTCTATAGGTGTACTCTATAGGTGTGTTTTTTTTGCAAGTCCATATAGAATTGTAAAAAAAAACGACATCGGGACTAAGCGCTTTACATGCAAATGCAACAACTACTTAAATCTATACAGAGTTAGCTAAGACCAGATAATTTTCGAGAGTTAATCTAAGACAAGATAAAAATGGTGATGCAAAAATAGTATTATCTATATGTTTTCGATAATTTGCTCAGAGACGTCAAAAGTGAAGTTTTTGGATTGGTTGATGCTAGTCGTCAATAAGCTGACAAATGTCATAGCGTACACAGTGCTTCCAGCTATGTGGAAAAAAAAAACTCCTAAATCCCGATGTCGTTTTTTTTTACAATTCTATATGGACTTGCAAAAAAACACACCTTATTTTATGTCTATATTAACATGAATGAAAAAAGAAAACATTTGTGTACCTGAAAAAATATGTACTAGGTACTAGCAGAGGCGTATTTAAGGATTTGCCGGCCCGGGCTGATAAATTTTGCCGCCCTTTAGAACAATAATAATAAAGTAATAAAAAATAATAATTAAAAACACAAAATGCATAATATTTGATGTTTTAAAATTTTTTTTCTGTGTGTATCAAAGGGCACGGTAGTACCCAGCCAAGTTGTGGCACTACACCCTTTTTACAGGAACAAACTCAGGCGATTTTTAAACCCTCCCTATATTCAGTACCAATGAAGTCATCATCATCATCATCATCATCATCGGCTCGACAACCGGCTTCCGGTCCTGGCCTCTTTTAACAAGTCTCTCCACCTATCTCGGTCTCTTGCCGACGCCATCCAGTTGCGCTCCCCAAGGCTTCGGGCGTCCTGGTCTACGCCATCTCTTCAGCGCAAGCATGGTCTACCACGCTGTCGTCTACCATAGAATGTACCACAAAGAACTTTCCGAGCAGGTTCCTCTTCGCTCATGCGAGCTAGGTGCCCTGCCCACCGGAGTCTACCGAGCTTAATTTTTGTCACGATATCTGCTTCAAGGTAGATTGCGTACAGTTCATGATTGTACCGTCTCCGAAATCGTCCTTCCTCACATATGGGGCCAACAATTCTCCTTAAGACTTTTCTCTCGAACACAGCTAAGAGGTCGGAGTGCCTTTTGCTAAGCACCGAAGTCTCGGATCCATATGTGAGTTCTGGCAGGACCATGGTCCTGTACAGCAGCAGTTTTGAAGTTATGGTGAGATTTCTGCATTTGAAGAGCTTTGACAGACTATAGTAGCCTCTGTTGGATTTGAGAAGCCGCCCGCGTATTTCTTCTTCTATATTGTTATCGGCTGCTACTATTGACCCAAGGTATTTAAAGGATTGCACCACTTCAAATTCGTGCTCCGCAACCTTGATTGTTTGACCAACTGTTCCTCTCGCATTCGACGCCACCATGTACTTTGTTTTACCTTCACTAATGTGCAGCCCCAGATTTTGTGCCGCCTGCTCGATCTGGATGAAGGAATGTGTACAGCTTGTTCGGTTCTTCCGATGATGTCGATGTCGTCTGCGTAAGCCAGTAACTGGCTGGACCTGTTGACGATGGTCCCTCTTGTTGCCGTGCCAGAGTCACGGATTGCTTTCTCCAACGCCAGGTTGAAGAGGAGGCAGGCCAAACAGTCCCCTTGTCGGAGTCCATTAAAGATGTTGATTGGTCTGGATAGCAATCCGGCTATTTTTACTTGGCTTGTTACGTTGGTCATGGTCAACCTACATAGTCGTATCAATTTATTTGGGATGCCGAATTCTCTCATGGCCTTGTATAGTTCTACCCTGGCTATGCTATCATAGGCGGCCTTAAAGTCTATAAACAGATGGTATGTTGGGATGTTAAATTCTAGACATTTTTCCATCGCCTGCCTAAGGGTAAAGATCTGATCAGTTGTTGATTTGCCTGGCATGAAACCACACTGATATTGTCCGATGACAGTTTTAGCGTATGAGGTTATCCGGTCTTGTAGGATAGAGGAGAGTATCTTATAGGCGGTACTCAGCAACGTGATACCTCTTATTGCTGCACGTTGTGACATCTCCCTTCTTATTTATGGGGCATATTATGCCTTTTAGCCAGTCTTCTGGCATTTCTTCCTGCTCCCATACGTGTACTATAATATCATGAATTGCTTGACGTAAGGCTGGCTCGCCGTGATGGGATAATTCGGCTGGTATGCCGTCGGCTCCCGGGCCTTTGTTCTGTTTAAGCCGGCCTATAGCCTTCTCAACCTCTTCTATGCTTGGTGGCGGCAACATAGGGTATTCTTCTTGAAGTAGTGGAGCCTCCACTTCTGTAGTGAGCTGACCATTTAGCAATTCATTAAAGTACACTTCCCATCGCTCCAGTATGCTTTCAGGATCGGTGATCAGATTTCCCTCTCCGTCCTTGCAGTATGTGCAGCGTGGTGTGTACCGCGTCATGTTTCGGACGGATTGGTAGAAATTCCGCGCCTGGTGCGGACCTCCCTCTCGGCTATTTTCTATTTCACAGATTAGGTTCTTCTCTAAGGCTGATTTTTTTTGTCTATGTAGCCGTTTTTCTATTCTTCTGAGGTCTTTATATTCCTCTTCGCGTGCCCGCGTTCTATGAGATTGTTGCATTGTTCGGTACGCAACATTCTTATGTTCAGTCGCTAGCTTGCATTCATCATCAAACCAGTCGTTCCGATTTTTACGACTGCTGCCTAAGATGGAGTTGGCAGTACTAATGACAATATTCTTAAGGCGTGTCCACTTCTCATATACGCCCAGCATACTGGCTCCAGGACTTACTCTCCCTAAATGAAGTGATTCTAGGGCATTACCAAAGGTGTTACTAGTGTTTTCATTGCGCAGGGCAGCCGTGTTGATTCGAACCTGATCGGCGGATGCAATGCGTCTTCGCAAGGCAATCCGCCCTCGGAAAACCATACCAACAAGATAGTGATCCGAGTCGATATTGGCACCTCGGTACGTTCGTACCGCCATCAAGTTCGAGTAGTGGCGACGGTCTATCAACACGTGGTCTATTTGGTTACGAGTGACTCCATCAGGTGATACCCAGGTGGCTTTGTAGATGTCTTTACGCGGGAACCTGGTACTCGCAACGACCATGTTTTTCGATGCTGCCAATTCTAAGACTCGAAGTCCATTGTCATTAGTGTTCTCATGCAAACTATGGGTGCATGCGTAATGCCTGAATACCGGCTCCCGACCTATTTTTGCGTTCAAATCCCCAAGGATGATTTTAACATCATACCTTGGACAGGCATTGAGGGCCCTCTCGACTTGTTCGTAGTAAGTCTCCTTTTCTTCGTCTGAGGACTCCTCCGTAGGTCCGTGAACGTTAATGAGGCTGATGTTCGTAAATTTGCCTCGCACACGAAGGGTGCATAGCCTTTCGCTTATAGCGTTAAAGCCGATGATGGTAGACTTCCCATTTTCTACTCAAAAGTTTCAGTGTGTTCTCAAAAGGTGCCGATTCTTCGTGGGAAAATAATAAATAATTTAGAGGCCATTAAGGCTTGAATAGGGCTTAAACCTAGGGACTTACAACTCTCAACTACTCCTGTTGGCTTGTGCGAAAGAAGATTTGAACCATTAGATAATTTACGCTCTCAATTGTAGGAGAAGTTATGGCGTATTCTTTTAAACAAAAGTCATACAAGAGGCTTGTTTAAAGCTTCAAGTCGCTAGCCCATCGAGAAGGTTTCATAATTGCAAAACGAAAAACGTGGGTCACATGCAATTGATAATAGTAACTATTGTGACAATGACATGAATGCGACCCATGTTTTTCATTAGCCATAGGGCATAGGGCTAGGTTTATACTTCTTAGTCCATTTTAACAACGTGTTGTATCAAAATATTATTTTCATTAAATTCATTATCGATTAAACTCAAAGACCCAGTCATATAGTTGAATTAATGAACGCTTTAAAAGCAGTCAATTGTCAAATATGACAACTATAATCTGCTGTCAAAGATTGCTTTTGTCAAAAAAGGTGCTGATCTTAAGATGTTAAGCTTTACTTAAGCTTTACTGGTGTTTCATTCAATCGGAATTTATTGCAGTAATCCTGGCAGCTTTCGAGCAATATTAAAGCCCTTCCGAACACTTTTCCTTTCGTCAATTGTTGTGTGAACGTTAAGTTAATTAATTCACTCAATAGTTATCTGTGCCCAGCTTATAGATTTATTGAACTTAAGCCCAACCGACCAAACACACACAATCTAAAACATCGCATATACTGAAATTTCGAATCGAACACTCCCACAACTCATACTTCAATCTAAAGGGGTTGGTCGGAATAAAAAATGCATGCAGTAATTCGTAGGTAATTGTTCTTAAATATTTAATTGAGAAAAACGTAATTGAGTTATCAATTCGCCCACAAATTTTCAATCAACTCAGCCTCAACGTCACGCCTCAAACAAACGGGTGGGAATAAAAACAGTTCACCTCACCTGGCAGTCCTGTCAACACGGAAGATCGTTAACATTTCTCTTAATTCACTTCAACGCACATTTATTCACAACATTTACCACACATGTGTCTTATTCTCATTTAACTCAATGTCAGGAGAACTAGCAGCGGTGGCGGTTGCGACAGGAGTTAAAGGATATCAACTTCTGGGATCTCGAACAGAGCCTAATGTCCAACTCTGCTATTGGGGTAGAACAAAAGTTAAATCATTGGCCATAAACCACTGTCAACTTTGGGTATGGTGAAGTTGCATGACGTTTGTGAAACTTCCTCCGGACGTAGATTAAACTTCATTTATATGTTTGTGTATATACATTTATGACCGACCGACCGACCAGCTATAAATGTCCTGATTTTCGTCGTCCTTCACTCTCAATGGAACACCACAAACTTGTAAACACATTTTAATGTGAAAATAATTGGCAATGTCACGCGATACACCTTTGGTGGTTGGAGAGGCCGGAAGGAGGAGGATTTTAAGTGAGAAGTTGGGCGTGATGGGGATGTGGTCCGTCTTTGGGATAAAGTTTAATGCTGGGCAATGATGATTTTGCAACTTTTTGTGGAAATTCCATTGATGGGCTTACCAGCATTTTCAAAGTTTTTGTAAGGCGATAGAATTAGATGTGATGGGGTGTTTTGTGGTGACGGTCGACACCCACACGTGTTCAAATTAAGAAAGTTCATCTTCTAATGGACTCTAAGTAATTACTGCTGCGGTATGTATCTTGTGTGATAGGCAGTTATTTTAATTTTGATTGCTTTTCCAGGGAGAGAATTCTTCTAAGATTGCTTTGAAAGATACATAAAACCATCAGGAGTGTTAAGAAATTGACCAGATCTCTACTGCTGCACCTGGTATTTTGGCAGGTCTTGTTTATTTGGTATTTTGTAGGTATATCATTTTCAAGTATAGTTTTCGAAGTACTTTTCTTATTTGGTAAACTAAATACCGTTCCTATTTCTTTCTAATCCGAGTTTTGTATTAAGTAACAAGCAATTCTTACTAATTCCATAGAAGACTTGCCCTATTGGTTAAGTGTCAAAATAAAATCGGAGTTTTAATCATACCTTGATAGGTGATAGGCGGGTAATGAAAAGATTCAAGCTGAGTCATCAAATTTCAAAGTGAAACAGAGGTCCATTTATCGAACAGAGAATTTGATAGTTAGGGCTTGGACACGAAAGCAAGAGCAGTTTTAGGGTGGTTTTAAACCGACGTAGTTTCAGACCTACATATGCACCCTAAAGTCCATCCGAACTTGTGTTTAATTTATTTCGATTACACTGGTCAAAAAAGTTCTTGCCACAGAAACCACAATATACTTTTTAGAAGGTTTTTGTTGTACTGAACTCGAATCCAAAGTCGGAAATATTCTATGACTTCATGTTTTTCAAATATTCACGATATTTAAGAAATCTTTTTTTTGTTTGCTGTTTCCGATGCTTTGTTAAAACTTAAAGTAAGTTGTTTTGTAACGGTTTCTGAAGAACTAATTTTCTTCTTTTAAATTTTGTTTAATTCTTTCCAATCTTCGATGTCCCTTGATTTTTTTGTTGTATTCTCACTTAAAAAGTATCTTAACAATTTCATTTATAAATGTTTACATAATAATGAGAATACTAAATGACATCTTTTATATTACTAAATAATTGAAAAGATGCCACTTTGTTAAAATAAAATAAAGTACGAAGGCAGAAAAAAAGTTAGTTTAAATTCATAATTTAACAAAAAGAAGATAAAAAAAGAAAAACATTTGTTGTTTTTTTTTAATAATTTAATTTACTAATGAAAACAAAAAAGATATGCTTAACAAAAGCCAAGTCACGTTAGATTGATTTTATTTTACTTGTGACTTATAGGTACTATAAGGAAGTTATGCATTCGGAAAAAAAGTCGAACTCGAGATCTTGATCAAAGTTGTTTGATCAAAGTTGACATTACGATGATAGCGAAGACTAAAAAAGTAGGTCCCGCAATTCTGTCTGTCTGTTCGACTATAGCCTAAATAGCCTAAACTTGGAAGATATCATTTTTAATTTTTTTCCTCCCACACATCTTTTTCTTTTTTTTTAAGACCAAAAATAACTGTACCTGCCATAGGATTTTTTTCGAAATTTTATAAATATTTTTTTTTCTAAAAAATTGTTCTACAGATTTAAAAAATAAAAATACAAGAAAAAAATCATTTACTTAAAGCTAGGTAATGGTTGAAAAAATTTCCTAAAAATGGTTATTGAGGGTACCCCCTATGGAACCATTTTTTTTGTTTTCGATTTTCTCAAAAACGGTACCACCGATTTTGATCATTTTTTTTGCTAAAGCTTCCCAAGAATTTGAATAGTATTTTGAATTCAAATTTTCAAAAAAAAAAATTTCGGATTTAAAAAAAAAAAATCAATATTTTTTTTTCAAAATTCAATATTTCGAAAAGCCCAAGCTATATATTTTTTAAACTTGATAAATAAAAGTTTTTCTATATAATCTACAAGATGTGAGAAAAAAAAATTATTTTACCTAAAAATAAAGGTATCCACCATACAGATGTTAAAAAATTGTTTTCAAAATTCGTATTTTTCTCGAAAACGGCGCAAAGAATTTTGAAAAGAGATTCCAAGGTCATCTGAAAAGGCTCGAATCTTACCTGTGAATGAAAGAGAAAAAAGCGAATTTATATATGTAAGACATAAAATGGGACCGAACACAGATCCTTGGGGGACACCTAAATTGATGTGTTTAATCATATAATAAAACGGCAAACATGTATTTTGTGGTACACTTTTCGCGGCCCACAAAAACCGAAGGAGCATAAATTACATATTGAACGAAAGCATTCTTTGCATAGATGTGTAGAATGCCAAAATTATTCAAATATACTACACATAAATTGTTTGAAACAATAAATAAAAATTGAAAAAAAGCCCGGAAAACAAAAACAATTAGAAATGTCAAATCGACTACCGACATCTGTTGCTGAATAGAGCATACATTTACATTATACAGGGTTTAAGTTTAGTAAAAGTTAGAACCATTTCAACTTTTATTTTATTTTTATTTATTTATTTATTTATTTATTTCGTATTCTTATACACATTAAGATACAATAATCTTATAAATTAGTGCTAAGTTATAATTAGTTTTATATTCCAATGAAAACAATCTAGTAGACGGCTTTTGTTACAATATAAGAAAAGAAAAATGAATTAAGTATGCAAAAAAAAAGTAAAATAAAATAAGAAGCATTTATTCACATATTTATTTAAAAAAAAAAAAAAATCAATTTAATAAATGTGCCTTGAGCTCTTTTTGAAATCTCCTCTTACCTGCAATATCTCTCATATGTCGTGGCAGAGAGTTCCAGAGACGGATAGTGTTAACGAAGAACTGACGTTCAGATGTCAAACAAGAAGCCCGCGGTTGAAGGATCTGCGATGTTCTAGTGGAAGCACAGAACGTTATTCTATTGAAAAGGCTAGGAGGTTGTTGGGTTTTGAGTATGTTGAAGAGCATGGTTAGCGATCGAAATTTAAGCAATTCATCAAATTTTAAATCACACACTATCTTTGAAAAATGAGATATTCTATCAAACCTACGAAGGCCAAAGACGTATCTGATGGCGTTGTTAAAGGCAACATTGAGTTTTCTTTTACAGGAGGCATCACACTTCCCATAGACTTCGCATCCGTAGGTTAAGATTGGAATAATTAGTGATTTAACAAGAATAATACGAGTTTTTATTGGAGTATAGTACTGAGATGTCCATAGGGAGCGAAGTACACCATAAACTTTTCCTGCGGCTAAGCTGATATGGTTACTCCAAGTCAACGTATTATTAAAAGTCATTCCAAGATTCTTTGCAGTAGAGACATATTCGATACGTGCATTATAAAGGATAACTGGCGGAAAGTAAGAAGTGGACACAGGTTTTTTTGAAATAACAATACACTTAGACTTTTTCAAGTTAAGTAAAAGAAAATTTTTCTTGGACCAGTTAGCGATGTTCTCAAGATCAGAATTGATTCGGCTTACACAATCTTCAATAAGTCCTAGAGGACAACTTATGTGTAGTTGTGCGTCATCTGCATAAAGCTGAATAGAGGAATTGGTTATAACAGATGGCAGTTCGTTGATATATAGGGAAAACAGGATGGGTCCCAAGATAGAACCTTGAGGTACCCCAGAAGGTACAGCTATAAAATTTGACAAAACATTATTTATGAAAACAGCTTGTTCTCGACCGGTAAGATAAGAGAATAGAAGTTTGGTAGCAGTAAGTGAGAAATTAAATTTATTTAAGAGTTTGCAGCAGAGAATAGAATGATCAACGGTATCAAATGCTCTTGAGAAATCAAGTAGTAATAGAAAGGTTATTCGGTCTTTGTCAATATTTTGTCTGATTTCATCAACAACCGTAAGAAGAGTGGTAGTGCAGCTATGTTTTTCTCGAAATCCAGATTGCGCAGGGGTAAGCATGTATGGGTATGATTTTGGCTTTCTTCCATGCTTTGGGAAACACACTTGTTGTTAATATAGTGTTGAAGGCAAAAGTTATATGAGGCAATACAACAGGTAATATTATTTTAAGAAATTTAGGGTGGACACCATCAATTCCCACGGCATTGGATTTAACAGAGAGTACACTTTCTACTACGTCAACTTGGCGAATTCCTGAAAATGTAAACTTGTTGGTAGGTTCAGAGGTATCAGCTAAAGAAATAATTTGTTGGAAAGTAGGTCGTGCTTCGTTAGAGAAAGATGGAAGAGCTACAAATTCATCGTTGAGAGCATTTCCGTCAATATTGTTGAAAACTCGACCTTTCGGTTTACCCAGACCTATGGTGCGTAAGTTGTTCCAGAGTTGTTTTCCACTCAAAGATGGGTCTAACCATTTGGCGAAGATTAAACTTTTAGTGGAACGAATCAGAGCAACAGTTTTGTTTCGAAGATAACAGTATTCCCTACGGTATTCATTTAGCTTATATTTTTTCCAGCGTTCGTAAGCCAGGTTACGCTTTTTCATATGTAACCGGATATTATTTGTGAACCAAGGGCGCTGTCCAGGTATGACAGTTTTGGACCTCAGAGGAACATGCTCATCAAAAAGCAAATTAATATTAGTCTCTAAAAAATTAATTTGTTCATCACATGAAGTCATGAAATATAACTGATCCCATTCTATGCTCCGAACATCGCTCTCTAAAGCATCATGACTGATGAGTTTAAAGTCCCTGTATGTAAAGGTGGAAGGTGAACTAGTAATTTTAAAATCAAAAGTTAGGTAGATGAGGTCATGTTTGGAAAAGGCAGGAGCGGACAATTGATCATACAAGATAATATTACTGGGTTCACTGACGAAAAAAATATCAAGGAGTGTAGCTGTTTGAGCGCTGAAGTGTGTTGGATATGAAACATTGACCGGGGACAGATTTAAGGTCAGCATGCTTTCCAGTAAATGCTCTTCTAAAAGTAAATCACTCATCATATCACCACACACTACAATTTTTGACGAAGAGACAGTGATTTCTTCCAGTAAGGAAATAAGAGGTCCCGTATTAACTGACCTATGAGGCCTGTACACAGTTCCGACGAGAAGTTTCTCATGATCTCCAATTATCTCTAGAAACAAGTAATCCATCTGACAGTCATTAGGAGACCTACATTTTAAATTACATGGAATGTTTTCTTTTACATATATTGCAACCCCACCACCGATGCATCTAGTTCGATCGGCTCGGAAAAGTTTAAAGCCTGCGACTTGGAACATACTATCACTTAGATCACCATTAAGCCAACTCTCTGACACACAAACCAAACTTTTACTTTTTGTGTTTTTCGAGATGGAAGATAGAAATTTGAAGTGAGTTGGAAAAAGAGAGCATGTAGTTCTAGCCTTATTCTATGTGTTAATTCGACAATTTGCTATTTAGAGACGCCTTACCTCTGGTGGGGGGAAGTCAAAAAAAAAGAACGAACTGGTAGTCTTGATGGTCTTCGTGTAGTTCGATTTGGCGGTACATTTTTTCTATATTTGAAGTAAAAACGTATCCGTGTTTTCTCCACCGCATCATAATTGTTGTAATATCGTCTTGCAGCTTGGGGCCTACCAACATCAACTGATTTAGGCTCACTCCAGTTGTTGATTATATTGGTAAACTTGTTACCTTTGGATGGGTGGCTAGTGACTTCTACCATGTGCCCCAGGTTAAGAAACTCGTTTATAACTTCTGCATATTTTTGGATTCACCGAGTTGTTTAATGTGCGTTGATTCCTCTTTAAATGGAATCTTAACAACATACCTCCCATCTTTCTTTCGGTAAGGTGATTCCTTAAACAGTTGTTCACACTGTTTATCTTCTGGCTTTAGATAATTTGGTTAAAAAACTTCTTCTAGCTCCCAGAATTTTTTTAGTTGCTGATCAACTGAGATCTGTGTCACCAGTCCAGTGACATTGTAGTTTTCAAATTCATCGTTTGATATTCGCCCAGATATCTACCACCCCAGCTGTGACTTCTGAGCTATAAGCGAGTTTGCAGCATCTCATTTAATTCCGTCAAGAATTATATCGCCATACGCATGAGCGCCGATTATCATATCAATCGGTCCAGGAATATTGAAAGTAGGATCAGCGAGTTGTAACTGATCCAAATTTCCAATTTTAAGGCAATTCGTAGTTTTGGATGGTAGTTGTCTTGTGAGTTTGGGGAGTACCAGAGCTTCTAATCGGAGATTAAACTCTGTAGTAAAGTGTGGCTTCATTATGACATCTACCTTGTTTTTAGCAGTTCCTGCTTTTCTTGCACCCAAACCACTAACTTCAACACAAATATTATGCCTTTTGAGTTTTAACGTTTGTGCGATAGCTTCAGTGATCAATGATGCTTGCGATCCAGGGTCGAGGAGTGCTCGTACTGTAACACTGCGGCCAAGTCCGTCTTCATTGCTTATCTTTAGTATGGCTGTTGCGGGAATGACATTTTGATTCTGTTCGCTTTGATTTACTTGTTTTGAGTCTTTTTTTGAACTGAATCTGATTGTTTTTGGGGAAGCCCCTCAGCCCATTTCATGTGTAGGAACGAATGATGATTTTTGTTGCAGTGGTGACAATTCCTTTTGCTGAAGCACTGAAGCTGCCTGTTATGTCTTAGACAATTTAAGCACAGCTTGGCTTGCTTGCACTGCTGCCATCTTTCCTTCGGAGACAGCTTAAGGAATTTTGTGCACTTATACTTGTATATTGTATGCTCCCCATTGCATATCGGACACTGAATTGGTTTAGCATCTATGACGAAGTTACGAACTGTATTTTTTGGTTCGTCAGCAGTTGGCTTTTGTTGTTTTTTATTAGTTGACATCACTTCCAAGGCCTGGTACTGTCTTTCGAGGTATTCGAGAAGAGTCTTCATTGCAGGCATTTTATTTGGTTCTTCTAGTCCTTGCTCGAAAAAGTTTGTTGATTCTGCGTCGAGGGACTTTGTTGTGAGATGGACAATCATTGGACCCCATGATGATGTATCATAGCCCAAATTTTTCAATGCTGCTAGACCTTCCTTGATGGCATCTAAAGTGTTCTTTATAGAAGTAGCTGTAGGAGTGCTACTATGCCCAGTCTTTAGCATTTTTTCGATGTGCATAGACACAATCTTTCTCTCATTGTTATACCTGCCTTTCAAAATCTCCCAAGCACTGGTGTAGTTGTCACTTTAAAATGTTAGGTGTTTTATTAAATGAAGGGGTTCGCCTTCTAAGTGAGTCTTCAGATACTCCATCTTTTCGGTATAGTGGAAAGGCTTGTTTTGGCATGAATAATATTGACGAACAAGTCATAAAATTGTTGCCATTCTAGGTAATCGCCTTTAAATGTAGGAATTTTCAGCCTCGGGAGCAATGTTTCGTGTTTCGGTTTGTTTTCATTGTTGCTGCTGCTTATCATCGAAGCCATTTCGTGCAAGAATCGGTTGATGTCTTGCTTTATTCCTTTGTATTCGTTGTTGGTTACGTACGGTTCTTTTAGATTTTCTTCCGATGCATTTGCCATGAAGACCTCATGCAGATCGGTAATGTTGCGAAGCTGCTCAAGCAACATCTTTTGCTGGGTATTCATAGATTTCCCTCGAGTAATCTATGAACGTTTCCTCGAATTCTTCCAAGTTTTCCACAATGGCGACCACCTTTAGCTTGAGTTTTTCCAACCTTTGATTTTGGACTTCACTTATATTATCTTTGTTCTTCGCGTCACGATCAGTGGTTTTTAGTGTTTCTGGGATTGGATTTAGAGAGTCCAATTTATTTTTAAACTCTTCGTACACAGACTTCACTCGATTGTACGTATCCCTCTGCATATAAGGAGTGTCTTACTTCATGGTCGACACTATTTTCTTATGGTTTGAGTCAAACTCTGACCATAGTTCACTTAGTCTTTCTTCCTTATACCTTTGGGTTTTTCTTGATGCACTGACTTTCCCCAAATTTCTATTTAGGTTATCAATTTCTTCAGCCAAGGTTTTCTGGCTGATGATGATGGCTACGATGATGAAAACTTCAGTTTCGTCCAACATGATGATTTGCACTTATTATTTTATTTTTAGTTAAGTTGTATTTGATTTGTATGTTTCGGAATCATAAATTTTATTTTCGTAGAATTTAAACCAATGTCAGAAGCCTTGGTAACGCTTTCACTGTTTCACTTTCTTCTCGAAGGACCAATGTTAATTTGACAATTCGCTATTTAGAGACGCCTTACCTCTGGTGGGGGGAAGTCAAAAAAAAAGAACGAACTGGTAGTTTGCCGTATTCATACCAAGTGACTTTATTGTTCTAAATATTCTACTTTTATACAAAATAAATGCTTATTTTACAATAAATTAATTCTAAATAAAATGTACAAAAATGCAATGTAAGGAAATATGATTAATTGCCACAGGTTAATTCGTGTACATATATCCGTTGGAGGTGTTACTGTTGGGTGTTGGTCGTGCTATTTTGTATAATGGTGTCATGTTGTTTATGTTGTTTTGTTTGTTGTTCTATTTGGTAATTCAAATTATACTTTCTGAGAAGAAAAAGGAAAACATTCCACAAAAATGGTAAATTGAAGTAATGATGCAAAAACGTAACTATTTTTATAGCGCACATTATAAGCCTGAAAACGAAAACATTCCATGTAAACCTGCTTTTTAAATGCGATTATAAGATATCATTGAGTGGAAAAGGAAGACATTGCAGGAATATTTTCCTTTTTCCACTCAACATTTGAAATTTTCCGTTGAAATAATTTTTTTTATTTTGTTGACCGTTATTTAAGTTTATTAAGTTTGTTAGTAGCCTATGCTTTTTGATAAGACTCTTGATGGCACTCACTATGAGTGGGAGATTCAAAGTCATTCAACAATATTACCCAATCCGAGGACATAGTTTCCTCCCCTGTGACAGGAACTTTTCTGTCATAGAGCGAGTTGTTCGCAGATATGATCGTATTTATTCATAATAAAAAAAATGAGGTGTGATATTATGTTAAAAAAAAAAATTTTTGGGGTAAAATGTTAGATATTAACGGTATACCTGTCATAGAACTGTTTTTTAATTTTTTGACTTTCTCATCAACGGCTTTAACGGTTTTCAGCAGCCCCTTAAGTTTAAAATAATATTGTATATAAAAATATTTGAAAAAAATTGTATTGGAATTTAAAAAAAAAATCCAAGCTTTTTTTGAAAAACCAATATCTTTAAAACGTGTGGACGACTATTTTTTGAAACTATTACTACTACTAAATACTTAAAATTTGGCATCCCAAATTTTGTTCTCGAAAAAATTTTAAGAAAATTTGTTACATACAAAATTATTTTAATATTAAAAGGATTAATCTGATGGCAAATACATACATTTGAACATTTTTATCTCATTAAATCCATATGTTTTATATTTATAAAATGTATTTTAAATTCCAAAGTACTTTAACATAAGAGCAAGTTCGTGCGATCCAGTCGTGCATTTTATTTCTGTTTACTTTTATTCCCTTGAATTATTATTAAAATATTATTTTAGTTTTCATTTTGCAGAATTATTTAATATTAAAGAAATAAAATGTTTTGAACCCATTATTTATATTATTTGAATAAGAAAACTTAATTTAAAAAAAATTTATTTGATTTTTTTTTCAATTAGTGGAAAAAGGAAAACATTCCACTCACTTAAACAAGAATAATTAAGCCAGAGCTTAAAGTTTTTAATTTCAATTGTTTGGTATGTGGGTGATTCTACAAACGATGGAATTTTCGGTGGCCCAAGAAATATTTTAAAATCCGTTCAATTATTTAATCTGATTTTTTTTATAAAATTAAATCTTATTGATATCTACCTGGCCTAACAATATTATTAGGTTGACCTTGTTTTATCTTGCTCAAAAAATTCTTCAAAGTGTCTGATTCTCAGTCCCCTTATGTGTCCCCAGTGCGTTTTCGCAAAGAAAAATTATTTCCGTTCTCTTATTTCAGGTCTCATACTTAGATGAATTGCACCAAAGTTACGGAAAATAACACATCTTTGCTACGAAATAGATAAATATTTTTTAGTAATTTATTTAATTACAAAAAAACTTGATTAAACTTTGTCCCCCGCTTTTTGTATCAGTCCCCTGGCATATTGAAACAGTCGAAAAAATCAATAACTAGGATATCGATGGAATTTCCAGCACTGGCAATTTGAAATACCAAATCTCCTTACAATAAAATTGTGGTGCAAATCGATTCTGTTTCTTATGTTAGTATTGTGAAAAAGACATTTGTGCAAGAAGTCGTGGATTGTCCCTTTTAGATTAACAGTCCTCTGGTGAGGTTTTACAAAACAAATTTGTATATAAGAAGGCATTTTTGTTAGAAGTATAGTATTTTTTTTTTATAATTAGCACACACTCAAAGGTTTAATATGCCAGAGACACAGTGTGAGTATTATAGGTTTAATAAAACTGTAATATCATATATGTTTATATTTTTATTTTTTAAAGTAAAACCTTAATACCTTTTTTGCGCGAAAACCATGAAAAACCTCAGTCCCCTGGTTAATAAATGAGCAAATGATATTTTATTCAGAAGCCTGAGAAATTTTTAGTTATATTGAACTTCGAACTTCATTGCGAAATATTTTTTAAATTTTTAAAAAGAATATAATTTATTTTAAATTGATTATTAGAAAAAAAATATTTAATTATAATATATTATATTCTCTTAATAAAATCCTGGCACGAGTACGATAACTTGGCCGCCAAGATTTGATGACGGATTTTTGTAGAGGGGTCAAAAATAAGTACTTTTTACCATGGGAGGGGGGGGTCTATCTCCCCCCGTTTAGGAGGTAGGGGCACTTTTAGAAAAAATGGTTTAAATTGAAAAAAAAAATATTAAAAAACAACGGCAACACCTACAATAAAGTGCTATACTGCGTTTGAAAGCCAGAAGATTGTTCTATAATCCTGCATTTAAATTTTATTACTCATATCAATAGTTTTTGAGAAATTCGCATTTAAAGTCCAAATTTTGATAAAAAAACGTGAAAAAAAAGTTTAGACCGGTTGTTTTCAAAATTATGAAATGAAATTGTAAATTAGCTTATATGTGTTTCATGTATCTATCAGTTCTTAATCGAACACAAAAAACCGCATGGTTCTATGTCTTCTGGTTTTTGAGAAAATCGAAAATAACTAAAACTACTTTTCTACAAAATGTTTGATATTTTTTGCTTCCTTACATAAATAAATCAGTGATAGCTTCCAACATTACAATATATAAACAGTAAAGTATGTATGGGGGGGCATGCTGCCCCCCTGCAACCCCCCTGCTTGGGCACACTATAGGATTTGGGGTAGGTGCGAGGTTGGGTGCATGCAAAGTTTCTTTTGCATTCACAGAATCTGTATTTAAAAAAATTCAAATTTATTCTATTTATCCAATGTCCACTAAATACATATAACATACAATAAACGATCTTGAAAACCAAAACAAACTTCTGACCATGTTCACCAATACATGGCACTATTTTTTTATCGAAAATACTGCCTAGAAAGGAAATATAAGGACGACTGGGGTTCGCAAATAATAGAGTTTTTATCAGATGTAAAAAAAGTTTACCTTTGTTATACCGATGGTGATATATGTGAGGGTTTACAGTTAAAAGACATCGATCCTCCCACCCTTCAGAGCGAAAATTTAGAAAGTGTTTTACCGCCAAAACATCTTCGGCTTCCCACCATAAAAGAGTAACTCAACGAACTCGACAGTTATAGTACGGACGATGGCTTTATTGACGAGACTTACACACCTTTTTAATACATTTTGACCATTTTTAACTAACTATGACTGACTAACTCCTGACTAACTGACAGAATAACTGACCCAGATGCAATTCTACCTCCTCATGATGCATTCTGGGTAACGCTAAATGAATTGCGGTACTGAACTAACAAAGATTCATTATGTTTATTAACATTAATCCTTAAAATGGAATCACCGTCACCACCAAAAATCAAAAAAAGTAGTTTTAGTAATTTTCGATTTTCTCAAAAACTAGAGGACATAGAACCATGCGGTTTTTTGTGTTTGATTAAAAACTGATAGATACATGGATCACATATAAGTTAATTTACAATTTCATTTCAAAATTTTGAATACAATCGGTCTAAACTTTTTTTTTCAAGTTATTTTATCAAAATTTGGACTTTAAATGCGAATTTCTCAAAAACCATTGACATGAGTAATTTAGTTTAAATGCAGGATTATAGAACAATCTTCTGGCTTTCAAACGCAGTATAGCACTTTATTGTAAGTGTTGCCGTCGTTTTTTAATATTTTTTTTTTTCAATTTAAACCATTTTTTTCTAAAAATGCCTCTACCTCTTGAACGGAGGTTTTCTCAAAAACCAGAAGACATAGAACCATGCGGTTTTTTGTGTTCGATTAAGAACTGATAGATACATGAAACACATATCAGCTAATTTACAATTTCATTTCACAATTTTGAAAACAACCGGTCTAAACATTTTTTTTCACGTTTTTTTATCAAAATTTGGACTTTAAATGCGAATTTCTCAAAAACTATTGATATGAGTAATTTAATTTAAATGCAGGATTATAGAACAATCTTCTGGCTTTCAAACGCAGTATAGCACTTTATTGTAGGTGTTGCCGTTGTTTTTTAATATTTTTTTTTTCAATTTAAACCTTTTTTTCTAAAAGTGCCCCTACCTCCTAAACGGGGGGAGATAGACCCCCCCCTCCCATAGTAAAAAGTGCTTGTTTTTGACCCCCCTACAAAAACCCGTTATCAAATCTTGGCGGCCAAGTTATCGTACTCTCCCCAAAATCCTAAATAATATTTATTTACCATGAATTTTTATGTTTATGAAGAATAATTAAATTTAATTTCTATATTTCAATGTGTACTTACCCAAGAGAAAATAAGAAAAAAAAAATAAAGATTTATTCAGTTCCCTTAAAAAAAAACTCAGTACCCTGAACATCGTTTTTCAAAAAATGTCCTTAAAATCGTCATTTATTATTTTTTTAACTAGCCGTTTTCAACAACGCAAAGGGACGTTCTAATGATCATCTATGTAGACCAACTCTTACGACTTTTGGAATCCAAAAATGTCGTGCCGAAATTTGTATCATTTTATTCCATTGTTTGTAGAATCACCCATGTAATTCTTCTTTACTACATAGCTTTACATTTGTCCTTCAGAATGTTTTGAAGAATAACTTTCAGTTTCAGAAATAAACAGTTCTCTTCGATTTCCCAAAAACTATTATTAGTGGAATGTTTCATTTTTCTTCTCAGTGGTTCAATTATTCTGTCTGAATTATTCTGTTTTTGACTTTTTGTCGCAACACTATGCGTTACTGTTTTCAAATCTTCCCTGAAAATAAAATATCCCCCTGGTTTGACAAGAATGCGTTAATATTCTCAAAATATCAAATTCGAATTAGAGCTGAGTAAATCGTTCATTTCAAATGATTGAATCGTTTAACAATCGATTCGATTTCAGCCAACCCATCATTCGATCATTTTCATTTCACTGAAATGATTCAATACTGTTCATATTCGATTTTAATTTCGATTTCGATGATAAGATTGACTTATGGCTTTGAAGCCATAAATCGCCAAATAACATCGAATGATGGCTACTTTGTACATGGATTAAAAAGTGTCAAAAAAGTTTTTAGCTGACATTTTGTACGAAATACACTTTGTACATCATAGCTGAATTCATCCTCTATTTGTCAAGTCATAAACTGTCGAATTCCATCAAAGGATGGCTACGATGTCGATGTATTAAGAAACGTCCAAAAATCCAAATTAAACATACCGGATTCTGATACATCAAATAACATCAGTTTAACCCAACGATAATTGGTTTTGCGGCCTACAACATCAACAACCAATCTGCAACGTGTCAAAAATCTGCAATGTGTCGAAAATGTGTATAGGTTTGAAAGTTTGTTTACCATTAACTGTTTTCCTTTGGACTCCTCGTCCAAGCAACTCCGGCAGAAATACACCGGGTCGTGCTGCATGTCCACCATTAAGACAGTGTCCAGTTATGACACCTATTACGGAGCTGATCTGAGATCTACTGAGGGACAACAAGCAATTTGACCGTTTCAAATATTGTTTGGGCCAGATTCGTTTGGTCGCCAAACATGTGGTAGTGTTAAGCCATCTTATATTTGATTGTTCCAGAGAATTCGCTTCAGCATTAGTTTAAGTCATTTATTTATTTGAATCAAGCTAATTAATATCTAGCGTACAAAAAATATTACTTAGAATTAAGAATTTATAAATTATACAATATTATAGAATATTTTTTTAAAACTATTATTTGAGACATCACAAAAATTTATTAATAAATTATGATTGACGTTATACAAATTAAACATTGTATTCAATGGTTTACTAGTAGCTATAGCAATACCTATATTTATTCTATCGAGCAAGATAGGCATTTCCGTTTCAATTCTTTCGAGTTAATCGGCTTTATAATTCCCCGGAAAATCGCTATGTCCCGGCACCCTTTTTTTTTTTTTTTTATAATCTACCCGCGCTCAAGGGATTATGATTACCCTTTAAATGTTTCAACACAGCGCGGGCGTGAAGTTACGGAAGAGAAGGAAGGATAGGAAAGATGTGTGGCACGATGTTCTGAGACTGAAGGTTGTTGTCTCAGATATTTTATCTCCAGGGATGGCGGCTGAACTAAAGCGCAGAATGCTGTGTCTTATTTCTATGTCGCTTATAATTCACATTATTTTATTCGTGTTCATCCTTGTTGGGCATACTTCAACTGTTTGGCCATCTCCATCAGAGACGATCGACAGTCTTGGACTGGAATGGAGTTTGAAAAGACTGATGCGAGGGATTTTAAAGCAGCCTGACTATCTGAGAAGATGCGGATATCCGAACTGCCAAGACAATACTTCCCTTATCGCCAGAATTTCCGCTTGGAATACGCTACAATGGCTTGGTAGGCAGAAGGAGAGTCTAAGGCTTACTCTATCTCAGTACACTCCACCACCCACTCCGTTTTCAGTTTTCGATCCATCTGTATAAAAATGTACTGAATCATTTTCTATCAAAGACCCTTCCTCTCAAGCTACCAGGCCAGTAGAAGAATGTGGCTCCTTGCAACGTCTGGTAGATGAGTTTGATATGTCAGTGTTTGGTGGTTTTCACCAATCATGGCAAAATAATTGCTAAATTCGTTGGCCACATCTTCATCGTTTGAAATATTGAAGGTACCATTTCTTAACTTAATTTTTTCTGAATTTGTTGATATATTTCGGTTCATGATGGAGTTTATAACATCCCATTCTTTTCTCAGGTTCCCTTTGGCAATTGTTATTTTTGAACGAAAATAATTATGTCACCGTAAGTTTTATAAAACTTGTCCTTCAATTTTGATAACCCAAATAGTATTTTATTCAAATTAAAAATTATCACTTAAATCTCATCTTTGGTCATCACGTCAAAAAAAAAAAAACATGACAAGAGACGTAGAGGTTTGATAAGAGAATTAAAGGAAAATATAATAATTTTGCATTCATTCAAATTGAAAGACTTTTGCATTTTCGCTTCCCTAACATAATTCATGGCGATGAGAAAGCTGTCGTCTGGAGAAGACACGAGTTGATTCTTGCCAACGAGAAATGAGTAATTTGAATTTTTCAATAACCAAAACACAAAGCTTATCGTCATTGTAAAAAAGTTCCATTGGGTTTTTGTGGTGGTCAAAAAGTCCTTAGATT
The DNA here is from genome assembly GCA_911387755.1 of Chrysotoxum bicinctum. Lineage (NCBI taxonomy): Eukaryota > Metazoa > Arthropoda > Insecta > Diptera > Syrphidae > Chrysotoxum > Chrysotoxum bicinctum. The sequence continues at coordinate 197,389,600 of OU426988.1, read as the reverse complement.
TTCATTATGATCACGCAAATTGAATGACAGATTTTGATTATCTTTTTTTTTTTCTGAAAAAGTTGTCAACGTTCTGTCGCAAACGTAATTATGTAAGTTGCTGAAGAATATGGCGCTGAAATTGTAAGAATTAGATATTCAATTTTTAGAGTATGGTTGAATTTTCATTCGAGTTTGAGCGACATCGTTTTACAAATGGTGAACATGGGAGAGAAATCCATTTTTTGGAAAACAATTCAAGTTTGAAGGCGTTTGGCAAGGGCTCAATAATGCCCTGAGATAACATAGTGATGAGTTACATATATGACATATTTGTAAACTAATTAAAATCTATTTAGAAGTATCGGATACAAAACAATAACAAAATCGGTGAAGTCATCAGTAAGGTTCGCGGCAATATCCGAAAAAAAAACAAGTTTTCCAAGAAATATTCATTTTCTGGATTGATTCGATTTTGATCTGGCCTGACCTGAAACACAATGGATACAAATTTTAGTCTTTTTTTAAGGTAATTTTTTAATATTATCTTACTACTATCGTGCTACAGATATTTTTTTAATAAATTGCTTCTGAACGCACCTAACAAAAGGTGGCGCAAAATTATTCACCTATCGAAAGATGTACCCCTTGGCATAATGGTTAGTGCGTTGGACTGTCATCGTCATGCGGAAGGTCTCGAGTTCGCTTCTCAGCCGCTGCAAGAAAGTTTTTTTTTCAGGGGTGTACTGCCTCTTGTTAGGAATTGACAAATCCTCCCAGAGTATCTCTTTTCATGGAAAGTGCTGCTCATTAGCCGTTCGGAATCGGCATGCAGTTGCAACTTGCAAGTCACTAGGTCCTGGTTCACACCGAGCTGTTCCACCACCAAATTTATTTATTTATCGAAAGATGTTATAACTTTTGCAAATGACGTCGTACGTCAGTCATATTTGACATTTGTGAACTTGACAGCTGCAGAATAAAAACAGATAAGCAATAGAGCGCTATACTCCGCAATATCGTAGAATAATGGTGCTTGTTTGACCAATATAATTGGTTAGTGGTGATAGCGCAGCGTGAATTTCGATGTCGATTTCCTAATTCTGTCGCGCCACCTGGGCAAATATTCCGGCGCTTATCTACTCGACTTGAACAGGCTGAAACCACAGGAGACCGTGCTGGACGTGGTCGCAACTCGACTGGTCATTCGGCCGAAAATATCGTGGCGATAAAACATCAAACAGATGACGGGCGACGAAACAGACGGAGCCTACAGACTCTTGGTACTATAATAGCTGTTTTTAGGTTTAGAGAGTCTAGCTTCCGTTGTTACAAAGCTACTGTGGAAAACCGGACAAAATACAAACAAGCGAGGAAAGCCTCTAATGCTCATATCAAACGAACCAAGTTTTTACGTGATCAAAATACACGGCGAAAAAACAATACAATGTTCCAAAGATAAAAAAACTTTTGGTCTTCTGGGAAAAATATTAGAAATTCCAGCTATTCGTCGCGTCGGTTCCAATGCTCGCTTACAATAAGACTCCTTTGACTAGCTAACAAGGAAAGGCCGCCGCATGGTGTTATGACTCCAGTTCTTGAGAGCATAAATTGCTTTATAGGACGAATCTTCTTTTGCATTCATTCAGTTGCCAGATTCTTAAAAGACCTTCAAATACACACATCCGCTGGTCCAGATGGTATATCTTCTATTGTTCTGAAGAAGTGTTCTTCAACGCTGGCAAAATTATTGCGTAAGCTTTTTGATCTATCCCATTCTTCTAGAATCTTTCCAAGTGGCTTTAAAGCAACATTTGCCCAGCTAGCAAAAAAAAAAAAAAAATCCTGCTCCCTCTCCAGTTACCGACCAATTGCATTAACGTCACTACTTTCCATTTCCAGGATCTTGGAAACGCTTATTAATGATCAGCTTAAGAAATATCTCGAAGAACGAGGGCTTCTTAATGACCGGGAATATGGTTTTCGTAGAAATACGTCAGCTGGTGATCTGATGGCATATTTCACCGAAAAGTGGAACAAATCCATACACCATTTTGGTGAAACCAAGGTTATTGATATTTCTAAAATATAAGTTTGTGTGCATTTGGCATCGATGAATCGCTTCTTCGTAGGATTAGAAATTACCTTTTAGGCCGTTCAATTCGTGTTGTTTTGGATGGTTTGCAGTATGATATTCACAAACTAAATGCTGGTAAGCCCCAAGGATCCGTTCTGACTCCGACTCTCATCTTCAGCTTTATGAACGATCTCTTGTCTGTATCTTCTAATCCACTACATTTTCTTGCTAACGATCATATTGCTTTTCATATTGTTTCCAGATCCACATCCATCATCTTCGGAAGTGGCTCTGCCACCAAAATTGTAAAAAGTTGCACCACACAACACAAGCACTGAAATAACAAAATTTTACTCTTTTGATTTTTTTTTTGAAATCTCAAAACAAACAATATGAGCCTTCTCGCACGAACTCGCTTGAAAAAGTGGTCAGAACAGTTTGTGTGCGAGATGCATGCGATAGGCATGCGAGAAACTCGCAACAATCGCATCAAATATCGCTCCACTGTGCGCACGTGTATAAGAATCAATGTAAATATTTTTCTCGCACGCAAACGCTTCTCGCATCGCATCGCTTTGTCGCACTACTGTACGCGCAACCTTGCGATGCGATTGTTGCGAGTTTCTCGCATGCCTATCGCAAGCATCTCGCACACAAACTGTTCTGACCACTTTTTGAAGCGAGTCTGTGCGAGAAGTTTGTTTGTTTTGACGTTAAAAGAAAAAAATCCAACGAGTATAAAATTATTTTATTTCAGTGTTGTGTCGTGTGGTACATTTTTTTGTTAATTTTGGTGGTAAAAATTATAAAGAAATTGAATTAAATAAAGTGATAAATAAATTCTTTTGTTTTAGATAAAGAAATGAACTCGGAACTTTTAATTTCAGCCGTTTTCCAAAGGCCTCCACTTTGGGACCAAACAAATATAAATTACCACAACAGAATAGTTGTCGACAAGAAATGGGATGAAATTGCTGTTGAATTAAACGAAAAAAGTAAGTGTTTTGTATTCATTTATTTTAAGTAAATACATTACATTTTATATACGATTTGAAATAAAGAAATTTCGGAAATTATCTCGGACAAATCGACCTCGTTTTCTGGATGACTGATTTCCAATTAAAGTTGTTTTTTCTGATCCCGAATTGGATACAGCTGGTTCTTGTGTATAGTTTTGCCCACCTTCCATGTCGATTATTGTATTGTGAAGAATACATATGGCTTTTAAAATTGTTTCTGCGAATACTGGTGAGGTTTCAATGGGTTTCAATAAGATACGCCACTTTGAATTAATTATTCCGAAGGCACATTCAACACATCTTCGTGCGCGAGAAAGGCGTTCATTGAAATACTCATTTTCTGGGCTAAGATCTTTACGGGGGTATGGCCTCAGAAGCCATTCTAGCAACGGATATGCTTCATCTGCTAAGATAACATGTGGCATAACAATAGATGAGTTTGGTAAGGCCTTGTCGATCGGAAACATGATTTCTCTGGAATTTATCATTTGAAATAAATCTGAAAAATTAAAAGTTCCTCCATCGCTTTGCTTCCCATATCCTCAAACTTCTATTACTAAAAATTTGCAATGAGCGTCAGCTAAAGCTTGAAGCACAATCGAAAAAAATTTCTTATAATTATAAAACATTGTTCCCGAATGAGAAGGACATTTGATTCGAATATGCTTCCCATCGAGGGCTCCCAAACAGTTTGGAAAGTTCCACATACTCTAAAAATCTTCTGACACATTTTGCATGTGCTCAACTGTTGGTTGTGGCATATGAATGGGTTGCAGAGTATTGAACAAGGCTTCAGAGGTTTGTCTCACTATTTTTCTAATAGAACTTTCTGCCATCCTAAATGTGAAAGATAATGCTCTGAATGAGGAACCCGTCGCGATAAATCTGAAATTGTAAAGAACGAATATAGCAACACCCAATTGAATAAAAACATATAAGAAGCAAAATAAAGACGAAAATATTAAAACTCTACAGGGTGATTAGACATGTGTATAGATTTAAAATTATTTTTAATTTTAATAATTCGACTGAATTTTTATAGAATACAAACATTTTATTTTCAGGAGACGTTTTAAAAATAAAATGGAAACATCTGAGAGATCAACTTCGGGTAGAACTGAAAAAAATTCCAACAGAACGATCTGGAGACGCAGGCTGTGAAGACAAGATAAGTGCTTGGCCTTATTTTAAATTGATGCTCTTTCTGAAAGATCAGATGATATGTCGACCATCATCTGGAAACTTGAAGCAAAAACTAAATGTTGAGTCTTCTAAAGAACTTTTGAATAATTGCAGTTTCTCATCACCGTTCTTAGAAGACGTAGAAATTGTTATTCAGGAACAAAATGAAGAAGAAGAGCAAGAAGTAAATTTGGAGGAAAATAAAAATACTGATGAGCCTGGATGTTCTAAAAACTACATGCCGCAAAAAAACAAAATAAAAGTATCTAGAAATACTCAATACGATGAAGCTGAAATCATTCTTCTTCTTCTTCTTCCTTTTCTTCGGCGCTGTTATGATCTCGATATCGAGGGGATCATAACTCTCCCACGTATCTGCTTCACACTAGTGATCCGCCTGTGGGGTTCGCCGGGTTGACCTCAAAAATCGGCGGCCAGCCTCCCGGTTTTGTATTGTTCCATTTCTGAGGCCAACTGAATGCTGGTGTTTTTGCATTTGTTTGTACCAGGAGTGTTTAGGCCTACCTTTCGTTTTATTCCGAATTGGAACGTTGTATGATATTGCCTTTTTGACGGGGTTCTCAGGATCTCTCCTTTGAACATGGCAATACCAACTGAGTCGGTCGTGTTCAATTTTTTTGGAAAATGGTATTCTTAACATGAAGGCTTCCTCGGATCTTCGTACTTCTAATTCGATCAAGCTTTGTAACTCCTGCTGTCATACGAAGCATCTTCATCTCAGCTGCCGTTAGCTTACTCTCATACTTTTTGTACATTGTCCAACATTGTGAACCGTATGTGAGTGCTGGACGCACAACTGAAGTGTAGAGCTTTCCTTTCAGCTTAGGGGATGAAGCTGAAATCATTAAAATTGAAAAAAGGAAACTAGAGCTCCTTGAGCAGAAGACGAAGCGTATAATGTCTGCGAAAGAGAAGGATGAGGATGAATCATTTTTTGACAGCTTACTCCCTCATGTAAGAAGGCTACGTCCATGTCAAAAACTTAACTTTAGAATGCAAGTTCAAAGTGCTCTAAGCGATTTACTGTACAATAACTTTGAACCTCAAAAAATGATATCTACAAATATTCGTCAACATTTGTCATCAGATTCCTTAAATTCTACGACATTTGGATCACAGGGATCTAGCTACTCCATGGCACGCTATTCTCGAGTAAGCCAGTCCTCACCTTCACCTCCACCATCAAGTGTTGTTATTGACAACAACTCTTCACAATCAACAAGAGAAGCACACACCTCAGTTATATTTTTTCAAGAAAATTAAAATGAACTAATAAACTTAAAATTTTTCAACTTTTTATTTTGTTAATAACTTATGTATTCTCTACTTTGTAACGTTTAAATAAAATTCTGATTAAAGAAAAGGTGTTTAACTTACCTTAATGTAACAACAAGCTTCTCACAAGCTGTTATAGGAATTTTTACAAAATTACTCCAATTCCCAGTGATAAGAGGTTCAATTTTTTCCAAAATATAATCAAACGTTTGGATTGACATTCTGGTGTATTCAAAAAATTTTATTTCATCCTTTCTTAATTGGAAGTAAAGATGATGGAATTCCCCAAATTCTTTTCTTCTCAAGTAAATTTGGTGAGTTTTCATCCTTTTTCTTCCTCTTAATAACTTAAAATATAAATTTTCATTTAAAAATTCATCTTCTGATGAAGAATCCATATTGTTTCGACAACAATCGAGCAATACAACCGCACAAAATCGCTTTACTGTGCGCACTATGTCGCATCGGATTCTCGCATCTCGAATCGCTTGTCGCATCGCATCGCTTTGTCGCACTACTGTACGCGCAGCCTTACTTTGTTTTCTCGCTTCTTCTACAGGGTGGGTCAAAAGTTTCTTCCTAATTTGAAAAACATCATACCTCTTTTGTTTTTAATTTTTTTTTCTTTTCTTTTTTGAGGTAGGTACTTATAAAACAAACTTTACTAAAATTTACTAAAATGAACTACAGTGCTTTAGAGAGGACCAAACTAATTGCATTTTATTTTGAAAATAATCAATCGATTATTTTAACCCAGAGAGCTTATTAGCGTCATTTTAATGTGCGAAATCCACCCTCTGCGCACCCTCTTACGGCACTGGTGGCACGATTTCGTCAACAAGGAGCAGTGGTTGATCTTCCATGAGGTGGAAGAAATCGCACTGCTCGAGCTAAAGCGAATGTAGAACACATTTTTGCAAGTGTTGTGGAGAGTCCAGAAACATCGAGACGAAGGCGCTCTGGTCAACTCGGTGTGTCCGGCAAGAGTTCTAAGAACCGAATTGCAGCTATTTCCATTAAAAATCCAATTTGGGCAAGAGTTAAAGCCAGGAGATCCTCAAGAACTTGTTGTTTACGCAGTTCGTTTACAAAAAATGGCAAGGCAGCAAAATAATTTTATTCATCATCTCATGATGAGTGATGAAGCTTATTTCCACTTAAATGGATTCAATAATAAACAAAATTGCTGTGTTGATTGATCCATCCGCGGGAATTATTGGGATATTCTTCTTTGAAGACGATGCCGCCAATACCTTAACCATAAATGGTGAAAGGTATCGGCCTGTGTTCGAAAATTTGTTCGTGCTACAATGGCGCTACTAAAGGAAATTCTCGGTGACCGAATAATTTCCAAAAATTTAGGATTTAATTGGCCTCCACTTTCAGACATTTTTCTATGGGGTTATTTGAAGGATAAAGTATACGTAAATAAACCCACCCCTATCCCGCAGCTGAAGAAGAACATTTGTGCTGAAATGCTGAAATACAGGCACTGAGCCCAGATGTCCTTCGAAGTGTTATGAAAAACGCTCTAGAAAGAGCCTGCCTCTATGAGCATGAAGCTGGTGCTCATTTGAAGGACATTTTATTCCATTTTTTCACCAAAAAAATCTCCATAAATCATACTTTGTGATTTAAAAAAAAAATTGTTAATAAAAAATTAAATCTATAAATTAGGAACTCACTTTTGACCCACCCTGTATAAACAGTGCTCTACTGATATAGCCAGTTGCATTCCTCCCCTCAAAATATTCAACGGTAATAGCCGTACTTCTAGGAATGCTCATCAGATTACCCTTGAACCTAATTTCGGGCGTAGTGTAAAATACAGAGATTCATTCTTAAGCCGTACTTCTCGAATGTGGAACACTTTACCCCACTCGATTCTTCCCCTCATTGTGATGTACACGCATTTAAACCCAAAGTGCATCGGCATCTCGTCTTAAATCCCCTCCTCATTTAAATATTTAAATCATTATATGGGTGTTCATAACCCCTTGACCGCGCACCAATTAAAACAAAAAAAAAAGTATACACTTTCATGGACCGCGGCAATTTTTAACAAAAACTGGACTTACAGTTTCTAGTCTGTCTATCAAAGAAATAACTTCAAATTGACGTTGAGTTTGAAGCAAACATTACTTAATGAGCTAGAAAGTATTCTAAGGTACTTGAAGTACTGCTCAAACACTTAAGTACCTGATACTTGGTACTTAGTACCAAAATACTTAAAAAATACTGGTACTAGTAATTTTCTAAGAGCTAGTACCTGAATTGCAAGTACCAGTACCTAATACTTGCACAGGAGTGGACTGAAGTCATGAAATACCTAAGTACTTTACACGTCTGGGTTAAATATAGACAACATTATCGACACATCTTAAGGGCCAACAAACTAATCGGCTTGTTTGAGGTTAAGATCCTCTTACATAATATAGTAAAATCAACTATGTTTATATTCCTGAGGGAAATTTCAAAGAAAAAACAGTTTTAAAACCAGAATGGTATTCTTAAATAGACAATTTTGGAAGAAATACTATAAAATCAACACTGTGTTACTGTTTTATGTTTAAATAAAACCGAAACTTTTTGAATCAATTATTTAAATGTTTTAAAAAATACGAGGGCGGTCCGATAAGTAATTCTCCTACAAAAGAAAAACAGAATTTTGGATAAGTGGCGATTTATTTCTCAACATAGCCTCCTTTAAGCTCGATACAGTTGATGCTCCAACTTCTTTAACCCATCCGAAAAATAGGTTTTCTCGAGGTCTGCAAAGTAGGCCTCCGTGGCGGCGATGACCTCTTCATTCGGCTCAAATTTCTGGCCGGCGAGTGATTTTTTCAAGTTTGCAAGCAAAAAAAGTCGCACGGGGCCAAATCTAGAGACGACGCGACGGTGGATGGGGCAGCAGTTCGTGGTCAATTCGACCAATTTGACCACTGATCTGAAGTTGCCTCACGGTTGCGCTTGTTGTCCGGAGTGAGCAAACGCGGCACCCATCGCGACGACAGCCCAAAATTTCATAGAGGATATGATCCACGCGGTCTTTTGAGACTACTGTTTCAACTACTGTTTCAGCTATCTCGCGCACCTTCAATCAGCGGTCTGCCAATAAGAGATCATGGATTTTGACACGTTTTCCTCCGTGGTAGCCATTTTCGGGGCACCTGGGCGGGGCTCATTAAAAAACCGATGTGGTTGAAACTGGTTATACCAATTTTTAGAAGGAAAAGTGTCACTGTATACAGCATCCAAGCGCTCTTTGATTTCGCTGTTCGATTTCCCTTCCAAAAAGAAGAATCAAATCACCGACCGATATAGCTCTTTTTCCATTTTTTCTAAACCTCGCAGACAAACTGGCTTCCAGACGTGGTCAAAGCAAAACAACGAGTCCGATTCGGCTGATATTTTGACAGAAGCTGTCTGAAAGAATGTACTAGGCGATAGTAAATCTCTCTTGCGATACTGCCACTACCAGGCGGTGGGGATAAGTACTTATCGGACCACCCTCGTAGTGTAAGTAATTTCGTCGAAATTGTGTAAGATTCCGAGGACACTTGTTACGAGTGTGTATTTGATGTATTTCTCCAAAATCACCTATTTCAAAACGACACCGTATAATAAAACAGGAGCTTGCAAGAACCCTGTTCGCTTAGCTCATATTTAAATCTCCCATTGAAGCTCGATGATGTTTTACAAAATTAAAATATAATTATTAAAATAATTGGCATTTTGTAACTCAAAACTAGCTCGTGAGTGGGCTGTGTAGAAGTTTGTAAATTGTCAGAGTTCAATTCACTCACATAGAAAATTAGTCTTTACACATGAGAGGATCTATACCAGTGTTCCACGAATCGCAACGTAAAACCTAATTAACGAGAATAATTGTAAAATCTGCAATATCAAGTTATTTTGTTTGTTTTGTATTCCCTTTTATTTGTCCAACGGACCATTACGCCATACTCATTCATCAATAAAAAGAATTAAATCAATTTTCAGAGGAAACAACAGAATCATTATCCTTTCGCTAATGGCATAGCACACACAAAATTCGGATCTAGGAATAAAAAGCATTTCACACCCGCAAATTGTTATCATTGGCTCTATATCGTAACACCCGCTGTTTATTTTATAGTTTATACGGAGACTAATCAATTGCGAGTGATAGATGAGATTTTATTCTGTCACAGGTCCTGGAATTGGAATTACAGATTTTACTTTTTTTTTAAAGTTTGTTGATATGTAGTGGGAGGAAGAGAGAAAATGGAATCGATAGTTTTTCGGGTGGTTTGTTTGCTAATTTCTCATGTTTATTTAAATCCCATTGTCAATGCAATCAATTGTGCTTGTAGCAGGTTTTTAAGTCAATAGATTTTTTAAATTTCAGATAGTAACTGTATAATGTGTTGTCCTGCCTCATATCGCCTTCCATGTAGACCGTGTTTTGTATGGACCGCATTTCATGTGGATATCATAATATGTCAGATATTTAATGCGTTTAACTATAATACATGGTTGTCGCATTCACCGCTGATATTGTTTTGAGGTTTTATTTGATGTCATTGTTAAACCCATTGCGAGTATTTTTCAGATCAGCACCGTTCTATATTCCTAACAGCTCTGTACACGATCAATGTTTATTATTTTTTCTCAAACTGAAAGTAATTTGGAAATTAATAGTTGTTTATAAATACACTATACTAACTTACTTATCCGGCTTCTGCTTCGTGGAGGGGAGCGTTACCATATCCCGTAAAATATAGTCCCGTGTAACGAAATCGGAAAGTAAAATTCTGCAAAAAGCCTGTTATCTTAACAGAAAAATATTGTAATCACGAAATCCCGTAAAACGAAAACCCGCAAATTTGATAATATTTAGCAGAATTTTTAATACTTTTTAATAATATTTCATGCTTTTCCAAAAAATACAGTATTGGACAACGAAAAAGAGTTTTTAAACATTAGTGGTTCCGGACCAAACTTCAGTTCTTCTTAGAACTCCGTAGAGGTAAGACCTGGCGAAGAGATAGGAATTTGATTACATTGTGGTAGGGGGTGTTTAGTGGACGGGCTGGTTGGGTAACTGCCTTGTTGGACGACGGGCTGGTTGGAGACTAGCCTGTGGGGGCGACGGGCTGGCTGGAGATATTTTGATTAAATTATTTTGTAAACGGATTTTAAGTCGAAAGTGAAATCTAAGCTTGAAACAAATTTTAAAATTTCCTCCAGGAAGTACAATATACTCTCAAGCCAAATAGCGTAAAACGCTGTTGAAATGACTTTTATATATAAAAAATTCTTTTTAGATCTAAAGAAAAGACTGTAAAGAGAAACGAAACAAATACAGGTATTTTGATTGAGAAAACTATTGCCACAGGCGCCTGCCTGGCGACTGAATATACCCTAAGCGGAGCAACAGAGTTGCGTGAGCAGGTGTGAGCCCGAAAACGGAAGTTAAAATCCCCTGTTGCACATAAAAACTGTTGTCAAAGGCGACAGTTTATACTCTAAATGGAGCAAAAAGGGAATTTAAATCTCTGCTTTTGCTTAACAAAAATGGAAAACAAATTTCTCTAAGAAATTACTTAAAACCTTTTTTAACCTTGGAAACAAATAAAAAATTGCTTAAACCTAAACCACCTCAACCAAACTCTCGCCCAAACCTACCTCAACCGAACAACATACCAAACAACCAGTTTTAATGAGGTCTTCCGTATAACTAACATAGCCTTCCTTGATTCTCATTGGTTAATCTTAAATTAAATGAAACAGTGACGTTTCCAAAATAGTAGCAAACTTCGTCCACGTTTATTCTCATTGATTAGTGTCTCAAAACACTATGGGAATAAAAATAAAATAGTACTTTACGGGATTCCGTTACCCGGGATTTTGTTGTGCGGGCTTCTGTTGGACATTTCCATCAAAACACGTGTAAAAGTTTTTATTTTCAAGCAAATCTATTGCAATAAAATGGATTCAACAGCTGCAGGTGCGTAAAATAAGTTCAAGAATTTCTGAATAAAAATTCCTAAATAGTACATTGATAGACAGAGATATGTCAACACTATTTATTTACTTGAAAAAAAAAAAAAAAATTGTTTGAGTGAAAACTTTTTTTCTTGCTTTTTCTTGTTCTCAAAGCTATTTAAGATAGTTAATAAAAGTATTGTGTACCAAATAAAATAAAATTCAGCTGCCCGTAGCTGCCCGTTGAGTTTTTTTTGTGCATTAAGGTACTATTACGGTGTAGAACACCAAAAAACGCACGATTTTTGGGAATTTTTTTCTCCGAAACTTTATTAGATAATAACATATTTTTTTTAAATAATGAATACATGCGTCAAGAATAAAAATTTTTTGAATTTTTTGAATTTTGGCCGAATTATAGAGGGCGCAAACGTCGACTCATCAAAAAACACACTGTCCCATTGCGGACAGTTAATCTCAGGATTGGCTGGACTGAAACAAAAAAAAAAAACAAATTGGGTTATTTTAAGGAAGGTTTTTTACGAGACAATTTACCGCAATTCGTTTTAAAAGTAAAAAAAAAAAATGTCAAGCCTTACAAAAATTAAAAAATAATTTGTTTTTGAAATTTTTTTGGCCATTTTTGGGTCGCCATTTTTTTCGTTCATAACTTTTTGGTCAAGTTGTGGTAAATTATCTTAGAAAACATAAAAGCAATCAAGTTGCAACAAGTTTTTTGAAAATCGGTTCAGTAGATCCGGAGATTAGCTGTCCTCAATGGGACAATGTGTTTTTTGAAGAGTCAACGTTGGCGCCCTCTATAATTCGGCCAAAATTAGAAAATTAAGACAAAAAAAATGTTCTTGTACTCTTGACGCATGTATTCATTATGTATTTAAAAAAAAAATTATGTTATTATCTAATAAAGTTTCCGAGAAAAATATTCCCAAAAATCGTGCGTTTTTTGGCGTTCTAGACCGTACTAGTAGATACCTTAGTTTACAACAATATCCCTGGTATTGTATGCCCACGTTAGTTTACAAACTTTTAATTCATGGCCCCGAAATAATAAAATATTCAGTGTTACCTAACTGTCAAATGTCGGAAGATGAACAAGAAGCATGTAATAATTTTTATTAAATCTATCAAGCTAATTTCGCAAGAAACCATTATCGTCAAAAGACAATGGAGGATGTTTTTAAAAGATTCCTAATCGCATCCGATCCATTCATATCTAGTTGTCGGGAATTACCTCTAAAACCACTTAAATCTTTGTGTAAGGACTGGACTGTATCAATTTGTTAGCACCTCCACGTGTAAATAGTCGAACAGAAGATGAACAACAATCTTTTGACAGCTCTTCCGCTTCTAAAACAGATACAGATGTAGATGATTGTGACTGTTACGAGATGGGCAATGAAAAATTTTTCATGTTAATATCGGATCAACTTATATACCTATTGTTTGCTCATATTGCATTTTGTATTCCTAAATTTATGATTTATAAATTACTGTGTTCGATTTCAATAAAAATATATAAATAATTTTTTTCCATTTTTTTTTGTTATTTATAATATTGCCATATAGCATTCCACCATTTTGAATTTGTTCATTTTTAATAAATTTTCAAGTACATGCTCTAATAATATCAAAACAAAATTTTTCAACCAACGATCAAAGTTATTTCATTTTTGATAAGTTTTTTTCGTATGACATGACGCCATATTAGGTCGATCATTTTGAATTTGCTAATTCTGATGACAGGTTCGTAATCAGCGACCCCAAAAACCCCTATAGGTATACCAATTTGTAGATCATTCTCTACGTTTTTCAACTTTTGGCCGCACAAAGCGGCTTTCGGCCGCACTATGCGTCTTGCTCAAACCACATGCCTTCAAAGTCCATATGGTTCATTTTGGGACATTCGAAATTGGTTATCATTGTTCTGTAGTGCTCGCTATTGAAAGTAAATGCCTCACCAACGTCACTACCAAACCAAACACCAAACGTTTATATTTTGAGTATGCACTGTGATCTGGTGAACCTCGTATGGGTTGGTGTCGTTTCATATATGATAATTTGGTGCCTCGTGGCCAAAGATGATTTTTCGATAAACATCGGGGTCCCTTTCCAAACGCTCCGCAGCCCAGTCAGCTGTTCAATCCTGTTACCCGCCACAGTGATTTGGCATCAGCAACTGAATAATAAAAAAACAGATTTGACAGATGTCACCAAACAACATGGCCGCCACCGGTCGCCATCTACAATATACTCAAGCAAATTGAAATTAAAATCCCCAAAAGAATAAATTTCAAGCTGGAACCAAGCATACACATTCAAAATTTCATTAAAATTGGTCTTCGCACTTCATTGGAGTATCATTCAATTAGAGATATTTTCGGATGAACATTTTTGTTTCATTTACTTTGAAAAAACAAGAAGAAATATTTTCCATTCCTCTAGTTTCCTCAAAGGAACTCATGTCTTTGTCATGGAAATGACACCCAATCCCATCCCGAATAGAGACAGAGTCCAATGCATAATGTTCAGGCGTGCGGACAGAGCAATTGAATGATATTTGGTGTTACCCCTATTAAATTTAATTGTTTGCAAAACATCTGCTACCGACTTGGGTTATAGAATAAAGGTTATAACCCTTGGAAGACCGGACCGAGCGACAAAGTGGGTCAGAGCTCAGGGCCAACAACCTTCCTCCTCCCGTAGGTATAACCCTAAACAAATATTTCTCAAGTATAATTTCCATAAGGAAGGGTTAATTTTTGGTATATCTACAAATACAACAACAACACCACACTGAAAAACACTCGTTCTCCAAAATATTATCAACAAAACACTTAAAAACTGAAGTCCTGTGCGTTTCAGGAAGGTCACCGTTTAGAGACGATGGCAATGACGATAGAGAAGCTGGCGTGTTTTTGGGCGTTTTGCGGGTGTGGGCGGCATCCAATCCCATCCGTCGTAGGTCGCCCGCCCTTCGAAAGTCCGTAGGCAGGAAATGAAAGAAATATTTATTTTTATTGTCAGTCCTATAAGTTCAAAAGGCATAAGACGTTTTCGACACAAGCTGTTCACTTCAAGTGATATCGCTTGGGAGAGAGACAGGCTTTCAACGAGTTCAAGTAGTTTGTACAAAGTAATTTTGAAATCGAACGTGTAGAAGTTGGGTTAAATGTTTTATGGGTACTTTGGGGCCGACTTAATGCTGTAAAAGCTGTGTTTTCTTGTATTTTTCTTAAACGGTTGCGTGTCATGACCACGATAAAGTTTTTTTTTATTTTATATATTTCGAAAAAAACAAGTGAATGAAGATGGAAATAGTTTTCAAACAATTAAGTTGGAGAATTTTAGAAAACGATACAAGAATCATTCTTAAAATAATATAAGTTTATGTTGACTTCGATACATTTTGACTTAATTGAAATGGAGAAATGAATTCTGAATGTATTTTCCAGCTTATTTCATGATTTGAGAAAAGCTTCGTGAATGAAAGATCGAAAGAGTGAGCGAATGAATTAACTTTAGTTTTCTTTACAACTATCAAACTTTTCCGGAATGTTTTTGTGAATGACTACGTGCGAAATATACGTGAAAATCAGCCCTTATCTGCTACTCATCGGAGAGAGTTTTTTTTAATTTTCACTCATCACTTTTTTGCTGTGCAATAGAAGCTCAAAATTATCTAAGCTCCAACAAATTTTCCCTTACAGATGATATACCTCACAGAAGTAACGAAGCGTTGTACTTCATCATATTCAATTCCCACGCAACATGGACACATGACGTCACAGGAAAATCAACAACAATGTTATTTTTCGTTCACCTCTTACACAGTTCACATTCAGTCTTTACTGAAAAAGCATCATGAGGACCTACACTTGGATGAACGAAAAGTACCCCTTCGATCATACACAAAGTTAGGCGACATAGTAAATTAATTATTATTGATCATTTGAAATCCAGTCGTAGACAAGTGTAGGCAATTGGTAATTTTACCGTTCCTTACTTTCTCGGAGCTTCCCCGCACCAGTCGTAAGGGGTTTTGTGAAAATACACATAAGGTAGGTCAGATTGTCTACCTATTTCTCACTGAGGCAAAGGGGCCTTAGTTAGAAATTAAACGTCCTAATTGCCACCACGGGCTTTAGTACCTGCTGATCTACCAGAGCGTTTAAGCCTGCTGTTCAAGTGCCACCAGGGGCGATGTTCCTGCTGATGTATAACAGAGCATTTTAGCCTATTGTTTAAGGTGCCACCAGGGGAGTTGTACCTTCTGATCCCGTCATAAGCCCGACGTCTGAATAATATGACCCGTTTTTTAAGGCCGAATTACCAGAAGCCAAATTATCTGAAACCAGAATATAAAACCAAAGTCCGAATCATCAGCAACCAGTTTAACCGATACGAGACAGCAAGACTCTAAACCAAAAGCAGAAATGAATCTTTGACGAATGCACTTCAACCATTTCCCAATCTTTAGTGGTGAGGAAAATTCCGTTTGACGCGAAAAATTACATTTTCTTAAAACCGTAGACCTTGTTGCAGATTTGGGGGATTTGAGAAATCACCTAACCAAGTCATCCTAATTTTACTGTCAAAGACACTCTATGGTAGGCTATAAGCCGTTTGTTTTATGAGTTGGGCTCTTGGCCATTTTCGTTTGGATAACTGGCGTTCCTAGTTTTGACTTGTCTGTCAAACGGAAGTTATGTGGACCACCTATCACACAGGGATCGTCTGTCCCATCTTCCATGTCTTGCCATCTTGCGAGTGGAATTCCTGTTTTTGTTGTTTTTCCAAGATGCCCTAGGAGCAGGCCTTGGATGTTAGCCCAGGATCATACGAACCTCTTCCAGTGGCCGAATATCTATGTAGACTGCACGAGTCAATATTGTGATAGACTTAAAACTTAAAGAATATTTTTCTAATTTATACTTAACCTTTTTTGAGCTTTGGGAGCAAATAAATTCAAATAATTTTGAAAACAAGCTAATATTAGCCGTGTTTTTTGAAAGAGTGAATAGCCAAGTTAGCAAAATTTTACATAAAAAATAAAAACATCAAGAGTGAATATAATCTGGTCAGCAATTAGAGTGAATATAGAATGGATAAAAATTGTTGATATATTGAGATGAAGATGGCGCTTAAATCGAGTGCAGAAAAACATTTGCTTCGAAAAGATTGGTACTGGGATGTGTTCTGGAATGCATCTTTTTTCTCAGAGCTTTTTATTATGTCAAGACATTGGGAAATAAAGCTTCATGTCTTTTTTGTAAAAGACGTACAAAAAATCTCAAATGTTAATTGATTGAAAAACTTCTGGAAAATCTTAATTTTTTCACCGAAAAATCGAAATTTTTTGGATTTTTTTTTGTTCAGCAAAATTGCCATTTTAGGGCCTTTGGAAAGCATCTAGAAAGAAATACTCTAAGTAGGTCAAAATATAGTATGCTGTCAATGCTAATGATGTCAACTTGATGTGATTTACACTGATTTTGGCAAGGAATTCGATTCGGTTGATCACAATGTTTTTTTAAAAAAGCTTGTGTATTTTGGTTTTCATTCTGAGATGCTAAAATGGATTAAGTCATAATTGAGGAATATAACTCAACCCGTACTGATTGATTTCAAAGTTTCAAGAAGTACTATATGTATACTTGTGGGGAAGTCATCTTGGTCCTTTACTTTTTATATTATATATTAATGCTTAAGTGGATGTAATAGAAAATTGTAATTATCTGTATTGTTGATGGTGATGTAAAAATTTAATTCGATTTAGATCGTATTTAAAATTAGTGTTCTTTAAATTCCTAAAGCTAACTATCAGTAAATGCAAGATTATTACATTTTACAAATAAGGATATGTTTCTTATTTTCCATATAAAATAAATTCCTATCCTTTTATTAGAGTTAATGATATTAAGAATAAGGGTGTTGATTTTGAAAGTACTTTTTCTCCAGAAAAACATTGATTATATTGTTGCAAAAGTAAAGAGCTTAGTTGGATTTGTTAAAAGAAATAGCAAGGATTTTACAGACTCCTATGTTTTACTAACCCTTTATACCTCATTGGTTAGCTCAACAATTGAATATGCCGTTTTAATTTGGAATCCTTGCTATTATAGTTCATTTGGATAGAATTGAGCAAGTGCAAAGGCGGCTTACACAATTTGTGTTCCGTAAAATGCGTTGGAATTTTAGTCCGGAGTATAAAGCTAGGTGTCAATTGCTCGGGATTAAATCTTTAGAATAAAGAGGAAAACTTCATGATGTAATGATTGTAAGGGATATACTTAACTATCATATAAAAAGTTTTTTTCTGCTTTCGTTGATCTATATATCTATGTGCCAACTGGAATGTTGAGAACAAGTAGTTTCGGTTTTTAGCATCCCCATAGAAAAAAATTATGCCAGAAATCAACCGATATCGTGGGCCGTTTCATCCTTTAATGAAGTATAAGTTCTATTTTTGACTCACAATAATTTCATGAACAAAATATAAGGAACACATTAAAACATGGGGGAGGGTTCTTGATTTTGTTGGAATGTATAGCAGTATCTTGGATTAGTAAAGTACAATGAATAAACAAGCCTATCTTAACATCCTATAGGAATAACCTTCAACCGAGCTTAAACAAACTGGGTATGCTAAGCCATTGGAACTTTTAGAAAGGCAATGATCCTTGTCAGTATCATAACCCGCAGCTCCTTAAAGAATGAATGTTGTATAGGACTTCAAAAGAGCTCGCCGGACCATAGAACATTTGCAAAAGGACTATCAAGAACAAAGATGACCTAAGAAAAGCTTTTGTTTCCATGCGAAGCCGACTTAAAGAAAAGTTATGAAGCCTAAAGGTGGTCAAACAATGCTATGTTTATAAATAGGTACTTTTAAGAAATATAAGTTGTTTACTTACTTTTGACGGGTTAAATATGGAGAATTTTTAGTTTTCATTAGGAAAAATCTAGCGTAAATTCCCTATATCTACATATTTGAATTATTTCTTTACAAAAACTTTAGGAAAGCATAAATTCTGAAAGCAAAAATCAAAAAAAAAAGCCTTAACGATTTGCACAATCGATGCAATGGTAACTCTAATTCAATGTATGTACAGGGTGAGCGTGAAAGTCAGTATCTTACCTCCCCGAAACTATATGAGTCACTTTTTAAGCTTGAACAACGTTGGGAAAAATTGAAAACTTATTTCCAAAGTGAGTGTTGTGTAGCCAAAACAGAGCATTTTTTGAAAGGAATTTTTGGCCGAAATGACGCACCCATTGGACGACACTCAACGTCCCCGACGTCGTATGAACATCAACTGATCTGAACAGCTCAAGCTCAACATTTCATAAACTAACATGAGGAGAATTCTCCACAAATATCTCGGATTATTCGCTTCGTTTTCGTTATCGCTTCGCAGTTTGGGCCTTCGAACAGTTTGAATTGGACAACGATTTTGAGCGAAAAATCATTTTTTCTGACAAGTCGCATTTTCTCGTCGACTATTATCTGCGAATACATGCACAGTGGTGGCTTCATTTGAATATTTTTCTTCGAAAATGAGGCTTTCAACAACGTTTAGGTTTTGGGGCGTTACAGAGACATGTTAACCGACTTTTTACTTGCGACTTATAGGTACTATAAGGCAAGTTATGCATTCGTTAAGAAAATTAAACTCGAGATTTCGATCAAAGTTGCCATTACGATGAAAGCGAAGACGAAAAAAGTGGGTCTCGCAATTCTGTCTGTCTGTCTGTCCGTTCGACTAAAGCCTAACCGGCTCGGCTGACTTTCATTACATTTTCCCCCTACACGGTTTTTCTCTTTTTTTTAAGACCAAACATAACGGTTTTTTTTTCTCAAAAAGTGTTATATTATTTATATTATTTAATATTTTTTGTACTGGAGCTCCTCCAAGGTTTGAATAGTATTGCGTATTCAAATTTCCAATTTAAAAAAAAAATCAATTTTTTTTCTTGGAAATTCGTTATTTCGAAATTCCCATGCTCGATTTTTTTCAAGCTTAATAAATAAAAGTTTCTTAATATAATCTAAAAGATTTGAGAAAAAAATGTTTTACCCACCGTACAAATGTTAAAAAATGGTTTTCGAAAATCATATTTTACTCGAAAACTGCTCTGAGAATTTCGATTAAATTTTTTTATTTCGATTAATTTTTACGATATACCTATAACTGAATAAAAAAAATTGAAATTAAGATATTACTGACTGTACCTATCATAGAAACATTTTTTCGAATTGTGAATTTCTCACTATCGGCAGAACGGATTTTAATGAAATTTTTCATAGAGAAGCTTCTAAAAAGCTTCTAAGCAGCCAAGGCAGCCACTTGAACGACGTTTTGTTCCAAATTAATGGGAATGTTTTTCATTTTGTTAATTTTTTTGCATTTTTAAAAAGACTCTTATATTTGGCCTACCGTTTATATATTTGCAATAAATACGATAAGGGTTGATCTAAAATTAGCGATCAGAATCTGCTTTCCCACTGAGATGAGATGGTAAGTTAGTAGGTAGTTCAGATTGGGATGTACGAGGTTTCAATTGGCGATTTCTCAAGATGAGGGCCGTGCAAGGAGCAACGGGCACCAGTGGTTTTGAAAAATTTCTGCCATAAGCCCCGGACTGAGAATTCAAATTAGACAGAGTACCTATAGACTTAATAAGGGTATTCATGTAAGCGCGGAAAACCCTCGTAAACCTCGTAAACCAGATAATTTTACTCGTATCTCCGCAGAAACGAGCTGTCAAAATTTTTATGGGAAAAAGTTTCTGCAAATCTCATAAAATTATCTCACAAATTTGCTGTGCAAAGTGCAGAAATAAACCTCGTAAACTAAAGAAGTATGGATTCTGACTTTTTGGCATTTGACATTTCACAAAACATTTCCGACATTTACGCAAGTTTTTCTTAGGGGGTGTTCATGAAAACATGCTGCGGAAAGTTATATCTTTCTACAAAGCGGAAATAAGTGTGCGAAGTTGCAAACATGTTGCATATTTCTCGAGTTGAAAGCTTTTACCGCCTGAATTCATTGAGGACTTAAATGGTTTATGAATTTGTAGCAATTTTCTATATTTTTTATCACGATCGATTTAAGACTAATGGGCCGCGTATTTCGTATTGATCTAAGTCCATCTTAACATTTTGTGTTCGAAAAATCCTGTCAATGATGGCAAAACTCCAATTTAACGATAACGGCTAAGGTCAATCTTTTCTCCAAAAGAAGAAACACCACTAAGTATCAATTCTTTTTATCATTGAAGTACCTACTCCTTCATTTTTCTTAAAAAAGGACTTACAACACTTATAAGGTTGAGGATGAATCCCAAAAAATTCGACCAAAACACGGTTGCGATTTCCCTTTCAAACTATTTGCTTCCTCCCCTGTTGAACTACTTCCAATAATAGATACGTTTACTATGGTAGGTTGTTCACCACATCTCCGAGACTATACTCGTAAGTAATATTTTTAAGTGAAAAGATTAATCTTGTGCCATGAAGACTCTCATCTTTTTTCCATGTGCTTAATTTGTTTCACCTTCGGGCAGATAATTTTCCGGTCAACACCTTTTTCTTTTTTTTTAATTATTAATGAATATTCATGTAGTTTTTTAGTATGCACATAAACTTAAGCAAACAAAATGAAAAATTGGTCTAGAATGAGACCAATGAGAAATTAAAGGGAGGACGACGAGGACGGACGAACCCAAACGAAACGGTCCAAACATTACGGACGGCGAAAAAGAATGAGCGAGAGCTGAATGTAATTAAGTTGAGAATGCTCCACATTTTTTTCCTTCGCAATTTTTATTTTTCTATTTCACCTTGAGCTCGGGCCACCCACAAAAATGTAGTCCAGTTTTGATCCACCTATCTTCTGTTGACCCCCTCCGTCCCGGGGTCAGGTGTGTTTCTTTTTTGGGTAGGAAATCATAAATTTGCCTCGGGCATCTTTCCATTTGGTGCAAATAAAATGAAGGGAAGAATAAATTTATTATTTTGGAAAATATGCCGCCTCATCCTAGGAATTACAAGTACCTCTACTGGCCGTGCGCTGCCCCGGCCCAAAGTCGCTATGAGCATTGTTCTGATGCGGTTCCATTTGGTGGGGCAGCTGGAACGGGTCGGATTACCTACCTACCAGGGACGAAGCGTCCATATATTGAGTGGAATGAGTGCTTCCGTTAAACCATTTGAAAAAATCGTACCTAGCAAGGAATTAAATTCAAAATTCCAAATTGTATTAATATTTTTATTATTTTATTTATATCTATTAATGAATCTTCATTTACTCTGTTAATTATATTCCAACATCATTATGACAACATTATCATCTTTTACTAAAATTACTAAAGGAAATCAAGATCTCTTTGGTTATTACAACTTAAAATGCCACACTGCAAACCAACTGAGAATGCTCAACATCACTTCATTATTTATAATGCTCAATCTCATGAAAGTTCTTGCTAAAATGCTTAACAGCTATGCATTCCTTATTATCGCCTCCATAACTCAATTTCAAAATACCCTTCCACTCCAAGTCAACTGAAAATATACCTACAACATCACTCACCAATATTCACAAAATGCTCAAACAAAAATGATTCTCAAACAATATAGAATGCACAACAGCTGGGCATTCCATTATTTCGCATACTTAACTTAGATCTCAACCCAAAGTCAAAATAATTTTGTCTCGTTTCTTGCCTTTTGCCCAATGTGTGAAGAATGAGTTGAGTGAATGCATTACGAACGAGAATTTCCTACAAGAGAGATAGAAAAACAAAAATGTATCTATTGAGTTGCTTATTGTCTCAAACTGATAATGAGTTTAATTTCGTGAACAAAAGGGGTAGAAGAGTTTTATTTTAACATAATGTGTGTGCAAATTTAGGTGCAATTCATTCATAACTATCAGAAAACAAACAAATATGAATTTAAAAGGTGGTAGTTTTTTAATTATTTTCGTGGCGATAAATACAATCCACCTGTTTTCTGTTTATTTTTTGTTATTATAAAAAAAGTGGTCAAAAATAGTAGATATTTCTTATATTCATATCTGAGGTTTCTTGACATTCCAGCAGGAATATAACTAAAGGTTATTTTCAATTATGAGAATTTTAAATCAAAAAAAAACTTCAAGGAATCTTAAGATTTTTAATATCCCTTAATAATGGCATCTGTAGAGAGATCATATTCATGTTTTAAGAGAATTAAATATTTTTTTAGAAATAAATGTGGACAAGAAAGGTTATCTACTCGTAGCTTAGTTCTTATCAAATCGTACTTAGATAATTTTGCCTTAAAAGAAAAAGGATAAATCTTTGCGCAAGGCATCAAGCTTTTTTTTTAATAAGACTTTACTGTAATATATTATTTATGTATATTATTTTATGTGTATTACCATAAAGTGGAATTTAAAAGGTTGGATCTCAAAGGTCTTTCATTTTTGGTTTTATGTTCAGTGCTTCCGCTATCGAAAAAATCACGCCTCGTGCCTGCTACCTACCTATGTATGTACATCTAACCATCTGAGAAACCCTCAGCTTTTTCTGAAAAGACGGGTTGCTGGCTTGGCTAAGGGGGGTTGGGAGCCTCGGCGAGGCTTGGGAAGGCAGTATCTGGTACTCGTATCTCTCGTGCTCGTGTTGGTTTTGAAATAGTTGCAGTTTTCTAGGATATTCTTTCTTTCTTTTTTATTTTTACTTTCAGGATGATAAATTAGTTTCTGGTTTTGGGATGAAAGCAGAATGGATGAGAGGAGTTAGGTGTAGGGGTTGAGGCGTTGTGGTTGTTGGATGTTGCGGAATTCTTTTCAGGGGCTGCTTCTTTTTTTATTGGTTTCATTTTACTATTTTTTATGACTTTGTTCTACTAAGCACTTGGCGGGTGAATTACAAGCGCAATTTCACAATTTTATTTGTTTGAGGATTTTCTCCGTAGTAGTATTTTTTTTATATAAATTTTTTTCTTCCGTTTTTTTTTCTATCCTGTTATTCTTTTACTGTTTGTTTGGTGGAGGTTGTTTTGTGCAGGGATTTGCGATGAGTTGCTGTTTGTAATTGGACTTGTGATTTGCGGTTGTGATTGCTACTTTTGAAGTGTTTTGCTCAGTTTGGTGATGGTGGTGGTGTGGTGAAGGGTTTGTAAGGTTAGAATGGAAAAAGAGAATTTTGATACACACACTAAGACTAGACAAATACGAAATACATGAATGTCTATGATGGATTGGATTCATTTGCCGATTGAGTTGTCCAATTTAAAAAGTATGAAGTTTTGTTATTTTCAAATCTCACACTTCGAGAATGAGCTTAGATGTAAGAGAAATTAGATATTATTCCTAGAATATAAAAAGCATTAAACATAAGGTAGGTAAGTAGGGTGATGTTGAAGACTGAAAATGATTTAAAAGGAGCTCTAACCTAGGGTGCGTTCTCTTTAAGATGGGGACAAACTAAGCAGTCTTTGATAGGGCGAAAGATGAGGATTTTAAACGCTTTATAAAGTTCATTGATTTGACTATAAACTTGATTTATACACCCATGAATTGAGCTTAGAAATAAGACTTTCCCTGTTAACTCAACAAAAAAAAAACTATTTTAAAAGAAGAGGTCCTAAGTTACTTCCCTGAGGAAGTTCATATTACAAAATGAAAGTGTCAGAGGAAGATTCGCTGAACTTCTTCAGGTAAGAATACAATTAATGAGATAATTCAATAATCCAGTTATAATTCAAGGAAGAAGGGAAAATAATTCGATCCTGAAGAAAAAAATTAAAAGGTTGATCCAAGATCTTTGACCTACAGCAGCCACTACACATGGCCATTGAATTGCTGTTGTTGTCCAGGGCAATGAAGAGGCAGACTCCTTAGCAAAAATAGTTGCATCGACACCCCTTACAGGGCCAGAGCCCTATCGAGGAATAGGAGAAAATGTGATTAAAAATAAAATCAAAACAGAAGAGGAGGCAAGAAGATCAGGAATCTGGAAAGAACTCCCTGAGCTGATACAGGCAAAACTTCTACTCGGGGACTACAACCGAGAGCGTTTTCTAACCTTCATTAGCTTAAGCAGGAACAATCTCAGGAAAATCACAGTGCTTCTGACAAGCCAGTGTAAGTTGAGAAGACACCTCAACATCCTTGGCCTAGTGAACAACGCGTCTTGCAGATTCTGCAACATTCACGAAGAGATACCTGACCACATACTGGGGAAATGTGATGCAGTCGTGCATCAAAAGCATAGGTATCTGGGCAAGCACCAAGCACCACATAAAAGAGAGTGAATTGAATACTTTAAATACTTCGATTCCTCAAAGGAACAAACTTGGAGGAAGAACTGTAGTAATGAGCTAACATCATTCAGTTCTTGATGGGGGGCACAATAGATCTTTAGGTCGCAGTATTTTTATACCCCAATTTATTGATTCATTCATTCAAGACATTTGATTTTATTTATTTGAATTAAGTTTATTTATCTTTATAAATAATTTTCTTAAAATTTAGTATAGATGTATCAAATTATAAATTATACAATGTTCGGGGAATGTTAAAATTAGGGGAGGGAGAGAAAGGAGGTGTCGATGAGTGTATGTATGTTTGCAAATTGAAATGCCCAGGGAAAACCGTGTCGGTTAAATTATTCCATAATCGGGTTGTGTGACTAAAACACCAATCTCTGTATTTGACGGTACGTCCAAAATTAGGCTCAACGGTGAACTGATAAGCAATTCTTGCAAAACGGGTATCACTGGTGAACTGCTTCTTCCAATAAGCATTGCATTTGTATTTGTATTTGTATTTATTTCATTGAAAAACATTAGCATTATAAAACATAGATAGTTTTTTTAAGAAATACTAAGTACAGTGTGGGTAAACAAACAACATTGAAAATTACTAACAATTAAGTTTAAAATTAGAGAACAATTTAAATATAAAGTGAAAAATTAATTATTTACATTATTTAAGAATCAATTTACATATTTAGCATTTTAAAATGATCATATAAGGCACTTTTAAATCTATAGCAGTTGCTGATCCTCCTCAATACGGCAGGTAGAGAATTCCACAGACTAGCAGCGTAAACAAAAAATTGTCGTTGAGAAACAGTATACCTAAATCTAGGGGAAATAAGAACCCTGCTTCTGTCCGACTGCGAGAAGACTAGTTTTTCGTACAGATATTCAGGTTTTTCAGCTTGCATCAGATTAAATAAAAATATTAGTACTTTAGTATCTAAATAGTCTTCAAGGCGCATGTTGACGATATTGTTTGCAAATCGTGAAATATGATCAAACCTGCGAAGCCCATACACAAACCGAACAGCATTATTAAAAGCTACACGCAGCTTTCGTTCACTCACGCTATCTAATTTGCAGAAAATTAATGATCCATGAAACAGTATCGGTAGTAGAAGAGTTTTTACCAATGTTATTTTAACTTTTATTGGTAGGCAGCTGCCAGCAGCATAGAGAGACCGAAGGGCACCATACGTTTTCCCCAGTGCATATGAAACGTGATCATCCCAAGTAAGTGTTTGGTTGAATTTTATACCCAGATTTTTTACGGATGTTACGTAATCCACCGTCGAATTACCCAGAACTACTTTGGGCAGACAAGACGTTACAATAATATTTTTGCTGACAACGATGGCTTGGCATTTTTTGGGATTGAGTCGCAATCTATTTCGTTCAGACCATTGAAAAATCCTCTTTAGGTCTGAGTTCACGCGAACTGTTGCGTCTTCGACCATTCCAATAGGGTAGCTCAGATATATTTGAACATCATCAGCGTACATGATAATGTCACAGAATTTAAGGATAGATGGAAGATCATTTATGAATATTGAAAATAACAAAGGACCCAAAATTGAACCTTGCGGTACACCGGACGTTGTTGGGAGAAAATCGGATAGCTTAGAGTTTACAGAAACAGCTTGAGTTCTCCCACTGAGATATTGGTGCATGAGTTGCGCAGCTGACCTTTGAAAACAAAAATTGTTCTTTAATTTTCTCAAAAGAATGCTATGAGGAACAGAATCAAAAGCTTTAGAAAAATCGAGTAGTACCAAGGTTGTTGCCCGCTCTTTATCAATTTGTAGCCTCAAATCATCAACAACTTTCAGAAGAGCTGTAGAACAGCTATGAGTAGGTCTAAAGCCAGCCTGGACTGAAGAGAGCATTCGGCTAGTCGATAGATATGATGATATTTGCTTACTCATAATTTTCTCTAATGCTTTTGAAATAAAGGGTAGAATGGCAATAGGTCTATATTCTTTAGAGCTGGGGGAAGAATTTTTGAGAACCGGAATAATTTTTGAAACTTTCCAAGACTTTGGATAACAGGAGCTAGTAAGGATGGAATTGAAGATATAGGTAAGGTAAGGTGAAATAAATGGGTAAATTATCTTTAAGAACTTAGGATGCAAGCCATCCAGACCAACTGCCTCAGATTTAATTTCATGGACTGCTCTGAAAACTTCGAATTCTTCCACTCTGCGAAAACTGAATTCACCAAGGTCCCTTTCTGCGGTGTGGTCGAGCAAAAAGTCAATGTTTTCCTCAGTTGACAAGTTTGAAGAAGCATTTACAAATTGCTGGTTAAGTCCATTTGGATCACAATCTATGGTATTATCACAAATAATCATATACAGATGTCTCATCTCCATACAAAAAAATGTCCTAAGATATTTTTTCAGCAGACAAACTTCAGCAGACAAAGATACAAAAATCAAGATAAGAGAACTATATACAATGACCACATTGTAGGAGAGCGAAAAATGTATCTTTTCATTGGGTAAGCGACTAAGCGACAAGCGTTCTCTTGTTCTCATCAAAATAGCACAAACATATCGTACCAGACACAGCGCATCCCTTTCCCACCGGGGTTATATTGTTTCTGTTCTACTTTTTCTTATTATATTTTGTCATTCGTAGAATTTCTGTGAGGATGGATGTTGTTTTTGTTTTTATATTTGCCTTTTCCTGTGTTCCTTTATTGGTTTTGGTGGCTGGTGTATGCCGCGGCGACTCCTTGGCTGGTGTTTTTTTTTTTTTTTTATTTTGATTTCTTGTGAGGGTATTGCACTTTTTGTTAGGAATTTTCTTGTTTGGATTTTGGCAATATCTTTTCGTTTTCAAGTGTATCTGCTTTGGGTAGGTATAGAAAAATGGAAATGGATTTTGTATGTTATGTAAGTAGGTTATGTTGATTTGCTTATAACTTGAGAATTATTGATTAGATCTTTAAGGACAAGCATTTAAAATAAAGGTAAAATTTCTAGTTTTATTATAAGAAAAATGCTAAAAATGAAATTTGAGATTTAGGTTAAGCTTTTTTTTTTTACATGCCAGCCGATGTTTAGCTACTTTCTTCAAACAATCGAAATCTATGCAAAATTATTCCCTCTTTCAAATCAAAATGCATTCGTGTGACTTTGTATTCTGCAGGAAGTAGGTACTCGTAGGTACATATTTATGTTTCTGTTTTGTTTATTTTTTTTGGAGATATTATGTAGACAGAATCGAAAGTGAAAATTATTTCCTCGTCTCAAGAAAGAAGAACGGCATTAGGAAGGTTAGGTATTAGTTTTTAAGTTTCTTTACTTCTTTTTGCAGCTTAGTACATGTATAGATTTGTGATCACAAGGAAAAGCCGCTAAAGTCTTTTTTACTAATTTTTCAGGAGAGCAGTTTAAAGTTTTTAACAAACGCGTGAAATTACAAATGACTATATTGGGTGATTGGAAACTCCGTTCAGGTTGAAACAAAAATTTAAATAAAGATAATTTTACTCTTTCTTAGTTAAAAATTGAAATTAATTATCTGCAGTTTAGTTGTTTTTCCATTTTAAAGAAATTTTTTGTTCTGGTCTAAAGACTACTTTAGCTGATTTTCCTTGTCTATTCTGTTAAATTATCCAGTTCTTGTGTCAACTTTAGTTCTTATTCCTAACTTAATAAAGAAAAATATTTTGTTTTTAGCAGAGAATGAGAACCAATTTTGAACGTTCAGATAGAAGGAATGAAAATACAAAAAAAAAAACAACAAACTTTTCATCATGCATTGTAAATTAATAAAACAACAAATCAAAAATTGAAAACCAAAATAAAAAGTGTTTTTTATCTTCATCGTCACTTCTTTAATCTGATTAAATGTTGATTTCGTTGGAACTAGTTTTGAGATTTTTATAAAAATAACTAAAATCTGGATTTATGTATGTATTGTAATAAACCCAAAAGATCTTTTTGTTATCTGGTCCTGCTGGGCTACTTTTATCTTAGATTAAAATCCATAGCAAGTTGCGCATGTGTCTAGTTTGGAAAATTTTAATTTTAAATTTAGTGTTCCGAATATTTTTGAATATTTGGTTAGGCTCACAGGATTACAAACTTAATTTCTATACATGGAGTGATTTAAACTGCCATGAATATATTTTTTTTGATGTACCCCGACAAATCTCAAGTGGTTCGGTTGGACATGAAACTTTTACGGCTATTGCGTTTTTAATGAAACTTTCCGTTTCAGATAAAAACATATTGTAAAATGTGGTCTTCAATTTTGTATATGCATGCCATCATAATTCCAAAGCGTACTTCACTTAGATTTCACCGCGTCGCTTTCTTTGCATTGCGTTAGACAGAGTACTTCATTTGTTATTTCCTATAGTCAGAAGATTTCCTATGTATACAATTTTCTGGTCATAGGTTCCCAAAACCAAAACTGGATAAATAGTTGTTTTATTTGCTCGAAAGAAATTTTGTCTTGGCAGTTGCTTCAACACAATCCAAAGGGTTTTGGAGATCTTGCATGCTTCACTTTTTCAGAAAGTGTCTCATATGACTTTTCAATGTTCCTTAATGTCTGACGATTGTGAATCGTAGTTTTTGAACGGAATATCCAAATTTTGCTCTTTTCACTTTTTGGGTGCGAAACATGAGAAGCAACAGTATTATTTAGTATAAAATCAGGGTCTTTTAGAGAATCGTCGGAATTTTCCCATTCTGGCAAATTATCATAAGTTATATTCCCTGATGCTGATATTATATTATTATTATTTTATGAAAACATTCACTGTTGAACTCGTTTGAATTTTCTAAAATAATGGAAAACTAAAAACGTTTCCGTAGTTTTCGCATTTTTATCTGGTCATTAGTAGATATATTAACTTTTTTGTAAAACATATTTCCGGGAATTCAGGAAACGTTAACAATCTTGATTCAATGTTTTCTGTACATTTAAAATATTTAAAAAAAAATGTTAAATATATATCGTTTAACCAATATCTTTATTGTAGATATTCTGGTGTAAAAGATCTCGGTGTCATTGACGTGACACCAAATATCTAAAATGTAGGAGTTTTTCAGTTTTGTAGATTCCGATTTAAGAGAAGCTTAATTACTTTCAAGTAAAATCAAGTAAGTGCATAATATCAAATCTTATAAAAACAGACTTCTTCCAAAGGACGTTCGGGCTACTCGTAAATTAAAATAAAATCGCTCTTAACGGCAGCTCTTGATAGATAAACTAATTAAGTTACAGTTACTAACTAAAAGTATTCATTTTTTATTCTATTTCGATAACTAAGTGCTTTTTTCCAGAATTTTAACATTTTCAATACATCTATTTCGTTAAGAAGATCCATGGTTTCGTTTTCTGTTAAGAAGTCACTACTCCAGATTTATGTCTTCTAGTTTTACTTAGAACGGGAACGGGACACCTTCCAATAAAATGAAAAACATCCCCACGTTCTGTGAGATTACACATCACACAAAGTAGCATCAATAAAGAAAACGTTGATCATAGATCATAGCTCTATAGTTCAAGAAGAGAACTTACAACTAGAGCTATTTAAATCTAATTGGAATGATGGCTATTGTTGGGATAAAAAAGAAATTTCATTCAACACATTTAACATAACAGAAATAATTACTAATAAAACTTAAAGAATGTGACACCTCTAATGAAAAGCCTCTACTTTTATGGCCCTCTGAAACGTTCGTTCGCAATATTTAAACATAACAAAGATTTACTTCCCAGTTTGGTTGGATAATACGAGTACAAATGAATGTCATATGCAATGCACAAACTTGAAACCGTGTTTGTGAAATGTCAAAATCATTAAGCTAAATGTACACGATTGGTAGATCTTACAATATTGTCAGATCTGTCAGTGAAAAACACGCTTACAATGTCTTACAACCGTGTAGTCTTACAATTAATTGTCAGAAAATTTTTCTGACAATTAATTGTTAGATCATTGTCTGACAATTAATTGTAAAAAATCTGACAATCATGTGTATGCTAGCTCAGAATCATATAATCTTCCAATTAATTGTCAGAAAATGTATCTGACAATTAATTGCAAGACGGTAAATTGTAAGGTATTTGATAATCACGTACACACACAATTTATTGTCAGGCCTGCCAATTTGTATCGTTGGCTGACGTTTCTGACAATGAAGAAATTGTAAGAAGTTCGTTTTTTAGCATCATACATTTTTTTCATTGTCAGACAATTTGCAGCCAAGGTTCAATTGAAGCAGTTTCCATAACCAATAATAACTGACAATTAATCGTGTGTGTACACGGTTGGTAGAAATTCTACCAATCTCTTACAATTATTTGGCCAGCTATCTGAAAATAAATTGTCAGCCAACTTCTGACAATAAATTGTAAGAGATTGGTGGATTTTGTACAAACCGTGTACACACACAACTTAATTGTCAGCTCATTGGTAGATAATTGTCAGACATTGTCAGGTCTTACAATATTGTAAGATCTACCAATTATGTACACTTAGCTTTAGTTGTGTTCAACCAGAAAGAGGCCAGTGTAGAGTAGTGTAGTGCAGTGCAAGTTCATGAAAACTGTCAGAGCAAACTTAAGCAAAACCGTCATACGTCAGATCTTAAAAACAGGCATTTTTCTAAATTTAAATTCAAAAACACAACGCGCGGACAAAATTCAAATTAATTCCTTTGACAAATATAATCAAATAATGACACCAGCTGATTTTGACAGTTTTCACCAACCTGCACTAGCTCAAAAGGTAGTGCAAGATATTCTGAACTAATGTTAAAACCGAATCGGCGGAGGGTCTATATCGTCTCGGCCGTCTCTTGTAGGTACATATCACATGGACATAATAGTTACAGGAAGGAATTATGTTAATAAGAACCTATGAACATTTGTATACTCTGTATCTATTTATTAATATCCAGCTTTTTACATTATCAAACAAAAAAAAGTTATTAATTATTTTTGTTTAATAATATAAGTAAAATTGTATCAAGGGAGGTCCTCATAGCCCTACTTAAGTATACAATTAGTTAAAAGACCATCTAATACAAAAAGTTCTTAATTGATAAATGATTGTATTCAAACTATTTAAATGCTTATCTTATCTTCCTACATACAAACATATTTATGTATGTACATATATATACATATGTACTGTACATAAGTACAAAATTTCCAAACTAATTTCGTTTCCTGCTAGGTATACCTACATATGTACTAAACAAGCTCTTGTCCAAAATCTTGAAATTTATAATAATAAACCCTAAAAATACCTAGATATTTTCCTACCTACATTACCTACTATAAAAATATAATATGTATATATAATATTCCTGGACTCTCACGAAATAGAAAAGGCGAATGTAACTACATAATTACGCAACAAAAATGTGCCCTTTATTAAAATCAACTTCAGACGAATGGAAAACAATTAAATAAACAAATTCCTTCCGTCATTTAAACTAGGTATGTACAAATACATACATAACTACCGACGACACAGTTTATTGAAACAATCTTTCTAATTAGCTATCAACCAACTTAAATAATCGGTCAAACCCAAGAAGCACACATTTTATATTTATCGCAAACCTCAGACAACCCAAAAAAAATCAACTGTCTGCGGCTTGATCGTTACAAGGGGGTGAACGAATATTGCAAATATAAACAAAAATTGTAGGAAAGGGTGAACAATAGAGAAGCAACACATAATTGAGAGAAGAGAAATCCTATCCTACAAAATCCTGCGAAAAGAACTTTCATTCTCGTAGAAAAAATGCTTTTTAAAAAGCTTTATAGAATAAAGCTTTTTCAATTTCATAGGTCACTCTGCTCCATAGGCGTAAGACATCTGTATATGATTATTTGTGGTATTATTAGTCAGCTTCTTGGAAATTCCCATTGACTTTATGTTTTTCCACAGTTTTTCAGAAGTGAGATTTTTAAATTTTGAAGCATAAAACCTCTTTTTTGATTGTTTTATTTCAGAGTTCACAAGATTACGTAAAGTCCTAAACCTTTCATGAAAAGAAGGCAATCTGAAGCGTTTCCATCGTTTGTAAGCCAAATTTCGTATTCGAATAAGATCTTCAATCTTATCGTTAAACCATTGGGTGGCATTATTTCTAATAGTTAGAGTTTTAATAGGGACATGTAAATCAAAGAGGCGATTAACCAGATTTGTGAATAATTGTACTTGTTCATCAACCAAAGGTAATAGATAAATATTCTCCCAGGAGCTACATACCACATCTCTCAATAATTCATCTACTTGAATGGTCTTAAAATCTCTGTATTGGATAGTTTCTATTTCAAAAGACTGCCTTAAGTTAATATGGTAAAAAACAAGAACAAGATCATGTTTAGAAAAACCTGGAACATCAAGCTGGCTATAAAAGTTAATTTTATCAGGTTCATTAACCAGAATCAGGTCTAAAAGTGTTGAACTTGTTGCTGTAAAATGAGTAGTCATCGAAACATTCGAAGAAAATAAATTAAGTGACGTCAAATGGCTACAAAATTGTTTAACACAACTGTTACGAAAATCAAGCAAATCGGTGTTAAAATCACCGGCAATGAGAATGTGGTTGTAATACGGTGAAACTTCTTCAAGGATATTCGTGACAGTACCTATGTCATATAGACTAGGAGGTTTATAGATAGATAGATGATAATTCGATTTATTGTATCATATTTTTACAAAGTATTTTTTTTACAAAAAAAAAAAAAAAAAAAAAAAAAAAATCGCTTAAGCTTGGCTATGCCGTCTGCCTGATTTTTTTTTTTTTTTTTTTTTTTTTTTAAAAAAATACTTTGTAAAAATATGATACAATAAATCGAAATTATCTATCTATCTATCTAAAAAAAAAAGGAGGTTTATATATTGTACCTATCAGACACTTACTCACATCGCCACCTGCCTCAATGAATACAAACTCTAAACCTGCAGTAGAATCAGAACTTCTAACAATCCTTGCCTTTATATCACTTTTAATAAAGATGGCAACGCCACCTCCCCTACCATATCGGTCGTTACGAAATATTCTGTACCCAGTTAAGTCAAGAGTGCTATTGCTTATTTCAGAGGTTAACCAAGTCTCCGACACACAAATAACATCCATCATGCCCCCCTCAAATGTTCTTTTAAACTCATCAATGTGTCTTCTTAAACTTTGTGCGTTGATGTGACAAATAGAAAGTCCGTCATATCTATTACGAAAAACCTTAAGCATTGTGTTCGTTATATTGGCATGTGAAGAGCTACTAGTCTGCGAAATATTATTTCTACCCATTATTGAGAGACTCAACTTGTTTTTTATCGACAACTAGAAAACAACTCCGCCGTAAGAGGAATGATGAGGAACCGCAATTGAAATCAAAATAAAATGCTAATAAATTAATTATCAAAAGACATAAAGTAATATACAAAATAATAATATAAAAAATATTAATTAAAATAATGGAATAAAAAAAATTATAAAATTTAAAAAAGATGTTAATTAATTTCAAATAGATAAAAAATAATTTATGTAAGTGGCGACCCCGATTGGGGATTATTATTATCAATACTACTTGTTGAGATATCATGTATGTATTGTAGTTTAGGCTGGTCTTCTTCTTCTTGGTTGGCAACGGGGTGGGGTATGCGTTTGTTGATTATTTTGTTTAGTTCATCGAGAGAGTGGATGTTGACAGCTTTTGTAGCTTTGTCAAGTTTTATACAAACTAGACCACGTGAAGTGTACGAGGAATGGATAATTTTTTGGCGTTTACGGTTAATCGTTTGTCGTAGAATTATTCTGTTTTTCTGTGTAAGACTTTCATGTAAATAAACCGGGACATTAGAACCGTCATCAAAGATATCTTTAAGTGTTAATTGTCGGGATTGTGCTTTACGAAAGTCCGTGATAGCTCTAATGACTTTGGTTTTGTCGTGCGAAGAAAAAAATTTTGCTACAATTGTAGAATCCTCCTTCGGCCTTACACGGAAAATTTTATTTAGTTGAGGTGGTTGCAGTTCAAGTGAGTGACATATCTTGTTAAAAGTGTTTTTAAGATTTTCTTCCTGGAAAAATGGAACACCGATTAATATAGCATCGGCCGCTAGACTTTTCATATTGAGTAGCTCGATCTGATTCTTAATAGCCGTGATTTCAGTGTCAATTTTTTTGTTTTCATCCTGTATATTATTTATCAAAGGAAGCTGGTTTTGAATGTTGTTAATCTCTTCAATTAATGTTTTTATTTGTGCTGGACAGAGCTCGAGAGCAGAGACGCGCTCATTTAATTGCAACATGTCCCTACTTATTTGATCAATTTTATTTTCAACAGTATTAATTTGTTTTGATAAATTTTCTTCCATTCATAATAGCTTTGCTAGGATAGAGTCGTTTTGTGATGTTGTAGTTTTAAGTGATTTTTTGTAATTTTTGTCACTACTTGCTGTAGGTTTTTTATTTATAACTTCTTTTGATCCTCGTACAGATGATGTTGCTGGAGTAGTTGATGCTGTTGGTGGGGATGGTTTTGATT
Source organism: Chrysotoxum bicinctum (assembly GCA_911387755.1). Taxonomy (NCBI): domain Eukaryota; kingdom Metazoa; phylum Arthropoda; class Insecta; order Diptera; family Syrphidae; genus Chrysotoxum; species Chrysotoxum bicinctum. The sequence goes on along the minus strand of OU426988.1, from coordinate 197,354,205 downwards.
TGTCTGATGGGGTAATTGGAGACGGAAGGAGCACAGGTGATGAAAGTGGAAAGTTGTTTAATGTATGTTTTCTGGTGAAATGTGATCTAGAGCTCATTTGTATTGTGTATTGTGAAAAACGGACGGAGACAATTGAATGTATAAGTGGCTTACTATTGCACATTTGGTTACGGAAAAAACGAATGTGTGTTTCTATTGCACTTATGTTATATGTTTATATAGCACTATTGGTTATAGAGATTATTGACTGTGTATGTGTGTTTCTATTGCACTTTATGGGCTTATCAAATAAATGAAACAAATTTAAAATAACAATATTTAACAAAATTATGCAATATTTCCAAGAAACCTTTCATTCAATTAATTAAATTTGCAATTTAAACAATACAGTCCAGTGAAAAAACCGATAAAACAGTCATTAAACATTCTGACTGTGAAATTGAGTACATGATAGTTCTGCTTCCTATTAGCTTTAAAGCTCAGATTTGAATTCCATCCAGTATATGAAGAGAAGTTAAGATCGAGAATATGAATTATACTCGAGTTAAGGACTTACCAGAAAGGGTAAGCAATTTCTGACACTGATATACGAGTAGAAATCTCAAGTATTTATCAGAGTTTTCTCGATCTCGAGAATGTGGTCATTCAAACGAAGATCGTCGTTGACACACATACGGAGTACTGAAAGATTTTCGGTTTCTTTGAATAAAATGTCATTCAAGGACAATGGAAAAGGCGTTTATTGTGTTTCAACGATAATAGAAAGCATTGAGTTTTTGAATCTTTGAACTCCACACGAATTTGTATACCCCACCTAGCAATTCTGTAAAGATCAAAGTTTAATCAGCTTATCATACGGTACCAGTTCAGGTCCTCAGCTGTCGAATCTCATCGAAACTTTACTCTCTCACAATGATTCAATAGTTGTTGGTAATATTTCCAAAACTTGTTCAGACCCCTTTCAACTAACTTTTTCTAAAAACGAAAAACTTAAAAACGAAAGGCTAAAAATGCCTAAGGATAAAGAGTAGGCAGGTGAAAATTGGTGTGTTAAATTTTACCGCAACAAACGATCCAGAAGGTGCGTTAATTTTGGGATCACTGAAAACCTTTAAGTATCTACCAAATTTGAAGAAAATCACTTCAGCCGTTAAGGCTGCAGGCCGATGTACAAACATACAGATGAACGGTATTATGGCACCTACTTTTTTCATGTTCTTCGTGAACTTCTTCGTGTCTGTACGAAGAATGCTATGCCCGTTCTTTAATAGCCCACATGCTGTCGAAAAGTAAGCGGAGGTCCTATAGTACCACAAAGCAGGTATTACCTCTCTCCATTCAAACAATGATCCGGATATTAGTACTGCCGTTCAGAATCTGTAGAAATTGTAGGTCCCCTCCATTCCTATTGACACAATTACACAGGAGTGACTGAGAGTTGTATTCAAAAGGCAATAGCATCTTAATATTTGCTTATAACTTGAAAATAATAACTTGAGTTATAATTTTTATATTAAAATATGCAGGGGAAGCCGGAGCATAACTATGCTCTTGTGCAATGGACATCGGTCGGGCATGATAGGCATGATAGGCCCCGGCGATTGGAAACTCTTTTCTGATGCTTTTGGCAAATGCTATACAAAATGAGAAGGAGATACTTTTTGGAAAGAAGTTGACGCTCTTGGCTCTGAAGATGATATCGATGCATGTATTGGTTTCAGACTGGGGATATATCGTCGAACAATTCGGTTCTCCATCAGGTTGGAAGATGCCATCATTGGATCATTGGTTGTTGATACGAGTAGCTAGGTAGTTACTTTGATAAGAAATGATGAAAATCCAATTTAAAGTCGACTTTTCTTTCGAAAAAAAACGCATTATATTTTACTTGAAAATAAACGAATTTACCTCCAATTGTCTACGACAAATTAAGCCAGAAAAATATGTTACTTTATTCAAAAGAGAAAAACAGAGAATCGATTGACTCCTAATAGCATAAGTACCTCCGTCATTTCAAAATCATAAAATTGAACTTTGATGACGTGCAAGGCAATTGCGTGACAATTTCTTATTATTCATTCAATTTTATCGCTGGATCACGATTGAAAAGATAGCCTGGTTTGTATTCGAGTTCATTGGAAAATACACAAAGCCAAAGTACTGGAAATAGCTAAATTAGTAATATCAAACTTATATTTTTTTTTGTCGTTTAGCTAGTTATTATTGCTCTAATCATAAAATTATTGGAAAATGTACCTTATCGGAAATGCGGCATTGACTATTAAAATGTATAGGAGGCAGAAAAAAAAAATACGATTTGGGTTATTATTTGGGTCCGAAAGGACTCGTCTGTTTGTGCTTTTTTTTTAATTTTGTCTTCAGAACCCGAACCTTAATCGAGTTGAAACTTCGCTTACTTCGAACCTCATAAATCAACTAATGGCGAAAATCTTCAAACCACCTTTTAAAAAAGAAGAGTTTTTATACTAATTGTTTTAGACTGCAATCTTCAGAAAGGATTTTTGCCTTTTTTATAAGCCATCGTCGTGAGTTAACTGATTTCAACTTTACCTTTTATTTCAAAGCAAATTGAAGAGGGAAATTAGGTTTACGTTGGTGGAGTTAAGGTCACTCATAAATAATAAATCATCATCGGACTTGAAAACATAACAAGTTTAGTATTAAAACCATAAGATTTATTACCTTTCAGTGAAATGGAAAAAATCCTAAACAAATCCATGCAATTGCGCTTATCTAAATGAAAATGGACAAAAACCCTACCCAGTGATAAAAAAGTAACAATCGACCATTCACCGGATTATTTCCTTCATGTTATTTTATTTTTTTTTTTACATAGATTTCCAATTAATTTTCGCTCGCAAAAAAAAAATATTCATGCGAAATGTTTTTGATTTTAAGTGTTTTTTGTTTTTTTGAAAAAGTAAATATAAGAAAGGTCAGAAAAACTTTAACCCGCAAACAAGAACAAAACTAAAATGAATACCATTTTAATTAGCAATCAGAAAGTGCACATTATGTGAATTTGGCGCTATAGAGAAATGTTAAATGTGACGTTAAGACGTTGATTTTGACATCGAATGTCATTGAATCATGATTTTCCAGAGCCGGTATCACGTAAGACTAATGCGATCGTTGATCGTTGAATAATTGATTGTCGTTTTGACAATCCCTATCTCTTTATTTCTTTAAGGCTAGGTACGCACTTGCGATTTCATTCGCGCGGTTTTTTAGTCGCAAAAATAGAACACATGAATTTAAATGAGAATGAACGCACTTGATACCAACAAATCACGACGATTATAAAAGGTCGCAATTCGTTTCATTTTTCTTGCGATGCGATTGTCGTAAATTAAAATGAAACAAATGCACTCAAATGGATATGCTCACATTTGCGATTTAAATTACTACGACTTAAAAATCGTAGTCGCAACAAGAAGTTTTTATGCACGCACTTGTAATTTTTAATCCACGATTTCTTACCTGCAAGGAATAAGACACTTAAAAATTGTAGCGATTATAAAAATGAAACAAGGTCCATTTTTTTAAGCGATTTTTCTGTCGCTACTTATTTGTAGCAAATGCGTGCACTCACATAAAAAGTAGTGTGTTTTAATTTTTGCGATTAAATAATTGCGCGCAAAAAAACTTATTATGGTAGGGCTACAACTATTTAGACATAATGCATTTGGTAAAACTGCTCTACCTACGATTGTATTTTGCTGAAAAAAAATAAGAAGATTTTGCCCTATACAACACCAAAAGCAATGTTAACTCTTTCCGCAAGTGAGCTGTGCATGGCTGATCCTTGTCTTCTAGCTAGTCAAGCCGTCCATTTCCGTCTATTCCAATTTGACCAGGAACCCGATAAGAGTAACTGTTAAAAAATGGAACTGAACCTTTTTTACGTTATGATATACCTATAATTTTATTCTTATATGTATAACTGGTGTTGTTTCGGTTAATGTTCTCAACGGAATAATCATATAAAAATTGACCTTTTCAATTTATGAAGGTTAAAGAGACGACTTGCATAATTTAATTACATTTATCATTAATTTGACAAAGTGTCACATTGGGCTATTATTCGTTGGTCTTAAAAGTTATATTCACAATAGTCGGTTATAATTAAAAGTGTTATATTTAATTTATTTAATGTTTAATATAAATATTTTAATTAATAAAATTTAAATATAAATTGTGTGTCAAACATTCTCCGCCTCGGTGAACGATGTTCGCAGTCTAGTACCAGAGCCGCAGCCGCCCCTGGTAAAATGCCTTCATTAATTTCTGCATTATGGTAACTTCAGATTAGGTTTTCTATTTGACTTTATTTGATACATGTAAAGAAAAAAAATTTAGCTTTCGGAACTGTTACACTATACTCTGTTCAATTTATATTTGCCCTAATGGCAGAGCTTTTTCAGAAACACTGGTGCCTGCTGCTGTTTGCACGGCACCTTAACTTAAGAAATTGCCACTGAAATAAGAACAAATTATCACTGAGTTACATTAAAATTGTTTGTTAAATCTTCTTTGAGATCACGTACAACCCAACATGACCTATCTGCTCCATGGGTGAAAGCGAAAGGAGACTGATCGCCAATTTGCAACCAATCTTACTGTGTTTATTAAAAAAAAAAAGAGGCTGGGTGCGACCCACACTGATAACTTCCCATTTGTGGTCTTGGAAACTTTATATTTAGTTTTTTTTCAAATAACCAAATTTTCAGCGAAACAAACTTTAGCTGTATCTGTACTGTATCTGTTGTGGTAATTGGTATGATATTTTGTATACATACTTCGATCATAGAGCAGTAGATGGAAGATCCAAGTAGATGGTTTCATAGTGTAATTGTTGTTGCGGTTTTTCCGGATTGAAGGGCTGTGATCTGCACTGGATATACAATGACTCCTGTTTTAAAAATCGATGATGCTTGTGGCATACTATGATATTAGGAAATTTGCTTTGTTTTGTTGATGATGAGGATACTTAGTCGCTCATTTTATGTTTTTTTTTTTTACAGAAAATGTGTTTAACTAATTTTAAACTTTTCTATTTAAAATGTTAAATTTCTTGTAATAATTACGAAAGTTGGTAGGTAGTAGGTACATATTTATACTGAGTTATAGATTTCCGTGTTTTTAATATATCTGTGTTCCTACACCTAAGAAAACCTTGAGTAGAATTTTACATCTTTTTCATGGACAAAAAGATAAAAACATATTGTGACGTTTTCTTCAATTTTACCATAGCTATTAATGGAATTTGAATATGTGGGACTTGGGTACAACTGAACAACCTTATTCATATACGTATGTACAGTACATACATTCTTCTAAAAACTAAGTTGATAATAAAATTATAAAATTATGTATTATATTATAGAAATTACTTTATTATTTCGGTTCCAAACATTTTAATTGAAAAAAATTTAAAAACGAAATATTTTTGTTAAGACTGTCAATTCGATACCTGTCGAAATTTAAGCATATGTTAATAATTGTATTATGTCGATACCTTCCCGTAAGAATGTACTAAGCGACACTTTTTTCGAAAATGACTTTTTGATGAGGAAATATATTATATGTTAAGGGCCACGTTTTGGCCTGGGCTTCGCCAACCTATTATACATGAAAAGGAAACTAGAGTACAAATAAACAAATTTATCAACTGCCATGGTGTCTCATTAAAATAATGTTGCCCCCTGAAATTTGTATTATCCGCCAAAAAAATTATGCTAAGCGACATTAATAAAGATCTCATTGTCGTGAGCAACAAAAAATTTGTTAGATGTCACTTAGTTTAACCAAAACTGTCTCTTAGCACACTATGATTCAACTAGAACTTTCTTCGTTGTTTTTTGTTTCCTGAACAATTTTAGAAATGTCGCTTAGTATACATTCTTACGGGAAGGTATCGATGTATAAAACAACATACTTTAGAAGGCACTATCGGTGTTCATTCCCAAGAAATTCGACTTGAAATACAATTTTAACTAGTTTTCACTAGAATTTTTAATAGTTTTTTTAATTAAAAAAAAAAAAACTATTAATTTAATATTTGTCAACATTTTACCAATTGTAAAAAATTATACTATGTATAAAATAAACTAAATTAGAAGTCAATATCACTTCTAGTTTTCGAGAAATTTGAGTCGAAAAACAATTTTTACCAATTTTCAATAGAATTTTATATAGTTTTTTATTTTTTGTAAAAAAACTGTAAACTGAAATTTTCACCAGTTGTCAAACACATTATTTTTCGTAAAATAAAATTATTTTGAGTTTCAAATTGTTTTCCGTTCTTAGAATATCTGGGCTATGAAATTTTTTTTTCAGTTTTTTCTATTTAAAAAAATAACGGTATGTTCATTTTTTTCCAAATTCATACCAAATATGTATGACCTTATAATGAGTACATTAAATTTTATTTGGAATCAATAGCATTATTTTTTCGTGATATATTTGAAACTAACCAAAATTTTTACTTTTTTTTTAAACCGTTATAGTGAAAAAACTACTCACTGAATTTTAATAAACGCCCTTTCAGCCTCTTTCGAAGTTATTATCTATTAAACAAAATTTATTTGAAGTCGATATCTTTACTCGTTCTTGAGATATCGACGACGAAAAATGGTACCAGAACGTACGGACGTACGAACGTACGCACGTACGAACGTACGTACACACACACACACAGACATCTCTCTAAAAATGATTGATATAGCCTCTAGGGACCTTGAAACGTCGAGAAATGTCAAAAACTCCAATTTGACAAATCGGACCGATTACAATAACTCCCTATGGGAAGTTAAAAACACTGAATCAGAGTACCTAACCATTGCCAAGTTGATAGAAATTCATATGGCATTTTCTTTGGTTTATGCTACTCGTATCTAACTTTCAGGATTTATACTTTTTCGAGCTTTCGGTAGCAAATATTTTTCTGAGATTTGCGGCAATTTTTAATGCTCACTACGGCAATCCTGTAAGTGCTTTAAATTTAAGATAGCTTATTGAAATCCATAATGGTAAGACTGAAAGGCAAATATCCTATCTTCCCTGTACTGCAAATATAAATTGAACAGGGTATAGTAGCCCATTGAGTATTATGCATACATACGATGAGTAGTTAATTTGTTGTTGGTTTCGGTTTACAACTAAAGATCGAAACCAATTATTATAAAAATTCGTGTTTTAATTGATGTCAGTCATTGTCGTGCGCGGGCATACAGTCATTGGCAAAATTATTTGCACAACGTAAAATTTACATAACATCTCTTCATTGAATCTTTATAACTTTTAAAATAAAAAAGATTTTGTTTATATTTATTTTTATTAATTATGAGTACATATTCTCAATACGGTACATAAAACAACAAAATCGAACTTCCAACGGTTCGTTTTAAAAAGATAAAAACAAAAGTGGCAAAATTATTTGCACATCATATTAAACCGGCAAAATTATTTGCACATGTTTGAATTACTGCATTTAACACCACTGGAAGCCAAAAAGTATTTTTTTTAAATAAAACGAAACATTGTTATGAAAATAGCATTACCTAGTAAGTTGTGTTTCCTCCTTTTGCCGCAATAACAGCAGCGAGGCGCCTTGGCATTTAGTCTATCAAATTTTGAATCTGTTCTGACAGAACTGTACTCCAAGCTGTTATAAACTCTTCCCAGGTTTTATTTGAAGATCTTCCAATGTTTTGAGGACTTTTTGATTTAACAAGATGCCAAACATTCTCAATGACATTTAGATCAAGGCTCTGTGGGGGCCATTTTAAAACTTCTTGGTCTACCCCAGATAAAAAAGTTTTTATTGTCTCGGCCGTATGTATAGGAGCATTATTTGTTGCAAGATAAAATTACTCCCGATGAATATTGACCCTGCCACTAGTGGAACATCATTTAGTATTATCAAATAATGCGACTTTGACATAGGGTTGGAGCACCTAACAATTGGTCCTACGCCACAATATATGATTATGCATCCCAATATCATTATTTTACCTCCTTTGGAATGCCTTGTGAGATGAACAGGCCGAACCAATGGCTTTAAGAGCGACCTAGCTGACAGTAAAAATGGCAGTATTCCGGTTTTGATTTGAATCTAGTTTATTTTTTTTTGCATGTTTCCATGATCGTCAACTTTTTCATGAGAATACTGTTTAAAAAATAACCTTAAATATTTATTAACAACAAACATTGCGGCGGCATGCAGTGAGTTATTGGTAATTGTACTCAAGCTTTGGACGAACATAGACTATATCCATAGCTGGGCATTAACTCGTTAATCCGTTAATCGTTAATTAACGAAGTTAAAATTTTGATTAACGGATTAACTTTTAAGTTAACTTCTAAAAATGTTAACGGACACGTTAAATCCGTTAATCCACGTTAAGTCCGTTAATCGTTAATCCAATGCCTACTATTTAACGCGCGGCGCGAAAAACAGGTTCAGACAAGTATGAGACAAGTGCCACGCGGCGCGTGCCGCGGGTGAAACAAATCCAGCTAGGTACGTATTATATATCGTATATGTAGATATATAAAATTGTTCGATTTTGACAAAAAAAAAGTTTTTCGAGTTGATCAACTGCGTTTTCGATATTGTTGTTTAACCAGTTGATGAACGAGTTGATACCTTCGTACACTTAACCAAGGAACCAAGGATCACTCGTTCGGGAACACGTTGAACGCACCACGATAAACAAAAAACTCAAACGTCAAACCTGAAATAATTTTGACTTCAGTTCGGTACATACATTTATTGTCGACGCACGGCTTCGCTTTAAAATATTCTTAAATTTGTTCCGTATGAGTATGATTTCCTCTAAGAAAAAAAAGTGGCTGCCGCATTAATAATTATTATAATATAATATTATATAATATATATAATATAATATTATATAATATTAGAAAATGAACTACAAAGGAAGAAAAAACAGCCAAGACGATTCTGGGTAGATGATTTTTTCTTGGGTCACGAAGAAAATTGTTTTTTCAATGAAATATATGAGAAATTAAACCGGTTAGGTTAAAGTTAGGTTAAAGTGGCTGCTGACCAGAAAAAAAAAGGTCAACACACTTAGACCAATATTTGGTCCGTTGTGATACAATTAAACCGGTGCTTAGAGAAAAAAAAAATATAAAAAATGCAATTTTTATCACATGTTAACGGATTAACGATTAACGTTAACTTGCGTTAATTCTTCCGAAATTTAACGCTTTAACGTTTAACGAAGCTAACTTTTTTAGTAGCGGATTAACGATTAATGAAGTTAACTGTTTGATTAACGGTGCCCAGCTATGACTATATCTTGCATCGATGAAGAACACCTAAGTACTTGGCAGCGTTTTTGGCAATGTTGAAATGTTGTTATTCCAAACTGGTGGTCTGATATGTACATACCGAGAAACAAAAGCTATTTGGTTTTCGCAATGCAAAAACAATTTTATGGATTAGAAGTTTCAGTTTAAGGATCAGTGATGGATTTGAGAAAGACGTATTGCCGGTCATTAAGAAGCTTTTGATCTTCTATATATTTCTTGATTTATCAGCATGGCCTTGGCCTTGAAAAGAAGTGCAATTGGCCGATAGGAGAGGGGGTGGAAAGATCGCTTTTTTTAGGAACAAGCTGTGTTATGGTAAGATTTACCGCAACAAAAACCATTTTCAATCTCGGTTCTTAAAACCTTCTTTGGAATATGTTGCTTAGTCATAGTCTTACTCTCGATATCTGTTTTCTCTTCCATCCCAACAATTTCTATTTTTCGACCCACATTTTAAGTCCATTGTTCTCATGGAGCTTGAGAGTAGCTCGGAGAGGATGACAAAATAGGTACCCTATAATTCGATCGTGTTGAGCCAGCGGATGGGCTGGAGACTAACACGCCGTCTATATAGAGAACGAGGAAGCTGAGAGAATGCTCAGAATATTATCTTCAACTTTTTATAATTTCTTTTTATTTTCCTCAAAAATAGTTATGATAAATATGTCAGGGTACGACCTTAGATTCACTAAGTTTTGGGACGCCACTAACAACTTGGAGATTATGTGGTGAGAAAGAAGTTTCGTTGGAACTTAAACTCGGGGTGATGCCGTAACAGAGTTTCATGAAAGCTTGTGATTGAGAGTGTGAATGTCTGAGTGAAAGAGGAGGCTAAGAAAGAAATAAAGGCTAAACTGTTGAACCAATTCTTGGTTGACAAGCTGTGCCGATATAGAGGATTTGATAATTTGGAATTTTTTTGGTCTAGAAAAAAATAAGAAAAGATAAAAAGTTAAAGCAAAAGAATAAACGTTTGAGAAAAGTGATCTTATAGTTCTTTTAAAGTAATAGATTCGAAAAAGTATAATGAGTTTTTATTGGAAAGAATTTTATCGCCAGAACGGGGTGATAAAAGTCATTGAGGAATAGAAGGAGGAAGGAAAATGAAACAAGCTCTAGAAATAAGGAAAAGATAAGTAGAGTGTTAGTTTTTAAGAGTTTTATTCATTTGTTAAAAATTGTTGTGACACAGAAATTCGGTTGGCCTTTGTTTCGATTTGATAATCTAAAAATTGTGCGACGCGCGACCCCCTTTATCTGTTTATTTCGGGACCGAGTGATAGCGATCCGTTCTTGCGATCGGTGTTTACAAATTTTTCTTTGTTTCATTGTATATAATTTGAAGTTCGTTTTCTATTTTAATTTCCCTTATTTTAAATTGGTTCCATCCAATTTACATTTTTACACATATCATTGAAAAAATCCTAGGTTTTAATCCAGGCGCAAGCTAAGGTTTCCTAGATATTTTTAAATAGCACTTTCTAACTTCCCGTTGGGAATTTAAATTTGAAAATCTTACACAATGGTTTTGCCACCGATGAACGGTTGATATACCATCAGGACCAGCCCTACACAACTTGAACTTTGACCCCAGCTGATTTAAATAGTTCAAACACTCAACACTTGAACTATGGAAGCAAGTAAGTTCGGCTTTGTGGTGCATTTCATTTAAGCTTATTTCACTGGACTTCTATCTATAAAATCACTTGAATTAATTTCATAATCCCAAACGTATTTAATACAACTAGTACAAGCAGCTGTTATAAGTACAAAAACATATAGCACCCTGTTGTTCTTTCGTTCATACAATAACGCCATCGCCATTTCAAATGCAATTTTTCTCGGAACAAACTTAATAAGTAGGTGAAGTGTTCCATTCATCCATTGAAGGATGCAGTACATGCTAGCGAGTAGGAATATTCTTTTCCGGTTGGTTTGCTAATTGCTTATGACTCCAGGATATACAGCATACTAGGTACATGGCAGCTAATGCGTTCACCCATTCAGCTTTAACACATGGATGGGTTAACTATTGTGCCGTGTCAAGCCGGATGCACTAAAAGCAAAGATTAGGCACGTACTGCGTGCTCTGCTGTAACACGCTGCCGCTAATAATAATTGCTTTCTAAGCGGTTGCTACATCATAATTTGAAATGAACTTTGATGAGATGACTTACATCACATCGCTGTTTATATTTTGTGTACGAGGTATGTAGAACGTAGACGCCTACGTGCCCGAATACTAAAATAAAATTCCTTTAAAGCGGCAAATACACACGACACTTGTGTGCACACCGGTGTCGGTGTACGGAAATGTGTCCCGTCTGTGGGCTGGTGCGCACACCGATTTTCGGTGTCCGACACCGTGTGGGTAAAATCAAAAGTTTTTGATTTTTGGTGTCGGTGTCTCGATCGGTGTCATGTGTATTGCGATGTGCACGCACATTTGCTATTCAGTATTCACTATTCACTATTCAGTTGCAGCCGAATCGTTGTGCGGTAAAGTACGTCGAAAAATTTCCTTGCGACTTATAGGTTCTATAAGATAAGTTATGCATTCGGAAAAAAATCGAACTCGAAATTTTGACATTACGATGATAGCGAAGACTAAAAAAGGGGGTCTCGAAATTCTATCTATATGTTTGTTTGACTATAGCTTAAAAGGCTGGGCCGATTTACTTTGAACTATGGTAGATATCATTTTTAATTTTTCTCCCCACAGGTTTTTTTCTTTTTTTTAAAGACCAAAAATAACGGTACCTTTAATACGATTTTTTTTTCGAAATTTTATAAATATTTGTTCTTCTCAAAAAATGTTCAACAGATTTAAAAACATTTTCCGAAAAATGGTTATTGAGAGTACCCGCCATGGAACATTTTTTTTTTATTTTTGATTTTATCAAAAACGGTACCACAGATTTTGATAATTTTTTTTTTTTGCTAAGGCTTGAAAAGTATTGTATATTCAAATTTTCAATATAATCTACAAGATGTGAGAAAAAAATGTATTTTACCTAAAAAAAAGGTACCCAACATAGAAATGTTAAAAAATGTTTTGAAAATTCGTATTTTTCTTGAAAACGGCGCCTAGAATTTTGATAAAATTTTTTTCTTTCAATACATTTTTATGATCTTTAATTAAATAAAAAAAAACATTTAAATTAAGATATTACAGCTTGTACCTACCATGGAACCATTTTTTCAAATTTTGAATTACTCATTATCGACATCATCAACCCGCCAACCGCATCGTCTAATGGACGACGACGTCCATATCACTTATGGTTAGATCTCTCCAGGATGAGATCTCTTGCACAACTAAAGTGTGCACGATTCGGTGTGCCGTGTGTAGTGGAATGCTACACCGGTGTAGGCACACCGGTGTGCACACAAGTGTCGTGTGTATTTGCCGCTTAAGGTAAGGCTGCATACATAGCTCATCTATACATAGGTAGATGCAAAATTCATAAAATGAACTCTATCGTCTTTGCTGCCACACACCCACCACCCTGATTCTATATAAGTCATTCGTTTACGAAAATTACGGATGGTCCTTTTTCTGTCCTCGTTTTGAAGGTACTAAGACAAATTTGGTAGCAGAAGATTGGTGGCAACGTTTTAAGTTGTAAATTCGTCTCCCAGCTGACTAGGGGCTTTTCAATTAGATAGAGTGGGTCTGGAATATTATTCATGCATTGAATTTCCGAATAAATATCCAATTTATCTTTGTATTCATACATATCCAGCTGCGATTTTATGATTTTGAAAGTTTATGAGAGAAATAACCGGTTCGCCTAAAAATATGTACTTAATGCCTCAGTTAGGTAGGTAGGAAGGAATGACGACCACTGACAGTCTAGCCTTATCGCCCAAATTTTACTTGAAGCGCGCCATTTTGATACCATTACTCGTGTGAATCATGTGGATGGAATTGATATGGGGAACTGTGGACATTATCACGGAGTCATCCAGTTTGGATTTAGTATTTAGTATTTATTGATATGAAATATGCATTTCTACACAGTAAGAGTACAATTTTAAGATTGTGAGAAATAAACAAATAGTATTTAATAATTTTAATTAAAAACAAAATAAGTGATTAAAAAAACTAGATTAAGAAACAAAGTTTAGAAATATTATCACAAAATTTATGTTTAAGATTCTTGTACATGAAATTATGAATGCAGTTACAAATTAATTGAGTTTGCTTGATAAAATAAGTTGGGGAGGGGGAGAGGGGTGACGTCGAAGTTGCTCTGATTAACAAAGAAGAGATTTAGCTCATACCTAAACTGACGGGTGTCATTTGGTTCTCTCAGTTTCATGCCTTACTTCCGAAAGACAATTTTTTATCTCTGCAATACGCCTTTGGAACTGTGGAAGAATTAAGCAAGTAGATCTGCTAGATATCGAAAACTGAATTTTACTGTACAGATAAATTGGTTGCCTACTTTTCATAATGCTGAACAATAAAACGAGAGAACGAAACTTGATGTAATTCATCAAAGACATATTTAACAGATTTTTAGCCAGGGGCCTATTGCACCAACTACAAATTACAAGTACAAATTTGTGATTATAAAAAATTACATATAAAAAAAACTCGATTTTTACAAATTTGTTAAAAAAATGCTTGTAATCACAATTTTGTAAGATGGTGCAATAGGCCCCAGGTGTGAGATATTGTCAAATCTTCTGAGACTATAGACATAACGTATGGTAGTGTTAAATGCCATTTGAAGCTTCCTCTTACTCTCTGCATCACAATTATAAAAAATTTCAGAACCATGTAAAAGCACTGGGATAACCAAAGTCTTTGCAAGAACTAGTCTTGTTTTTAGTGGTGTAAATTTTTGAGCAGTCCATAAGGTTCGAAGAACGCCATATGTTCTGCCCACAATAACATTAATGTGGTTATTCCATGTGAGGGTCCTGTTGAATACCATTCCTAAATTTTTCGAGGTATCTACGAAATCAATTGCTGAATTATTGAGTATAATTGAGGGAAAATAAGATAGCTCTAGTTTCTTTTTTGCAATAACTAAACATTTACATTTCTTAGGATTTAGTGACAGGTTATTGTCCGAAGACCACTTAGATATCCTTTGAAGATCTTCATTCAATATACTGGCACAATTCTCTATTAGACCTAGAGGACAACTTTGATAAATTTGAATATCATCAGCATAAATATGCGTCAAAGAATTTAAAATTATATTTTTATATCGTTGATGTAGAGCGAAAATAAAAGAGGGCCCAAGATCGATCCTTGCGGAACACCTCTCACCAATGGAAGTAGTTCAGATAAAGCATTATCTAGAGACACAGCCTGTTTTCTTTCACTAAGATATGATGCAAGTAACATAACAGCAAAAGGAGACATATTAAAGCAGTGCTGTAATTTATCAATAAGAATAGAGTGGTCTACCATATCAAATGCCTTGGAGAAGTCTAGAAGAATAAGGAAGGTAACGTGGTCCTTATAAAATGTATCTCTTATGTCTTCTACAACACTCATCAGAGCAGTAGTACAACTGTGTTTGGCACAAAATCCAGATTGAACTGAAACCAGAAGACAATTACGTGTGTTCAACCGCTTATGCATTAAACGTTCACAAATTTTGGATAAATAAGGTAGAATTGATATAGGCCTGAATTCCTCAACTGTCAAATTTTTAGGGATTGGTATAATTTTGGCCAGTTTCCATTGGCATCGAAAAATTCCTGTTGTAAATATGGTATTGATAACGTGCGTAATATATGGAAGGACCAAAGGTAATATCGCTTTCATGAAAAGCGGATGCACTCCATCTAAACCAACGGCATTTGATTTTACAGTCAGAAAGCTTTCGACTACATCTGCGGTCTCAATCCTTGCAAAGAAGAATGGTTGCTCTGATAAGACTACAGGATTACTGTAAGTATTATTCGAAGCTGAAGTTGTTGGTGGAACCGATAGGAAACTACGATTTAGATGATTACAATCTACATCGTGTCATCACTTCCCCATCCTCATCCGTAGATTATACATCCATTTCACATCCCATATTGAACCTATGCCTGTCCTTTTCATATCCCATATTCCTCTCTCCTTATTAATTAGAATCCAACTCAGAGTCTTATACGAGCGGTCGAAGTGATAAGTCGCAATAAATAATTAAAAGTTAATAAAAGTGTTTTTATTTAATTAAACAAACGTCTAAAAGAATCGGCCTGACTGACAATCGCTAGTGCAGCTTAACTTTTGTTTGCCTATACCTATATAA
Source organism: Chrysotoxum bicinctum (assembly GCA_911387755.1). Taxonomy (NCBI): domain Eukaryota; kingdom Metazoa; phylum Arthropoda; class Insecta; order Diptera; family Syrphidae; genus Chrysotoxum; species Chrysotoxum bicinctum. The sequence goes on along the minus strand of OU426988.1, from coordinate 197,338,579 downwards.
CGAAGTTTACTCCATAGCTTACGACCATCATTGGTGTTAAGTTCACTGAAATAATACTGTGTTTAAGCTATTTTAATCTCACGAGTTACTTTATTTCTTTAAATTTTGTAAAATTGATGGAGTTCCTCAATCCGAAAATGGTTCCATCGGTGGTATGCCTGGTCACGTTGCAATATTAACAAGCGAATATCGTTCGTATAAACCAAGCCCTTGAATTTTGCCTTGCCCTACCGATTGATATAGGAACGTGAGATTCAAAGAGATGATTTATATTCCCTTGCAGGAAATTCACTTGGTCATTCGGCGAGGACATACAATAAATGAGGTCCCAAGGAATGCAACGGATGTGGTGTTCAAGAGCAAGCCTAGCAATAATCTTAAACTTTCGAAAACTGTGAGTTGATGCACTGTTATGGTTATTTATATCAAAATCAAACGTAAGAAATATGAGGTCATGCTTTGAAAATTCGGGTGCTGATATTTAATCAAAGAGAAGTACGCTGTTAGTATTATTTACAAAGAACAAATCTAACAGAGTACTCGTGGTATTTGTGAAATGAATGGGTATTTACGGAATGCAAATCAAACGCCATCAGGCTGTCAGTAAGATGACTTTCAACCAAAAGGTTACTGTTAAAGTCCCCACATACGATGATATTACTTGCACTAGCTGACAATTCTTCCATTAAATAATATAAAGGTGTTAAATTAATATTTTTGTTTGGTCTACATATATACATTACCTAAAATAATAGAATTATCCCCACAGATTATGTCTACAAAAAGATATACAACAGGACACTCATCAGGTGGATAACATTTTTGTTTAGACCCTCTCTAACATAAATTGCTACACCCCCTCCAGTGCGAACATACCTATCAGAACGAAAAAGTTTATAACCATTCAAAGTATAAACTGCATCCTTGTTATCAAAGCAAAACCAAGTTTCCGACACACAGATAGCATCAACTTGAGAATTTATAAATATATCTCTAAATTCATTTATCTTAGGTAGCAAACTTTGAGCTTTTAGATGGCACACTTTAAGACCTTGCCTACGACGACAAAGTACTCTTACATATCATAGAACGCAATATAATATCACTACCATCGCCCGTGAAGATCACTCCGCTATCATTTGATTCCATTTTTTCGAAAATTTTTAAAAGGAGAACTAAACAGCACACGCAGGTCGGGAGTGAGTGGCTCATCTCGATCTCTTACACAAAGCAACAACATTGACGTAAAAGGACAGGATTGAGTTCAAAAATAAGAAAAGATCTAGAAGGTTTTGATGTCTCTTATTGTGTGTTTCGAGTTTGTACAATTATCCGGAACTTGGATCAGTCACTCAACCGGACCACCATCAATCTCATCTGACACCATCAACTCTGTGCCAATCTAGGCATATTGACTGGTGCTAGAACAGTAGCCAATGCGATTGAGTGATCCGGCCCCCCGCACGGTAAACTTCCGTCAAAGCTCTCAGTCTGCTAGCTAGTTCGAAAGAAAGAATCAAACATAGAGCACGCCACTCAAGTCATAACTCATCAAAACTTCGACCGGATTGTTAGCACTTTCCGAAAGTGAGTTATAAAGGGCTGATCCTCGTCTGGCTAGCTCTTCCGTCCATTCATTTCCATCAATGCCACAATGAACCGGAACCGAGATAAAAGTAACATTGAAGTTAATATTGAGACTAGCAAGTTCATTTCAGCATTTCTGGAATATTTTGGAGCATGATGTACTATGTAGTATTAATGGATTTAACAGCCACCTCACTGTCTGTGATAATATACTGAACCAAATTTGGTAGTCATATTGAAGAAAAAGTAGGTAGAATTGAAGAAAGGATGATCAATATACGGTCAATGAAAACTATCCGTTGAAGAAAATTTTGTTATATTCAAGAAATATTGTCATTTTGAAGAAATGCATAAAATTTTTCTTTGTGGTGTTAAATCCACAAAATTTTGTGAAATTGATTAAATTTCATCGTTCTTTCTTGAAATTTAGTTAATGATCATTATTCAACTTAACATAAAGTCATCTTCATTTTAAAGAAATATTCATCAATGTACTAAAAATTTCTTCATTTAAACTTATTTATATCTTCAAATCGAAAAGTTATTCTTCAATTGAACTCAAATTGGAAAATTATGTCTAAGTCATCATCATCATTTATTGTATTAAATTAATTATCATTATATTATTCTTATTATATTCTTTTCTCGAGCTGGTAGTCATGGTAGATAAAGCTCTAATTTATATTAGCATTGTAATTTACTTACTTGTTAATAAAGATATAAATAAATAAAATATTCTTCAATTTGACAAATCGTGTTCAATTTGTTCATCATTTTCACGTAATATTTTCATCAAATTGATAAAAAATCTTCATCTTAACGTTTTATTTGAAGAAACTTTTTCAACATGATAAAATTTGTCAATGAGAAGAACACACTTAATAGTATTTATAAGAGTTTGAAACAAATATACATACAGTCGACGCCGCTTATAACGACCACCAAGGGACCAAGCAAAACTGGTCGCTATAGCCGGCGGTCGCTTTATCCGACGTAACACAAAAAATTAAAAAAAAAAAATACAACAATATACGTACCTATGTACAATGTGCATACCTATATATTTTCAAATTTATATGAGTTAATTTTGTTTGTTTTGTTTTTATTAATTTTAAATATTATTTTAAAACTTTTTTCAAGACCAGAAAGATGGCTTATAATCGGCCCTAGCGAGGTATCCGTTCGGAGCGGATAATTCTCCGCAATGCATACTTTGTCGGAGGTTTAAATTGCTTTCAAGGTATCCTATCGGAAAGAATATCTAATAATACACAAATGCGTTGGAGCAATTTGTTCCGCGATGAATTTGTGTCTGACTAAATCGAAAAAATAAATTACATTAAACTGTCAGAAATTTCACAAAGAAAGCACTTGATTGCACTTCAATGCAGTTTGCCATGTGTGTTAAAATAATGTCAGAGAAAAATTCTGAACAGCTGTTCGGAAAAATACCTCGAAGCAAAAATCCCCCGAATCGTACAAAATCGGAGAATTTTCCGCTCGCTAGGGCCTAATATTTTCGTTGTAAGCATTGCAATATACAAAATTGCACAGTAATTCAATAGCTTTTATAGCTTCTATGTCCGAAGGGGGAATAACATTTATTTCTGGATCTTCATCATCTACTTCAGTATCTTCGTCTTGATCATCTGGAGTTAATTCTTGCAGAATTTCTTCAACAGTTTGGATCTTTTTTTAACTTTTTGTCCCATTGACGAATGTAACCAAAAATATCTGATGTTAGCCATATAGTTTTGTTCGCTTTTTAATAAAGGAGCAAAGATTTGACATTCTTAAAGCAACGGAGTAATTTCGAATTTCCGATTACTAAAAGTTTTCTTTTTATAGAGCCCGTCATGTTGCATGTGACCAATAATGTTACTCTATCTTTGGATAATTTCCCACCACTGCAGCGTTCTCCTCGAAAGCGATATGATTTTTGGTCGTTATAAGCGGCGACAGAAAAGTATTTTTTGTTATAAATTCGTCGTTATACCCAACGAGTCGTTATAGCCGGCGACGTTATATCCGACGTCGCACTAGTACAATTTGTATGAAAACCAACCAAATGAAGGAAAAGTGGTCGTTAAAAGCGGCTGGTCGTTATAAGCAACGTCGTTATAAGTGACGTCGACTGTATTTGTTAAGAAATTATAATCAAAAAATGATGTCAAAAAAATGTTCACTTCAACGATTGTGTGCTGAAAGATTCAAAAGCATTGTCCTTTATGAAAATTTCCTTAAAAAAAAAGGATTTTTTTTATAATATTTTTTTAAACTGGTTTTATTTTTCTTCTTGCCTTAAGTTGTTATACATGTACATACAACATAGTAAAAAAAACTTCTAATACAAATTTGTCTTTTCGAATAATTTCTTCATCAAAAATTAACAAATTTTTTTCGTTGGTATGACAAAATTTCATTCGTTTGAATAAAACACTAAATCATTCATCATTTGAAGAAACCTTCTTCATTTTGAATATTCAGTCTTCAATATGAAGAAAAATACTATGCAAAATTGTTGATTTGAATAATTGATTCTTGATATTGACCTACGCGATTTGGTTCAGTGTAGGCGTACTCCGGTTCTGGTTTGGATCTTATTTAAGAACCTTTCATGGTTCCCTGATAAACAGTAATTCAGTTTAAAAAACACTAGAAAAGTCGGGTAGCCTAAACGAGCAAGATATATTCAGAGCCATCAGTAAAGATAGTTGTGTCGAAGTCTGTCGTCACGACGTTATCATCCCAGTCCTTTCTTGATAGGAACATAAAATCTAAAATCTTTACTGATACCCATTTTATAGGTGCAAGTGGGAGTCGAAAAAACCTCTATTGAAATCAACTCCGTAATAATGATGGGGCCGTAAAATTTGCCAATCCAAATGTGTTCGATTCCTTTAGCTTTAATGCACTGCAAGATACTAGATATTTAATGTGCAAATCATGTGGTAAAACGAATAGAAAACGTTTAAGCCATCAGTTGGGCAGGATATTATCTTTTTTATAATTTGCGCGCACTAAAAGGAATTTGGATTACCCTTAATATGTTTGAGCACAGTGCGAGCGTTTATGAAAGTTGGAGAGGATTCGAAAGGGGATACCGCCGCATATTGGTTTTGAATGTCTGCACAAGGCATTGAGTGGGAAATATTGAGCCGGGTAAATCATTCCACATTCGTGTAGTGCAGCTAAGCAAAGAAATTTAACTGTCCGTCCAAAGTTGGGATCAAGGGTAAAGTGATAGGCATTGCCTCAAGCGCGATTATTATGAATGTATTGTTTAAGGGGAGAAGTCCAAGTGGCTATTTCACTGGAACACTGGAAATAACGGTGGTATAATGAAAGACAAGAAACATTGCGGCGGTGCTCGAGAGATTCAAATGTTTCCGGCAAACTTTTAGCTATCACTTTTCATTCTTAAAGCACTTTTGGATTATATTCAATGGACTCAAGTGGGTTATTGGGAATTATACTCAAGCCTGGGATGAATATAGGCTTTATAAAAATATTACAGCCAGATCAGATTGGGTGAAATGCAGGCTGCTTGCATAGACGAAAGAAACCTAGGCACCGAGAACTGAGCGCTGTTTGGTTTCCTCAATGCAAGCGCCATTCGCGGATAGTGACATGAGAAATGAGTTCCATTTTGACTACAGGAGGCAGCACTGAGTTCTTGAAGCTTTAAATTCGACGCCGTTAGTGGTTCCTGATTTGAATATAGAAACGAATATGAGACTGTCTTTAATAAAACAATTTAATGGATCAGAAGTTTCAGACAAAAGATCATTGTATAATATGAAAAACAGAGTCGTAGTCAAAACGGAGCCCTGGGGTACACCAGCTTCTATTTTGTGAACCTCAGAATTACGGTTGTTCAATAAGTTTTGTCGTTCGATAAGAAAAACACAACTTTTTGGTTCAAAATACACTTTATTATTCAGTATAATCTCCTTGAACATTAATACACTTGCTCCAACGATCCTCCAATCGGTGGATCCCATCCCTGAAGTGAGAATCCGGAAGATCTGCAAAATATGCTTCAACAGCCGTTATGACCTCTTCATTTGATGAAAAACGCTTGCCACGCATAAATATTTTGAGTTCTGGAAACAAATGGAAGTCGCTGGGGCCCAAATCTGGTGAATACGGTAGATGCTCCAACAATTCAAACTTTAATTCATGGATTTTAGCCATTGTCAAAATGCTCTTGTGACACGGTGCATTGTCCTGATGAAAAAGGATTTTTTTCTTCTGCAAACCGGGTCTTTTTTCACGAATATTTTCCTTCAACTGGTCCAAAAGGTTGCAATAATATTCAGAATTAATTGTTTTACCAGTTTGCAAGTAATCCACAAACAAAATTCCTTTCGCATATCAAAAAAATGATGCCAAAACCTTTTTGGCCGATTTCCGTACACGAACTCGTTTCGAAGCCGAACAACCAGGTTCACACCACTCTTAAGCCTCTTGTTTTGATTCGGGATCATGGTGATAGACCCAAGTCTGATCCATAGTGATGAATCGACGCACAAAATCCACTTTATCCTTTTTAAAACGCTCCAAATGTTGCTGAGAAAGTCGCATTCGAATGTGTTTTTGTTCCATCGTTAGCGAATGCGGCACCCATTGTGCACACAGCTTTCTAAAGCCCAAAATTTCACTTAAAATATGGCTCACACTGCCTAATGAGATGTGTAGAGCCTCTACTAAATCTCTCTCAGTCAATCGACGATCTTCCAAAACCATATCCTGTATTTTGGCTATGATTTCTGGTGTTGATGCGCTTTTTGGACGTCCTTCACGTGGATCGTCTTCAAAGCTTGTACGACCACGTTTAAATTCAGCAACCCATCTTTCTACTGTTCTCATTGAAGGTGAACAATCATTATACACTTTCAACATTCGTTCGTGAATTTCTTTTGGTGCTACACCTTCCAAAAATAAGAATTTTATCACTGCACGATATTCAATTTTTTCCATCGTAAGCAAATACTTTGACACGGCGACACTAAATGGCTTCTAAACAAAGAATGAATTGACAGATTGAAATGAAACTTCACATACGTTAATATGAAGAGTGTACCAACAAAACAAAAAAAAATTGGGCTAGTAGCAACGCCTTCTCTTATCGAACGACAAAACTTATTGAACAACCAATACAACCAATACCATCCAATACAACTTGTATTGAGCGATTCAAAAGGCAATTTCCAACTAAATCAAGAAGAGTTTCATTAAAACCAAATGCAAGAATTTTTGATAAGAGAGTTTGATGCCAAACTCTATCAAATGCTTTGAAAATATCAAATACATATCGTCGCCTGAGTTCTATCTTGTTCAAAAGACCATTTTTGGCGAAATTGAGTTAGAAATGCAGTTTTTATAAATCGAAGATGCTCTTTCGAATGGCGTACTCCATTTTTTTCTATCTTTTTTAGTTTTAAAGTTATGAAGAACTATTTTGTTCAATAAACCACTTTATTAAATATTTTGAGTGTCTTTTTTATTCAATCAACCACTGCTTTTTGTTTTTATATGAAATTGAACAATTTTATATTAACTTTAAAAAAAACTACCACGTATTTCTTTGTTGTTCAATATCCATATCTAATCCATTTAGTTTTGTATGTTATTGAACAAAATCCTATTAAAAAAGTTATGCGGACGGAAAACCGCATTTTTGTTCAATATCACTGCACTGTAATGTGCCACACAAAATTAATACTGATATAACATTGGAAGCTGTAAGCACATTGTTATGTAAGCGAAAAGTTGGAGCGTAATTTCCAAACGCTTTTAAGGTATTTTGAGAAACCCTTTTATCTTTAGACAGTTTTTGAATACAATATTTGTCGCTTACAGTATGATAAATCCAGCTCATCTAGGATCTGGTATTTCAGAATTCTATGATTCAGAATTCTAATATAGCTCCTTGATCTGAAGAAGTAATTTCAGTACCTTCATTGGAAAATGTAGTACCAGCAGAAGGTTCCGTTTCATCTAAACAAACTACATGCTTTACACCAAGAGAAGCCCCGGATCGAGTAAAAAAAAATCGAAAACCATTTTTGTGGAAACAAAATATACAAAAACGGATGGGTCAAGGTGGTAAGCAATATTCAAATGACATCCGCTTGCAACGTTAGTTGCAGTCATAATTGTTTCACCAAATTTTCTTATGATGAACGTGTGAAAATATTTGATTCATTTTGGACCTTAAGGCTAGGCGCGCACATTCAATTTTTAGTTGCACAACTGTTTGGTTGTTTATAGAAAACATATAATTATATGTTACACAAAATAGCGAACTCATTTTAGGCAATCGTTTAGTTTGTGTCAAAGCAGTTGCGAAACTAAAAATTGAATTTGCGCGCCTAGCTTAAGAGAGTCTTAAAAAGGACAGTTTTATTCCAAATTTGTGATAAGATCGGAACCAAAGTGAAAGAGAGTAGCTAATTTCAAGAAAAAAGTTTACTTTCAATGTAGACAAATACAATATCGACAATCTGGGGCCTGTTTCTCAGATCATACACATCATACATTGTATGATATTGACAGTTCTGCTGTATGATTTCTGTTTCTCAATTTTGTTGTATGATCCACTGTCATACAACAATGTATGACTGAAGATTACACTGAAAATATTAGAATGTTGTATGATTCTGTTTCTCAGAAATGTGTCATTTACATCATACAGCAAATTTACCTATAAATGATCATACATTTAATACAGCACAAAATTCTGTTGTAAAGTGGCTGCTGCATGTAACATGTAGCAACATTGTTTTCATCAGTCAATGCTGGGGAAACAAAATTTATTTGAGAAGTTCTCTGGCTCGACATTCACAAAACATGGTAGAGCCTGTAGGGCATAAAGAGAGGTAGTTTCATTGGGGTTGTCTTATGTGCTTGCATTATGCCGATTTCATGATAATGGATTCTATTTCCAAGCTAATGAAGGGTTAAAAATATTTGTTGCAAAGGTGACAAGGCTTCGTTGCAATTAGTTGAACGCACAATTGATCTTCCCAATTTTTCCACTAAAAATGTTTGGCAATCTAAATTTTTTAACAAAATATGGATCTAGTTCCAACACGTCTTCACCAAAAATTGAGATTTATATTAACCTCACACTCAAATAATAATGAAATGTCAGAAACATACACATCACACAACAAAACAAATGTCATACAACACTTCCAATGAAATCTTAGAAACAGAATGATGTGTATGTTGTATAAAAATGTTGTATCTTGTATAAAATGTATGATGTGTATGATCTGAGAAACAGGCCCCTGATCTTCTTTCAATGCATTACAAATAAAACCATAATGGCATAAAATTTTAGTTGAATTATTACGATGTTAAATCTGTTTTAGTATGAAACTAGGTCTAAACAACGATTTTTATGAAAAAATAATAAGAAACCAATTACAATAAAACTCAGTGGCGCAAAATTTTAAACAGCCTTTTATTAAGGTATTAGTATGATAATTCTTAACGATTTGCTAACTTTAAAGTAGTTTACTAACTCATTCTTAATTCTTAATAAATTGAACCTAAAACAATGAAAGTTCGTGCAAAGAACTAAGTCCTTGTGTGGCGTTTGTAAATAGCACGATACTAAAGAAATAATATAGGTATTCGACGATTTTAGTATTATACTAAAACAGCTTTAGCATCGTACTAATTTAATTAAAATTTTGCGCCAGTTTGTTTAAAATAATAACAAAATTTAAATTAAAAATTGTATGTAAAATAAATAATGTATTTATTTAAAAAAAAGGGTAAAAAGTGAATTCAAAAAAATGTTTAACAAATTTTGAATTTCATTACACTACCGAGCAGCAGCAATATTTTTTCTGATCACCCATTATGTTCTAGTGCTTAACTCAAAGAATGAGTTAGAATTTTTTGTTCTGTTTTCATAGTATTTTCGTAGTTTCAATGATTTAATTATTAAGTGCTTCTATTTTGTTCAATATTTAGCTTTTTTGTTCAATATCCACCAATTTAATCAACTTGTTTACAGCCCATACAACGTTGTTCAATATCCAAAATGACATCCCACTTGATTTTATTTTTTAACTATTTCAGGATTTATTAAAACCTAGATTTATAAATCATTTTGCAAACAAAAATTATTGAGTTTAATGGAGAAAAAAACTCCACAGTACTTCCTTTCAAATTTAAGTAAAAATTTTGCTTCTGAAGTTAAAAAATCGTTTTCCCAACATTTTTCAAAATGGACTTTGAACAAGATAGAACTCAGGTGACGATATGTACAACGACCTTATTTTCTCAAAAATGATCTTAATATTCTTGCTACTGTGCTGTGATATCTGAGACAAATCCTCAGATGTGATAAGCAGTGAACTTATTGCTACGAAGGCCATACTGACAGCTTTCGTTCTTCAAGATATTTCTTAAGCTTATAATAATTGAGCGTTTCCATGATCTTGGAAAAAAGGAAGGAAATCGCATTTGCACGATAGTTATAGGGGATAAAAAGATTCACGGTTCTTAGGAACAAGCTGAACAAATGCTGTGTTCCATCTACTCGGAAAGAGACCTGTATAGAGTAGGACAAATTGAAAGGTTATGCAATGGTTTTGCCGGCGGCGCGGAGTTGAAGAGAGCACTTCTTCAGAACAATAAGGGGTATACTATCCGGGCTAGCCCATTTGTTTATATTGAGATCTTCAGTACTCTTGGAACTGTACGAGGAGTCATGACACTTTTTCTTCTATGGGGAATTATTTAGCGTTTGGCTTATCCCTTCATTTTGATTGAGAAAGAGTTCAGAGAACAAAACATATATTGTTCTTTTTGACGATTGGGTTTGGGTCCTGCGTTGCCACCTCAACTGGTTCAAAATGTAATTGGAATTGCACAGTTATCTTTCTGTTTTTCTCTATTTCTTTAGTATCTTTGATTTTCTATTTGGCGTTCGCTCAGTGAATTTCGTTTAATTGAGGAGAGTACAGAGTGCGGAGTTCTGAGTTCTGAGAGATGACTACTTTTTCACTTGAATAGTCTTAAGCTCTTGGAGCCAAGGTACTTTTTTCCACTTTTCATTAAAATCGTCTTTTTAAGAATGTAATGTTGTTTCGAAAATGCCTTGTTTGATTATCTTCGCTCCAAATACGAATAACATAGCCTTTTTATCGAAACTGTGCTTTATAATTGAACAAAATTTTCCCGTTGCGTTTCTCGAGTTCAACCAATAAAGTTAAGCAATTTCCAAACGTTACTCTGGCGTGGGTCTGTTCATGATGAACAAGAACTTTAAATTGACAACACACCTCTTGCTTGGAGGCGAGGTCTACCTAACACCTCTTGTATCCAGGCACACCTTTAAACCATGTGTCTCCGCATTCCGAATAAACCACGCCTCCACGATACTTCCACAAGGATGCCTACCTCATAGATAGTATGAAGAATGGTCGCACGCATGCGACAGCTGCACCTCTCTATCCCAAGATAGAATGGGAGAGCCCGAAGACATGACAGCTCACAAACCTCTGGGAACTATCTCCCGTGGTGCCAGAATATAGCTTCCGGTCACTTACAGATAGACACACCCAGCAATTAGTCGAGGTACCATCAACCAAGAATGTGCACCCCTGTGGTGAGTTGTTGTGGTAGGTAGTTCAGTTACTTACGTAACCTATCCACAGGCACCACGAGGAGGTCGATAGGAACCGGAAGTGATAGAGTTGTCCATAGGTAGCAATACCGGCCCACCGATAAATCAATGAACGAGCCCATTAGAAATACAAACCAGTATTACCACTTCAGCACCCATACACGTTAGCGCATGGATTGTGCATCCGCAGCAACACCAGCAGAGTTCACAGGGCCCCGGACATGCCTTAAGCTACCAAGCACGCTATCACCCCCACCTGCAGAAAGAACAGAAGAAACACATTGTCAACAGCACACGTTTGGTATTTGAACGGTCTTCCATCGCAATGATGCTTGATTTTACTGATCGATGGGAAGCGATGCTTTCATCAAAGCCAAGGCCGTTGACATAACTCAATTAAAGACGGCAATAATTGATGGTAACTTAAAATAATAAATAAAAAAGAATATGAAAACCAACACTTTCTTCTTTTTGTTGAATTAGGGTTAGAGAAGTAAGTTTCTCTGATGTTACTCGTATGTTTGCTGACGAAAACCGGAATAAGTTCAAACCAACTAGAAAGACCTGTAATGATGATATTCGACGAAGCAACTTTTTGCATGACCAACTACAATGTCCAGAAATTCAGACATTCAAAAGCAATGTGCATCGTCATATCCTTTTAAACCCTCTGCAACTTTTCTAAACGCTCTTACTGTGCTTTAACACATCAAGGGTAGTCAAAATCCCTTAAGTGCATTTGGTCTCACGTTCTTACAAGTCAACCTTCAACCTCCCTTTTAATCGTGGGTGATCATGTGTTCTATTGTGTTTTTTTTTCTGGTACTTATGAGGTATTTACCTTTTTTACTATTTTTACCACGCCAAAGAAAACCAGAGCTTAATTTCTCTTTGTCCCAAAGCTAATAAAATGGAAATAACAGAAACAGTGCAGAAGGACAAACAGACAGATAGAGGGAAATTGTGGATTTACGGAATCGGAATGCAGCAGGTGATGAAAGGTTAACCTTGCTTTATATAGGGACCGGTGAGCGAACAGCATTATAGGTCAACGCCTGTTTCGTAGGTCTCAATGTTTAGTAGAGAGAAATGATGTCGAACATCGACCGACAACGTCTATCTATAATGGGTAATTGAACAGACACGTTCCTGTTTAACGCTCTGTCGGTCCGTCTATCCGTCTCCATTCTCAGAGATATGTCAATTTATATGCCACATCGATGGAACATCTTCGTTTGCGAGGAAATCATGTCCTGCCTCATCATCTATAGTTTCAGATCTAGCCAATCGAATTTAATCGATGAGGATGGGTAGTGGAGTCGAGTTGAGTCGCCCCAAACCAAAGCAGCACCATCAACACCAACAACAACCAGGAACACCAACAATCAAATTCAATAGCAGATTCGTTTTCGTTTGCATGTGGTTCGTTCGGGTAACGAACAAGCAAATCGATTGCTGTCCCAGATCCTATATAGAAATCGTCCTTCTGGAATATGTTGCGCACGATTTCCAGTCGAAAGGTCAATTGGATTACCTGATTATTTTCCATGCAGACCTGTCATGACTTCCGGTGATGGTGCAGTGTGCTGTGTTCAATTTATTTAAGAATATAGTATGCACAGTGCACAAGGCTAGTGCAGCACACACCCATATCATCCTGTTTGGGTGAAGTGTTTGTGGCAATGATGTAGAACACGAGATTGACTTCTTTAGCTTTTATTGAGCTGTGCGTTTAGGTGAACTTTGAAGTTTATTTAAATGATTTTTGACGAAGTTGGATTATTTTTATTCTGAAAATACAAAGAAGATTTGTTTATAAATCAAAACTTAAAAAACAAATATGTAAGAGCTGTTGTTATAGGGATTACATTATCGGAACCTGTTTGTAGCCTTGGGACTTCTGGCTTCCACAAGTTCAAACAATTGCTCTTGAATTGATTAAGTCATTCTCCTGGTAATGAAAATAATATCCTCTCTGAAAAATATTATATCGGTTGGTTTCGGCAACAACTCTTACGAGCCCACAAAAAGACTTGCAAAAGAAGCCTGCAAACAGGTAAAATGGGGAAGGATATGAGAATTTTCTCTTTGATAAGTTAGATTGTTCCAAAAATCTGCACAGCAGCTGACCAATGCCATGACCGAATGGGTAATTTAAAAGACGAAGCTTAGGTAAAGTTTTGTACTAAGATTTTATGATATAACAGGCCATATTATTTAACTCGAATTTATATCATTGAATCCCTTGGCCTTCCTATGGATGTGAGTAAGGCAGAGAAGGAAATAGGAACGAGATGGGCAAAATTAGATATTGTGGCAACACTTTCAAAAGAAAGAATAAAGAAAAAATAATGAATATCCAAACACAATGAAAGACATAATGACTGTATTGAATAGAAAGAGACTGCCGGTTATGTAGAAGAATATACTGACAGAATAAAAATATGATCAGTTGCTGTAGATCTGTGAAAGTGGAAAGACGTTGTTTTATTGGTGTAGCGAAATATTTTTATTTCTAAAGCAAAGGTTGATTGCAGAAAGTATTATTACTTTATTAAGCAAAGGTTACAGTATGTAATATCCCCCTCAAGGATCTTCAATTCCGAATGTATTTTATAGGATATTCCGAAAACCTTAAACCTCAACGAAATCGTGGGAAAGTTCAATTCAAATCATTTATGCTAAATAAGCATATTTCATACATTTAAAAACCATCATGTAAAACTGAAAAACATATTGTAAGTCAGTCTTTGATTCAACAAGCTTTCGAGAAGCACAGCCTTGCTTAGGACAACGGCTTCTATTTAGCATTTAATAATAATAGAATAAGAATAATTAATGTAATAAATAATTATGTATACAAATAAAGAAAAAAATAATAAAAAGAAAAGTTTTTTTAATCGAACTGCGAAGCGAAGACGAAACTGTAGCTATCTACCACCTTTTGTTGACAACTTTGAGAAATAAATATTCAGTTTATTCTATTCTAATCTTGCTTCAGTGGCATAAGCAATAGCATATACGAGAATTTAATTTGGCTCGGATTAAAGCAACTAATTCATATAGAATTTCACTTCCGTACTCATACATAATATTACTTTGGCCGCCCTGAAATCCGTAGAATAGAACGGTTGCTGATTATTTTTAATTGTGTAGTCATAGACTCTATGAATTTTATCTTTCCAATTTAAATCATAAGAATAACGGAAACTATTTACACAGACCTTTAAATAGCAAGAAAAACAAGAAAACTTAAGAAACAAAATTTAACACCAAAGTTGGTAGAAAGTTTAGACCCTTCCTATGCTAGCACGGTTGGAGGATCCATCCTGCACGATACCACCTCTGATAACGGATACAGGCTGATCGACTTTACTGTTGGAAGCGACGATCTGCTAACTACTGTGCAGTTTAAACATCTCGATACTCACAAAACAAGAACATAGAGATCTACTGACCAATCAAACGTCAACCACATTGCGATCGAAGCAAAGCACCTCTCCAGTAAACAGGATCTCCGCGCCAACATAGGCCTAGACCGTTATCGCGGTGTAGACAATGTATGGATGCGGGTATCCCGAAAAAAGTCAAAACAAGAAAGTATTGTGAGTAAGTTCGATGTTGGACAACCTCTGAAGTCATATGCCCCAAACATTATGAATTGCGAACTAGTCGAAAGGACTATCACAATGAAACCCCTGGTTTGACGATGAATGCCCTTAAGTAGAGGAATGCAAAGCGGTGGGTATTTAAGCTAAAAGAACCTGGAAATTACATAGTTACTCCATAGAGTTGAAATATGGAAGAATATGGAGCTAATAAAAGCCAAGAGGAATAGTTTCACATCCTTTGTAGGTGTTTTTTCTCAACCCCCGCTGCAGAAAAACTACACTAAGCTCTTGCAAAAGAGAGGACGCTTATATCATTAGCACTTCGGTATAATGATTGAAGCTGCACAGATGGTGAAGGAGGAGAGAGGAGCAGTCACCATTTAACAGGATATATCACAAACCATCTATTCAAGTGAAAGGATGGACTGTAAAAGGTGTAGATGTTATATTTCCAGCCCTCTTACAAAAGGATGAAGAAGACCTTAAGTCTTATCAAATTAATATACTCCGTACCGTAGTAGCATTGTTCTTGAGTACTTAGAATATTTTTTTTTTTTTTTTTTTTTTTTTATAATCTACACGCGCTCAAGGGATTATAACTACCCTTTAAATGTTTCAACACAGCGCGGGATAGGAAAGATGTGTGGCACGATGTTCTGAGACTGAAGGTGGTTGTCTCAGATTTTTTTATCTCCAGGGATGGCGGCTGAACTAGTGCGGAGAATGCTGTGTCTTATTTTTATGTCCCTTATAATTCACATTATTTTATTCGTTTTTCATATTTGATGGGCATACTAGTATTACTAAATCACATGTTGTTAGTGTTATGCCTGAACAACATGCAATGAGCAAACCAGCAACCCATTGATGACAACTTTATAAGATTTTAATGGAATTAAGGCGACATAAACGACAGCAGGAATCGAACCTGTGATCACGAAGTTGACAGGCGAGCATACATCAATCGCGCCACGGCCATACCCTAAAGGAGAAGAGCAAAATTGGAAAAAAGATACTTCCCATTTAAAGCGTTTCAGGCCGATAAGCTTAACATCCTTTGTACTGAAAATCTTGGAAAAAATAATGGATGGCTTGATTAGATCAGAAGTCTTAGTAGAAAGGCCTCGCAATGTATACATCAACATGCCTACAGAGCAGATAGATCTAAAAAAAACCGACCTGTTTGAACTTACCTATAACTCAAAGCTGTAGCTACAAAGGAAATAGAAACAGAAAAAGAAGGAGCCTTTCACAATACCATTCATGTAGCTATTAACCGGGCCCTAGGAAGGAAAACTGTACCCATTACAATAACCAGATGGTTTGCTGAAATATTGGGCGCCAAAACAGCAGAGATAAAACCTAGACCAAATTTACAGATAATAATCGAAACAAGAACCTGTCCTCAGGGAGGACCTTGCTGGTGGAGTATTGTAGGAATGGCGTATATCTGTAGGATTATCAATCAACCCTAGAAAGACAACATTATACCATTTGCCAATAAAAGACTTCTTACTTCGTATGAAACCTATCAAAGTAAGCTGGCGATAAAATAGTATCACAGAAACAAGTAAAATATTATATTAGATAGTAAGCTCCTCTGGAATATACCGTCGGGAAGGTCACAAAGGCCTTGAAATCGTGAGTAGGCGAAACAGAGAACTACACACTAAAAGCCAATGCCATTAAGTGGTAGACAAATGGTTCAAGAACGACAGAACGGACTGGTGCTGGAATTTATGGGCCTAGAACCAAACTTTCCAACACCGATGGATCAATCCACTAGCATTATCCAGGCGTAAGTCAATGCCATAGCGGAATGTGCAATGTGCAGGTCGAAATCTCCAAAGGAATTACCGCAACCAAAATATTTTCAATATATGCCAGTTAGCCTCAATGCACTCATAGCACTAAGCTCTTAGGCCATAAAGTTTAAGTTGGTGTGCGAATGTATAGGCAGGCTAAACGAACTTGATAAGAACAATAATGTATCACTTCATTGGTTACCTGAACTTGGTGGTGTCCAGGTAAATGAGGAGGTGAACTTTCTAGCAAAAATAGGCGCAATGACTTCCATAATAGGGCCAGAAGCTTTATGTGGAATCGGAAAAAAACAGAATTAAAAACGAAACCAAAATAGAGGAAGAGCCTAAAGAATACAAAAACTGGAAAGAACTCTCAAAACTGAGGCAGGTTCAACTACTTCTTGGAAACGTTAACCAAGATTGTTTCAAGAACTGTATCACCTCAAGTAGGAACAATCTACGAATGGTAAGGGAACTAATCACGGGTCATTGTAGACTAAGAAGACACTTGAGTGTTCTTGGCCTGGTAAACAGCCCCGCATGCAGATTCTGCAAGACTCATGAAGAAACGCTGGATCATATACTAGGCAGATGCAAATTTATCAAGGAAACAAGTACCTGGGTTGCTACCATTTATGTATCCTCTCTATTTGGAGGAGGAGCTGTAGGGTTAGCAACTCATCTAGCTCTGGATGAGGGCACAATAGGTCTTTAGATCACAGTAAAACCCCTCCCCCACCTCAATATTCATTCAACTCATCTAGCTCTAGGTACATTGCAATTACCCCTCCTACCCCTAAATTAATTTATTTAACGGTCGCCCATTAATGAACCCATGCTTCGTAATGAAAAGCTTGTCTGATGAAGTTTGAGCTATCTGAAAAAAAACATGTGCGTCTGTGCATCCTCATCGCCTGACCGCGTTTTAGTTTTTTTAAGGACCCACAACAGGATTATTGCAGCACAGTTTGATATTTCAATATCAATAGCAGCGACCATCGCTCGTTTCTTGCTCGCGCGATTGCAAACTCCTTTCATTTCATGATAGTGGTTCGTCCTTTGGCGGCATCTTTGACCAAAAATAAACCAACTTTCTTCGCCTTATAACAAAAGAATGGTAAACTAGGAACAAAAGAAAGGATTAAACACAGTTTAATGACAAGTTAAAATTAACTTAAGAAACTTAAGGAATTCTATTCACACTTAATTATAAAATTATAAAGGCAGTATTTAAATATCTTTTTATTTTATGTAAATTTAATGTTATTTTTCAAAAGAACTTTCACCCAGAAAAGCCTTATCATCATCCTGAATAAAGTCAAATAACAATAATAAGAAAAAGGGAGATTGATAAATGGATTGTCAGAACTTTCTTCAACCAGCAGAATCGTATCATTTTTGCGGACAAGTGGCACATCCTGCGGAAGAAGCCGGAAAAGAAAATCATACAATCATAGAACTCTCACACAAGAAATTCAGATTAATGATAAAAGTCACGTTTTGCACTTAGTTAAGTGGAATCACAGTTTCTAGCGAAGCGAAAAGGATTTTAAAGGCAGAGGTATATGGCGGCATTCGTCATTATATAAATACTTTCGCTTTCAAACTCACAAGTCGTAAACACGCCACGCTACGCGCCGGCCGCACCGCGCCGCCGCCGCTCCAAGCTTCACAGAGTTATTATTGGGGTGGTAAAATTGTGTCGGCAGGTTAATAATAATGACAGATGTGCGAGTGCCGACTACTCTGCTGACTGAACTTGTTTGCTGTTGATATTCTTATGCCAACTGTGGAATAAAAGGCGGCGGAAACGGAAGTTTACGCATCAATGTTTTAATAAGTTCGTTTAACTTCTTTAACCTCCATAGGTAGCAGCTTTTTGTCTTTTTGTTTCAACTTCCCTTTAAATGTTGACTACGAAGCTACTGGTTGGGAGATTTTTAAAGGATACATAGGCCCCGAAAAACGTTGGATTGGAATGCGCATTGCTTTTCTCTCACCGGAAATCTTGTTCGCACAATGACAGCAATCAAAAACAGAGACACATAACATTAGAACCGTAATCGGATCTTACCTCTCATGGACAATTCATCTATCATTTCTAGGCCTATGTTCTCAACATATAAAAACGGCAATGGAAATGATATGATTTACGTGTTTGCTCGTAGAACGTGCATTGTTATACAACTTAAAAATGCCCGACAAAGAACAGAACAGCTTACCGATGTCCTTTAGATGGTGAGTTTTAACCTGTACCTGCCCAGAGAAGATATAAAATCTGCGACTTTTATTATGGCAAGTGTCAACTCGTAGTAATAAAGTTTTATTTGGATGTGAAAGACTAGATAAAGCCTTGTGATTTCTCAGAACGAAAATGTGGCGAAGATTGCCAACAATTCCAAGTTTCAGTATTTAAAGTTTTTAAGTAGGTAAACATGCGCAATGGAAGAAATGGAAGATGATACCAAAGGAAGTGGTGTAGATGTATTTTATGGCTTGGACATATACATCCCCTTATGTTCTTAAAAAGGACGATACAAGTGCTCATTGTGTACCTTTAACACTCATGTTTAAAGCTTCCCTCAATAAGGTTGAATTTTTAAAGGATTGAAACATTTCTTTCACAATTTCTATTCCTAAAGTCCTAAGCATGATGTCTCAAAATACCGTCCAATTTGCAGGCTCTTGATGGTTATCCCTAAATTATTTGAAAAAATCCTTTACAACAAACTGTCCTTTCTTTTCACAGAAATTATTTCACTATACCGACATGAATTTGTCAGTATAAAATGAACTTTGACAAATCTTATGACTTTCTGTAATTATGTTGTTTGTTGTTTCGAAAGTGCATCCATCTCAATGTGATGTCAGTGGGACCGATTTCGCCAAAGCCTTCGATCGAGTAAGTCACAAAATTTTCATGCAAAAGTTGGTAAAATTTATTTTGTCATTCTAATATTTTGAATTGCCTTTAATCTTATTTATGTAATCGTATTCAATAAGTTCATAAAAATAATTTCAAGTCACACCAAATTCATGTTAACCTCTGGTGTTCCTCAGGGAAGCCACCTGGGGCCGCTTTTGTTTTTAACTCTTTAGCTCTTGGCAAAATAGAAGAAAAGAAAGATATTTGAGTTTTAATTGATCCTAAACTTAATTTATATCTGAACATTGATTGCAATCTTATTATGAACCAAAACTACTTATATGCTGGGATTCATTTCTAGAAATTCTAAGGAGTTTCTCTCTTCATTGTCTTCGTTCGTTTTATTTGAAAATTGTGGTCAACTTAAGCTTACAGATCATCGTAAATATATTTCTATTCTGTTTTGTTAGATACATATTATGTTATCACATACATTTCCCCTTTTTGTTATTTCTAATTGAAATCTATGTTCCTTCGAGAAGTATGCGAATAAGAAGTTTAGTTTGTCAGCCGCTTCGTAGAGCGAATTTTTGATCTGATGGCATATCTTACCGAAGAGTACAACAGATCTTTACATTGTTTCGGAGAAAGTAGGATTATTGCACTTGATATTTCTAAGGCATTTGATAGAGTTTGACACCAGGCTCTCTTATCTTATTCTTATTCTTTGGATTAGAAGTTGCCTTCTAGATCGTTCAATAGATGTTGTATTGGACAGTTTTAAGCCTGATCTTCTCAAAGTAAATGCTGGTGTTCCACAGCGCTCCATTTTGTCTCCGACTCTCTTTCTCATTTTTATAAATGGATCTCTTGCCTGAAACTTCTAATCCACTTCATCTTTTTGCCGACGACTGTTCCCTCAGCTTCTCATACTCGTTCTCGAATGCATTTCCATCTCCTTCAGAAGTAGAATTGCAATGGTATCGTATTATAAGCCCATTAAACACCGATCTTTACAGCATCGTTAAATGGAGTATACAAATTCGTGTGGAGTTTATTGCTTCGAAAACTCAATGCTGTCTTTTGTCGTTGAAGCAAAATGTCTCCCTTGTTTACTTGTTATGACATTGTCCTTGAATGACACTTTCATCGAAGAAACCGTTCATAGTTGTTGTTGTTCATAGTTTATTTTTAATTGCGATATAGGTACAAGTTCTGCAAAATCGAACTCGAGATTTTGATCAAAGTTGGCATAACGATGATAGCGAAGACGAATAAAGTGAGTCCGACAATTCCGTCTGTTGCACTTTAACCGACGAACGAACCGAATAATAGATCAAATAAATGAAAAGTAATTAAATTATAAAATTAAAACAAAACGACGATGACGAGCGGGAGATCGACCGGCGCACAGTGGGGCCAAGGCGGACAAAACTCGATTTTGCAAAAGTACTGATTTCGATTAGCTGCTTCATGTTTCTCACAGTAAATTAGCCAGAGAATCTGGGAACACTAAGGATTTGGGCCAAAACTGAAGTCTTAACACCTAAAAAGACGCTCAAAGTCGAAATATTTGAAATAGTGTGAGAATTTGATTTGACTTTCCTAGGGTGTTACGTCTATTCGGGATGAACTAAAAATGGGATTGTTTTTTGTTTGCTTATTTGGGATGTCTAGCAGGGTTACCCCTGGGATTTTTCAAAAAGTCGCAGAAAAAAGTCGCTTTTACAAAAAAAAGTCGCAAATTCGAATTCTTTGAAAAAGTCGCATTTTTGAACAAAAAGTCGCAATTTTTCTTGTAGCTTCCCGTTGGATGAAGAGCTAGCACCTCCGAGCTCCGATGCATCAGGAGTTTCTCCTTTTTTTTTTGTTGTATGAGAAACCTATTGGATTCGGGAGTGCAGGTTTTAGAAATTCAAAAGAAGTATATTAATCACCAATCATTATCTTCGCATTTTTCGTTTCCCAAGCTGAAGTTCCAATTTGCAATAGGTATATTTATTTACGAGTATTTCTAAGAAAAAGTTCTACTAGTATTAATCTCAGAAAAAAACACAAATAGTACCTACTTACTTTTTTGTCGCTTCGCTCAGCACAACTCACCCGTCCGACGCCGATACAAATACCGTTTTTGATGTCAAAAAACAAAACAACATTTACATTAAATAAAAATGTCAATGGACTAGAGACAAAGCACAAAGGTACGGAGATATTCCAGGAACTGTGTCAGTGTCAGTCGTCAGTGCCAAACACGTAAGAGAAAAAAAAAACAATCTGACAGCGTCCCCGTGGTGGGAATGGGAAAACAAAAACTTTTTTCGAAAACGAGAATGCGAACAGAAAACAAAGCAAAGACAATCATACTCAACATTCTCAGAAAAGTTTGATGGCAAAGAAAAAGTCGCAATTTTAAACAATTTTAAAAAGGTCGTCGCAAAGTCGCACAACAAAAAAAAGGTCGCAAAAATGCGACTAAAGTCGCATAAGGGTAACGCTGATGTCTAGTAATACAATACAGCGGTCAAACTCGGCAAAAAAAAAATTTAGTGAATTACGGCAGCACAAAATAAGACTCAGTCCACAGTAATGGAAAGTTGTAGTCATATAAAAAAAGCTCCACGTTCCTCTGCTCTGAGATAGCTATTTTCTCGATGTAGACATGTCCAAGTTTACATTCAAACAAAATTTAGCTGCAAATACCTGCAAATCTGCACAGTGAGCAGGTTTAAAGTTACGAAATCTTGCAAAAAAATCATTTTTTTTTTACTTCTGTTTCCTAAAAAGGAATATTTGTATTGTATCTGTATAATCTTTATTCAATAATTAGGAAAAATATACAATAATTACTTACAGCTGAGAATATATGATAACAATATTGAATATATTAGTGATTTGTTTTTATTTACAAAGCAAAAAACAGAGTTAAATGTTACATCAATAAGAATTAGCTGTAAAATAGGCGAACTTTTATACATTTTTAATGACTTAGAATTAATATTAATATAAATTTAACTCTTTGTTTTCTTTTTTTTTACATACATACTTATGGTTCTATTTCGTAACGTATACTTTTTTCCAAAAACCTCTTTTTCAAAATTGAGAAAAATGTCTTAAAAATTTTGCGCGTTGTTTTTTGGTTCTGCTTTGAAGTTTGCCCATTATTTGATGCAAGTTTCAGTAGTAAACACTTAACATATAACGTGTTGCTGGTTTAATGCATTCATTGACTATGCGTCTGTCAGTTTTAATGGTTACATTATTTTTATGATTTATCACATCATAAAAAGTTACTTCTTTGGATACACTCAATTTCGCTATAATAAACAAGAAACCCTGAATTTTCATAATTTTTATCCGATAATAAGTATAAAATCGCTTCTTTCCATTATCTTTCTAAAAAAAATTAACGTATAAGCCGACGCATACATACATAATGATTCCATGAATCAAGCATTTTATTTGGCTTTTTTTCGCGAAAATATATTTTTCAAATTACTCAAAATTTAACTCTTTAACTTTGGAATTTAAATAAAATTTTGTGTGGGCGTGTCATTGGGTGAAAACATTTTGTTTTCATTTCTGAAGCTAACCTTTATAAAATTTGAAAACTTTATTTAAATCAGTTACGTGGTTCCGATTTTATCGCACTAAAAAAGACCGCCTTCATACAAAACAAGTTAATAAAAAAAGGTAAAAAACGCCAAAAAGAGGGTGTGGAAAATTTGAATGCCCAACTTACTTCAAAAAGAGCACCATCTTTACTTCAAACAAAACCTGGATTTTTATCAATTTTGGATTTTTTTTTGTGGAGCTTTCTTTCCAAAACTACTTTCATTTCTGAAAATTTCATCCAAATTGGTTAAGTGGCTCGGTTTTTATGGACTTTTGTCCGCTCTCCCATACAAGTCACCCCACTGTGCGGCGCGGCGCGACTTGAATATGGCTTGAACTTGACTATTGTACAATTGCCAATGTTAAATAAAATAAAGAGCGAGAGCGAAAGCGAGTTCGAAGTTGAAGAGCAACAGGTAGCACTTTGGATGCTACCAAAATGACTAGCTCAGATTATGGGGGTGGGTTCACCAATTAATTCAATTGATTCGATCGACGATTTATCGATCAACTCGAAGATTTTTTTAAAAATATACGATAACGACAGGGGCGTCGTTCCTGAAAGAAAATAAAGGGGCGCCAGCAATTTTTCTTTTTTTGATAAAGGAAATTACAAAACTTTTGAGGCGAAGTGCGACGATGAAAGCAAATTTTTTTGAGAAAAAAAAAATAATAATTCAAAATTTTAATTCCGAATTGGAAGTTAATAGAATTTATTTTAAATTGGGAAACCTTTTTAAATATAGGATAAAAACCCAATATCTTTTCAAATTTGAATATAAATAGTTTATTTAAAAAAAAAATTTAAGATAAACCGTTACCGCTTTGTCCCGAATGAGCAACAGATCTTGAAACGGAATTTTAAACGGACAGAAGCCAAACGCGAATTAAGATAATAAAAAAATCCAACAAACGATAAAACCGATAATACCAAAAATGCCACTTAACCAAAAAAAGAATACTTATCTTTGACAATTTCCTTCCTCCAATATGTGCCTTTTGAAAAACTCCTCTACTCAGATATCCAGTTTCTATCCAATGTCTATGCTTTTTTTGTTCTTTTTCTGATTTTCTTCTTCACCAATTTATTTGTCACCAAAATGTTTCCTTTTATTTTCTAAAATCGTTTATTAATTTTTCTTTTGCTTTTTTTTCAAACTTCTGCTTCAAACCACAGTCAAAATCGAAGTGTCCTCTGAGGTATTTTACATCCTGGGCGAACTCTTTTCTTAAGAACTCATCCAGTTCAGCTACTCTCCGTCAACTTTGCTGTAGAGAGTACATTGAAAACCAGCGGTCCTGCTTACTCGCACTTTTTCTCTGCATAATCATCATAAATCCGCCGATCGCTGGTGTCATTTCCAGGAGCGGCGAATATGATGAATGCATACAGCCATCAATACCCATTTTTTTTTTCAATTATTAAGAAAAGCTTTCAGAAAATAAAAGAAAATCAGTGTCGCAATCAGTGTTGTCACTCTACCACAATTGTGGTAGATCTACCACAACTTTTTAAGATTTACAAAATCTACCACATCTACCACGGTAGTTCAAAATTCTACCACTTTTTTTTACATTCCCTCCAAAAATAAAAATTGCAAACAAAAATCTGTTACAACTATTACAACACAATTTGTCTTAATTTTTCTGAATGCAGCAGTCAGCCTTCTACTACATTTTCAGGAAAGACTTCTTTACTTAAGAAGATGGTTTCATTTTCATTTTATGTACATATATTTTACTCTACAAGACATTTTATGTTACAATTTTGTTTGCTTATAAAAAGTATAGCTAACACATACTCCAAGGAATTTTGCTTTAGAAGCTTATTTCTATTGCTTTTATTATGCCCTCTGTGATATCGATAAAAAACGGTTAATTTTTGTGGTATAGCTAAATCTTGAAGTGAATTAATTTTAAACGTAGGCTCTATAATAATACCAAAAATGAGGAAATTTTGAATAACAAAATCAAATGAAACGTAAGTCTAGATAATTGAAGGGGTGTAAGTCTAAAGGGTCTAAGTGTCATTTTTATAATTTAGAGATATACGAGAAAACCATAGAAACAATACTTGGTACTTAGACTCTACCACAACTTTATTTGTGTGTGTGTACAGTTTTACAAGAAATAGGCACTTGAATCTATTTTGTATTATAAGGCTTGGCACTTAGATTGTATTTTGATAAAAATATTGACTTTTGCACTTAGACCCTTTAGACTTACAGCCCCTCAATTGTTTTCCATTTCCAATCAGACTTAATTGGATTTTTGATTTCTTAACCAGGAATCTTTCGAGCTACTATCGACTTCTAAACAAAATGAAAAAAAAAAGTACTATTTGAGATTTATCAAGAAAATGCTCTATATCTACGTACTGCAAAAAGCCTGCTTATAAAATTCCCCAACTACTTCAAATTTTACAATTTTTACTTAAACTCAAAATACTTGAAACATCAGCGCATTTTGAAAACAAAAACAAATTAATACAATTTGTTTTAATACTGTATAGACGATTCAAATTAGGATTCAAAGATGAACAACTGTCAAACATTTCGGTTTATAACTCCCATTGTTGTATTTAATCATCCTCAACATTTTATACCATTTCTATAACTCTGAGTTGTTGAAGTCATTTTCATAGGATTTTTTCTTGTAAGAATCTACAACTGTAGCTCCCGAAAACACAATTGCAGTGTTATTTGTATGACATAAAACCATTTTATTAAAAAACACATGCAAACATAGTGGCCTTCCTTGTAACTTCACAATTAATCTCAAAACTAGCTAAGCGATAATATTTATTTTCTTGTTTCACGCTCCAGAAGCCAAATATTCGTCTGGCTTCGTCTGCAGCGAACACTGATCCGCAGACTGTTCCCAGCTAGAATCTCTTTTTTTCTTCAATGTACCAGAGTTAAGGATTTTTTTTTTTTTATGTTCTTTCAATGGGAAATTTAATAAAACTCTAAGGCACCCCCCCAAAAATTAATGAGTCTGTCGCAGCTTTTTATTTAGTGTCATTTGGCTCATTCTGATGAGTACCTCCATTCTTAAATTAGATAGGATCAAATTCTAAGACTTTGTTCACTTTTGGGCAGGCAAATAAAAGAAAAATCTCCCGATTGGCACGAGTTTTCATTTATAGGCTGATTTATGTATATTTGGCTAGATGGAGTTAGAGCAGGCAGGCAGTTACTGATTGAATTGATCAGATAATAAAAAGATTCGATTTTTCACGTGTGCATCTCCAGTTGCTTCAATTCCAAAAGACTTTCAAAAAGGTCGGCAACATACTATTACCGTTAAGAAGAGTATTCCATTTTAACGATATTCTGCAGGAAGTTATCAATAATTATAATGAGTGCGATCTCCACTCTTGCTCTTTGATTGTGAAAAAATTAATGACATTAAAGGGGATGGATTGATTTAAGCAAAAAGATGAATGTATGTGAAGAGTCCATATTTTCGAATATTAGTAAATATATGTTCAATTTAGCTGCTTTACCACATAGCAGTGCTGCAGCAGAAAGAGCCTCTTTAGAAATGAATGAAATAAAAAATAAAAAAACAAACTTGACGTCAAAACTATAAACAGTCTTATTTTTGCTGAAGAAATGACAAATAAATCTGATATTTTTTTCCTTGAGCAGAATTGATCCGCTTTTATTTAAAATTTTAATTTGTTGATGGTAAGTTTAAAGATATGTATATAATATGTATGCATATAGAACAAAATATCACAACAAATATATTTAGGTACTTAAATCAATGTATAAAACTTTGTCTTTATAAATGACTTTAAGTGCTTTTGAATTATTATCATTTGGGAAATTACAAATCTACCACACAAAATCTAAATCTACCACTGTTTTTCATCTCAATCTCACTGGTCGCGATCCATTTTTCCCCTCAAATAACACAAAATCAACCCATTGTTGTGGAACATATAAAAGAAAGGATTGACAGGAATACCATTTCCACGAAATTACTTTAGAGCGTTGGGCTTCTGTGCAGATTGGGGGGATTGGGGAGTAGCGAGTAACGTTTTATCTTTTACAATATCATATATGAATATAAATCAAAAACGTTGGGCACTCGGCCATTCTCAAAATGAGTAACTTCTAGCATTCGGGGACCAACTGTCATTCGTGCTTTTCGAAAACAACTCGTCCATATTGTCCATAATTAAATAGTGGAACATTCATCCACATTTGAGCTCATGATGATGTTTATTTTGTTACTCCAAGATACTGAGAGAGCGCACCGATGGCTGATGGTCCATGGCTGCCCACTCTCTCTCAGTAAAGTCAATGAAACACCTGAAGGAAGGAAAAACTGGTATATGGAAGGAAAAGGATTTTGGGGAATAGAAAGAATGATTTTTGTCACGGTGAATTTTACCGTTACACGTCTGTCTGTATGTCTATATGTCTGTATGTCTTTATGTCTGTACATCGATCTACAGCCTAAGCCACTGTAAGCCAATGTATAATCTTCTTTATCTCTAAAACGGCTCTAACGATTTTGATAAAAAAAAATTATGCGTGATATTATGGACATGAACTACAATTTGGTCAAAAAAAATTTTGGGGCAAAATGTTATTAACGGTACCTGTCATAGAACCGTTTTTTTTGATTTTCGAATTTCTCATCTACCGCTCTAACGGTTTTAACCAAAATTTTTCTCCAGAAGGTGCTTTGCATTTGAAAAAATATAATCTAAAAAGTTTTTCGAAAAAATAGTTTTTGGATTTTTAAAAAAATAATACATTTTTTTTTTTTGAAAATTCAATTTCTTGAAATTTAAATTGTATTTTATTGAATACTAACAATTTGCATATACATTTTTTTTATAAGAATTTTAAGGAAAATTTAGTGCATGTGTATTATGTATACAATTATTCAAAAAATATTTTTTGGGTTTCTTGAAAAAAAAAATCCAGTTTTTCTTTAAAACGTGTGAACGATTATTTTTTGAAACTATATTTCCTAAAATCTATACTACTAAATACTTAAAATTGGCATGCCAAATTTTTTTCTTGAAAATTTTTAAAGAAATTTGTTATATAAAAAAATATTTTAATAATAAAACGATTTTTAATTTTCTTTTGCATAAATTCATACTTTTCCTGAATTCAGACGGCAATTCCATGCATTTGAACATTTTAACATATGTCATTAAATCCATGTTTTACATTTATAAAATGTATTGAATTCTTAAGTACTTTTATATAAGAGCAAGTTCGTGCGATCCAGTCATGCATTTGATTTATTCTATTTTTACTTTGATCGGAGTTTTTGTCATATGTTATTGTATAAAACGATTGACTTTTGTTCCGCAAAATTTTTCCTGAAATTACAGGACTCGCGACTCTGTTGTTCTGTTTCACGTTCGGGATAATGTGATGGCATTATTACATTGCTCATATTACATTGTGAAAATTTTTTGGGTTTTCACCATGTATCTTACAATGGTTTCCCGAACGAATAAATCATTTCCAACTTCACTTTTGGAAACATAAAATTGATTCTTTTTTGTTTTTGTAAACCTGCTTTCACCTTCGGCTCTGCTCCGTAGGTTTGTAATTTCTTGATGTATCAAATAACAAATTACTGGCGCGCTTTTAATATATTCGGGAACTTTGCCCCTATGGTATTAAATTAAAATTATTATCTTAATCTTATGTCTTAAACAAGAAATAATTAATGGGCCTAATAAAATTCATTGGTTGAACCCACCCTTTAGTCTAAGCTAGTTGTGGTAGTTGCATTCAAATTGCTTACTCCTGTTGCACTAGACTCGAATTTGAACACAGCTTCGTCTATTTTTACTTGCGATATAGGTACTATAGGGCAAGTTCTGCATTTGGAAAAAAAATCGAACTCGAGATTTTGATCAAAGTTGACATTACGATGATAGCGCAGACGAATAAGGTCCGGCAATTCCGTCTGTCTGTCTGTATGTCTGTCTGTCTGTATGTCTGTATGTCTGTACCTCGATCTAGAGCCTAAGCCACTGGACCTATTTTCTTCAAACTCGGTAGTTATGGGTCTTCGGTGATTCCCTAGAAGGGAAATTGAAATTTTTTTTTTAGCTCTAGAACTAACGATACACCCGTAATGCAAAATCTTATTTATCTCGAAAACGGCTTTAACGATTTTGATAAAAAAAAATTAGGTGTTATATTATGGACATGGACTACGTTTTGGTAAAAAAAAAATTGGGGCAGAATGTTATTAGGGGTACCTGTCATAGAACCGTTTTTTTGATTTTCGACTTTCTCATTAACGGCTTTAACGATTTTAACCAAAAATTTTCAGCAGGAGTCCCCCTAAGTTTAAAATAATATTGTATATAAAAATATTCGAAAAATTATTTGTTGGGTTTTTTTGAAAAATTTTTTTTTTTTGAAAAATTAATATCTTCAAAACCTATGAACGATTATTTTTTGAAATTATTTCCAAAAATCAATATTATTAAATACATAAAATTCGCATCCCACATTTTTTTCTTGAAAAATTTTTAAGAAATTTCTTATATAAAAAATTTATTTATTTAATAATAAAACGATTTTTTAAAGTTTGTTTGCATAAATTCATACTTTTCTAGGAATCAGACGGCAATTTCATTTTAAATTCATGTTTTATATTTATAAAATGTATCTTAAATTCCAAAGTACTTTTACATAAGAGCAAGTTCGTGCGATCCAGTCGTGCATTTTATTCTATTTCCGTTTTGTTTGGCATTTGTCTAACAAAAGAAAATCATCCATAAGGCGTGCTAAAGTTCCTTGCGTCGCATTATGAATTATACCTACCTTACAACCTCTTGCATGAATCTTGTAGACGTACTATTGTTCTGTAGGAAGTATTGGGATTTTCAAACCCATATAACGAATGGCTCTATAATCATGAAGGACAGTGCTAAGATCTAGAAAGACTACTTCAAAATACCGCCAAAGAGCAACAGGTGTCAGTCAATCCTAATGACAACCAAAAGGTTCAATCGCCATCATCGCTTAAATATGGTCGGTGGAACCTCAGCACTATCCGCCCGATTAAAAAACAAAAAGGTGAGCGCTTGGCTCTCTATTGCATTAGTCTTGTTAAAAATCGCTGATAAATTCCTATCTAGCTCTTGAAGTTAGTATTGACTTATTTTCTTGTTGGTCTTTACCAATGCAGTTTTGACCTATACTGCCGACAAAATTTCCACATTACCGTGGATCCTGGAGGAAACCCAAACATTTGATATCGATATCCACCACCTGATCATCGATTTCAAAATCAGTCATGATAGTGTGAACGGTGTTGAACTATATCGTGCCAAATTCAGCTTCAACTAATATTTCGATTACAATGGAGAAGGATCACTATACTTCATCCAACAAAAATATGCGGCACACCGTACACGTCTTATGGGAGAGCTTTTTCAAAATCATCAAAAATCATTCAAAAATCGTCCATTTGATAACTTGTTCAGTTTTTTTTTTTCTTGGGTTTCTGTTGAGGTGCTTTTGATTTTAGAGCTTTAAAAAAAGGGTCCATTTAAAATCAATAGTACTACGACAACCCTGTGAGAGCTTTAATGAAGGACAGATTTATGCAATCCACTGTAGCCAGAATGCGAGGCAAACGTCCTATCTTGCCCACACTGCATATTTTTGTTGGTCAGAGTATAGGAGGGAAATACTAGGTGTTAAAACAATGTAACGCTTTGTCATGCAGTTGCTTTGGAACGCTCTGTCCAATAGATCAGACCGGAACTTCAATTAATAAACGGAGATCGATTAGGTACCTTGCGTTCACTCAAGACATCGAATGGCAAGGCGAGTTAAACAGCTTGGAGTCAGCAGTTAATGGGACTTTTTATAAATGAACATAAGACGAAATACAAAGTGGTGCAAAAGTTGTCAAACGACTTTAGTTCTGCTTTTGGATTATATTTATTTGATGTCTTTATTATTTTGTAAATAATTCCAGAAAATGATAACGGCTAAATCGTCTCCAGAATTGATGACCATTCGGCCCCAAATTACGGAATTTCCCATCACTCTTGTAAATCTTTGCGGCGATAGGACTTCGCATTCTTGACATTTATTTCCTTTGAGGGCTTCAAGAGCATGAGGCTCGTTGACATAGAAACGTGACTTCAAACAATTCTACAAATTGAAGGCAGGTAAACTTGCCAACTAGTGTAAATTGCTATAAAACGAGAGATTAGGCAATCTAGAAATGCAGCTCTATGAATTTCGGCTATGGCTTGTTTGTACCGTTGCTTTATCCAATTGGAAACACATGCTTTCCAGTCTGAATTCATCCTTTTAAGAAAGGAGAATGTTGTTGACCATGGCTCGTGGCATTTTCGAAAAAAGTCAAATGACGCTGCCAACGTAAAAGCACACCATGCAGCAAGTATTAACGGGGTTAGGGCTCGTGAGTTATATTCGGATTTTCAGCGTCTGTCTCAGAAGGGATGTATTTGCTTATTTACATATCCACAGAGATGGAAACGCGTCTCGTGGCTCATCATAATTTTCGACGAAAAGTTGGCGCCATCGTGGTCGAAATTCAGAATGGCTTGAGCATAGGTTAAACGCGCTTGCCCGTCAACAGCTTGGTTGATTTGGTTCCGGCCAGCCTAACCTGACAGCATCTCGTGTTGTCCCATACTCTTCTAAGCGAGTGTCTCAACGTCGTAGTGTTTGCACAGTTTTTGTCGGACGACCGTAAAGCCCACGCCAAAATGTATGCTGCACCGAGAAGCCACGTATGCTCGAATCGTTAGTGGAACCACCGCATTTTGAAGGATGATTTGTATTTGATTCAGTAAAAAAAGCAATCGATTTAAAGCATATTGCCGACAGACCTTGTTTTCGATGACGTGAGCAGGTGGAAGGAGATCTTCGTTGGCTTGGTATGAAAAATTCGACTGTTGAGCCATACTAGCCATAGAGCCTAGGAATACCACCCTTTATAGTGCCGACAAAACTAAAGCAACTAATTTCTGGAAGAATAAAACCTCTGCTGTGTGGCGTTTTTCCAAGAAGATTAAATATTTTATCTAATCTTCAAAAAAAAAAAAAAAACAAAACAAATATACTCGTAACTTTCAGTTATAATAATTCCAAACATGAAAAACTTCGAAATTCATTAATCGTACCAATTATACCTCCGAGTAGCAGCCAATTCTCTAAGCTCCAATGCAATAGAAAAAATTTGTAAGCCATAATTAATTATTTTTCTTCCAGACCCAGTTAATAGATTACTTTAGCTATACGAGGCAACATAATATATGGTTTCCTTGCACAAAAGTTATCTAACAATTTCAATTCATATTACATGGCCTTGTAGTGGCCATCTGGGATTCAAATTCGGAAACTTTTGCTAGTTCAGCAATTATTTCAAAGGACGAAGCGATTCCTCTATAATCACACACAGACGAGTATTCGGTATCTTAAAGCATACAAATGATTGTGTGGATAACGAAGTTGGGTTTGTTTAATCAAGGGAATGGAATGATTTCAAGATTAACAGAACGCAAATGAAGAAATGGATAGCACAGTTTTCTTCTACTAAGTACGACGTACGAGTGTGTACTACATACTCATTAATGTTTGATCTACTTGTATAGAAAAGCCTAGTAAGAATAGACAAGAAATTCCCAGAAAAGGGAAAAATAAGTCAGAGGCTAAAGTTTGGGATGAGCATTTTTAATACTCATGGATTCTATAGCTGCTCGTCAGTTACGAAACGTCGAAAGTCATGAAATATGTTTTCGAAAAATTTCTCAAAAATGGTTTGCTTTAGAGAGAAAATGTTTTCTTAAAACTTTCAATTGAAGCAATTTCCCACAAATATAGTCAAAGGGAATTTCGGTCTTATCGTTTACCGTTAAAAAATTGCAGTAATTTAAAAAATCACAAGAATATATAGAAATAAAGCCTATTATGGACTTTCTTTATGTATTTATTTATTTAGCTTAATGCAAGCAAGTCCTTAAAATTCTAAGCTTAACTCTATATTAAAAATGAATGAATAAAAAAATGAGAGGCTCAGGATAAGGACGAGTTGTAAAGGGAGTTTCGGAGTTAGGAAGAACTGACAGGAAGTCAAAGATGTTCTGTGAGTTATTGGCTAATCACAACATTCTTGAGATTGGTTCAAAAAGGCTGTAATTTGTGCAACTATGAGAAAGAAGGAAAAGATGAAGAGTGAATCTAAGGTTACGTGGGTTGGTATTGATGCGAATCATTTCCAAGAGAAATAACAAATTAATAGCCCCAGCGACGAGCTGTTAGAAAATTCACGACGAATGTTAGAAAATTCACGACGTTTTTGTAGGGTTTGTAGATTGATCAATTGTAATCGATCTTTATAAGGGGGTAAGATGATATTACTAGACCAAAGAAGACCACGGATGGCAAATCGGATAAATCTGCGTTGCACAGCTCTAATTCTTTATAAATCAGAGTTTTGATGTAATGGTCGATTATGACTAGCCTAAAAAAACTCTGTATTGGCGGTTCTCTAAGTTTGATAAGAGCCATGAGATGAAAAAGTGTGGAAAATCCAGAGCTTTTTGTTTATATTATACGTGCACTCAAGGAGTTATGAATACCCTTATAATGTTAAATACATATATTGCGAGCAATTAGAAAAGTAGCAAAGGATTAAAAAGGAGAAACCGATGGACATTGGTTTTGAATGTCTGTACTTTGCAATGGGTGGGAAATATTGAGCGGGTAAAGCATTCCACATTCATGCAGTGCGGCTAAAAAAGGAATCTCTGTACTTAACAGTACGTCCGAAATCGGGCTCAAGGGTAAACTGATGAGCAGGATTACCCCTGGGATTTTTCAAAAAGTCGCAGAAAAAAGTCGCTTTTACAAAAAAAAAGTCGCAAATTCGAATTCTTTGAAAAAGTCGCATTTTTGAACAAAAAGTCGCAATTGAAAGAAAAACTCGCATACCTAAATATTATTTTTTTTTACTATAGGAAAAACAATTTAGATATTTTTTTGAATTTCTTTATTTAAACACTTAGATAGGTATACATTAAAAAATAACAAAAACAAAAAAAAACTAATTTAAAGACTTCATTTTACATAAATTAATATGTATGTAGGTTTTAAGTTAAAATAAATACCTAAAAAGATATGTAAATCACATTAATATTTCGTTTTTTTAATAAACTTTCTCTATACTTTTTAATTAGGTTGTTTTCAGGAACCCACTCACTTATATCACAGTCAATGAGATTTGTGGAAGCTAACATATTTTCGCAGGTTTCCCTTTGTAAACGGTTTGTTAATTTATTTTTCATAAGCGTAAGCTTTGAATAAAACTTGCTCAGCGAAAGCGCTGCTGTGTGACAACGTTAAAATTTTACAAACAAATTCGTAAAGGTCAAAGTATAGGTTATCACCTAAACTATTTTTTAAAGTACCAACCTTGTACCAAAACTTTTCTATATTTTTAATTTCAAAAATGTTGCCATAGTTTTTGTCAAACGCTTGAAGCTCTAGGTGTTTGTATTGATCTACCACTTTTTCTGGCTCATTTGTAAAGCTATTAAAATTTGAAACCAACCGAAAATAGTTAAAATCCTGATTTGACCTAATTATTTTTGGATCTATATGTTTTAAAATAGAAAGCTTCTCATCTTTAACATTAAAAAATTTCTTAGCAAAGCGTCAAATAATATTGAAGTACATTTTTTTTTATGCAAATAATTTCAAAATTTGTGAGTTTTTTATCCTTTAAGCAATTTTCGGCTTCCATGCCGACATATATTTCTTCAATTTTTAAAATAATTTTCGATTCGATAATCAATCTCAGAAATAGATTTTCCAAGAACACATTCTTTCAATAAAATATTTTGAAAAATAATAAATAGAGGATCTTCTATATAAGAGCACAAATAAGCAATTTGTGATGTTTCACTCTGAAAAACTTTGTTTAAAATATTTATTTTTGAAAGAATTTATTTTAGAAACTTTAAATAAACTAAATTTTCGTTGTTCAAATTTGCGAGAATAATATCAATTTTTGAATTTGTACTTTCTTTAAATTTAGCCCTAATAAAAAAATGTTGCAAAACAACCCATTGCTCCACGGTGCGGCATGTTACATGTTACAGACAAAGCACAAAGGTAAGAAGAAATTCCAGGAAATGTCAGTGTCAATCGTCAGTGCCAAACACGTAAGAGAACAAAAAACAATCTAACAGCGCCCCCGTGGTGGGAATGGGAAAACAAAAACTACTTTCGAAAACGAGAATGCGAACAGAAAACAAAGAACAAAGCAAAGACAATCATACTCACACATTCTCAGAAAAGTTTGATGGTAAATGTTTAAGCAAAGAAAAAGTCGCAATTTTAAACAATTTTAAAAAGGTCGTCGCATAGTCGTACAGCACAAAAAAGGTCGCAAAAATGTGACTAAAGTCGCATAAGGGTAACGCTGCTGATGAGCGTTCCTAGAAGTACGGATATTACGGTTGAAATGTTTGAGGGCAGCACTGTTTATGAAAATATCGGTAAAATAATGATAGACATGAAACATTGTGGCGCTGCTCGAGAGATTCAAATGTTTCAGTTAGACAAGGGTCACCTACCATTTTTAGAACTCTCTTGAATGAATTTTGTCCAAGAGACTCAGGTGGGTTTTTATGGCACCTGCCCAGATATGGGAATTGTACTCGAATTTTGTACGAATATACGAATATAGGCCTTAAACAGGGTGATTGGTGTAAGGTGAAGCAATAACCTGAAACGAGTTGGTTGGGTTAAGTTAAGAAAATAAAATGCACGACTGGGTCGCACGAACTTGGAATTTTAAAAACGAATGTTATTAGAGAAAATTGTTCATAAGAATAAAATTAATATTTAAATTCTTTTAGTAGTAACAGAATGCTATGCAAATATGAATTTATGCAAGAACAAAAATTATAAGTCCTTGTAGTGGTTTCTTTAAAAGAAGCTTTTATATACAAAGTTTTTAAAAGCTTTTTAAGAAAAAATTTTGGTACGCTAATTTAAAGTTTTTATTATTGTTCGAATAAAAATTAAATTTACGAAAAGAAATATTGACCCGTTTCGGAGATATCGAATTTTCAAAATCGATTTTTTCAAAAATTCAAAAAATATTTATTTTAAAGTTTTGAAATGCAATGTGTTTTAGACTTTTTAGAAGCTTCTCTATATAAATTTTCATTAAGATCCGTTATGTGGATAATGAGAACTTCAAAATTCGCAAAAATGGTTCTATGGTATAGGTACAAGCTGTAATATCTTAATTTAAATTTTTTTTTATTAAATTAAAGATCGTAAAAATTAATTGAAAAAAAAAAAATTTTATCAAAATTCTAGGTGCCGTTTTCGAGAAAAATACGATTTTTGAAAACTATTTTTTTTAATATTTTAGCATTTGTATGGTAGGTAGGTACCTTTATTTTTAGGTAAAATAAAAAATTTTGTTTCACATTTTGTAGATCATATTGAGAAACTTTTATTTGTCAAGTTTAAAAAAAATCTAGCATGGTGTTATCGAAATATTGAGTTTTGAAAAAAAATTTTTGAAGTTTTTTTTAAAAATCCAAAAAAATTTTTTTTTGAAAATTTCAGTACACAATTCTATTTATGTTTTTGGGAACTTTAGCAAAAAAAAAATGATCAAAATCGGTAGAACCGTTTTTGAGAAAATCAAAAACAAAAAAAATGGTTCCATGGGGGGTACCCTCAATAAGCATTTTTCGGAAAATTTTTTTCAAGCATTACCTAGATTTAACTAAATGAAATTTTGTTGTGTTTTTAGTTTTTAAATCTGTCCAGCAGTTTTTGAGAAAAAAAATATTTATAAAATTTCGAAAAAAAATCGTATGGCAGGTACCGTTATTTTTGGTCTTAAAAAAAAAAGAAAAAAACGTGTGGGGGTAAAAAATCAAAACCCATATCTACCAAGTTTAAAGAAAATTGGGCGAGCCGTTTAGGCTGTAGTCGAAGCGACAGACAGACAGACAGAATTTCCAGAGCCACTTTTTTAGTGTTCGCTATCATCGTAATGTCAACTTTGATCAAATCTCGAGTTCAATTTTTTTTACGAATCCATAACTTGCCTTATAGTACCTATAAGTCGCAAGTAAAAATTAATTTTCAAACTCGAAATTTTGAAAAATAAATTTGAACTATTTTTTTTTTCAATTTTTTTATTTCTCAAAAACTAAGATACATTTCAGCATCCGGTTTTCTGTTTTTTATTGAAATTTAATAAGAGCATTGAATTTTGAAAACAAAAATTATACTTAATTACATACACATTTTGAAAAAAAAAAAAAATTAGTTTGAAATTTATTTTTTTTTTTAATTTCCAGTTTGAAAATTAATTTTTTAAAAGCTATTCACAAACACAACTTAATTTAAAATGAAAATTGAAGCAGAAATTTCTGGCTTTCCAAAAAGCAAAAGGTATGGCAGGGAATCGCAAGTATTACCGTTGTTTTTAAATAATTTTTTTTCAGTTTTAAGTCAAATTTCTTAGAAAATTGTCCCTCCTGTCTAAACGGAGAGAAAAAGTGAATTCGAAGATATTAAGAGGTTAGGTAAATAAACTGCCATTAATCACTGAAATACATATTTAACTCATAGTAAAGACATTTGGAAAGTTGATTCACCCAGTTTTCTTTTGACCAAAAATGAAAAACAAGCATTGAAAAATGAATCCAATATTTAAGAAAAATTAAAAAAAAATGTGACTTAGTTCATTATTACCTCGAAAAATTATGAAAAATTGTCATTAAAGAAAACAAAAATTGGTATAATTTAAAAAAGGATCAAAAACAAACAATGAATTTATTTCTAAAATAAACAGAAATGTATTACAAACTAAAGCTTTTAAAAAAAAAAAAAATTGGCCACATTATATGTATGTATGTATATTTAGAAAACAGCTATTGACATTGAATAAATAGGATAAATTCAATGTTTCTTTAAATCCAGATTCTTTAAATGCATACACCCAACTCTGAAAACTGGACGGGGGTTGCCTCATGCCTGCCGTTGCCAAAATATTAGCGAAAATAGTACTGAAACGCGTCAGGGAACATCTAGAAGCCACACTCTATGCCGAACAATCAGGTTTCCACTTTAAGGATAAGAATTGAGCAGTGCGTCGAATATCGGAATAAAAAGAAAGGTAGGCCTAAACACTCCTGGTACAAACAAATGCAAAAACACCAGCATTCAGTTGGCCTCAGAAATGGAACAATACAAAACCGGGAGGCTTGCCGCCGATTTCTGAGGTCAACCCGGCGAACCCCACAGGCGGATCACTAGTGTGAAGCAGATACGTGGGAGAGTTATGATCCCCTCGACATCGAGATCATAACAGCGCCGAATCAAAGGAAGAAGAAGAAGTGCGTCGAATATCGATCACCACTTCACCTGAAATTCATTGACTTTAAGAAGGCTTTCGATAGCGTCAATAAAGAATTTATTTGGCTTGCTTTACGCAGGAGGGGTATTCCAGATAAATTTATAGCTACTATTAATAAAACTTATGATGGATCCAAATATTACGTTTTGCGCAAAGGGAGGCTGTGAGAAAAATTTGAAGTCAAAATTTGAGTCAGACAGGGCTGTATTCTGTCACCAATATTGTTTCTGTTGGTGATATGCGATGTCCTGCGAGCGGCCTTGATGGAAAACGGAGGGATTCGATGAACTCTGACGTTTCACCTGAAACATCTTGACTATGTGGACGACGTATAGTCTCTCTCATTACAGGATCATGGATCTCCACATGGTCGGAGAGAGAAGCAGATATCGTTGGGCTGAAAATCAACTCCGGCAAAACAAAGATGATCAGCCTCGGAACCCAGTCATCTTCTCTCATAAATATTTCTCAAGTATCATCTTTACCGAGGGTGGCACCGAACAGGACATTAGCAATCAAATCGGAAAGGCGAAGGCTGCTTTCGAAATGTTTTGAAATATATGGAGAATGGAGGAATAACTCTCTAAGCTTAAGAACCAAGCTACGGCTGTTTCGATTCATCGTCGAATCCGTTAAACTTTACGGTTGCAGCACTTGGAAAGTAACAGTAGGTGTCACTAAGAAGCTGCAAACGTTCATTAATACGAGTAGATGTCTACAAAACATCCTTAGGATTTTCTGGCCCAATCGTATTTCAAACGAAGAGCTCCTCAGAAAAACGCGTCAGGAACCTATTGACTCCATTATACGACGTCGAAAGTGGCAGTGGACCGGACTCACGCTTCGAAAAGACGACAACTGTGTTGCGGCGCATGCACAGCAGTGGAATCCGCTCACTCAAGAAGGAAGAAGAGCTGGACGACCGAGAAGCTCATGGAGAAGGACAGTCGAGGAGGAGTCAGCCCAACTAGGCAAGAGTTGGAGGGAGTTGCGAGTTGCGACTCATATCCAGGAACAGAACACGATGGCGGTCTGGCGTTGTGGATGCTCTATGCTCCTCTATGCTCTGTCCCCCACGGACATAAAAGGTCTGAGGACCTAAGTAAGTAAGTAAGTATACACCCAACCTCGCACATACCCCAAATCCTATAGTTTACCCTAGAAGGGGGGTTGCAGGGGGGAAGCATGCAGAACGAGATGAAAAAGGTGAAACAAACACTACGCCTGTTCGAAGATAAAATTGACTAGAACTGAATATTACTTACTGACTTGGTTCGTTTATGCTTCGAAATAAATCGAAAATGAGAGCCACTGACTTGGTTCTTTTACGGTTAACTAAGGAACAAAACAATGTTAGATTTAGTTCATTACAGCCCTAAATAGAGGTCAATTTTGCGGAAATTTTGGCGTTAGTTTTGGATTTTTTTTAATGACTTGGTTTGGAACAGCTGTGAGCCTTCCACAAAAGATGGTCTGTGATGCACATACCTAGAACTGAAAGCTGTTCAGTCTCCTCGATGCAAGTGCCATCCACGGATAGTGGCATTGAGGGAGGGTTATGCTTTAGCGACAGTTAACAGCATTGAGTTTTCTAGGCATTAAATTCTACACGGTTTTGATTCCCTATAGGACAATGCTGTCAAGATCAGAATTTAATGAGATTATCATACGCTGCCAATCGCAGTCCACATCTTAAGGACAAGTATGTGAATCTTAAAACGAATATGAAAAGATGAGGGTAATGTCGTCAGCGAAACAATTAAGCGGATTAGTTTAGACATACAAAATTATATCAAATATACTTTCCAGTTTGAAAACCAAACAATTTTACAGGTCGACCTTTTTATCATCGCATGAAATGAGGCTGACAATATTGAACGACATATCGAGATATCTCAAATAGTTTGCGTTATATTTAAATACAAGAATTCATCAATTCATTCATCCATCAACTGAAAAAGTAATGATAAGCTCCGGTAACAGGAATATGTTTCATTTTGGAAGGTAGATACATATTATAGTCTTATATTCCTGAGTGGTCTGCTAGAACAACTCTACAATGTCTCGGTCAATTATTTAAGCCAGGTAGCCTTACGCCTTTCATGCCGGTAACTCCCATAAACGTATCTTTATATTATTGTACAATTTAAGCCAATACCTCGTCCAGTTGACTGTCTATAATTAAAAGCGTATTAAATCCGTAATGAAGCACCGCTTAAGCCTATATGTAGTTCTCTGTTATTATGTATTGAAAGCATGTCAAGTCAATAACTCAAAATAGTATTTATTATTGTAAATTCCCGATCATACACATACATAGATTGTTCAATGAATTGAAAGCAACAACCATAATTACACCAAGCCCCGGAAACTAAAGCATATAATTTGTGAAAATGACAGCAAATTATAACAGTGATTGCATGAAAAGTTCCACATAAAAATCGATTAATTTTTGTTTGATGTTTTAAATTGAAAAGCTATGCTTATTGCCTACACCAGCCTTTCAAATTGCGAGTTTAATTCATCGTTGAACCGAATTTTGTATACCGAAACATTCTATTTATAAATATAACGATTAAGACGAAGTTTTTCCGCGCGTCGCGTCTTTGTTAATGCTGTTGAGGAAATTCTCGAATGTATGAACAATCAATTTAATTGGGACAAGTTCAACTGAAGAGATACATTTTATTCCTTTCAAGATTATTGACTGCTTTTTCATTTCGGGAAT
Organism: Chrysotoxum bicinctum; assembly: GCA_911387755.1. Classification (NCBI taxonomy): domain Eukaryota; kingdom Metazoa; phylum Arthropoda; class Insecta; order Diptera; family Syrphidae; genus Chrysotoxum; species Chrysotoxum bicinctum. The sequence goes on along the minus strand of OU426988.1, from coordinate 197,297,280 downwards.
ATCTCAATTTATTGAACATTCTTTCTCAAGCAATGTGTACTCGCTTCAGTAGTCACATAAATTAAGCGAGGAAAGATAAAACATTATTCTATGAAATTCACAATAAGGTCGATGTGTTAGATCTCCATTTTATTATAAATTTTAAGCCCTCAAGGAACTAATCATGTGAATTTCTGTGTTTCGTATGTTTGAATACTGAATGACTTATTAGGGATTTTCCTCCTTCTTTATTTGTTTGATGTTTTTTTTTTTTTTTTTGGGATCGCAATTACAGAAGGAACTTTTTTTAAATTATTCTTGAAAATATTGTAGATATGTATGGATATATCAACACTCAAACCGTATCGACTTCTTCCACACGTTTCTGTCAAAACTCCATTAAATCGACTCTCGCGGCATGGTTGAGCAACAGCTATTTAAGTATATGTTTCTTTAAAGGAATTGCTCACTTTTGGCACAAGTCAAGAGTCTTAGTTCTTCTAGCGTATTCAAGTTGATTAATTGAAGTCGGTCTCTTTATGGAGGTAGAATCAGAGTTATACTTAGCCAATTCCCAAATGGTAAAACGTAAGAAACAACATTGAATGCTTATCATAACAACATGGTTTTGAGTAACACCAGATTTCCCCGCCTTGATATTCACAAGGGCACTTGGCGGTCCCCCGGTGATCTAACGTGCAACCAAATTGATCATGTTGCTATCGACGGAAGACACTCCTCTAGCATACTGGGCGTACGCACGTACAGATCAGCAAACATTGACTCGGATCACTACCTGATTGGTGCAAAACTGTGCGTGCGAATATCCATGGAGGCCATTAGGCGAACATCAATCCTGAGGAGGAAATTCAACGTTGATAGACTGCAATCGGAAGAGACCGCGAAAGCCTATGCCGACCAAATATCCCCAGAGCTTGCGACGGACCCTAGTACAGACGAGATGAGCCCAGAAGATCACTGGCAGCAATGCCAACGTGCCATCAAGGCTGCTGCGGAAGAGGTGCTAGGATTCTCACAGCTGCCGCCAAATAATCACTGGTTTGACTCCGAATGTGTTCAGGCAAACAAAGCCAAAACCGAGGCATATAAACTGTGGCAGCAAAAGAAGACAAGGGCCTCCCGTCAGTTCTACGTTGAAAAGAGAAGGGATGAAAACCGCTTGCTTAGTAAAAAGAAAAGAGACCATGAGCAGCGTGAAGTCGAGGAAATAGAGAGGTGTTTTAGCAGAAAACAGGTGCGGAGTTTCTACAAAAGAGTCAAAGAGAAAACAACAGGATTCACTAGTCGCCTGGTGCCTGCAAGGATGAGGAAGAAAACACCATAGTGGAAACGCAGGCAATGTTGAAAATCAGGAGAGATCATTTTAACCCGTTGTTTAATGAAGATGATGGCCAAAATTCCGCCAGTAAGCAGCCACGTCAAGCAAATTTGGTTGATGATCTGGAGTTCCACCCACCCGACCTAAGTGAGATCAAGTTAGGCATCGCCTAACTAAAACTAATATTATTAAATACTTAAAATTCGTATCCCACATTTTTTTCTTGAAAAATTTGTGATGCTTTTTTGTTTCCAGCTGAGGTAGATCAGCGGGGTCCAGGGTCAACCGAAGAAAGCAGTAAAACTCGGCCAAATAGAGAGTTCAATACTCCAGTTCCTAATTATATTTATTCAACGTATAAGTAGGTTAACACAGTATTTCATATAAATATACACTATTTATGACCTTCTAATAAAAATTAACAGAGTATTTCATATACTTTAACAAAAGGTATCGTCCTACAATAAGATAACACGGTATTTCATATACACTAACGGCGGTATTGTAGAACAGACTCAGACAGCGAAGATTGGGATAGAGTCCCTAGTCTTACCTATGGCGGCGGCGGACGTTTCAGACAGCGAAGATTGGGATAGAGTCCCTAGTCTGAATAGCGGAGGTTAAGACAGCGAAGAGTGGGATAGGGTCCCTAGTCTTAACTACGGCGGCGGAGGCTTAGACATCGAAGGTTGGGATTGAGTCCCTAGTCTAAGGCTTTCGGAGAAGGTTAAGACAGCGAAGGTTGGGATAGAGTCCCTAGTCTTAACTACGGCGGCGGGGGGAAAGGGATTTCAGACAGCGAAGATTGGGATAGAGTCCCTAGTTTGAGCGGAGGAGGTTAAGACAGCGAAGGTTGGGATAGAGTCCCTAGTCTTAACTACAGCGGCGGAGGAAAGGAGAACGGGAAAGGTATTTTCGCGGCGGTAGCCAAAAAGTTGCGAAGCTACTTCCTGGTATAGCGTATAGGTGACCAGCAGCGTGCTTCTAGTTGAGATGCTTTATGCCTTGTACACCAAATTGGTACAAACACCCAGTGGCAAGAAGAATCTGATTTCTGCTGCATTTCTTACGCTTACTTGTCGACTTGGCGGCCAAAACTAAATGTGCATTATAAAGTTGGCGAACGAAATTTATTTGCTGACGTCGACAGCCATCTGTGTGTGTCCTCTTTTGTGATTTTGCGTGGGCGCCTTAAGGTATGCAATACTTTCTGGCCATTACATCCGCTGTGGTAAATGCAGTAGAATTCCGGCGTTCGGTCTTCTTAGGTTGGTAGAAAGGCGTAATTACTTCAAAAGATGTAACTTCGTTACAAATTTTAAGGAAATTACTTATATAAAAAATGTATTTAATAATAAAACGATTTTTTAAAGTTTGTTTGCATAAATTCATACTTTTCTAGAAATCAGACGGCAATTTTATGCATTTGAACATTATTATCTCATTAAATCCATGATTAATATTTATAAAATGTATCTTAAATTCCAAAGTACTGTTACAATAAGAGCAAGTTCGTGCGATCCAGTCGTGCATTTTATTTATTTCAGTTTTTTTTCGGTACCTTTGTGATGTGTGTACTAATATTTCACACAAAAGTAGTAGATATGTAATCCTTTTTTTTTAATTAAGCATTCTGAAAACGGGTTGGTCGGATTTTCGATGTATTCAATTTTTCAAATATACACACTAAAACCTTTAAAGTTTAGATTTTTGAAAACTTTAAAATATTTAATTTTTTTTGAAACTTCAAAAATAATTGAAAAACAAAAGGCAAAGAACAAAACAACACACTCACCGAATCTTTGCACTGTGCAATACGTTATTTTGGTTCCAAACTAAAATTTGACTCTTTCTTCCTAATAATTTCAAAAACATCAAAGACATAAGCAAATAAACTTCATAAAATAAAAGCAGCATAATAATAAATTGTTCTTTCGAGACACTTAATAAAGGCACTTAGGAACTCAAATAAAAAAGATGATAATGAACTTATATGAACGTTATCTTTAGGTACTCCCACGACAAAAGTAGATAATATAAGCAAAATGTGTATGTTAAGAGCCTTCTTAATTGAGTTTTATTCGTTCACAAGAAATTAATGAACTCGTATGAAGCTTTTTGAAAAGAGTGAGAAGGTTATAATTTTGTATGTATGTAGGCGCTAAGGAGTAAATTTAAGATTAAATTAATGGCGCAAAATGTGTATGATAATAAAAGTGTTTTGAGGAATACAAACTTTAAAATGCAACTTTGAAAATTTTTATCCAAGGTATCCTATCTCTAACATTTTATTAAATTAAAAATCGACTAATACAAATATGTACATTCATTCATTTGAGCTTACACGCAGAGGCATGGTCTTGCACCACCTAACAACGTTTTTTTTTACCAAAGTTATTGGAAAAATATGCTTTGTGTCATATTTTGATCTTTTAAGAACATCTCAGATCCAGTATCTCACAGACGTACAGACGTTTTTACTTGCGACTTATAGGTACTACATATAAGGCAAGTTATGCATTCGTAAAAAAAATCGAACTCGAAATTTTGATCAAAGTTGACATTACGATGAAAGCGCAGACCAAAAGAGTGGGTCTCGCAATTCTGTCTGTCTGTCTGTCTGTCTGTCTGTCTGTTCGACTACAGCCTAAACAGCTCGGCCGATTTTCTTTAAACTTGATAGATATCATATAATATTTTTCCCCCACACGTTTTTTCCTTTTTTTTTTCAAGACCAAAAATAACGGTACCTGCAACACGAATCTTTTTCGAAATTTTATAAATATTTTTTTTTTCTCAAAAAATGTTCAACAGAAGTACCTACAAAAAAAATTCATTTAGTTAAAACTAGGTAATGGTTGAAAAAATTTTTTCCGAAAAATGGTTATTGAGGGTACCCCCATGAAACCATTTTTTGTTTTTGATTTTCTCAAAAACGATACAACCGACTTTGATCATTTTTGTTTTGCTAAGACTTCCCAAGAACATAAATAGAATTGTGTACTCAAATCTTCAAAAAAAAACAAAATTGATTTTAAAAAAAAACTTCAAAAAATTTTTTTTTTCAAACTCAATATTGTTACGGTAAAAATTAACCGCAACAATCTTCATTCTTTCTACTTCCTTTTCCTTGCGTCCTTCCAATTTTCCTTTTATTACACAGGTGTTCGTTTTGCGATAGTGCGAGAGAGCAGGGCGACCATGGTCCATCAGGCAGTGGTTCTCTCTCTCAGTATCGTAAAACAAACAAATTGTCGACGAGTACTGACAGACGGGCGGTCTGTTCCATGGGTTCGAATTTGAAAACGTTGAAGACACTTGTACTTCTAACGTAGATGTTGCTCTAAAAGGAGAACGGCCGAGTGCCCAACCTAAAACTATATAACTAAAAACTAATTGATTTGTAAAAGATGGAACGTTAAGTGTGAGTTCCCATTCCCCCCTTGTCTGAGTTGGAAGCCAATCACGACCTACAAAGTAAATGTATTCAACTTGATCGATTCCTCTTTCTTTTGCTTTCCTCTAAAATTATTATTATTGTTAGAAATCCGGTGGGGACGAATGTGCGCGAGTGCTTATTAATTCTACTTTACACCCCGACTCCACAGGAGATAAATTCTCTCAGGATGCTCATCATGATATGAAATCTCCGATGGAGACGCGATATTTCCTCTTATGATGAGATGTCAGCGATCTATATCAGCGGTTTTGTCTTGATATAGATGTCTGATATGAAATTTGACAGATGGTTTTTTTTCGTACTTTTGTCTCATTATTTCGTGTCTTCTCATTTGGTTGGTTCTTGTCAAGTACTCCGTCGGCAAATATTTTTTTTTTATTTTGTAAGTAAATACATTAATGTGTCATGTTATTCATTTGTTCATGCGTTAAGTTATGTTTGGTGTTATTTATTTATACTTTAGGTAGATGCGCATTCTTTTCTTTGCAAAAATATATTATTTTTGTTAGTTTTACGTTTTGATAATTTCTGTTGTCCGCACAAAACACATCCCGTGCAGTAGGGATGTAAATGAAAAATCATGACATAATTTGCCTAGCGAAGCAATAAGAAAATGTAGAGATAGAGATATCAGACATTGAGTTGGAGAGACAGATATCTTGTGGAGTCGGGGTGTTAGGTTTTAAAGATTTTTTTTCTATCAGCGCAAAAACTGTGGGGATAATTGTGAACTAACCAATGAAACGTCGTGACCTGGAAGGAAATTCCAGCGGGCGGCGGATTCCATGGAAAGTTCGAGAGAAATTGAAGGAAAGAGAATTTGTGAGTAAGCAGGATCGCCATATTCCGACACAAAAGGCTCTTCAGCAAACTTGCGGAGATTGGCTGTCGATGACGTGATCGAAATTCGCGATACCAAATTGGCTGAAAGCACGAGGGTATGGGGCGAAATTTTGAGCGGCTATCCAGGAGAAAAATCTTGGAAGTCACTCTAATCTTGATTTTGAAAGAAGTGAGAGCTGTAGAAGAAAAATCAGAAAAACTAAAAGTGAAATTATAAGTGGAAAGAATATTAAGGAGTTTTGTTTGGAAAAAGAAGTAGAAATTAAATAGATAGTTAAAAAAAAAAAAAAAATAGTGGAAGTGGAGAAAATACAGAGGACGAAAGGTGGAAATTATTGGGAAATAAATAAAGGAAGAGGAAAGGAAATGAAGGAAGAGTAAAATCAATCGGAGGGATATTATCGAAAAAAAAGCTAAGTACCTTTTTTTTTGTGCTGTCTTTATATAAATTTTATCTTTTTGTAATTTTGTCGTGATTGGGTTTTAACGGCTTTACGTTCTGTTCCGAAAATTGCGGAACTCGTGCCCCGTTAAATAATCTCCGTTGTGATTCTGGGAACCAGACCTTAACGGTCCATCTTACTTTTAAAATCTCTTTGTTATTTGCTTGAAAAGATCCTGGGTTTTAATCCTACAAGTAAGGTTTCCCAGGCAAATAAATCTTTAAAAATTCAAAAAATTATCTTTCATTTTCATTTTTCATCTCCGCTCATCATCGTTGTTAATTTTTCTTGTCAAAGGTTTGCAATTTCCTTTTTCTTATTTCAGGAAAAAATTGCTGGCGCCCTTTTTTTTATTACGCAGTAAGTACGCCACTGGGGCGATTAAACGTAATAAATTACATTTTCATATCAATTTGATATCACACATAATCACCCTTAAAATCCACAATTAAATTTTCCAACCCCCATTGTGACAGCATCTTACCCGCTGTCAGCTGCACTTGTTTTGTTTTGTCAATTGACACTTCGCCTTCATCTAATCTTAACTCGTGGTGGTTTTCGTCGCGCCGTCGCAAATTCGTTTCATTGTTTTTCTTTTTTGATAATAACAATAGTAATATTTTAATTAATTGTATCCCGCGGTCGCGATCGGAAAATCAAGTGTAGCAATATTTCGAAAACCCCATACTAGATTTTTTTTAAACTTGATAAATAAAAGTTTCTCAATATAATCTACAAGATGTGAGAAAAAAAATTATTTTACCTAAAAATAAAGGTACAAATGCTTAAAAAATTAAAAAAAATGGTTTTCAAAAATTTTTAAATTAAGACTCGACTGAAAAGGTTAAGTCAATTTTGATTATTCTTCAGTGGTGCAAAAAAACACTTCAAAGGTACCTCCCAAAAAATCTTTCAAGTGTAGACTTTATTCAACAAAGCATTTATATGTAAAATTTTATGATCTTTTTTTGAAATTAATTTCAAAAAGATATTTTTAATATTTCGACCGTTATAAGGAAAAGTGTGACTTAAGATAGTTTGAGTTTTCTTAAAATTGAATTTTATATTAATTTTCAAAATCTTAAGTTGAGATAAGATATTTTGCCTCGCGATTTCGAAGGACGTTTTCAATTCTTATGTAATGAATGAGTTGCGCGTGCAAACGTGGAAAGAAAAAGATTTAAGATGATATTTTCTGGTTTTGATTTAAGTCCTTAATATGAAACTAATTTATTTAAAAATTATTAAAATAAAATATGAAATAAATTATTAAATTATTTAATTTAAATTGAAAAAATTTAAATCGATTTTAAGTAACATTGTTTTAAAAGTCAAATTAATAATAACAAAAAACTATTGGAAAAAATTTACCTAAGGAACTCTTGTTCCTTAGAAAATTTGTTTTTACCTCCAAAACTAACGCTACCACACCCGTAATATAAGATCTCATTTATCTCGAAAACGGCTCTAACGATTTTGATAAAATAAAAATTAAGTGAGCTATTATGAACATGAACTATATTTTGGTTCAGACAAATTTTTGAGTAACATGTCGGTACCTATCATAGAACCGTTCTTTCGACTTTCTCATTAACGGCTCTAACGATTTAAACTATTTTTTTTTACCAGGAGCCCCCCGAAGTTTAAAATAATATTGTATATAAGAACATTCGCAAAAATATTTTTTGGATTTAAAAAAAAAATTCAATTTTTTTTTGAAAAATCAATATCTTCAAAACGTGTGAACGATTATTTTTTGAAATTTTTTCCTAAAATCAATGGCTCAAAATTTGAATTGAATTCGTACGATGTTAAAGCTGTTTTAATATGAAACTATCAGTGATTTAGAAAATTTTATTCGAATATATCATCATACTTTCTCTACCCTTATAATTAGAGTTAAAATCATCGTAAAAGTATCGTGGTTTTAGAAACGCCATAAATGTCTCTTTACTTAGTTTTTTGCACGAACTGTCATTGTTTTAGTTGTTTTCAGAAGCAAGTTATTAAGAAAATTCTGTTAGTACGATACTACATAGCAGGCACGAGGCGTGACTTTTTCGATAGCGGAAGCACTGAACATAAAACCAAAACTGAAAGACCTTTGAGATCCAACCTTTTAATTTCCACTTAATGATACTACACACAAATTAATATACATAAATAATATATTACAGTAAGGTCTAATTAAAAAAAAAAAGCTTGATGCCTTGCGCAAAGATTTATCCTTTTTCTTTTAAGACAAAATTATCTAAGTACGATTTGATGAGTACTAAGCTACGAGTAGATAACCTTTCTTGTCCACATTTATTTCTAAAAAAATATTTAATTCTCTTAAAACATGAATATGATCTCTCTGCAGATGCCATTATTAAGGGATATTAAAAATCTTAAGATTCCTTGAAGTTTTTTTTTGATTTAAAATTCTCATAATTGAAAATAACCTTTAGTTATATTTCTGCTGGAATGTCAAGAAACCTCAGATATGAATATAAGAAACACTATTTTTGACCACTTTTTTTATAATAACAAAAAATAAACAGAAAACAGGTGGATTGTATTTATCGCCACGAAAATAATTAAAAAACTACCACCTTTTAAATTCATATTTGTTTGTTTTCTGATAGTTATGAATGTATTGCACCTAAATTTGCACACACATTATGTTAAAATAAAACTCTTCTACCCCTTTTGTTCACGAAATTAAACTCATTATCAGTTTGAGACAATAAGCAACTCAATAGATACATTTTTGTTTTTCTATCTCTCTTGTAGGAAATTCTCGTAATGCATTCACTCAACTCATTCTTCACACATTGTGCAAAAGGCAAGAAACGAGACAAAATTATTTTGACTTTGGGGTGAGATCTAATGTCATTTTCCATTGGTCGTCCAGAAGCGTTTGGAAGCGTCCAGAAGTCTTCTCAAACCATTCCATTGGGAAAAAAATACTCTTCTGAGAAGAGAATTTCGCTTCTCGATTTCAAGTCAGAATCCACTCAAGAAGCACTAATACACATATTCAAATGTCAAAAGCAACTATCGCAGGTTTCACCAACACGACGATTAACTTAATACAAAGGCAAAATGTCAAAGTTGAGTAGAAGTAGTGAGCACTGTTCCATTGGATTTCAGAATGAGTGGATCCTTGAGTGAAACCAATGGAAAACGACATAAGTTAAGTATGCGAAATAATGGAATGCCCAGCTGTTGTGCATTCTATATTGTTTGAGAATCATTTTTGTTTGAGCATTTTGTGAATATTGGTGAGTGATGTTGTAGGTATATTTTCAGTTGACTTGGAGTGGAAGGGTATTTTGAAATTGAGTTATGGAGCGATAATAAGGAATGCATAGCTGTTAAGCATTTTAGCAAGAACTTTCATGAGATTGAGCATTATAAATAATGGAGTGATGTTGAGCATTCTCAGTTGGTTTGCAGTGTGGCATTTTAAGTTGTAATAACCAGAGAGATCTTGATTTCCTTTAGTAATTTTAGTAAAAGATGATAATGTTGTCATAATGATGTTGGAATGTAATTTACAGAGTAAATGAAGATTCATTAATAGATACAAATATCTAATAAAATAAAAATATTAATAGAATTTGGAATTTTGAATTTAATTCCTTGCTAGATACGATTTTTTCAAATGGTTCAACGGAAGCACTCATTCCACTCAATATATGGACGCTTCGTCCCTGCTACATAGTTAGAATATGTTTAAAATTAATAATGAGTTAGTAAACTACTTTAAAGTTAGCAAATTGTTAAGTAGTATCATACTAAGAAATTAATAATAGTAGGCTGTTTAAAATTTTTCGCCAGTCTTTTTATTAGAATTTTACGCCCATACAACTATGTAATTACTTAAAATTGGTATTCCAAATTGTATTCTTGAAAAATTTTAAAGAAATTTCTTGTATAAAAAATTCTTTTAAAAATAATTCTTAGTTTTCTGGAAATCAGACGGCAATTTCATACATTTGAACATTTTTATCTTATTAGATCCATGTTTTATATTTATAAAATGTATTTTAAATTCCAAGGCAGTTTTACATAAGAGCAAGTTCGTGCGATTCAGTCATGCATTTCACCTCTTTTTTGTTTTATATATGTGTTTCATTTATAATAATTTTTCAATTGCGTATGAAACACTAAATGAAAAAAAAAAAACTGAATTATCAACTCATCCACTGAAAAAAAAAAACGTTCGCACAAAAGGAAATCTAGAACCAAACTACGTTTAAAAATATCTTATGTCCTTGTTATTACGGGCATTGTTTTAGGTTTGCAAATGTTAAAATGGTTTTAAAAACATAAGATGATTTGCGTTTTCACACTTTTTCGGAATTTTTTTAAGTATTTTATCTTATGTCGACCTAAGGATGACTTTTGTTTCTGTTTGCACGCGCGAAAATATCTTAAGTCAACTTAATATGATTTACGATTTCACAATAATAAAAAAGTCTTAAGCCAACATAATCTTAAGTCTATTTTAGGTTTTAAAATTAAGCAGAACACACAATCTTATGTGGACTTAAGATATTTTACCTCGTGTAGAGATGAGCCTTATGAACATAAGATGAAATTGTTTTTGCCTATAAAAAAGCAAAGGAGTGAGATAGAAGGATGCCGATAAGACAGAACTGTAGCCCTTTAGAATGGCACTGAGGTTCAACAAAAAAAAAAAAACCTGAAATATTTTAAGTCGACTGAAGATACTTTACCTTTTCAGTCGAGAAGATATTACAGCTCAAACCTACCATAGAACCATTTTTTTCGAATTTTGAATTTCTCATTATCCACATAATGGATCTTAATGACATTTTTTTATAGAGAAGCTTCTAAAAAGTCTAAAACACATTGCATTTCAGAACTTTAAAATAAATATTTTTTGAATTTTTGAAAAAAAAAATCTATTTTTTCTTTTTTTGAAAATTCGATATAACAGAAACAGCTAAATATTTTTTTTGTAAATTTAAGTTTTATTCGAACAATAATAGAAACTTTAAATTGGCGTACCAACATGTTTTCTTTAAAATTGGTTGGGTACGATTTACCGATTTTTAAAATGTCGATTTAAAAATATCGATCGTCAAAATGTCGATTTTCAAAAAGTCGATTGATAAAAATGTCGACTGATCAAAATGTCGACTTTCAAAAAGTCGATTTTAAAAATGTCGACTCGAAAAATGTAGACAGTGGCAAAGTGAATGATGCTTACATGCATGCGGCGCTGCCACTGTCGATCATAGTTGTGTTTATTTTTTGTATAAATAACAACTTATGAAAGAATCCTTTTTTTTTTTTTGCGTTGGGTACGATATCCCGCTTTTTATAATCCCGCTTTTTAAAATCTCGTCTCTTATAATCTTGTTTTTTATAATCCCCTTTCTTATTACGACGTGTAAGCAGTGAGATATGCAACCCCCCTGCTTGGGCACACTATAGGATTTGGGGTAGGTGCGAGGTTGGGTGTATGCAAAGTTTCTTTAGCATTTAAAGAATCGATACGCTCCCCTTTTTTTTAATTTATAAAATTGAATTAATAATAAAATTTAGTTAAAATATTAAAAGAGAGCATTCTTATTTTATTTAATTCTATTTTGGAAAAAAGTCGACATTTTCACCGACAAGTTTTCAGTCGACATTTTAATAGTCGAGATTTTAAATTGTCTACATTTTTTTGTCGATCAAACTTCAGTCGACATTTTAACAGTCGATGAAATTTATATTTGTCCAGTCGACATTTTTTTTGTCGACATTTCGTACTCTTCCCCTTAAAAATCTTTTACAGAGTTTGTATATAAAAGCTTTTTTTTAAGAGGCCACTACAACGACCGACGGATTGTTTCAATATTCCTTGTTAAAAAGCTTTTTTAATTTTAACCTAAGGTTCTGGCCATTTTCTTAATATTTAAAGCTTGAATCGCAATGAGAACGTAAATCCATTTGCATGTCTTGAAATATGTTTTACTAACGAAGTTAAGTAATAAAAATACATACTCGTATATCTCAGCTCATTTAATGCATGATCAAAATTCATCCCCGACCTCCCTCATGTCACAGTAAATTTAGCAATCACTGAATGCGAGTTTAGACAACGATACTAAACAGATGATATTTCTTCATTTGATTCGACATGAAAACCCCATTCGGCTTCATTCATGTCGTGGGAGCTAAGATTGACTATCAATTCAGTCTTTATAACTACTTGTTAGATAGCATATACTTTCTGTTCAGAAAGACCAATTTATCGCTTACCGCACCGCCATATTAAAGACATTCGCATGCACAGTTAATGTTCACTGGTTACTAACAAGTATTTATAGATATTTATTCCGCCTGAATTATGGTTAACTCTATGATCACCCACATTATTATCTACCGGTAATTCGCGTGATTGGAAACTTATTCAGGTATAATGAACGGTAGATAGGTTTATTGCTCTACAGCACGCATGCAAACGGAAATTCTTTGGTGTTGTTTTCTTATGAAAAATTATATTTCTTGGAAAAAAGGCCTTTTAATTCATAAAAATGACACGAGGTCTACAAAATCAAACATTCCTGACCCATTACATATGTTAAACTATACTCTTTTAAGGTTTTAGTTAATTAAGCACTTAAAGTTAATTTGCACTTACATCTTTAACTAATCCATAAAAACGATTTTCAAAACAAATTTAGAATTTAATTTCATTTTATTCCAACCAGAGACATTTTTAATCTTTGTGGCGGTTGCAGGATTCAGTTGAAGTTGAGAGCAACCATGTCAATTTTTTGCAAAAGCTACAAAGCATTTTTTCGAGCAACTAGCAATTCGAGTTAGGTGGCGATAACATTACCCAACATCCTGAAATAAGCGTATGGATATTCTTCGTAGTCTACGAGTACCTTACTTTTCTGTGGGAATGAATATCAATTAAAATAGGATTCGAAATGCGCCTTCCTCTAATAATGCACGAAAAGCCTATGGTAACTGAGGGAATTCTGAGAAGGAAATTTTTCTCGGTTTTAATTATTTTCGAATTTTCTCGAAAACTTGTCTTTGCTTCCGGCTTAAACTATTCCCTGTAATCCTTTTAATATTTCATTTTGTGCTACCCTAAAATTATTCGTTAATTGAATTCTCGCGGAAGTAAATATTCAATATTTCTTAAATTAGCTGTTCGTTTGTGTTAATAATTTTTTAATATAAAATAATAATAATGTACAAAGCCCGCCGCAGAGAAAAAGTGTGAGAATTGGCGCCCAACGCGGAAACCCATAGTTCAAATTTAGGATATTTCTATAATAACTGTGTGAAATTAGGTTTTAAATAAGGTTTCAGGAGAAGACTGACAACTAACTAAGGAAGGATCTCTTGAAGAGAAATGAGTTTTCAGTTTTGAATTCGAAGAAAGATCTACGAACGTGAACATTTGAATCGCTGTGCTGTTGAGAGCAAATTTCGCTACTCTATGACGTTAATTTAGAAAAGTGGCAAATTTGGAAATAAAACGAACACATAAGGATTTTTATTGCAATAGTTGAGCTGTATGTTGCGTTATTTTTTTCTGCAATGTGCTGAAGAAATGCACATCTGATTCGAACTTGTTTTTTTTTATTTTTATAAGAATTGTTTTTCAACGCTGGCAAAAGCACTTTGTCAGCTTTTCCATGTATCCTATTCTACTGCTCGTCAGAGACTCTGTTGACGGATCGGCGGCAAAGATGTTTTCGGCATATTTTTTGATTCCAGGGGGGCTTTTGACTATCTTTACTAGGCAAGCGTTGAGCGAAGGGTGATCGAGGTTGGTTGTCGTGAGATTGGTGTCTGTAGGAGCTATTTCTCTGGCGGAACTGCTCGGGTTATGGGTCCTGTTGATTCCGTAATGTTGGATGTTGAAAGGAGATGTCCTCAGGGGTCTGTTGGGTCCGTATATTTCGAACCTAATAATGGATCCTCTGCTGTAGCGTCTTTCATACTGGTAGTCGTACTGTAGGTGCATTGCGTATGCTGATGATCTCTTAGTCCTTGTTAAAGGTCAGTCTTGAGCTCAAAAGCAGGAGATAATGGGGCTCGAGTGTTGGGGTGGAGATTGCTGTGGAAAAGACGCTCAAGGGCAAATTGTCTTTGAATCAGGCTCCAATTTTAAGAGTTGGAGGGGTGAGTCTAAAGTACGTGACGCTAGTCAAGTACCTTGGAATTATCATCGGAGAGAGAATGAGTTTTCTTCCTCATCTTGTACAGGTGAGATCAAAACTAAGCTCTCTTGTGCCAACAGTCAGTAGGGTGCTTAAGTGTGACTGGGTCTGTCTGGGCGTGCATCACGTATTGAATACAATGGGCTGTTTGTTGCTTGCGCAGCATTTGGTGCATGTGTGTGATATGATGCTGATAAGACCACGACAGGAAGACGGAAGATTCACTCGTGTCAGAGGATATTGCTCCTTGTTTCACTGAGAGTCTGCAAGACTGTCTCAACTTAGGCTCTTCAAGTGTTGGCTGGTGTGCCTCCACTTGACCTGGAGGTAATACTTCGTGGTATTGCTGGCAGGTTAGTGAGGCAGCGACAGCTTTTTGCATCCGATTGGAGCGAGGCCATGCGTGCTCATAATTTGAGTGTTCATGACAAGAAAGTGTTGTTGAGGGATAGCGTGTTTTTCAGATGGCAGTCTCGCTGCACTGGCAGCGATAAGGGTAGAACCACCTAACAGTTTCTTCCTGAGGTTGAGGGGGCCAACAATCGGGAATTCTTGGACTTCTTACTCTTCACTGGCTTTCTGCTCTCTGGCCATGCTTCTTTAGATGCATTCTTGCATGACGCAATGCACGTGTTAACTGAGTGTTCGCGATACGCTCACTTCAGAGATTTGCCTGCAATATGTGTAATGTGGATAGACGGTTGATAGTCTGGCCAGCTTTGCTGGCCGAGTTTTTCGTACTTGGCGGCAATAAATGGCATTCTGTTTTGTCCGTATTGTAGTCACTACTGTGGATTGGGGTTCACCCATTATTGGTCTTTGTTGGCAGGACACGACTCCTTGTTTACATGGAGTCTTGGCTGATTACCTTAAGGTTAACATGGGGCCTAGTGGGGGCGGTGGCTGTGTTCTTCCTGGGGTCCGGATGCTCTATCAGGTCAAGGATTTTCATAAATCCATAACCTATTGAGTCTATAGGTGGTGGTGTTTGGGCAGAATGGGGGCTGTTTTGGTCACATCCTGACTCACTCATCATCACAGTTATGGGCGCTCTCCCAACACTGTTTCTTACCATGGCTATGGCGCCCTTTGTCTTGAGTCTTTGGCCCGGTGGCATTGAGGCCTTACCTGTGGTGAGGCGCTGTATGGAGCTTGAGGTGCCTGGCATGTGTACTGTAGTTGCTTGTATAAGGTATACGTCAATCTGAAAGTGCATAGCGAAAGTGGATCTTGCGCAAATTCACCAGTCACACTGGTCTGGTAGTAGTTGTATTTATAGAAGTATAAATACAAAAAAAACTCAGTAGAGATCTTAGTAGTGATTACAAATTTATTAAACAATGTAGCTTAGCAGAGATTCGATGTCATAAGTATTAAAGTTGAAAAGCCATGATTTTAAGGATTTTAAAAAAGGTGACAAGTTTCTAATGTTTCGTATCTCGATTGGGAGTCGGTTGTACAATTTGCGAGAAACGATTGTGTATGAGTTTCTAAAAAGAGTAGTCCGGAAAGGTAATGTTGAAACAGTGGTAGCATTTCTTCTCAAGTTATAAAAGTCTGTTATAGGGCTTTCCAAATAACCACCTCTCATAAAAAATATTTTTAAAAATTTGAAATAAAACAACTGTCTTACTGGTAGAATTTTCGTTTGTCTAAATAATTCTAAAGAGTGAGCTAATCGAGAAGCGTTGCATATCTTTCTTACAACACACTTTTGAAGGATCGTTAATTGTTGAATTTTGTTTAGATAAGCACCTCCCCAACAACAAATGCCATATTATAGTTTTGAGTGAAATATTCCGTAATAGGTGTTCTTTAACGTAGAATTTGAACAGAACTGTCTTAGGCGGTAAAAACATCTTATTGTGGAAAGGAAGTATTGCTTAAGGTTCAATATGTGCTCAGCCCACTTCAAGTGTTGATCAATTGTAACACCTAGATATTTGAAATCTTTTACAATTTCAACATTAAAGCACGTACTACTGCATGTTGCTTCGGGATAAAAACTACGTATTAAAGAAGATCTTAAGCAATTGTTATTGAACAGGCTAAAACTGGAACAATGCGGAGCATGAAACACTACTTTTATATCAGTTCGGGCATTAGAATCAGGACTGAACAGCATCAATTTGGTTTTGTTACTAACAATTAATTTATGGTCCGCGAACCATAACCTTAATAAGTGAACATCATGATTAATATCAGCAACTAAATTCAATGGATTTATTGCATTATATCCAATCGCAATATCATCAGCAAAAGCATTCACTATCCCCAGAAAAGGTAGGTCAAAAAGAGAATTTATGTATATCAAGAAAAGGATGGGCCCAAGGACTGATCCTTGTGGGACACCTAAATTAACATACATAGAATCACTCAATGCATTATAAACTTTGACTCTTTGATTTCGATTGCTAAGGTAAGATTCGAACCAATTGTAAATGAATCCACGAAAGCCAACATCATAAAGCTTATTCAGAAGAATTCTATGATTAACCATATCGAATGCTTTCGTGATGTCGACAAAAAGAGCAGCACATTTCATTTTTGTATCCACACCTTGTTGAATTAAGCAACAAAAGTTTAACAAAGCATCTTCTGTTGACAAACCTGACCTAAATCCAAACTGAAGGGGACTAAAGAAATTCAAATTTGATAGAAAACGCAAAATTCTCAATTTTATAATTTTTTCAAAAACTTTAAAGATTGATGACAATAACGAAATAGGTCTATAGTTTTTAATGTCTTTTTTGTTGCCTTTTTTAAAAATGGGTATTACAAAAGCTGATTTCAGCTCATCAGGGAAGATTCCTGATAAGACACTTTTATTAAAAATATGCGACATTATATCTACTATATTTAAGGCAGTTTTTTTCAACACAACATTCGAAATTCCATCAACACCCACAGAGTTTGAATTTTTAAGGGAATTTTAGCTATTGCAGCATTCGCAAGAGAAAGGTATGTCACAAGGAAGAGAGTTTTGGCCAACATTGGTAAAGTATCTAATGAATAAGTTAGCAATTTCTCTGGAATCGGAAATACTTGAGGTACCATTCTCAACTGTCATTGAAGTGGACTGGTTTTTTTGTTTTCTATTTATAATACCGTTTATGACTTTCCATTCTTCTCTTAGGTTACCTTTTGCGTTTCTAATTTTGTTGTTGTAAAAATTGTCACGACTTGAACGGATTTCTTTTTTAACTTTCTTGCAAATTTTTTTAAAACGCAATTTTAAGTTGGTGTTAAGTGGATGTGCTCGACACTTTTTATGTAATCTATGTTTGAAATTTATAATTTTAATAAGAGAATTGTTCATCCAAGGTTTCAATCTTAGTTGTGACCTTTTTTTAATGACACAGAATGTAGACTTCCGTATTAGATCTTTAAAACCTTTCAGAAATAAGTCATAAGCTTTTGAAGGATCATCTTCCGAATAAACCTCCTCCCAATTTACAAGAAGTAGATCATGATTTAATTTGTAAAAGTTAATTTTAGTTTGGGTATATTCAGTATTCAATTTATTTTGCTCAACGTTTTTCAACATCTTAAACACAATACCTGTCATGCAATGATCAGAAATTTGAAGGTCAAAGACTATTCCAGCACAATCATATTGATTAATCTTTGAAAAGCGGCCAAAAATATGGTCCAGGCAGGTACCTGCAACTGGTCTTGTGGATTCATTCACAAAAGAGGTTAGACCGTGTTCAGAAATCAAAACATTGTATGCATCTACGGTAGGGCTAAAATTAAGAAGGTCCAAATTCATATAGGTCATATGTTGCTCTTTTTTCGGGATCGTGGCAAGGCTGAGTGCATGTGTTGTCTATGTGTACACTCTGTTAATAAAAATCGAGTTGTTTGGGTGTTCTTGCTTGGGTGTTGGGCGTAGGTGTCCACATGTGGCTATTCTCTTCTACCTTGGCCGATGGTTAAATGTGCACATCTGTGGTTGCCATTCCTCGAGTTTTGAAGCACTTATCTAGAACAAACCTTCACGGTTGCGAAGCTCCAACGGAAGCTATATTCTGGTACCAAGGGAGATAGTGCCCAGGAAGTGGAGGTGGTTTCTTGTGTCGCAAGACGCTTGGCCCGCTTCAGACTGTCTATAAGGTAAGTCGCCTTGTGGGAGTATCGTGTTGGCTGTAGTTGCCAAAATAGCAGGAATAATTGGTGTCTAAGATTTATCTTGGATTCAAGAGGCCTTAGATAGGCCTCACTCCTTAGCAAGATGTGTAAACATGCCTTAAGATGTTTACTAAATTACTACTGTAGTGGTGTAATGCTACTTCAGGGTGGTGTTCAACGCTTAATTTGACTCCGTTATTAGGCCCACCGTGGAATTAAGCCTTAATGGCAGGCATTTAAGAAATTGTCTTAAAAATGCGAATTTCCTATCTCCTATAACTATCGTCCAATTGCACTTACGTCTCTTTTTTCCAAGGTCACGGAAACGCTGAGAAATTATCATCTCAAGTAATATCTTGAAGAACAAAGGCTTCTCAATGACCAACAGTATGACTTTCACAGAAATAGTTCCCCCGATAGTCTGATGGTAGGTATATCTCACCTAACAATTGCACAAATCATTATATCCTTTTGGAGAAACTACGATTAGTATATGCTCAATATTTCAAAAGCATAAGATAGAGTTTGTCATCAAGCTTTCTTTTGGTTGTATTGCATGATTTCAAGTCTGTTTTGCATAAAATAAATACTGGTGTGTCTCAGGGCTCTGTTTTGTAACCTAATATTTTTCTCATATTTATCAATGATCTTCTGCCTGGAACTTTTAAGTCAAAATTTTTTTGCTGACAACAGTATAATCTTAGCTTTTCATAGTGAATGCATTTTTACCCTTAAACAATTCAACCGTAAGACTTGCTCGTTCGGGAGTACCCATCAGTTAACCCTTGAGCCCAACTTTGGTCGGACTGTTAAATTCAGAGATTATTTCTTTAGCCGAACTTAACGAATGTGGAATGCTATACACGACTCAATATTTCACTCCCATTATGATATTCAGAAATACAAGGGTAGTCATTACCCCTATCTTGAAGATGTATGGCAGGTACCGTTATTTTCGGTATTAAACAAATGGACAAAAATGTGTCGGCGGAAAACTGAAAAATGCTATGTATTAAGTTTAAGATTTGCGCACGATGAGTCATACTAACGTCATCAAGTCAAGACTTAGAAAAAAAGATATTAGAGCAAAAATGTCATTGTGAAAGCGTAGGCCTCAAGATAAATATGTATACACAAAACAAATGTGATGCTGATAAGAGAACGAAGGTGAAGTCTTCTTAATGGAAAAGAAATAGAATACGATAATATCAACATCTACCTTCAACTAACGATTTAGATGAAAAATACAGAAGACAAGGAGATAGATAGAAGAAACACAAATACATCTTCGATTTGAACCATAAACAAAGCTCTAGAAAAAAACTTTTCGATGGATCTATCTTATTAGTCATGATTTACGAATTGCAAACATGGAGCATATGACAACACAGAGGGCTCTGGAAAGATCTATTCTTCAAGTATTGAAAAGACTACGAATTCGAAACTAAGTCAAATGGAGCACGATAGATTTTGTAGACGTAATCGAGAAGGGTAAACAGTAAAAATGGAACTGGACTTTGAAAAGTACCAACTGGATACCTAGGAATGGCACACGAAGTGTAGAAAGGCAATTAAAACGTTGGAGGGATGATATTGCCCAACATGACAGCAGATGGGAACGAATTACCGCACGGCCTTCGTGGCCAATTGACGCCAACTATGCGAGAGATACGCTTATCCTCAAATCGTCATGCAGAATGTCAATCTTGGCGTCCGCTTTGTGGTACGTAGCACCGTCCTTTGTCCTGTTGGAACCAGATGTCGTCTAGGTTATTGGGTCATAAGAAAACGGATATCATCGTTCTGTAACGCTCGCCATTGACGGTAACCGCCGTACCCTACCCACGAGGTTTTTGAATAGTACGGACACAACCGGCCCAAAATTCACAACAAATTATAACTTTTTGATGATTTATGTATTGTCACCTGATGGCTAATCTCGTATGATTTGTGATGTTTTTGGCAAACAGACATTCGTCCAAACATGCGTCTCATCGCGAAAGATGATTTTTCGGCTAAACTTCAAAATGCATCCAATTCCAGTAAACGAACAAACAGCCTTGTCTTTGGTCGTGAATTTCGAGGTTCTGGGTCAGTGTTGGTACTTGTATAGGGGTAAAGGCCCAAGTCTGGACGCGAGGAATCGACTGAATCGGTTTCTGCTGTACACTTTCTTGAACCGGTTATTTCAAATTCGAAGTTGAAGAGTCGAATTTGAAGAGCCAAAAGTCAACCGTAAAATAGATAAAACGCGCGAAACGTTTTGTACTCAGAAACACTCATTTTGATAATATAAATTTACCACTTAGATGTACTGTTCAATAGTCCTACTTGCATTGGTGATTCGGCTTCAGTAACTGAATAAAAAACAACAGATTCGAAAGATGTCACAAAAACAACGTGGCCAGCACAGACCATCAAAATCTTCTCGCGCCAATTGAAAATCCTTTCAGTAACTGTACACCATAGTAGCTATATCGCAAGTCAGATAGATATTGGTGGTTGGATGCTGTAGGAACTGGGGGCTTCGAGCTGTATCTTTTCCTACACATCAAGAGCTTACAATACCTCCTCGTTGGTAACCGCGGGATACTGGTCTTGGCTTTATGTCATGACTTGCTAAACTTGTAAGTGCGAGTGTTGACCAAGAAAACAATTGCAACACTAAACCCATGGCCCTACAGATTGGAGGTTAGTGCGTTAGTTATGAGAGAGACGCGAGAAGCGTCGAATAACGACCCCCCTCAAATGGCAACCAGACCTGGAACGAAAATGGACTAGAATTTACGAGTATGCACCTGGAATGTAAAGGCACTCTACACACCAGGTGCTACTCAAAAACTTGAATCTGTCCTCTCGCGGTACAAGGCAGACATTACCGCGATCCAGGAGATACGATGGATAGGATCAGGAATAGCGAAAAAAAAATATTTCGATATTTATTACAGCTGTCATCAAAGAATGCACATGTTAGGATGCGGATTCGTCGTGGGAAATCGACTCAGATCAAAAGTCATCGATTTTAAGCCGATTAGTGATCGCCTGGCTGTGATCCGCATCAAAGCTACTTTTCAAAACATCGGCCTAATATGTGCACACGCCCCTACCGATGAAGCTGAGGAAAATCTAACAAGGAGGAGTCTTACGACCTCCTGGACGGAGCCTACGGAGCCTGTCCGGAGATTTCAATGCTAAAGTTGGGAAGGAAAATATCTTTGGCGGATTAGTTGGAAAGCACAGCCTCCACGAAATGACAACAGATAACGGCTTCCGACTAATCGACTTTGCTGCAGCTCGGAATACGGTGATAAGTAGCACTAGGTTCCCCAGGCGAAGGATACACACAGCAACCTGGCGATCTCCAGATGGTCGAACCGCCAACCAAATCGACCACGTGCTAATTGGCGCAAGGCGAACTTTCCGAGGTGCAAACGTGGACTCTGACCACTTTCTTGTTGTGACAAAGTTCAGAGCCCGACTGTCCAACGAAAAGAAAATGAGGACCGCCCAAAGGAAGAAATTCAATATTGCATGCCTTAGCACACCTGAGAAAGCCAGAGACTACAGTGAGCAATTGACCGGGAAACTCTCTGCCGTACCCCCAGCCACAAGCGTCAACAACCAGTGGAGCCAGTACCGCGACATCATCAAGGATGTAGTCGCTAGGCTATCAACCACCTAGGAAAAAGAACCCATGGTATGATAATGAATGTGCGGTATTGAAGCAGGAGACGGAAAATGCACGAATGCAAATGCTGCAACGGAAAACAAGAGCAGCAAAAGAGGAGTACTGTGAAAAGAGAAGGAAAGAGAAAAAAAGAAAAGAGCAGCCGCAGCTTCTCAGCTCAGGTATCTCGAGGAGTCTAGCACCGCCACAAACACCCGCCGATTCTATAAAACAGCCAAACAACTGGCATCAGGTTATAGGACCGGCACGCAAGCTCTTCGAAACAGCGAAGGGAACCTAGTCACCGAAGCACAGGGAATTGTAGACGCTCCAGCCAAGAAAATCTTCGAATCCCAGCCCCCAGGTTCGAGACGACGAGGAAGACCGAACCTTCGCTACAGGGACCAGGCGGTTATAGACGCAAGAGCGCTTGGTCCCGACGACTGGAGGGAGGTCGCGAGGGATCGCAACCGATTGAAGACCGCAAAAACTCAGGCAGAGACCCTCTATGGATCGGGAGCCGGTTAAGTAAGTAGGTAAGTAAGTAAATATTTTTCAAGATGACATAGTGATTAAAACTGCTAAGCTCTGACCTGACAATCGAACGCACTACGTTAAGGCGAATATCTAAACATAGTAGATGGGTATACCTACACATTTATATCAAACATAGGTATCGTAGACACAATACCCACCTCACCAAACAGGTACATTAACCATATTTACAGCTATTGGCTTTGTATTGCCAACATGTAGTTTTCATTTCAATGAACCCTTAATTTTAATCCATCTTGAATTTCGACAGAACTTCAGTTTAAACGAATCGAACCATGTGCCTTTCTCTACAAAGCACATTCTATACTTAATTTTAAGCCTCGCTAAATAAGAGCATATTTTCCCGCCAAATGTACCTAGGTGAAACCCTTTCTGATGAAAATTACAGAGCTCCAAATGAATTTACCAAATGTATGCTGTTTGTATGGAATAAGAGAGCGGGAGCACGTCCCAAACAAAACATGGTTTCTCTAATTAAATTCCAAGCGGAAGCAACCCACCCTCGTATTTTCAACCAACCGCCCGCCTCTGCTACCACTACCGTCACCGCAACGCTGAAAGGGGTGATGTACATAAACTACGGGACGGGTTGCCTTTCCCAAGCCCCTGCAAGGACTATCATCCTGACCTTTTATAACATGTAAACATGGAATGTATCCTAATTGTAAACTGTGCACATAATAATTTCCATTTAAGAGCAGATAGCGCCCGTAGTCTATCGTTGTCTTTCTCGCTGCCGTTGTCGTATTCACCTTGGCCTCGGAAAACCTCCGATAAGGATTTGCCTCCGGCATCCGGTATGTCTCCTTTAATATCCTGTCAGCTATTCCATCAGCCGTCTTCGTTCTGTCGATATAGAATTCGGGATGCTCTCGAGGGCCTGCTCTAATGCCTCAATTAGATGTAAGGCGGTGCGTGAGTTTTGTATTTGAATGTGTTTGTTGAACTCTAGGAGTAGGTATGATTATAGGACTGCGGCAGGAGGATGGGTTTTAATTTGGAATTCTGGGTCGTTTTGTGCAACTATGGCTGAAAAGCTGAATATAAATACCTTACCTTTGTATAGGAAACTTAATTGAAGCACAAAAGGTATCTGCAGCAATTACACAAGACTTTGCAATTTAGTGAGTGATACCTCTTTTAAGGCAAGCAAACAAATTAAGGATTCCTTAAAAGTTTTACGATCTGGTGTGATGATAAGTATTTAATTTAGAGCAGAGGCTCTTTAATGAGCTTTCTTTTCTTTTCTTGACTGCTTGCAACCCCTTGAAACATTGAGATATTTAAAGGAAGGTTACAAACATGCGGATCTGGCTATTAATAAATAAAAAGGAACCAAGAATGTTTGAAGGCATTAGACGAATTATCAACACGCCCCAGAGGCAACTTTAAGGCGAGAGGGCCAAAGCTGAACGGTTGATTTAATACTAAGAAGATCTTAACATTAAGGTGATTTATTTTTTAAAATTATTCTTAAGCTCTTAATCTCTTAGAGTTTATCTTTGAAATTGGCTTAAGATTAAAGTAGCTTTGTACGTCCAAAGTTAAGTGGCCCAACACAAAACCAGAACTGACTCTTACAGATATTTATAATGTTTATGTTTTAGGGGAAGGGTATGAGAATATTGGGTTGAGACAGAATTAACCTTGTATGAGTATGACTATACTTAAGTTGAACCCTATTCTACCGAGTACAAGCTTGCATCTTTATAGAATTATCTCTCTCAGATAATTTTTAAAGCCGGTCACAATAGTTTTTTTTACATGGGCTAGCTAACCTCCTTCCCTCAATCCTTTGGTAAGATTTGTTGATTCTCCCAAGCACCCTTCTATTAAAGGCATTACTTTAAAATTTATGATTTCAATATGATCTTATCTATTTACCGTCGACAAAACAGTTACTTTACACTTATACAGGGTGCGTTTTATGTTCCAGGTCGATTTTATTTGATTGCGATTTTTTGTGAATCAGATTTGCCAGTTGACATTCGAGAGTTGGAGAGAGTGGTTGATGAAAATTGATTACAGTTGCAAGGAAATTACCATTAACGTGGGCGAGATTGGAGTTCTCGAGTTTTACAGCTCGCTAAACACCGATATTTTTGGCAAACGATCATTATCAGCGACAAAGCACATTTCGACTTGGCTGGCCTTGTTAATAAATAGAAAAACCGGTGTGGAGATCCTGAAAACTCTCGATTGATACACCAAAGACCAATGCACCTTTGTAGAATAATAAAATTGGAGACCATTTGGGCAGGCGGGCTTGAGCAATATTTCTTTAGAGAGGTAGATGACAGGCAATGCTGTAACAGACCGCTATTGGGATATGTGGGAAATCTTTCTTCTGCCCAAATTGGATCAATAAGGCCTACAGAACATATGATTGATTCCAACAAGACTTTGCCACATCACACATATGTAGCTCGAGCTACGATGCGAAGCTTACGAGACATTTTTCCCGGCCGAATAATGTCAAAAGCGCCGATATCGACTGATACCCAAGATTCCCTGATTTGACGCCTCCCGATTTCTTCTTATGATGGTACCTGGAAGAAAAGGTGTAAACCAATCACAAGCTCGATGCTAAGGACAGCAATAGAAACGAAATTGCTGAAGTCACAATAGAAGTCTGCGAAATTTTTATTCACAATGAGATTAAAAGAGCTCGCCTTTGCGCCACGACAGGAAGCGCCCACTTGACGGACGTCATATTTCATACATAATAGACGTGTTTTGTTTGCAAGTCCATATAGAATTGTAGAAAAAAGCGATATCGGAACTAAGCGCTTTACATGCAAATACAACAACTACTTAAGTCTATACAGAGTTAGCTAAGACCAGATAATTTTCGAGACTTAATCTAAGACCCGATAAAAACGGTGATGCCAAAATAATATTATCTATATGTTATCGATAATTTGTTCAGAGAAGTCAAAAGTGACGTTTTTGGAAGCTGTTTGATTCTAGTCGTCAATACATCTGACAAATGCCATAGAGTACACAATGCTTCCAGCTATTTGGAAAAAAAGCTCCTAAGTCCCGATGTCGTTTTTTTCTACAATTCTATATGGACTTGCGAAAAAAAAAACACGGCTACTATTAAAAAATATATGTATGTCATTTAGAAGTTATTAAAAAAAAACATCGACCTTAAACAAAAATGGCACCCTGTGCATAAATAATAACGGTGACATTATTTTTCAGGAAGAAAAAGCAAACATGCCAACTTTTAGGTTGCAATTCAGAAGATCAAAGCTGAAGCTGAGTGAATGCATTGTGGGGAGCAAATAATTCAAAGTTCCAGAAAGGCTTCTGAGAATACAACGCAGAATGGCCTCAAAGTTGGCATCGAATCAACTAATAAAGTAAGGGGCTTGAGTTTTTCCTTAGTTTTTTTTTTTTTTTCATCTCAGGAGGTCGTTTCCTCCAGTACGCAGAGTCAAATTTCTGTATTCAAATGGTAGCGTCGCACAGTGGCTCATATTTACTGTTTTGGTTGCACATATCATAACTCTTAAACAAAAAATAAAAAAAAGTTAAAAAAAAGAATATCACAGGGTGCTTTTTCGAGTTAATTAAGGATGTAATTTTTAATTCTTGCAGTTAAATAAGAAAACACAACAAAAACACAAATCCATTAACAACGTTGTAATATTTATTGTCGATGCAGTTTAATAAATTGTTAATTATCTATATAAATGTATATATAAACTTATGTTAAAATGATAATTAGCAAGGGTGAATGGTGTGGTGTGCTCTGCGGTCTCGATCCAAGTGAAAGAGTTGAGTCTACATAAATAGATCGCAGTGATGATATTATAATTATTGTAGATTTTCTACCTACGGATGGATGCTGTTGCAAATTAAGAGTAATGATCGATCTACTCATGTGAGTCACACCACATCATACCAACACATGAAGTTTAGTATCAAAGAATAAAAAGTTCATTATAAATTTACATTTTAACAAAATTATGTACACTGTACTAAGTTATCCAGTTAAGTTTAGCAAAATTAAAATTTAAATATCAAATATTGAAAGCAGTTTAAAAAGTTTGCTTAATACAAAACTAAAACAATATTCGGTTAAATAAATAAAAGGTCTTTCCTCGTCAACAGATCCATAACAACTGATCATCATCATATTTTATTTTCATTCTCTCAGTATATTCTTCTACCTAACCGGCAGTCTCTTTCTATTAAATAAAATTATAATATCTTTCTTTTATTTTATCTTCTTTCTGAACATTCATTAATTCATTTTCATTTGTTTTTCTTTATTCTTTCTTCTGGAAGTGTTACCACAATATTAATTAATCGTAAATATATTTATGATGAGGAATAAGTTTTCAAACAGAGTCTTTTAAATTTTGCTGTTGAAATAAGAAGTTATCGTTTAGATGAATAACATAATTGGTATATGGTCAAAAGTCAATTTTTTCAAGAAAACAAACTAATTTGAGACAGCATTGTGCATTTAGACATTTTTGATTAAGTGGATTTGATGAGGCTGCAAACATGTTAAATAGGACTTCGTTCTGCCGCCTCCTTGAAACTTTGCATATTTGTGGACTCCTATTTGGGACAAACAACTTCCAGAATGCATCTCGGTAGGTCAAAGCTGAGTAAACATTTTGGAAGTAATACCAAGAAATTTCAGGCAGGTGGCTAGAACTAGGGGGAGTTTGATTTGTGAAAAGGACCGTGACGGAGCCGTTTGAATTTTTTTTTATAATTTAAACCTAACTTCACGATACTTCCCAAATTTAAATGCCTTCATTCTGCAATTCAAATCATAAGGTATTATTAACCTTTCTATTGACTCCATTACTCCATGTTTCCATCATTAGCATTTCCAAATAATTGCTTAGGTGTATCCACATCAAGTCCAACCTCGTCGTGAAAACACCTTTACATCTCTTGTTTTCTTCTTGTTTCTGTCTCCTTGATCCCTATATTTATTCATCAATGTCCAATTTTTTATCGAAGTGTATACGCAAGTTCCAAAATAAATTCCAAGCAATTGTTTGTTGTTCTTTTTTTTATTCATTTTGATTACTGAAGCTTTAGTATGTCGTAATGCATACAGGACCGGCCCGAGCTAAATTAGAGCCCTGCGCAAGCTTTATCAGTGGCGCCTCTCATTTGGATTGGATTGGCGGAAAAAGTCATTTCCTCATTACCCAAGGGGTACCCTTTGCAATGCGTTTTTTTTAACGAGGGATCTCCAAGAGGCCTATTCCCAGATAATACTTATATTTAATTAAAATAAATATGATTTTTATTAAAAACTAAGAAATCAAAAATATATCACAAAAATAATAGTAAAAAAATATATCACAAAAATTTAGGAACTGAAAAAAGTATTTTTTGAAGTAAAAAATATTTAAAAACTAATTCAAAAACATAACAACATACAAATAAATAATGAACTCATTGATTGTTGCTCATGTAGGAAATAATAATAAGATTATTATTTTAATAAAAATAAATAGAACCGCCTATATTAACTTTTCTGGCTTCTGTTTTAGCAAACTCAGCTACCAGATCATCATAATATAATGACTTGACAAGCTCTTTCTCTATAGCCATGATTGACTAGTCAACTTATCTTTCCTGAGTCTTTGGGGTCCTGAAATAGTTTTTTATTAATTTTAGTTTCAAAAAACTGTTATTTGAGGAAACTGTGATGGTATTTATAGATTTAGAGCTATGGCTTCAGCTGATTGCACGTTAGTGAATTGTTCTTCTGATCGCATTTCCACTAAAGAGTTTTTAGTAGCATATTTAGTAGATAAATTAGCAGACGGAGTTTGTAAATACTTACTAGTTATATTGGCGCAAAATTTTAAACAGCCTATTATTAAGGTATTAGTTTGATACTACTTAACAATTCGCTAACTTTATAGTAGTTTACTAACTCATTCTTAATTTTAAACATTTTCTCACTAGTATCGTACTAAAAGAATTTCCTTAATAAATTGCTCTGAACACACCTAAAACAACGACATTTCGTTTAAAAAAATAAGTACACGAACCTTTTTTGATGTCTGCAAATGTCAAAGTGTCATATGAAGCTAGCGCGATACTAAAAAAATAAAGTAGGTATTCGATGATTTTAACTTTAATAAAAGGGTAGAGAAGTATGATGCTATATTCGATTAAAATTATTTTTTTAACCTAGTATCATATTTAGTCTACTCCCATCTGGTTTCAGAAAGGGGTTTTAAGGTCAAACCAGCGAAATTTTTTGTATATATGTGTGTCCCAACGCATTGTTGAACCTGATACAAAGTTTTATATGCATTGAGCAATGTCAAAAAACTTAACAGCTTCCAATGAACAGCAAGCTGAATCATTAAAAACCAACAACAACCAGAGGGAATGCAAGCAACCTGAACAAAATAAGCTCTTGGTTCAAGACACTTAATTTTGTTTCGAACACTAGCCTCTTTTCCTTTCATGTTTGAACCATTCCCAGTGGCAAATTTCTTCCTCGATGAAAAATTTTGGTGAAAACAGCAATGAATTCATTCCTTACTTTTATAGGGGAAAATAAAGTAATGATTTCCTACGAGCAAGGTAATGCCCTTTTTCCTCGGTACATTTTCGCATGCAAATACATTGTGATTTCAGTGAGGAAAAGTCCTGCACAGCTTCACGAGCTCGCAACGCCAGTAGCATTGAGTACTGTGTGTTGCTTTCATTAGAAGAAGAACAAAATGAACAAAAGAAACGAAAAAAATTCTCTATTAGCGCAGCAAGTATTATTTTGTTTTCGTTAATGGATTGGTATAATCATCCCTTTGTTGGAAAAAAGAATTGAAAATGACCTGAAAGTATCAATGGATATAAACATTATGCACTTTTGCTGATCGCAGATGATGCGACGCGAACGGTTTGGGTTTTTTCCAGTATCGTAAAAAAATGTTTTTATTACTTTATAACGGTTTAGGTTTTTTATTGTCTATGTCCTTTCTTCTGCGATCGTTAAGAAATGTTTTGTTCTTTAATTTAATCAGTGCCAACGAGATCTTTGTTGAAGACGGATGAAAGTGCAAGTTGATAAGTGAAAAAAGCGAAGAAAATAAAATTACTATTTTTTAAATATAATTGGTGAGTGAATTTGTTAAAACATACCAACTGCTAGAATGAGGGGTTTTAGTAAGCAAAGTATAAAGCGCTTGGAAAAAAAAGGGAAACTGTTGAAAACAAAAGAAGAATACGTGAAAAAGCGATAGTTAGCGATATAGTGCCTGTGATCGAAATAGTTAATGATATACGTGTAGTTGACCCGTGTTCAAGTAGTATTCATCAAAACGTTTGCCAAATAAATAATCAGATTTAAGAAAATATTCAAGAGTACAACACGTTAACGTTCATGGTTGAAAGAGGCAAATACTGTTAATCAATGATTTCATAGCTGCGTTTTCATGTTATATTTCATTCATGAATAAATGTTGATGAAAATTCAACTTCCAAAAAAAAACATGAATTCATCAATAATCTTTCACTTTATTTTTCACCTGAGTAACAGAACAAATGAAAATGCAGCATACTCATATTCAATGATTTCACCTATGAATATTCACCAAAAAATTCACTCGTGAACTCCAATGACATCCCAATGTTAATTTCACCAAATTATTCACCAAAAAATTCATGGGTGAAGGCTCTGTTCCTTGGTGAATCTCGTGGTGATTCCTTGGTGAAAAATTGAAAATTTGCCACTGGGTTATCATAACCTTATACATACTCGTATACACTACTGGAATAGTAACGTAGCAAGTTTTATTGTAAATATAGATTCCCTATCCTTTCTTTTGTTTTGAGTTTTTTTTTACAATAATACATAGACAAATAACTCCCTATGGGAAGTTAATAAAGTAATTAGACCAGTCAAAAAATCCCTTTTTAAATGTAAACAATAACTGGCAAGAACAAAAAAATAGAGAAAAGGAGAAATTGAATAAAACAGATTCACTCATTAACGACAAACCTCAACATTAATCATCGCATCATCAAGTATTTCCATATTTCAACCCTTTGTCTCATTCACGGCACACGACAGTGATAAAATTTCACTCATAAACAGAGGCCAGTGCCAAACTAAAACATAGTACAAGAAACACTCAACCGGAAGAGTTTAAATTCCTAGACGCAACTTTTAATTCTGCGCACTGAGTATGAATTTTGTACCTCAGAATTTCTGTTTGAGTAACATTGCTGACTTCGATTTCATATAGAAGAATTGGCATCGTGCTCATGTTATCAACTTGCAAACTGGTAACTGTCTGTATTTGCTGTTGAAATTCTGTTTTATGTTACACTGCATAGGGGAGGGATAACAAAATAAAATAAATGCCTTCACTCATACACGCGATGGTGAATGTGAAGACTAACGTAACAGTGGATTGATAAAGAGAAAAATAGCAAATATGTAGGTATCTGTTGTTAAGCGAACAAAATTGTGCACTTTGTAAAGATTTTGTGATGTAGTTTTTTTTACTGTGGGAATGTGCGTGTGAATAGGAAATTAAACATCGACTTACCTATTTTTGGAAAACTTGATATGTATCTATATATATATATTATGTATATCTGTCTTTAAATTCAGAATCAGCTGTTAATTATATAATAAATACCAATATTGGAGTGAGCTATAAAAAGAAATGAAACTTAAAAAAGATGGTAGGTAGTAGAGCCTACGTTTTTGTACGTGTATTTAAGAAACACGTGTACACGGAATCCGTGTAGGAAATATATACCAATTTCAAATCCGTGTTCTTAAAACACGTGTAATTATTCACTTTATTATCCGTGTAAACGAATCCTTAGTACACGGATGAGGCTGAAACTATAATTGGTCTTTGATTTGTTATTTTATCTCACATTTGATACGTAATTATTAGCACTGTGCTAGATTCCACAATAGAGTACGAAAATTATTTGTCTGAGCCTCAATTAAAATTCGACTTAGACCCCTTTGAATGGTGGAAAACGCGAGCTTCTAAGAACCCAGGAATAGCAGAACTAGCAAAAAAGTGTTTAGCAATACCAGCTACATCAGCTAGCTCAGATCGGTCCTTTTCTACAGCGGGAAACATTGTTACCTCAAAAAAGAATTGCCTTTTATCTGAAAACGTTCATACTTTAGTTTTTTGTACCAAAATAGAGGACTAATTGAATAAAAAATTTTTCTTAATAATTTGTTAAGAACTATAATTATGTTCGTTTTAATTGCATTTTTATATTCTAGAAATGGTAACGGATATTTTAGTAACACGTATAATTAAATGCACGGATGCACGTGTATTTAATTATTACGTGTAATTAATAACACGTGTAATTAATAACACGTGTAATTATAATTACACGGATTCAAATCCCGGTCCAATAATTACACGTATATCCGTGTATTTCATTATCCGTGTAATAGAGAGCTCTAGTAGGTAGTGGTTATGAAGTAGTGGCTTTTTTAACGCTTGCCCAAGGCGCCTTTTGAGTTCAGCGCCCTGCGCATTTGCACAGCTTGCACGTATAGCTTGTCCGGCCCTGAATGCATATGAGACATGGCTGCGTAGACTTTGTTTACGTTAATTTGTTTAAAACTTTTCCGTAAATCATATTTCTTCATTTACTTTATATATTGTTGGTTGAATATTTGATATTTTAATTTTAATGTATGTAGTTGACTATAGTATTTATGAGAGTTCCCTTACTATAGGCGTATTTTATTAGTAATCTATACATAGTGCAGCAATGGAAGTCAGAATAAAATGCTTTTTTGACTACATATACAGTTTTACTTTAAATTTTAAAGTTGGTATGCTTTGCATTTATACCCGTGTCAAAATAAGTTGATTTGGAAAAGAAGTAAAATTTTTCTTACAAAAATAATACAAATTGAAATGAATAAAGATCCAAAACAGAAAAGGGCTATACATAATTTCTGAGTTTCTTTTAACATCTTAATTTAGTAGATATTTCAGACTCATTAAGTGAACAAAGTAAAAGGAAACGAAAACTAAAAATGAAATATACATATACCTACGAATAAACAATCCACTTTTGAATAAGCTAAGGGATGTGTTGGAAAAGTATACGTTTTGATGTGGTTTATACTGAATTAACATCACTGAAAAAATCTCAATGGCATATATGTACACAAAGTCAAATTAAGGGCTCGGTGTCAGAAAAAAATCATTTTCATGTCCTTTTTAATCGTTTGGCATCGCAGCCATCCTTCGATCAATTTCGTGACAGATAGGGAACATGCACACGCATTAAGAGGCAACATTTTGACCATTGACTATTAACGTTTACCGTCTAATCGTAAATTAATATTTCAAACCACATAATTTGCCCAATCTTGCATATAGAGTTACAGCGTTCAACAACGTGTGGAAATGATTAAATAATAATCGTCTTTCCGAGAGGACTGGGTAGTGGGTTAATTCGAATCGACCACTTGAGTGAACAGTCCGCCAACACCCGTTCCTCAAAGAAACAAAAGATTTATCGACAATATATCGCTTTTATCCGTCAGCAGTCAATTCTATACCACACACAAGAACTCGGCCTTTCGCAGATGACAACTTAAAGTTCCAGGCTAAGGCGTATTTTATGTAGATATGTATTTAAACTCTCTCCATTAATTCGCAGACACACAGTACTGATCCTAGAAATAATTCAGTGAGCTTGCTAGGTATGCATTTTTTGATGAAAAGATATAACAGTTATTTTAATCACTGCATAAATTCCTACGGGTTCCCTGAAGAATCGAATATTAACCGCCATTAACGGACCATGTTCATTACTTTGATTTAGTGACTTAACAAAAATGGGTTTACATTTGACAATGCGTGAGGTTTTTATATCGCTTGCAGTAGAGGTTATGGTTTTTTTTAGGGTGTACAAATCCTCCAAGAGCTTTTTTTGTCATGAAAAAAGCTGCATATCAGCAGTTCGGAATCGCCAACAAAATTGTAGGTCCCCTCCGTTCCTTCTAACATGAATACAGGAATTGTTGAGAATTGTAAGCCACAAGTTGTAATTGTGAGAGTAAGGTAGGTTGAAAAGTCGGACCGCGTGATGGCTGGTATTTCAGGGTAATTACGGCGAACAGATTTTCTAATGTGGGGTTGCTTAAAAACAAGGATATTCTTAGCAGAGCCGACGGGAATGAGTTGCTTATATGAGTCTTATACAGATCTGTTTTCGTATCCTTGATATATCACTCTTTCCTTTTACCTCAATGTGTTACCATTCTTTGCATATGTTTGGAGTTGACTAATGTGCACGGACTTCAAGAAAATACTAGCATGGAAATGTTTGCAACTGCGGTTGGTTGTCTAATCGAAGGCTGACTATGGCCTGCGTACCGGTGAATATTTTAAAGAGTTAAATAAAACAGATAATGGCGGTCGCTGTTCCAGGTTGGAATTAGGATGAACCTTCTTAAGGTCCTTGCTCGGGCGCCAGTATGCCATGCTAGTTTTTTTCGAGGCTACGATAAGTTCATCGCAGTCCAGTGCAATTCCCAAGAAAGTTAATAAAATTATGAACAGAGTTCTTTCCTTCTTCACCGAAAATTTATTTGCTTTCTTCGGGTTTATCCTGGGCTAGACCAAATTAACAGCAGACTCGAAAAAAAGCATCACACTGCAATTTACCTAAAAGTGAACTCAAGTTAAGTTTAATTTTGAAATAAATGTATAAATACAGGTGGGTTTTTGTTGCTTAAAATTAAGCCCCAATGAATGTTACTTAAAACACTTTTTGGAACCTTCTTTAATCTTCTATTAATAACGAGCCTCTCTACAGCATTATCCCCATGGTATGTATGTAGAACAATTCCCATATCGAACGTTTAATGCCCACGGCAGTGCTTAAAACCAAAAACTGTTCGGTCTTTCACGGCACGTTCTAACAGCTTCTCAAAACTTCACAAGAGAATATCTAGATCGTAAATCTTCACAAGACTTTATTAGGTAACCAGAAGATGCTCCTCACACATCATCCACATCCTTCCATTCCCATCCACATACCGAAACAAAAATATTCTTGCACAAAATCACAAAAATGCGTTAGCTCATCGGTGATTTTCGTTTTGTCCATACATATATGGAGTAGTGTAGGTGGAGGAAAAAGGGAAGGATTCAAATCCAGCTGTTAGAAAACCAAAAAAGGAACCCAATTCATCGCAATAAATCTAAATTCTCCAAACTACCCCAAAAAAACATTGCAACGAAATGAAACTATCAAAGAACCTGCTAACATTCCTTTGGACAGAGAGAAGACATTCTGCCAGTAAAGTCTTCTCGTATAAATAGTCTTCGTCTTCGTCCTGCATACTGGCATCATCAGCCTTATAGAGCCACGCCATATGAATGGAAGAAGTAGGACAGAGGATTTTCTTGCCATTTGATATATTACACATTGAAAGCATCTCTTTGGCTGTATGTGAGAAGATAACAAAACTCCAAAAGGTATGCCAATGAAAGGATGAACGCCATATAATGTGTCCTATAAAATATAACCCCTACTGAGAAGTGTAATCGATTCTCGAAGTTAGGCAACCTGAATGGGAATCCATTACTCTATGAAAACGGATTCAAGAATCTGAATCATGCTTTATTTCAATGTAAATTTATTTGTGAAACTTAATCAAAGTGACTTTAGTTTGCAGTAAATATCAGCTCTTTATTGATAAATAACGGTAAGTTAGATTGATTGCCAACTCTGTGATAATTGCATTAGCTTTAATTTTATTAGTTCAGGAAGTGTTAAGCCTGAGAGAAAATTTTCCGGATGTGAAGTATTTATATTTTATACAAACATTTCAATGATTTTGCTTGAAAGGGTAACAATAAGCCGCTTCTCGCCCATTTCACTGATAACCTGCTACATTCGTTATAATCGACTTGTTTGCCAAGTTTCATCAGAATTTACCCAGATGAACGGGCGTGATTAAAGAACAAACAATATAAAAAAATAACTAAGAGGGTTCTTCGGGATCGTGGGACCCCATTAATGAAATTTTCGCAAAAAAGTATAAGTAGATCTTCTCGTCCTATCAGCATCTTGGCGGTGGTTAAGAGACTCGCTAGTTGATATTTCTTTATGTATATAGTTACCAATTACCTTTACCAGAGTCATCAGTAGAAACGATACTTAAACTTATCGGTCTTAATGGTCTGTTGTATACTTTTTCCCAATTTTTCAAATATACCTATATGGCTTTATCTCTTTTCTATTGTGATGTGCATTTTGCTTTTCAGCCGAGCTTATACTCGCCGGTCTTGCCAGGATCATCTTGTAGAAAAACAAAGCTTCAGAGGAAAAGGTCTTCGAACCTTTTTACAAAATCTTTATTCAAAATAACTCTTATATTTATAACACACAATATTCTCTTATTATAGTTCACTAGTACTTCGGTTAATTCTAGAAACCGAATGATTCCACCGGTATCAACTCTTCTATATTCAAATCTTGCTGTCCTATCAGTTATACTGGTTTCCGATGCTTTGGATTTTGGTTTTAAATTCTGGTACTTAATTTCGCGTAATATAGCTTCTGGTAATTCGGCTTTAAAAACTGGTCCTATTATTCTGACGTGCGTCGGGTTTTTGAAAGAATCGGACTAAAACGATCTGTTACCTCAGCAGGTACTAACGCCCCTGTTGGTCTCTCAGCAGGTATTACGCCCCTTGTGGCACTTAAGGCAACAGGCTAAAAATGCTCTGGTACATCAGCAGGTATACTCCACCCCTGTTGGTACTCAAAACGGCAATTAAGACGGTCGAATTTAAACTAAGGCCCGTTACGTTACCACTAGTGAGTGGGAAGCCTTAGTACGAAATAAATGGACAATCTCTCTCCGAGAAAGAAATTAAATCTATAAGACCGAATATTCTATATTTTTGTCGTCGGCCGGAGTTAAAATGATCAATAAAATCCAATTTACTTTTGTCGCCTAACTTTGGGTATGAATGACCGAACACCGAAGGCGTGATATTTTTGATACTTGATATTTTGATATTTATTAAATTAAACAAACATTCACAAAGATTACAATAAAGTATCTATAATGACGTAAATGTGATTTTAATTTAATTGTGGTGTGGTCTCCATGTTGCTCGAACTATTATAAATATAATTAAACTTAAACTTAAACTTAATAAATAAAACAATAAGTTTTTCTTTTTATAAAAACTAATTTTATTTGTTTTAATTTTATATTTAAATCAATATTTATAGTGATTTTAATATTGGATTTATAAAAAGTTATATTTATTTTATATAATTAAATTTAAACTTAAACTAAATAATATACAAAAGTTAAATTAAAAGAAAAGATAAAGGTAAATAAAAGATACAAATCAAATTGAAAAGATAAAATTATGTTCATATAATATTAAAGCCCCATCACCTAAAGTTGCCAGCCAAGTAAGAAAAGAGAGTAACACTAAAACGATCAACAAACAGAGTCTTCTTATGCCAAGAGGAAGAGAGTTCCACAAGCGAATGGAGTAAACAAAAAATTGACGCTCAGTTGTAATGCAACTGGCACGCGGTGAAATAATAGTTAGGGTACGAGATGAATTTAAAAAAGTTAGTTTGTCATATAGGTATTCTGGTTTTCGAGTTATTATTATTTTATGCAGATATTTCAAAATGCAATAGTCTAAGTATTTATCCAGTGTCAAGCCTAGAATATTGGTTTTATATGCAGATACATGATCTTGGCGCTTCAGACCATACACATAACGCGTAACATTATTAAACACGACATTTAGTTTTCTTCTTGATTCTGCATTACAGTACATTGTTACTTCAGAACCGAAAGATACAATAGGAACAATAAGAGATCTAACTAACATTAATCTTGTTTTATAGACTAAGAGCCCACAGCAATTTTTGGGTGTGATTGATAACAAAAAATAATTAGCATAATTAGATAGGCCTTTTATAGTTATTTACAAATGTGAAAGCCTTGCATACTCTAGTGGGCGCAATAGTGCATTATAGTGCATCAAGTATGCAGTTCTTTCCAAGTCCAAATAATTGTGATAACAACTTTGCCAAAATGTAGAGTTAAGCCCCCTGATTGAAAATATCGAGATCCAAGACGTTTTACAGACAACCTTCTGCCTGCCAGACGCGATAAGAATAGGCAACTTCTTGCACTAAGAAGGCCACCTTCAAAACGTCATGGACCTCGATATTTGCAATCAGGGCACTTAGCTGTTCATTTTGAAGTTATGGCAAATTTTGTATCCCAATTTCTTAGAACTTGGAAAGAACTGCATACTTGATGCACTATAATGCACTATTGCGCCCACTAGAGTATGCAAGACGTTCACATTTGCAAATAACTACTAAAGGCCTATCTAATTATGCTTATTATTTTTTGTTATCAATCACACCCAAAAATTGCTGTGGGCTCTCGGTCTATTAACAGGTGTATAATATTGTGACATAGAAAGGTTACGAAGACATCCATATATTTTACCTACTGTATAACGA
The DNA here is from genome assembly GCA_911387755.1 of Chrysotoxum bicinctum. Taxonomy (NCBI): domain Eukaryota; kingdom Metazoa; phylum Arthropoda; class Insecta; order Diptera; family Syrphidae; genus Chrysotoxum; species Chrysotoxum bicinctum. The sequence goes on along the minus strand of OU426988.1, from coordinate 197,259,140 downwards.
GTGTGAAGATCCCATCTTAAATTATTATCAAACCAAATTCCTAGATTTTTGGCCTTATCAACTAATTCTATCTGCTCATTTCCCAGATAAATGTTAGGAAAAGTACTAACATTAGAACCATTTTTAGATATAAACATGCATTTAGATTTCTTTGGGTTTAAACAAAGAGAGTTCCTTTTGGACCACTGGTAGATGCTTTCAAGGTCAAAGTTGAAATTATATATGGCATCCTCAAAAAGATCTACTTTACAACTGAGATACATTTGAACATCATCAGCATACATATGAACACAAGAATATGAAGGACTATTAGGTAAATCATTTATAAACATTGAGAACAAGAGAGGGCCCAAAATAGACCCTTGCGGAACACCCATAACTGTATGGTAAAGATCAGACAGCTTATTACCTGCGCTAACTGCTTGATTTCTATCAGAAAGGTAAGATTTTATCAATAAAAATGCTGACGAGGAGAATTCAAATTGTGTCTGAAGTTTTGAGACAAGTTTGTAATGATTTACAGTGTCAAAGGCTTTGGAAAAATCCAATAGTGCTATAGCAGTACAATTTTAACTTCATCAATTGATATTCTTAAATCATCTGACACTTTTAATAATGCAGAAGTACAACTATGTTGTTTTCGAAAACCAGATTGGTACCTAGAAAGTAGGGAATTTCGCTGCAGATGGGCTGATATTTGGGTATGAACAATTTTTTCAAAGACTTTTGACAGAAATGGTATTATTGAAATTGGACGAAACTCTAGGGGTATTTGAGAAGTTGCTTTATTTTTAGGAATAGGTATTATCTTAGCAGTTTTCCAGGCACTAGGAAAAGAAGATGTCATTAAAACAGTGTTAATTATGTGGGTAAGGACAGGAAGAATATAAGGTAGGATAATTTTAATAAATAGAGGATGTATTTCATCCAGACCTGACGATTTAGATTTTATACCCAACGTGGCTTTAGCAACATCTGTCTGCTCTACTCTATGAAATTCAAAACCAACCGAAGTTGGAATTGTATTTGTAAAACCCACAACAGATGACGAGGTCGTAGGGAGCTGTACAAATTTATTGCTCAAGTCATTTAAGTCTACTCCATCAAAATCAATAGGTTCCTGGCTGCCAATTCCAATACCTCTTATGTTTTTCCACAAAGTCTTTGCTCTTTGATGGTAAATCACTATTTAAGTGTTTTGCACAATATTCACGCTTGGCTTTTAGTATTTTAAAATTAACAATACCTATTTCTTAATAGACGAAAGTCATTATGAAGATCTGATAATCTAAATCTTTTCCATCGCCTAAATGCCAGGTCCCGTTTGTTTACTAGATTAACTATATCTGGAGTAAACCAAGGTATAGTTGAGTTTTTAACTAACTTAGTTTTGAGTGGGACGTGTGTATTAAACAGGTTTAGAATAATTTGATTAAATAAGTTTAATTGCTCATTAGATGATGAGTTGTTGTATATTCTTTGCCAATTTACAATTTCCAAATCAGATTGAAGAAGATTAGTATTTATGGACTTAAAATGTCTGTATGTGACAGTTTGGGGGGCCTTGGAAAGCGAGATTTTAAAAGTTGCAAATATTAAGTCATGTTTTGAAAACATAGGGGCGGAAGCTTGATTAAAATAGACATCACACTTATTGTTCGAAAAAAATAAATCTATTAAGGTACTACTAGTGTTAGTAAAATGAGTTGGAATATCTGAATTTAATAGATTTAAATTAAGAGATTTCATACTGCTTAGAAAAGAAGTAGAACTTTCCTTATTTAGAACATTACAATTAAAATCGCCACAAATAATAACATCCGAAAAGGAAGTTGTGATGTTTTCAAGCAAATTGTAAAAAGGGAATGTATCAATTTGATTGTTTGGCCTATAGTATACCCCTAAAAGAATTTTTCTTGCGCCTAGTATCTCAACAAAGCAATATTGCGTAAGACTTTCCGGAGGAGACGACAACACAAGTTTACATTTAATACTTGAACGAACATACATAATATTGCAGTACCAGAACCTTTCCTATTATATCTGTCGCCACGAAATAATCTAAAGCCACTCATATCATAGATAACATTCTGAACTTTTGGTTTAAACCAAGTTTCCGAGACACACACTACATCTACATCAGAATCAACAAACAACTTTCTAAATTCATCTATTTTACAGGATAAGCTCTGTGCGTTAATATGACAGACGCGTAGTCCATCACATTGTTTACAAAAAATATTAATTAAAATGCGCAAGTTTGTGCTTCACCTTCGCTATTTGAACGTATTCGACTCATAAGTAAAGATTAATGCAATTTATACAAATATCCTCACAAGCAACTGACCCTGGTTGATACGAAAAGTAAGACAAAATAATAAAAACTTGGCAAGCAACAAAAAAAGGCAATAAGGGAGTAAAGAACAAATAAATCACATTTTTACATGAAGAAATAAATAACATACTTAGTAAAATATACATTACGGTGGGACAAGTTTGAAGTGTCCAAAACACACTGCAAAAACAGATTATATTGATTGTAAGTTGTTGTCATCATTTCCTATTGTCGTCGTCGCAGCTAGCTGGTCCAAGACAGAGGTGTGATCGATTCGAAAAGCTTTTTCATTTTTCCTCGATTGTACGTGCACATAACCATTCCGCGTGAAGACAGAAAAAAGCTTATTTGGTTTCTGTCTTTTCAAATGTAGAGCTTTTCGGAGAATTATGCGGTTTTGTGACGTGAGGCTCTCATTTAAATATATTCGGCTGTCAGAATTCATTCCCAGGTGACGAAGGCAGATTGTTTGTTTTGTTGTTTTATACATTTTACTAATTGATTTAAATAAAGTTATTTTATCAGTTTCTGATTGAAATTTAATTATTATGGCTGTGTCTTTTGTATTTGAATTGTTTTTTGGTTTAATTCGGAAAATTTGCTTTGGCGCTGGTATTGCAGGACACATGATAGACGTACTTACATAGTGCATTAAAAATGTCAATCAAATTTTCTTCTGGATATTGTGGAACTCCATACAATAATGCATCAGAAGAAATTTGTTGTCTGTGCATTTGATCCAGAGTTCTTTGGAGTTTAGATATTTCCGCATCTTGATTTTGTTTTTATCTCAATTTTGGAGGATTTTTCGCATTCAAGTTGACTTTCAAGCTCGTCGACTCTATTTGTCAGCGCAGATATATTATTGGTGACCTCTTTCAAACGGCCATGATCTTCATTCATCCAAGTAGGTCCTCATGTTATATTTTATTAGTAAAGACTGAATGTGAACTGTATAAGTGGTGAACGAAAAATAATATTGTTGTATATTTTGATGTGATGTCATGTTCCCATGGTGAGTGTGAACTGAGTGAACTGAGTGTGGTGAAGTACAATTCTCACTAGTAATACCAATGTAAAATAACGTGGAGTAGCATGGAGCACTTCGTTACACCATAGACTTATAGGGCCCATATACTACTCATGCCTGCATGCGCAATACAGTGATTGCGCATGCGAACTGAACATCTATGGTCTTGATTGTGTTGTTGTGCATGCGGCATGAGTGATTTCTAAAATTTTTGATTTTTTTATGTTTGCGCATGCATGATTGTGTGGTGTGTTTGTTAAAAATTCAAAATTGCTCAGTCAAGCGATAAATTTCGGGCAATTTAATAATTTTCTTAATAATATAGATATGTACTTATTTGGGCTTTAATGATAATTTTCTTCTTTTTTTTATTGCCAAAGCAATCAAAATTATTGCAGCAGCGGAGTTTGACATAACTTGTCTACTAGCGATAAACACACGAATGAATATTGTGCAGTTTGCATGAATAGTGTATGGGAGAAGACATAATGTGCATGCTCGTGATTGTGCAATTGTGCATGCAGGCATGAGTAGTGTATGGGCTCTATTAGTATATGTACATATATACCTAAGTGCAATAGTACTACGAAGTATGCTAATGCGATAAGGTATTAATTCCTTCTTCCATTTTTATAAAAGAGCTGCAAAAATGCAATCCACACGTGGTTGGATCGTAGTTTCGACAAATTTTTGGTCCACCATGGCGCATCCCCTGGCAGAATTCACATACCTCATTGAAAGCTCCATTAAATTCGTTTGCAACATGTTTTAGTTCAAGGTGACTTTTTAGGTTTGTTTTAAGAACGTTTTAATAGAGGTTAAACAAAATTATTCTATGGTCTTTACAGATTCTCCAATCCGCTTGTTGAGCTGCTTTAGATCGGATTTGCCAACGTTAATGTGTGGTATTTATTACAGCTGCGGTATAAGACTGAATACGTAAGGATACGAACTCTTCGTGGAAAATCGGCTACGGCTGGTAAGTAAAGTTATTGTTTTTAGACCGATAAGTTATTGCCTGGTTGTGATCCCTATTAAAGCCACTTTCCGGAAAAATAAGCCTAATATGCACACACTTCCCTATTAATGAAGAGCTGTTAGACCTTCTTCTAAGATATTACGGACCCTGTCGAGAATGCGATGTGAAAGTTGTGTTTTAAAATACTAAAGTCAGAAAGAAGGACATTAATTGGTAAGCACAACCTATAAGAAACGACACAAGATAACAAATTCTGACCAATAGATTTTGAAAAAGCTTGTAATACCTACCGTGATAAGTAATATAACGTTTCTAAGGCTTAAGATCCACAAATCAATCTGGCACTTCGCAGACGGTCAAACCATCAATCAATGTTATAAAAAGAAGTCAAGCAAGTCACTTTCGGTCTCTTAGAAACAGTGAAATTCATCTACTAAGCAAACCGCAGTGAACAATAATATCAACCAAATATGGGAGAAAGGAAGCATGCCCGATAATTGGATATTGGACTATCCCAACAAAACCTTTATTCTATATTGTTTGCCATGACTGAAAATCGAGGAAAACATATAACCAGGAACTCCATTAGCTCTACCAATATGTGGATGTAGTACATGAAGTCAAAACACGTCAATAATTGGGTATTTGATATTATATATGTAAATAGGTTGATGGTACGCCTTAAGCCATCCTGAATTATAAAACTTCGTCTATACCATCCCATTTATATGACTTTAATAACATGTGATTGTGGTGACCAGATGATAATGATAGTTTTTCCAATTATTGTGTTTAAGCAGTAGTCAAAGTTACCAATGACAAGCAGCAGTCAAAATTTTCGGTTAGATTTGCCATTTCATCCGGATTATGAACGCCGCCATAAGTTCGATAATTGGGAGCTGGAAATTATATATATTATACATATATCATTTCCTCAGATGAGAACCATTTTTGGAACAGCCACTATGTGAACATAGTCCACTATGTGGGGCCAGCACAATCCTTAAGTGTTCGACCATCAATTCATTCAAAAAGATTTGACTATTTGGTGTGGTTTTGACTTTCTATGGTCAGAATTCGACAAGATCTTTTTATCTAAGCTGATATTCCAAAAAGATCATACAAGTCCGTCATCCTGGCCCCCTCCCTTTTTCATCAAGGTCTTACGGGGAGGAAAGTAATATTTTTAGTAAATTAAAGAAATAATGACGTTGGAAACCTGAGGTTGCTGAGTAGAAATGCGCGCTTCGTTACCTGACAGTTCAGGTATGTTTCAACTGAAAATTACAATAAGAGAAACGATAAAATCAGGGTGCCGAAAAGAGTTTGCAGAATGTTATAGATTTGTCGAGTTCGGAGTGAAAATATCGAGGAGGCCCACTCTCAAGAACAGATTACACTAGTTTACACAAAAAAAGTACATCAACAAAAAAGTATTTTCTAGACATATTTTGGCTCTCTGAACACGAAAATGGCAATCATTTATTTTTCCAAAGAAGCGTTTTCGAGATATGAACAAAAAACGTGTTTTTCTGCTCCTTTTCCATGTATAAGCCTAATTCTCAAAAACGGTCGAACTAATTAACATATACTTTATAGTTTTGAACATATATTTTGTTTGTCTTTCCAACAGTATACGACTTGTGTAAATCGGCCCAACAATCATCAAGAAAAAGCCGTTCAAAGTTTCAAAAAACACAATTTTTCGCCGTTTTTTGAAAATCGCTTGTTTTAAGTCATTCCGTAAGGATAGAAAAAAAAAATATTTAAAATAGTTTTAAGATCTCAGGTCAAAGATATTGTTTTTACAAAGCTAAAACGCATAAGATCAATAAAATCGAATAATAAATGTGGAAGTTATGAAACATTCATAAAGGCAGACCATTTCAGTTTTTTTCAAAAAAAAATATGTTTTTTAGTTTTATCTACCTGTTTAAGAATTGTTGGCAAAAATATACAAATTCAGAGCATTTGCTGTAGTGCTTTATAGTAAAGTAATGCTATATTGTCAACCTGTGCTACGTGCTTTGTGAGGTTAATTGCATTTGGAAACGGAAATAGGAAGTATTTATCGTTTGGAAAGCCAGTTGAAAGTTGAATGGAGAAACCCAATTGATCATGTGACTGACTGTTACTTCTGCTTAACTAAAATACAAGGAGGGAAATTTCGGAAAACTTTTTATCCCGAAGTACAATCAGTAACAAAGACGGAGCCACATTCTTCTCGGTATCCAAAACATGAACCACCAGGAACAAAAATAACAGCCGGAGAAGTATGAGATTTGAGTTCCAGTATCATCAGCAGTTTGGAAATTGAAAGTCCAAAACTAAAGCTATTTAATCAATTCCAACTCAATGATTTATGCCGTGATCTCAACTTATCTTAAGAGAAGTCTGAGTTGCTCGCTTCGAGATTGCAGGAATTTAACTGCTTGGAAGCAGAAATAAAAGTCACTTATTACAGAAATCGGAATAAGAAATTTGAAAGGTATTATTCAAAAACGGGTGACTTTTGTTATTGCAATGATGTGACAGGATTATTTGCTGAATTTGGAGAACACCACAAAGCTAAGGATTGGCGGCTTTTTATCGACGACGGCAGCAAGTATAGCGAGAAGGCTGTTTTACTTCATAAAGGGAACACGAAACCATCAATCCCGTTTGGTCACTCCACAGATGTAAAAGAGGACAACAAGACCATGGAAAAACTTCTTCAACTTGTGAAAACAATTCCTATAAATGGAAAATCTGCTGTGATTTAAAAGTCGTGGCTTTACTTACTGGCCTACAAGGTGGCTACATAAAATACTGCTGTTTTCTGTGTTTTTGGGATAGCAGAGCAGATGAAAAGCATTTCATCCAACGAAATTGGCCACTTCGTGAAAATCATGTAGTAGGAAAGAGCAACGTTGCTGAAAAAGCACTTGTTGAAAAACAAAATGTAATACTTCCATGATTGCACATAAAACTCGGCATTATGAAAGATTTGTAAAAGCCTTAGCAAAAGATCCCGAAAACAAAGGATTAACATATTTGAAAACAAAGTTTCCCAAGCTTCGACCGAAAAAATTAAGGCGGATATATTAGTTGGTCCACAGATAAAAAAAATTGTTTAGTGACACCGGATTTTTGAATTGTCTAAATTGTCTTTTCAAGACGTAGTTCATGGATTTTTGGGAAACTACAGAAGTCCAAACTATCGTCAATTGATCGAAAAAATGATGATTACATTTCATGCTATTGGTGAGTATTTAGCAGATTAGTGTTTCAAAAACAATGAATTATATTGACAACTAAAATTTAAATATTTGTATTCCTTTCAGGTGCTCGCATGTCTTTGAAAATGCACTTCCTGCACAGCCATTTGGAAACTTTTCCCTCGAATTTAGGAGCTGAAAGCGATGAAAAAGGTGAAAGATTCCACCAGGATCTTGATATCATGGAAAAGATTCAACGCCACCATTTATTATCCGATTTCATTGATATTGTGCGTTTTAGCTTTGTAAAAACAATATCTTATACCTGATATCTTAAAAATATTTTAAATATTTTTTTTTCTATCCTTACGGAATGACTTAAAACAAGCAATTTTCAAAAAACCGCGAAAAATTGTGTTTTTTTAAACTTTGAACGGCTTTTTCTTGATGATTGTTGGGCCGATTTACACAAATCGTATACTGTTGAAAAGACAAACAAAATATCTGTTCAAAACTATAAAGTATATGTTAATTAGTTTGACCGTTTTTGAGAATTAGGCTTATACATGGAAAAGGAGCAGAAAAACACGTTTTTTGGTCATATCTCGAAAACGCTTCTTTGGAAAAATAAATGATTGCCATTTTCGTGTTCAGAAAGCCAAAATTAGTCTAGAAAATACTTTTTTGTTGAGGTACTCGCCAAAAACTGAAAATTTGTAAACTAGTGTTATTGAAGTCCTAACAGTCAACACGAATCAAATAAAGTAGTACCTACACTTCCAGTAATTTAAAAGACTTGCTTCACTCCCCCCCTTCACCAGAGCTAAAGGATCTCAAATGAATCAATTCAGTGATTCTGCCGATCTTTTTCGGGATTTGCCCATTCGTTTGAAATTTTCCAGAATCCTCTGTGAATTACCGGATCTATGACATGCAGCATCCATCTTTTATTTTGTATGCTAGCCAGATTTCATCCGTTCTTGCCAACTAGCTTCCGGTATCATCTATACCTGAAATAAATAACAAAGAGAAAAACCATAAAGGTCATATGATACTCAAGAAGAAGAACGAACCGGAGAAGCCAGTGATACCGATAAGACTAATTATTATTTACATATACATATATCAAAATAGGTACTGTGTATAACTAGGTTAAGGTTTTGAATATTTTTATTATTAAAGTAATAAAGATATAAAATCTTAAGTAAGTATTCCTTTGGATAGAATCCCGATAATCGAAATGGACGAAGACTCGGCCTTTGACAAAAGTACATAACGGTTGTTATCAAAGCTCTAGTAAGCTCGAAACACATAAGTATTCAAGATTCTTATTGCCAGAAAAACGCAACTTTTAAGCAAAAATCTGAGCGACGCTTAAAGCCCCTCCACCAAAATCGAGGCAGCTTTTTTGAATGATGTGAAATTCTATAGGTACATTATTTCATGAATGTACGTTCAATATGTTGTTGTTCTATTTAAAATTTATTCTTCTCTCTTATATGGTCACCTTAAAGTCTTAAGCATTTTTTCAATTTTTCAAATTTTGAAGTAGCGATTTAGGTTGCACAAATGGAAATTTACCCGCAGCATTGGACCTAAATGAACAAAAAAGTAAGTCAAGGCCTGATAGAGGTGACACGCCAACTGGATTTTGTATCCTTTAGACTTTTGAAATGAACGAAATCTTGTCCAGCTTGTTATACATTTCTTATACCCTACCCTAATTTGTCGACATATTTATGACTGAATTATGACTGCAATATTAGCTTCCATCTATTTTGTGTCCATTTTATAATGTTATCAAGAAATCCATTTTTTTTTTGAAGGAATACGATAAAATTAATTGTACTTGCGAATAACATGCATCGTCCCCCTTTATCGTGCAAAAACTTTCGTTCAAAACAAACGACTTACCCCTAAGGACAGCATTCCTCGTCTTTTCTTCTTCCACCATTTTTATAAAGCAAAGACTGGCGTGAAGAAAAGCACGAAAATAAATCAAAATAATATTCCCCTTAGTTCCTATATGTATAGTTTCACAGTAATTTTTCATTTTCTCTCACATAGTGGAGTCAGATGCATTTTTTGTGGAAATTGACTTCTCGCACAGTTTTAGTGTATAAAGTCACACCCTGCAATCAAATTACTTTATTTCATAAATGATAACAGCAAATATTAACAATTGACATGATATTCCATTGGCACGCACATGATCCAGTTAAAAATTTACCCACCCACACAAACGCATTGAAGGACGTTACTAAGATGTTCACTAGAGGGGGTATGAAAGAGATGTTTGCTTTTAATTATTTCCTCAGAAATTAACATTTTAGTTCGAAGGGAGTAAGACACATGAGAATTAAAAGGTCATTACGGATATCAGACCCAACATAACTTTTCTATAGTTTTCATATTTTTCAGTGATGGGAAGAGTCAAATATAAACTATCGAATCAATCAGTAGGTATAGTTGATCAATATTCTTTTATTCGATAATTCTTAATAATTCATTTTATTTTCGTTTATTTAATTTTTCTTACTCACGACTAGATTTTTAACATCAAGTATCTAAGTCATTCCACATTCGCGTAGTACGACTAAAGAAAGAACCTCTAAATTTAACATCACGTCCGAAACGAATTTTACTAGAACAGTACTTATAAAAATAACAGCAAATAAACTTTGCGGCAGTGCCAAAATATGGGAATCATAATCAAGCTTTAGACGAAAAGAGGCTTTGGAGATATAGCGTGTGGGTTCCGCTTTAACGACAGGAAACAGCATTGAATTTCTGAAGCATTACATTCTACCTGGCTTATAGTTCCCCATTTGACAATCTCATCGAGATCATAATTTAATGAGATTTTCAAACGCTACCGTTGTAAATTCAAGAACAAATTCCTAAGAACAATTAGGTGCATCTGGAAATCAATATGAGAAGCTGAGAGTACTGTCGTCGGCAAAAAATTGTATGTACGAGTATTAGAGGTTTCAGACCGACGATCATTTATGAATATGAGAAAGAGAGTCGGAGACCAAACGGAGCCCTGTGGCATACCAGCATTTATTTTATAAATTACAGACTTAAAACCGTCCAACACAACTTGTATTAAGCGGTTCAAAATGCGGTTTCTTATCCATCGAAAAAGAGATATATCAATCCTAAAAGCACGTATTTTTGATAACAGAGCCTGATGTCAAACTATATCATATTCCCTTATATCAAGTGCAATAAATTAACTTTCTCTTTCTCTTTCATATAACTTAACTAGTGAACCTATTGCAACGAAAGCCATATTGTGATGCTTTCGTTCTTCAAGATATTTCTTGAGCTGGTAATTTATCAGCATTCCTTCGAAATACGGGACGTTAGTGCAATTGGACGATAGTAAGAATGTATGAATATATGGAGGGTTTATTGCACTGTGACCTAACGAATCTATTGTCCCTCCCTTCAGCGCAAGTTGGGTTGCTGACGGATAATTGCTTCGTATTTGTCATAAGTATTGCAGAATGTGCATATGGGACAGTTTTCTAGGCCAAGAATACTTAAATGTCTTCTTAGTTTACAATGGCACGAGAGGAGAACTTACTTATTGTTAGTTTGTGCCTACTTAAGTTGTTTCAGCTCATGAAATGATCTAGGTTATTGGTCTATGGTCTCAAGTAATAGTTTAGCCTGGATCAGCTTGCGGAGTTCTTTTCAGTTTTTGGACCTTTTAGCCTCCTCCTCTGTTTTGATTTCGTTCTTAATACTGTTTTCTCCTATTCCGATCTGGGCCAATTTAAGGAGTCCTTGCACCTGTTTTTGCTAAGGAGTCTGCCTCCCTATTTCACTGGACACCTACATATCCAGGTATCTAATGAAGTGAGACATTATTGTTCTTGCCAAGTTCATTAAACCTGCCTACACATTCCCGCACCAACTTATACTTGATGGCGTATGAACTTTGTGCTTTAACGCTATCAGACAGAATAGCAATAATTTGGTTTCACATTCCGCTATGGATTGTCGCATTGTTATAGAAAATTAAGTTCAAGTCCCGAAAATTTCAGCAACAGTTCCTTCTGTCGTTCTCGAACCATCCACGGTTAAAAATTCTGGGATGTTTTTTAATACGGCCCTTGTATTACAGCCGTATGCAATACATGAATAATTTGTTTTTAATATTCCAACTTTATTAAACATTTTTTGTAATAATTTGGTATTAAAACTCAGTACATATCCTACTAAAATGTTTTTTTTAATACTTTTCCACTAAAATTTAATCTTCAAATATTAAAATATAATATTTCTATACTATAATCTATAACCATTATTATTGAAAACCTATATTTTAATTAATTTGTTATTTGATTTTAGTAAAATATCTGGTTAAAAGTGACCATAATAAAATAATGTATTGAAATTTAATATTTGATTGTATTAAAATTCAATACATTTTGTATTTACCCCGAAACTCTGGACTCAATGCTCAAGAAATACTTTTTAACTCGTACTTGAATTGAATATAGAGTTATTAATTTTGAACACATTAATATTAGATTTTAATTTTAATACGAGTACATATGTAGATATTGATTTTTTAATATTGAGTATAATTTTGTCGAAAGAAAACTCCGTTAGTTTGTTTCAACACGTCGGCGGCGTCGGTCGGCAACATGGAGTTCCTAATGGAAAATTTAGTTGGGATTTACATTAAAGTGAAAAACGTGGAAAAAAATACAATCATTTAAAAATCAGACGCATGAATCATCTGAATCCTTAATTGTTTCAAATGAAGATATCCTTCTTTCAAGTAAGTAATAAATAGCAAGTTTAAGTGCCATATATTTATTTCCTGGAGAGTGCAAGCCGTGCTAATTTATTTAAAATTTGTTTTTGTTTTAGTCTTGGAAAACGAAGAACTGGTGAACTGATTTACTTTGAAAGATCGAGACGGTGTGCTAATTCCAGTGGATTCCTTGTGCGATTTTTTTTTTTTTTTTTTTTTATATTATACGCGCACTCAAGGGGTTATGAATACCCTTATAATGTTAAAAACACAGTGCGAGCAATTAGGAAATAAGGATAGGATTAGAAAGGAGATACCGATGCACATTGGTTTTGAATGTCTGCACATTGAAATGAGTGGGAAATACTGAGCCAGGTAAAGCATTCCACATTCGTGTAGTGCGACTAAAAAAAGAATCTCTGTATTTGACAGTACGTCCGAAGTTGGGCTCAAGGGTAAACTGATGGGCATTCCTAGAAGTTCGGGTATTACGGTTGAATTGTTTAAGGGGAGGAATGCAACTGGCTATTTCACTAGAGCACTGTTTATGAAAATAGCGGTAAAATAATGATAGACATGAAACGTTGCGGCGGTGCTCGAGAGATACAAGTGTTTCAGTTAGACAACGGTCGCCTATCATTTTTATAGCTCTCTTTTGAATTCTGTCCAAAAGACTCAAGTGGGTTTTTGGAGCACCTGCCCATATATGGGAATTGTACTCGAGCTTTGGAAGAATAAAGGCTTTATATATAACAACCAGATCAGAAGGGGTAAAATACTTCTTGCATCGGCGGAGAAAACCTAAACACTTAGCAGCATTTTTGGCAACGTCAAATATGTGATCACTCCACAGAAGATGGTCTGTGATGCACATACCTAGAACTGAAAGCTGATCAGTCTCCTCAATGCAAGTGCCGCTCATAGAAAGTGGCATTAGGGGAGGGTTGCGCTTTAATGACAGTAAACAGCATTGAGTTTTTGAAGCATTAAATTCTACACGGTTTTTGATTCCCCATTGGACAATGCTGTCGAGATCAGAATTTAATGAGCTTATCATACGCTGCCGTTGGAAGTCCACATCCGAAGGACAAGGATGTGAATCTAAAAACGAATATGAGAAGCTGAGGGTACTATCATCAGCGAAACAATTAAGTGGATTAGAAGTTTCAGACAAAAGATCATTTATGAATATAAGGAAGAGTGTCGGAGACAAAACGGAGCCCTGTGGCACACCAGCGTTTATTTTGTGGATATCAGACTTGAAACCGTCCAATACTACTTGAAGAGAACGGTCCGAAAGGTAATTTCTAATCCAACGAAGAAGAGATTCGTCGATACCAAATGCACGCATTTTCGATAAGAGAGCTTGATGCCAAACCCTATCAAATGCCTTTGAAATATCAAGTGCAATAATCTTACTTTCTCCAAAACGATGTAAAGATTTGTTCCACTCTTCGGTGAGATATACCATCAGATCACCAGTGGACCTATTGCTACGAAAGCCATACTGCCGGTCATTAAGGAGCTTTCGTTCTTCAAGATATTTCTTAAGCTGAAAATTGATCAGCGTTTCCATGACCTTGGAAAGAAGGGACGTAAGTGCAATTGGACGATAGTTAGAGGGGGAGGAGGATTCGCCTTTTTTAGGGACTGGCTGGACAAATGCTGTTTTCCATCTACTCGGAAAGAGACCTGAAGAGTAGGACAGATGGAAAAGCTTACGCAGTGGTTTTGCCAGCGTTGAAGAACACCTCTTCAGAACAATAGCAGGGATACTATCAGGGCCAGCGGATTTGTGAATGTCAAGATCTTTTAGTACTCTAGCAACTGCACGAGTGCGAAAGAAGATTCGTCCCATATATTCGTTTACGCTCTCAAGTACAGGAGGAGTCATGTCACTCCCTGGTAGTGTCGAATTAACAGCAAACTGTGCTGCAAGCAAATTGGCTTTATCTATCGAACTTACAACAGGAATGTCATTGAAGACGAGCGTTGGAACTGAGGATGACGTAGTGTTTCGTATTTTTTTTACAAATGACCAAAAATTTTTACTATCTTTGGGACATTGTAGTATTTTTTGCCGTAATTTTTGATCATGTAAAAATTTTGTTCGTCGGATATGGATGTTACAGGTCTTTCTAGCTTGTTTGTACTTATTTCGATTTTCCTCAGTGGGGTTGGCTTTAAAACAACGGAAACTTACTTCTTTTACCTTGATAGCCTCTTTACAGCTCGAATCAAACCAGGAGTTTTCTTTCGGTTTGATAGATTTTTTCCTATTCGGAATAAAATTTCTCATACCGTAGAGAATCAGATTTGAGACCATATCTGCACTGGAATCTACATCACTACCGAGGAAGCATAGTGACCAGTTAAATTTCCCGAAGAAATCATTGAGACCGTTCCAGTTGGCTTTCTCGTACAGCCAAACGGTTCTTACAGGGTTTTTTTCTTTAACTGGGGATTGTTGACACGAGAAATTCGCAGATATGATACAATGGTCTGAAGTGCCTAGAGGCGATAAAACATTTATGGTGTATTTATCAGGGTTTGAGGTAAGGAACAAGTCTAGAGTGTTGGCCGATTGACCTGCAACGTCAGGAATCCGAGTTGGCTCGTCAACAAGCTGGGTCAGATTGTTTAAATCAGCAAAGATCTCGACATACCTTCCTTCGGGTGTTGTCTGACCTGAATAGCGCAGCCACATAGAATTGTGTACATTGAAATCGCCCGTAACAACGATCTCACTGTGCGGAAAATGGGAAACAATTCTCTGGATAGAGTCGGACAGGGCATCGAATTCATTTGAAGTCGAATTACTATCCAAACTTGGACTGCGATAAATAAAACATGTATGAATGATGCGCCTTTGGACTGTGAATTTGAACCACATATAATTAAAATTAGTATTTACACAGGGACCATACTGTGGAAGAAGCTGATAGGCAACATCATTACGTACGTATACGGCGAGACCATGGTGAGAAAAGAATAATGGCACTAAACTATACCCATGTAGGTTAAACTCCGTATGATCAGTGTTTTCACCAACCTGGGTTTCGCTTAGTGCCAAAACAGCTGGCCTGTTTAAAACAGAGTGAACGTACACAGCACAGAAATTTTTTCGGAGCCCCCGAATGTTACAATACTCGACGCAAAACTTACCAGCCATTGCAATACACAAACACAAAAAAAACCAAAACTAGACAATTAACTATGCAGGTAATTAATTTTGGGCACCAGAAAACTTCACAACGCAATTTACCATTAGTGTTATGCCTAAATGGAAAATCACACTGATCCGCTCCTGTATAACCAAAATCAACAACCGCAATCTATCCAATATTGCTATGTATAGTCTAATGCAACACCGTATGGTGTTTACCATACAATGTATACAATAGCTACACTAAGCAACTGTGAGCGGTGATGGAACGGAGAGGGAGGGAGCACAGATGAAGCTCGCTGTGTTATAATTATTATAATGCACTGATTTTTTTTTTTTATTGTTTTTTTTTTTTTGTTTTTTGTTAGCATGGCGACGGGAGCGGGAGCGGTAGTTAATATTGTTGGTGTGATATTTTTGTTATGTAATATTTGTTCCTTGTTTTTTTTTTTGTTTTCTATTTTTTTTTGTTTTGGACTATTGCAATTTTGTTAATTTTGTATAACACTCGAGTGAAAATGTACTACACTCCCACGCGTGCGCTCACGGTGGGATGCAGATCGGCACTCAATATGGATCGGCACGCGATATGGTGCGGCAGTATTCAGGCTGTGCCTGCTTCCTTGAGGTTCTTGAAACTGCTGATGGAGAGCCTCCTTATCAAATAAGTGAAAATTTGAAAAAACAAGAAGCAGCAATTGGGAGCTCTCTTCTTTCACACAAAGAAGTAAGTAACTTTTTCAATAGTAAATTTAATGTACCTACATATATAAATAAAATTCTCCTAATTTTACAGGGATTAAAAGCACTTATAAAAACAAGCACAGCGGCATACATTTTGGATGAGTACGCTAAAGGATTCTTCTCGAAGGGCGTTAGTGACGGCGGGAGCTGAGTATCTGCTATTAATTTTCAATACTATGTGGGTTCAAAAGTAATCCAATCAAATCTTATAAATAGTATTGAAATTTAATAAATAAGTATTAGTTTTCAATACTATGTGGGTTCAAAAGTAATCCAATGAAACCTTAAATAGTATTAAGATTTAATAATGTTGTATTACATTTAAACTCTCTTTTGGCTTAAAGCGAGTAAAAAAAATATTCAATTTGAATGAAAAAATATATGTTTTAAATATGCAGCGTATTAAGTTCTAATATAAATGCATTTAAAACCAATACAAGAAGTAATGAATTTTATTTTTTTGGTTTAAATACTAATACTTATGTGTGTTAATATTTAATAATTCATACTTGTTTTTTAATACAAAACGGTATTGAAATTCAATATGTCTTCTATTGAGTTTGAAAATCAAATATATTCAAAGCATTACATTTAAATACCATTTTGGACTGGTCATATATGCAACCCAAAAAATATTAAATTTAACGCCAGGATTTTTAACCGTGCAGTATATCCATGGATTGGCTTTGAGGGTGTAGTTCTGAGTTTCGCCTACCTAAAAATTAGATTCAAAGTTATGTATATTTTTTAATCATGCCTTCTTTTGCGATGTCGATAAGGTTTGTTATTGCTGACTTCAATTGGAAGTCCCTTACCTATTTCTCTGCTACTATTTCTTTGCCAGCTAACCGGAGAGGTTTAATGCGCGCCAGAAGTCTTTTCTTGATTAATGGTATTATAGTCCCCGGATTAGTTATAGAAACTCTCCCAGTTTATAAACAGTCTCATTTCCAATTAAAAATTAAATTTGGTAGTGCAAGAGCTGGATGAGATTCAGGACCTAGTGACTTATAACTTTCAACCATTGCGTACCAGTAATGTAGGGGACATAAAATTTTCTGCCGATTTCAAATGGGTAATGAGTAGCACTTTTCATAACAAAAGGTACTCATGGGAGATTTCCAAATTCCTCACAAGAGGTAGTACATACAACCCTGAAAGCATTACAGTCCAACACACTTAACTTAATATCAAGGTGTATTGCATCCCATATGTCCAGCAAGATGAATCAATGCATATCCCCTCAAAGTGTGGCGTATAGGATCCTAACCATTGTAACACATAACACATATTCACCCTAAGAGAAATCCAAGAACAAGGAATTCAAGTCGAGGCTCATAATATTTTCATTTGCTTCTAAGCAGCACATGATAAAATTCATCGTCAGGGATTCTATATGGGGATGGCCGATCTTGAAATTCCAGGAAAACTGACCCAACTGTTTCTGCGAGCAATCTTTTACTAAATAATAGCCCCTTTGAACTGTTTGAAATGTGCACAAGGTTTCGAGAAGAAGATGAGTCACTGGGTCGACTTCTTCTTGAGCAGATGGGGCTCAAGTTAACACCGAAGCCTCTACATTCAACTATTCTTTCAATAATTGGGGTATACGACCGATATTGACTTCATCGGATGTTCCAAACGTTGTTTCTCTGTCTTTATTTGAAAAACTGGCGAAACTTGTTGGTCTTCAAGTAAAAAAAGAAAAGACCATCTTTATGCTATCAACAAACAGTTAAATATCTGTCCACTGAATAGTACAAAAGCTTACTATTAATAGCAACAGCTTTGAAGTTAAAGGAGTTCATCTACTTCGGAGAAGATATTAATTCCATCAGTGTCACCTAAGGTGAAATCCGACGAAGGACCCACTGATACTTCAGTTTGGTGAAACAAGTGGGTTCAAAACTCATCATGCTTAAGATGAAGTGGACTATACCAGGCCTGGTTAACGGGGTCAAGTATTGAAAAAAATACCTGATACAGTGCTCTTTCGATAGAAAAATTTGCAATGGCTATTTGGCTCTGAGTGCGAGAAGGAGATGCAACAGCGAACTCTATGAGCAGTCTCAAAATTCAAAAGACGTCCAAAAAGTCAAAACACATCCTCAACATTTAGCGAAGATTACATATTTCAACCCAGGGGCGTCAAATGTCCCATTTGGTCCTATATTTGATACCACCTTGCTTACATGTTATCGCCCTGTATCGTCATACTCTAGAAACACAGTGTTATGCGATTAGAAATATAACCAAATACAACTTGCAACCCCACAAGCACAATAGCAACCCCACACACTGACATTGACATGAATTTTTCATGTTGTTCGTGTCCAATTATGATAGTATCATTTTACGTGGCAAATACCCGGGTAAGTTGAGTTGAACCTGAGCTATCAAATCGTTTTTATCTTTATTATCGAAGTTAATTCTGTTGCATGGTTATATTTTTAGAGGACAAACGAACCGCACCATTTTATTTGAAATTTTATGAAAAATGAATTTGTAGATAGCTTTTCCAATAATTTTTTATTTGTTATTCAAAAAACAATCGAACTACGAA
Source organism: Chrysotoxum bicinctum (assembly GCA_911387755.1). Lineage (NCBI taxonomy): Eukaryota > Metazoa > Arthropoda > Insecta > Diptera > Syrphidae > Chrysotoxum > Chrysotoxum bicinctum. The sequence goes on along the minus strand of OU426988.1, from coordinate 197,240,352 downwards.
ATAGAATAGAGCTTTGTAATATGTAATTGGTTTTACTTTTTGGGTTTTTATTTTCGTTACAAGGGTATATGCTGGTACAACACAGAGCCTCAAGCCCAGTTGTTTGAGCAAAATATTTACTCGTATTTTCTGTGTAACGAAATAATAGAATTTTTTAACTCTGTTTGAAATGTGGCTATTACTCTTTTCGATAACAATTTACCAACAAACGAAAATTTCGATTTTCCGATTAAAATGTCGGCCTATAATTTTATTTTTCCTATTTTCGTGGTTTCTCGCATGATATTGAAACTTCATATCGTTACTTACTAAAGTCCGCTTGGGCCTTAGATTCCTCTGGAATTTGTTTTGCTTAGAATTAGAACTTCCAATGAAAAATTCTGCCATCCACATGAACAAAACGGAATATATTTTCGATCTGTTACATCTTTATTACCGGTTTGCAGTATTTCCGTTAGTAATCACTTTATGCCTTGTACTTGATGATATCTAGTAATGGGTGATTTTTTTTCTGTTTTCTTTTTGGTTTTGACAGCTCACGCACGTTTCGTGTTTTGTGTCACTGTGAAGCATCTTCAGTTTGGTCTATAATTTAACCATGAATCGTCTTACAAACGAACAACGCTTGCAAATTATTGAATTTATTTTCAAAAATGCGCGCTCTGTTAAGAAAGTTCATCGCGTGCTTCTTCCATTTTATGGTCAGTTTAATCGACCTACTGAGGCGGCTATTTGGGCTATTGTGACTAAACTTCGCACCAAATTTACATTTTTGGACATGACACCCAACACGCTTACGTAGAGTGCGAACTGAGGAAAATATCGCAGCTGTATCGGCCAGTGTTAGTGATGCCCGTGAATTATCGATTCGGCGCAGTTCGCAGCAATTGGGCTTGTGTTACTCCACTACGTGGAAAATTTTGCGGAAGGATTTAGGTATGAAGCCTTTCAAAATACAGCGCCGAATTTTCGGTGAATGGGCTCTTGAAAAGTTGGCCGAAGATTTACTTTACTATCGAAAAATTGTGTTCAGCGACGAAGCTCATTTCTAGTTGAATAGATACGTAAACAAGCCAAGCTGCCATATTTGGAGTGAAGAGCAGCCAGAAGCATTGCAAGAGCTACCAATGTATCCAGAAAAAGTCACGGTTTGGTGCGGATTATGGGCTGGCGGAATCATTGGCCCGTATTTCTTCAACGATAATGCGAATCGCAACGTTACTGTGAATGGTGAGCGCTATCATGCAATGATAACAAACTTTTTTTGTGCGCAAAATTGAAGAACTTGACTTGCATGACATGTGGTTTCAACAAGACGGTGCCACATGCCACACAGAACGCGTAACAATGGACAAATTGATAGGCGAGTATGGTGAACAGTTTATTTCACGGTCAACTGGGCGCCTAGATCGTGCGATTTAGAGCCTCTAGAATATTTTTTGTGGAGCTATGTTAAGGCTCGTGTCTATAGCGACAAGCCCGCTTCGATTGACACACTGGAAGCCAACGTTGAAGCATTTATTCGTGAGAAACCGGCCGATATGTTAGAAAGAGTATGCCAAAATTGGACTAATCGGATGGATCATTTGGGGCGCAGCCGCGGCCAACATTTACATGAAATAATCTTCAAATATTAAATTATATCGACCGTACTATCGGTTCACATAAATATTTCATACATGTTTCTGAATTTTATGAGTTTTTTTTTAATTTCCGATAGCTATTGAAAAATTACTCTGAGAAAAGCCATTAATCATGGCAAGAAAATAAATAAGACTAATCAAATGTACTTTCAGCATTCAGCTTATTCTGCTGATAGCTCTACGTTCCCTGACAGCAACATTGTCCCTCCTGTACTTGAGAACGTAAACCAAGTCTCCATATTGTATCCGACTTTCTTCCTCATTTTTATAAATCATCTCTAGTCTGAAACTTCTAATCCACTTCAAAGTTTTGCCGATAAACCTATCCTCAGAGCGTAATTGCAACGGTATCGTATTATAAGCTCACTAAACTCCGATCTTTATAGCATTGTAACAAAACCGTGTGGAGTTTAATGCTTCGAAAACTCAATGCTGTCTATTGGCGTTGTAGCAATATGTTCCCCTTATACCATAGTCCAAAAGTTTCATTACTATAATTATGTGTGTCAACAACAATCTTCATTACAATGACCACATTCTCGAGACCGCAAAAAACGCTGCTAAATGCTTAGGATTTCTTTATCAGCGTAGGAAAATTTGTATCAGTTCTGATCTGAGTACAATTTCTAAAGCATTTATACATCCTCAAGTCGAGTATAACTCTCATATTTCAGCAGGTGCAGCCCAGAACCAAAGAATCCAGAACAGAGCGAAATAGAAATATAATGAGGTGTTTCAGATCTCTTGAACACCTTTAGATTGTTTCATGTGTTTCCTTGTTTTGTCGATTCTTTAACAAGCAATGTTATATGTTATGGAGGCTATAATTTCGATCAAGTCAAATGCTATTGGAATTGACTTAATTAAACCAGAATTCATTAAACTTTTTCTTCCCTATACATTCTGCATTTTGTAACATATATCTTCAACAATATTTTGACAACATCCTACAGTTTCCTACAGAATTTAAGAAAGCAAAAATCATTCCCATTCCCAAGAATTTTTCAGGTACGGTAAAAGATTTCCTACCAATAGCCATTTTACCATTTCTGTCGAAAGTATTTGAAAAGACAGTATCCAAACAGATACAAAACCATATCACGTCTCACAACCTTCTAAGCATATGTCAGTCTGGCTTCCGGCCACAATATAGTTGCAAATCCGCATTACTTCTCGTAACAAATGAAATTATAGTTGTCTTAGACAAAGATCATTTTGTTCTACTCACACAACTAGATTTCTCCAAGGCTTTTGACACAGTAAATCACTCAATACTTTGTAGAAGACTGCAACAAGGTTTCGGATTTACAACCAAGTCGTGCAAACTGATCCGCTCATATCTAAGTAGCAGACAACATTGTGTGGTAGCAAATGGTAGATCGTCTAGTTTTGCTAATGTATTTCACGGGGTCCCACAAGGATCAATACTTGGGCCACTATTTTTCTCCATTTACTTTTAATCAGCCGACCCCTATCTGCGAAGGACGAGGCAGTCTCTCTGATGAATGAGGATTTGCAAAACATCTTACATTGGTCTAAAATAAATAATCTCCACCAAAATCCTACAAAGTCAAAGACATTACCTACCTATCGTAAGATATTTGATAAAACAATACTAAACTTTCTACAGATTGAGAATCAAACCATCGCTTATGTTGACTGCGCCCATAATCTAGGTATGGTGTTCAATCGAACTCTTACTTGGAATGACCATCTTAACAGCTATATAGGGAGGGCTTATAGTAGCCTAAGAGCTCTTCGAATCATTCAAGGCTTCATTCCACAGAAAACTAAGCTTCTGTTAGCAAAAACTCTTTTGATTTCAGTGCTGCTTTACTGTTGTCAAGTTTTTAGCAATTTGGATTATGCAACGTCTAACGTTATAATACTTAATGGTATAATCTGGATAAGGAAAAAGGCGAAGCTTTTATTTCGAATATGCAAAACGTTCTGTATAACAACACCGATATAGTTCGAAATGAAGAGAGTACAGCACAAAGTATGTGGGATCTCCTACAGAGAACTTGCAAAGAAAAAGCCAAAACACTGTTAGGGGTTCCAAAAGGACACAACCAACCAAGCAAAGAAACATGGTGGTGGAATGATGAAGCTAAATCTGTTATAAGTAAAAAGAAAATGGCTTTCAAGGCTTGGTCGAAGTGCCCCTCTAATGATACAGAGCAAAAGTCACGCCTCGAAGTGGAATATGGAAACTGCAAGAAAGAAGCGAAGAAGAAGTGCGCCCAAATTCAAGCAAAGAATACAGAAAACCTGTATCGGGAGCTGGATGAAATTTCTACCCCGACAGCTGGTGCTATTCAAGAGCTACGGCAAAACACGAATAAGGGCGCAACTATCTTCAAAATAGCCGCTCAAAGAAGAAGAAATTCCCAGGAGATTTGTTCGCCAAAGTTCATTAACAATGCTCAAGGCCAACTACTTGTGGAAGACAACGAAATTCTTCACAGGTGGCGACAGTATTGTGACGGACTTCTAAACGAACAATTTCCAAGGCTATACTTTCCAATAGCTTCACCTAACTTAAGCGAAGTATCCGACGTCATAGTCGAAGAAGTTAGTGAGGCGGTAAAATACTCCAAAAAGGGAAAAGCTGTTGGCCCAGACGAAATACCCTCAGAGTTTTGGAAAAAGATGGGAGACATCGGGCTTAGATGGCTCATGATTCTTGTCTCCAAACTTATACGAGGTGATCGCATGCCTAATCAATGGAGGGAAAGTTACCTTCTTCCAATTTATAAAGGAAAGGGTGATACTCGAAGCTGTGATAATTACCGTTCGATTAAGCTGATGTCACACACCATGAAGATCGTTGAGCGAGTCTTGGGTAGCCGACTGCGAAAAATAATTAGGCTATCTGATGACCAGTGCGGGTTTGTCGGGGGTAAGTCAACCACGGATGCAATCCAGAGTATAAGAATAATTATGGAAAAACATCGGGATTCTTTGGAGGATTTGCATGTCGTATTGGTTGATTTTGAAAAAGCATTCGATCGGCAACCACGAGATCTAATATGGGTGGCCCTCAGGCAACGAGGAGTTCCAGAAACCTATGTGCGGATAATTATGGACATGTATGATGGAGCAGTTACTAAAGTAAGATGCGCAGCTGGAGTCACCGAAGAATTCGAAATCACAGTAGGTGTACACCAGGGAAGTGTCTTGAGTCCCCTGCTCTTTATTACAGTTCTTGATTACCTGCTTGAAGGCAAAGTGACGGATCCAAAAGTACATCAGTTATTCTTTGCTGACGATGGAGCCATCATAAGTGAAGACCCGATATCCCTACAACGAGCACTTGACGTATGGGTGGATGTTCTAGAAGGAAGTGGGTACCGCATAAGCGCGAAAAAGACAGAATACCTACGCTGCCCATTTTCTGATCCACACAGGCCTATTCCAGACATTTATTTTAAATGGAGTAGTGCTTCCCAAGTGTGAAAAGTTTAAATATCTATGATAAATAACGAAGCTACTTGTGATGACGATATCGAAATTATTAAAATTTACTACCGAAATTCGGAGTCAGTTAAGAGCGCTACGTCCAATTTATGGTCATTATAATCGTCCTAGCAGATCAACAATTGAGCGTCTAGTGGAAAAATTTGAATCCACAGGCACAGTACAGAATGTTCCCGTACCAGTGAGACAAAGATGTGCCCGTAGTGTCGAGAATATTGCTGCCGCTGAGGCTTTAGTTGCAGAAAGCCCAAATGTGTCTCTCACACGTCGTTCTCAAGCGTTGGGCATCTCTGTGACGTCGTTGTGGCGAATTTTGCGAAAAGATCTTGGCCTTCATCTTTACAAAATTGAATTGACGCAAGAACTAAAGCCGCTTGACCACCAGAAGCGTCAAATGTTCGTGAATTGGGCTGAGCAACAACTTGAAAATGATTGAGGCTCATTTCTGACTGAATGGCTTCGTCAATAAACAAAATATGCGGTATTGGTCAGGCAGTAATGCACACATAAAATACATACACACAAAAAATTACGGTTTGGTGTGATTTATGGCCCGGCGGCGTCATTGGGCCGTACTTCTTCCATGATGATCCAGACCGGCACGTTACTGTGAATGGGGATCGCTACCGTTCAATGATAACCGAATACTTTTGGCCCCAATTGGATGATATGGGCTTGGAGGACATGTGATTCCAACAGGATGGCGGCGCCACAAGCCACACAGTGAATGTCACAATCAATTTATTGGAAACCAAGTATGGAGAACGTGTTATCTCACGAAATGGTCCAATCGCTTAGACTATTTCCTGTGGGGCTACGTCAAGTTTATGGTCTATGCCAACAAGCCAGCGACGATTGATGAACTTCGTACGAATATGGAACGTAAAATTGCAGCAGTATCGGCCGATTTATGCTTGAAAACCGTCGAAAATTGGGTTCAGCGTCTGAACTTCTGCAAGCGTGCCCGTGGTGGCCATGCAAAAGAAATCATGTTCCATACATAATGGCATCAAACGTACTTTCACAGGAATAAAGAATTTCATTAATATCCGAAACCATTTTTGTTTTATTTAAAAAAAACTTTTGTAGCGCTCTAATTGAAAAACCCGATACAAATACAATGTTTACTCCAAGTAGCCATTTCCATGTCTTCCCTTAATCAGTTCACCCGTGATACCCGCTTCGGTAGGAAAGGAACTATTTCACCGACGAGCATGATTCAATTTTCAAACATTTAAGACCAATGTTCATCTGCATCTCCTTTTCTCTCTCCCTCATTTCCCCACCGATCGTGCTACGTTTATGTTGAACATGAAAAGGGTCTTACGATAAACCCTTGAACGGGTGTGAAATATAAACAAACTTAAAAGAAAAGTATAAAACTCCATGCTGATTTCGCAAGACAGAATCAATAAAGAACAGATTAAGCTTCAACAATATGACCGTAATTACCTGTCGAATTTCGGAACTCCCGGATGGAAAACCCATTGTATGCTTAGGTATGTTTAGGTAAAATAAAATTACCGTTTTTTCTGATGCAGTTCAGACTTACTTTGGACTTGCGTTATTAGTTTTAAACAATTTTCTTAACATTTAAATAAACATAAAAAAAAAAAAAACGGTCTAGGAACTCTAGTAAATGTACACCCAACTTAAGTTAATATTACATCGATTTTTCTTTAGGTGCATAAACATATTAAAATTAAGATTTCCGCTTCGCAAAATTTTGGATTCAATTATTGTCAACAGCATACGATGCTCCATTAAAATATAAGACTGCCTTACAAATCAAAAGAACTGGTCTAAGATTTAAGATAAGATATACAGATGAACTAAGAAATCCAAATAACTGCCATTATCTAAGCCATTATTTTAGCAATGTGTGTTAAAAACGATGAACTCCTATTACTCCTGCATTCTATTCTCTGGACGAAATATTAACATACCTAAGCTCATGAGTTCCGTTGATTTATATCGTTTCGTTTAAACACAACTTATGTACATACTTTAATATTTAAATCTTAAGTTCTAGTCCGCCATATGGCAAAACTTAAGCTATATTGTATAAGAACCACTCGCATTTTGCATTAAAGCATTACACGTTCCATATTCAACTCTAATGGGGTGGACTGTTTCTTCTTCTTGTCCATTAATTTTCTTTCTTTTCCTGCTCCTGCATGGAAGTTCTATAGAAGATTTCCTTCATTGTATTCCCTCAGTATTGTGAATTATTTTTTTCTTTTTTTTCTTCTTTTGGGTGATGTCTCCTGGTTCTGAGTCCTGACGTTTTCTTAGTCTGTAATCATCTTGGAAACATTATGAACCACGCACAAGACAAAAGAATGTCAACCACAAGACGGTCCGTCTTCTGACTCGTTTTTCTTTCTAACACGAAGATATGCAGTAAGAATTTCTCCAACGATATTGTTGGATGTGTTGAAATGGATTAAGGGTCAATTTTCCGATATAATCAAAGACGCAACCAAACCCACGATAGGCTGCATCTACTCCAGAGTAAGTTGAATAAGATGGTTTCAAGTCTGTTATTAATTACAAAAATAGTGGCGTGCCGCAGGACTCCAAATTATATCCGACTCTCTTTAATTGGTATGCTGACGACATAATTTCATCTTCGCATGTTCATTACCAAATTCACGTATTTAATGTATGATAAGTTTATTAAATTCTGCTTCCGATATTATTTTCAAATGGGAATCATAAGCTCGCTTACAATTAATGATTCGAAAACTTGACAGAAGACAGTGTCGTTAAAGCGGATCCCACCCTCTATGCGGCTATCTATCAACAGTACTTGCTTTGAGGTAACCCAACAGCTCTCACTTCTTGGCATGTGCATCACAGACCACCTTGTGCGGATTGACCACATAAGCCTTGGTTTCCTTCTGATCTGGCCGTTATCTATAGGTAAAGTCTTAAGCTGGCGCACAATTCCCATATTTGGGCAGATGCTCCAATAACTCCCTTGAGTCTCTTAGATAGAATAAAAAAAAGCTTTAAAAATGATAGGTGATAGAACTATAACATTTGAATTTCCGGAGCACCGCAATATTACAGGCCTTGAGCCCAACCTCTGACGTACAGTCTATTCCAGAGATTCTTTCTATATGTGCACTACACGAATGTTGAATGCTTTACCCGGCAGTATATTTCCTTCCCATATTATGATATTCAGATATTCAAAGCCAATGCGCATCGGTATCTCCTTTTAAATCCGCCCCAACTTTCCTAAACGCTCGCCCTGTGCTCACACATTTTAAGAGCAGCCAGAATCCCTATAGTGCACGCAATATTAAAAAAATGTTCTGTCCAACAAACAACTAGGGAATTACTTCTCCAAACTATTTCAAACATGCCAAACGTTTTGGCGCTATGATCTGACTTCTTTAATCTCGTTCATTCAGGTAAAGTGCAGGTGTTAACAACGGGGCATAACTTTCAGTAAATCTCTCCAACTATTTGGGTAGGATATGCGGTTTTTGGTAACGTTTCAGGCCATAATTTTTAACGGAAATAATTGAGAAACAAACGAAATTTTTCGGCCATTAAGTAAACGAGTACAAGCATCAAGGTTTAGGACGCTGAAAGTCTAACGACCGACGCGACGCAGGAAATAAGAACTCATACTGGGTTTATTCGAAAAAAATGTTTTTCGATGAGTGTTGTTCGCCGGTGAAAATAATAATAGCTGTTGATCTGGGGAATTTCTTCTCTGTCTTGAATCTGGGCTTTCACATTTTCAATTGTATCAAAGGGCTTCGCTAAAAGAGTCTTGAAAATGGAAAACGCCCGTGCAGCAACCCTTCATAAGTATGCATGAACTTCGAAAATCCTAAACCGGTCGTATTCAAAATTTCAATGAATCTTCAGTGTTTCTGCGAAGTCTGATCAAAATCGGCTAAGTAATTTGCCATATCAAAGGGAACTACACTGAACCAAAAAGGTACATGATTCGAAGGAAAAACTGCATGCTATTAAAGAAAAACTTCATTAAAAACGGGCCAAGAATCGAGTTCATTAAAAAAAAGAAACCCTGAACATATGAATTTGTTCCTGCGACTATAAAAGGTTCTTAAAATTATTGATTCCTGCATTAAATTAATGATTGGAAGTTATTAAAAAATTCTCTCGATAATTCACAAAACATATGAACTATTTCATTCGATGTAAGTAAGTAAACATGAAATTCATAATTTTTTGCTTTAATTTAATGTATTTTGTCATTCAATGTTACTATATTTTTCATTTATTTTATGACCTTCTGACATAAATTGAAGGAACAGATCCACTGTTTTAATGTAAAAAATCATGAAAATCATGTTTAATGTTCTTAAAAAGTATGATCAATTTCAGACGATGTATGTAAATATTCATGGAATTCATGATGTTTTTCATTAATTTTATGAAATCGGTCTGTGTTTTAAATGATTTTATTCATTAATTTAAAAACTCTGACACTTGTTCTAGGAAATGTTTCCTAAGATGTATGACGTTTTTCATTGATTCAATGAATGATAGTTTTATTTTTAATGATTTCAATCATTTGCTTGCTTGAAAAAATCATTAACTTAATGCAACTTTTCTTATATTAGTATGAATCATTTCATTAGTTTTATGTAAGAAATTATGGAACCTAAGCTATTTTTTCATAAAACTAATGATTTTTTTCTTTTTTTCCAATGATTTCTATTCGTGTTAAGAAAAAATAATTATACGTGCACGTCCACCTGAAATACAAAAGCCCCAATGAAAATTATTTTCAGGAAAATGGTATACCTGAAAACTTAAAGAAAAGAAAAGAAAAGAAAAGAAAAGAAAAGAAAAGAAAAGAAAAGAAAAGAAAAGAAAAGAAAAGAAAAGAAAAGAAAAGAAAAGAAAAGAAAAAAAAAGAAAAGAAAAGAAACATATTTAAAAATAGAACAATTATTTATTGAATATATTTTTGAATATCAAAATGTTGCGTACAACATATATAAATAAATTATAGGGTTTCCGACAGTCGAAAAACATTTCGTGAAAAATTATTTCGGGTGAATAACATTCTACGCAGACACCACATTAATTTCACTGCAGCATTATCTAAAACAAAAATAAAAATACAAAGTCAATTAATCAAGGATATTAAACGTGGTTTTCTTAAAGTAATCATTAAAACAAAAGCAATTTTGGCAATCAAAAATGATAGTTTAATGTTAACGTTTAATGTGTTTTGAAATAGATATATGAACTAAGAAAAATAAAATTACCACTTTGACATCTGCTTCATCTGCATTGCCCTCATCTTCTTGTCCCTTAAATGTTTTACTTGTTGCAAAAATTGATTAAGTCGGATGGCTTGATTTGTCCATCTGCTGACAATCCCTGGGCGATTTCCAAACAACACACCAAAATCCATTTTTATCTAGAAAAATTAAATAATATAAAGTGTTTTCCAATAAGAGGTGTTATTTTGATATTCAAAGAAAAATAGCATTTTTGGAAATAAATGATCGAATGTTTATTTCATTATAAAGAGGAAGGTATGCCGTTAATAATGGAACACAACATCAGCCAAATGGCCGCCAAGACCACGCTTACAGGACCATATCCTTTTCATGAAATTTTCCATAACCAAATCGCAAAGTGGCTGCCCTATGTCCTCGATAGCCTCACGAATTTCATCTTTGAGGTCTTGAATAGACGCTGGGCTGTTGGCGTAGACCTTATCTTTCACGTGGCCCCAAAGGAAGAAGTCGCAAGGTGTTAAATCACAAGATCTCGGTGGCCAATTGTGATCACCTCTTCGAGAGATAACACGGTCCGGAAACTTTTCCCGTAAAAGATCGATGGTTTCATTGCTTGTGTGGCACGTAGCGCCGTCTTGTTGAAAGTAAACGTTGTCCAGATCAATACCATCCAATTCAGGCCATAAAAAATCATTAATCATCTCTCGATAGCGCAATCCATTGACCGTAACTGTTGCTCCAGCCTCATTTTCGAAAAAGTAAGGTCCAATGACCCCGCGGGACCATAAACCGCACCAAACAGTTACGCGTTGAGGATGGAGAGGCTTTTCAACAATAACTCTTGGGTTTTCCGAGCCCCAGATGCGACAGTTTTGCTTGTTGACGTAGCCTCCGAGGTGGAAATGGGCCTCATCAGTCAAGATGATTTTTCGATGAAATTCCGGTTCATTTTCATGCATTTCAAGGACCCAATCAGCAAAGACACGACGTTGTTGATGATCAGCCGGCTTGAGTTCTTGTGTTAACTGAACTTTATAAGCCTTAAGACCCAAGTCTTTATGCAAAATACGGTGTAATGACGTTTGTGGAATGCCTAATTCCAAAGAACGACGAGGAATGGACAAACCTGGGTTTTCTTCAACACTTTGGGCTACAACAGCAATATTCTCAGTTGTTCTTGAGCGACGTGCACGGGTTTTATTCTTCACATCACTAACTTGTCCCAACAGCTCGAATTTGTCCACCAATTTCTGTATTGCGGTCCGACAAGGTGCTTCACGACGACCCAAAAATGTTTTAGTTTTACGAACCGTCTCTGCCAAATTTTCACCATTTTTATAGTGAATTTTAATAATTTCAATGCGTTGTTGAAGCGTGTATCGTTCCATTTTTATTAATAGCGTAGTTTCTACTTGTCAAATGTAAAAAATGACAGCTTCAAAAGTGACAGCTACCGAAATAGCGGGCTATTCAAAATAACACCTCTTATTGGAAAACCCTTTAATATAACGAATTTATGAAAAAATTTCACTATCTATAGACTACGTAAATACTTACAAATTTTATAAATCAAGTACATAGTTGAATAAATTTATCGTCGTCCACAATGCGCAACACTTTGAAAAATGTATACATATTTTTAATATAAACTTGGAAAAGAAAACTTTTTGGGAACTTTGTAAAATCACGTTTTAACACTGATAATATCAAACAAGAAATGAACTCTTGATATGATATTACAAGTATATTGCATAGTAACCGCAAAGTTTATGACTTATTTCCTACTATTAAAGAGTCAGTCATACAAAACATGAAAATGTTCCTTTTTTTATGAATAAGTTCTTAAAACACGGTAATATTTTGCACTTTAAAGAAATATTCCATAAATTGCAAGTAATGAGCTTGCAGTTTATGAAAAAATTCCTACGATTCAGGAATAAATTCTCTCACAATAGTGAACAAACAAACTGTTCCTAAAATTTAAGTGTTAGTCATGCAAAATATGAAATTAATCTTATTTTGTATGAATTAGTTCTTAAAACACCAGATTTCTATAACGGCACTTTCATAGCCGCATTAAATTGGTTTTCTTTTTAAATAATTATATTATGCCTTTATTAAAGTTAATATTTTTTAATACGTATTTAATAGTATTACATTCACAAATAAAGGAAGTGATGTTTAACAGCATGTTTGATAAATGCGTACGCTAATTCACAATCCGTCGATTATTCATCTAGCCATATTTGTCAAACATTTTCTTGAGAATGTTAGCCCGCCTATTTTTGCATGCATCAAATGAATGGATTCAAGCATTTAAAATAAAAAATATGTTGCATGTAACAAATGAAAAGTTACATTACATTTTAAGTAATCTTTCATACAGCTTCATATTAAATTTTGTATGAATTGTTCATATTTCAAATGTAAAGATTCCTGCTTGGAATTCGCAACAAAAAAAAATTTTTATGAATGTGGTTTCATGCATTTTATGATATTTTGCATGTAAAAAATGTATAGTTTCAAGAATTTAAAGTAATTTTTCATGAAATGTCACTTGCTCGTATTGATGAATGTGGTTTCATATAATCAGTCACTTTATTCCTACATTATAAGAACAGTTTCAAGCATTTTAAGAAACTTTTCATAACTTTACAATTAAATTTGTATGAACTGTTCATATTTTAAATGTAAAATATCATAATCTGATTTTCCAACAACAATTCTATTGCTTTGGATTTTATGAATGGTTTTTCATGAGAATCATGACTTGGTCATAAAACAAAAGTTAATTTTTATGAATTCGTGCATTATTCGTATGAATATTCTTTAAAAATTAATGATTTTGGCTGAATGATCGCCATTCATAAAAAGAATGTACAAAATTTTTTTCAGTGCAACTAACGCCGCGCCGCCGCGCGCCGCCGCCGCCGCCCGCCAGGTACCCGAAAAGTTGCTATATTTGTTTGTTTAATTATTTGTATGTTCGGGCTGTACTCAAAAGCCACAATCCCCATTTAAAAATTTGGTTATGATGTCTTGAAAGCTAAATTGATTTCAAAACTTAAATAGGGTAAAATTAATAAAAAAAAATTAATTTTTAATATTCTTTTCTTCTTTGAAAGGATATACTAGTATTTCTGTTAGTGTTTTTTATTTCGTTCAGTGTGTTTTCGGAAATAGAGCTATATATTGTCTAAGGTGAATTGGTTTAAGGGAAAGAGTATTTCCTTAAAAAAAAATTGTAGTTCAAAGCATATAGACTTAGGGGCTAGTTATAGCTATCATTGAAATGCATCATTGAAAATTTTCATTTCCATTTTTGAGACGAATAAACAAACTGCAATGGCTTTAACTGGTACCAAAACGAAGGTAATGAGTAGTAGAACTTTTTTACTCTATAAAATACAAAATTCTGATTTAAAATTTCTTTTAAATCCACTTTTATTATTTCACTGATAGAAATCAATCTCAATGAACAGCTGCTTTTCGTTTCTTTAATATGGAACACAATCATTCCACTGAATGTGTTCGATTCTCTTTCTATTCTCAAATGTCAGTTTTCCTTTCAGTAATCAACCCTAACCTTAAATGCATAGAATTGGTTGTAATCAGCCACTGACAGGATCTTTTACTAAGACTGAGACTGAGGCTTGTCAAAAAAATGAAGTTAGAATTCCACTGATTTGTTCCAATAATGCATTTCAACGAAAGCTGTAACTGGCGCTTTAAAGGATGGCTTAAACGGTAAAAAACCTAAAAACATAATATTATGTAGGTAGTTAGTTAGTTACAAGTAACAATAAGTGTAATAATGTTATCACGTCAATGAACACATCTCAATGAAATGTAATAGATTATCAACAGTATTATATCTGCCTTCAATACACCACTAATTGTCAAAATACCCCAGTTGAACATCAACCAGCGGAGTGAAGACACTCTATACCTTATTTATAATAAAGAGTTATAAAATATAAAAATCTTATTTTATTGTATATCCAGCCTCTTTACAATAAGTGTTTCATTTCTTTCTTTAATATGGCCTAGCTTATGATTTCCTCTTGATTGAAGTAGTTTTTTCCAAGTGTACTTTTTCTAGTTTCCACCACTTTCTTAAGAAATAGAACACATTTTTAAGTTCTCTAAGGTTGCATAATCCACACACATCTTCCAAATCATTCTTGTGAGAAACATACTTAAGAGGAAGTATCTCCTCTTTTGCTTTTAAGACTAGTGATAAGAGATCGGTTGGATACCCTGATCGGAAATAATTATTTGCTACCAGGTTATAGTTGAGCCTTGCCTATAAAGAGTGGGCCAAATACATGTTTCTTTTTAAAAATGCTATAAAATGAACAAAATTTAATGTTGTCCATGTATTATAGCTTTATTAGTAAGAACAAATTTTCCCATTAATTATGATGACAAGGTCGTTCAAGTAGCTACCTCGGATGGCTTCGCAGGAGCACATTCTGGCACTCCAATTTTCCATGACCTTGTTGATGGTTTCGAACTGTAGCTCATGGATTGCTTGGAAGATATTGGAACGAAGTGCTTCAATTGTTTCCGGATTGTTGGAATAACTTTGGTCCTTTACCGTCCCCATAAAAAAAAAGTCCAAAGGGGTCAAATCACAGCTCGGAGGCGGCCAATTGACATGGCCAAGATGGCTGATGTTATGCGAAAGATCGATTGTGGCATGGCGCACCATTCTTCATGAATCTTCCAAATCCATGTCTTCAATTTCAGTAAACAAAAAGTCGGATTATATGACTGTAACGCACACCGTTGACCGAATCGTTGTTCCCAGCCTCGTTTTCGAAGAAAAATGGTCCAATGATGCCACCACTCTACAATCCGTACCAAACTGTCACTCTCTGTAGGTGCATTGGCTTCTGGAAAATAACGTGCGGATTTTCCCAGCCCCAGATACGACAATTTTGTTTGTTAACGCGTAGCCGCCGAGATGAAAATGCGACTTGTTAGATAAGATGATTTTTCGCCCAAAATCGTTGTCCAATTCAAGCTGCTCTAAGGCCCAAATTAAGAAGCGATAACTAAGCGGATGGTCGTGTGCCTTCAATTGTTGAGTCAATTTGACCTTGACGACGGGGACCATGAGTTTTGTCCGGTGGGTGGCGCGGTGGGTGCTTCATTTCGACCAAAACTTCTTTTCAAAAAACGCACCGTTTGGTCTACACAGCACTCACTTTGGAAATAAGTTTTCAATATTTCCCAACATTGTTAAGAAGTAAATCAACCCATTTTGTTCCGCTTCATTTGTGAAGTTTCCAGGCGGGAAACAGCTGAAAGTATCAAAATAACGTATGATTTAAAAATAAACCACTAGACGGCCCACCCTGTTTAACTTTTTCTTGGGACATTTTTCTCTTACCAAAAGGTAAGGCCATTTTCGAGAAATTTAAGACTTGCTTCAAAAAGAAAAATCAAGAAACTGGTGAAATGCACCCTAAAACAATGTCCTTCCATGTTCCAGTTCATTCTTTGCAGAAACTAGAAATTCTTTCGAACATTTAAGGATTTTCCGCAGTATGGTAGTTTTTTTTTCGGTTTCTTGCCAGTTTATCCATTTTACTTTTACCTTGCTGTTAGTTGAGGTAAGGATTTCCCCCTTATCTTTATTTCGCATAATTGATTCCATGCGACGACCTCACGATTCCCCAAGATGGCTTTGCTTACAAAAAAAAAAATATTAAGGTATACTCGTAGTTCCGTGAAGAGTAAACCGCACAGGAGGATAACGTGAATGAAGGAACTCGACCAGAAATTAAAAATGAAAACGTGAATAAACGTTTGAAGTTTTTAATTTAAATAATGTGACTTTTTTCTATTTATGGTGGCGTGCAGCAGAACTTTTCTTGTTCTTTTTTTTATTTTTGGTGGCGAGAAAAAAAAATTAAGTCGCTTCGCACGTCGCATCAGTTAACTATTCATAGCGGAACGTTAACCGTCCGAATGGAATAAAATTGTTAGGTTAACGAAAAAATTCCCAAAAAAAATATTTGAAAGGACCTTGGGATTGAAGAAATACCAGAAACATTTTGAACTTTATTCTCATTTGATGATGAACCTTCTGGGAACAAAACAGCCAAAACGAAAATATTTGTAGTAAATGAAAGGCTTTAGCAGCTGCGTGCCCGAGTATTGGGAGCTATAGGGAAATGATTGCAATGTTTTTATGATCACATTCTCACTGGGGATCGTTAATTTTTTATTGAGAAGAAGTAAATTTTATTTGACACTTAGGAGCATATTTTTTTCGTCTTTGTGTTATTTGAGTTATTTAAATATTTTTAGCCAGAAGATAATTTATTTCGTTTTGTATTTTGCACATTCAAAGAAATGTGTGGACTCCCATGGAAAGTTGCAGAAAACTTAGAACCTTAAACGATTTTAATAACATTCACTGTTAAATTAACAATTAGCTGTAAGCTTAACATGGCACTACTTGTGATAAATTGTGGTCACCCCTTGGCATAATGGTTAGTGCCGTGGACTGTCATGCGGAATGTCTCGAGTTCGATTCTCAGCCGCTGCAAGAAAAGTTTTTTTTTCAGGGGTGTACTGTGTACGAGGAATTGACAAATCCTCCAAGAGTATCTCTTGTCATGGAAAGTGCTGCTCATTAGCCGTTCGGAATCGGTAGAAAATTGTGGGTCCCCTCCGTTCTTGGTACTCGTTACATGCACACAGGAGAGTTGAGAGTTGTAAGTCACTAGGTCCTGGTTCACTTCGAGCTGTTGCACCACCAAATTAATTTTTTTTTTTAATAACTTGTGATAAAATTGAAGTTAATAAAATGAGATACTGCGTTATTTCAACGTATGATTACTGTGAGTAAGAAAAATTGGCAAAATTTCCAATAAGTTTTAAATATACTTCAAAGTCTGTTGACTTAACTTTTCAAATACTCGTAGTTATTTTTACAATTTTAACTGATTCACTTAACCTGATCCTGAGTTAATTTAGCACTTTATCTATTCTTGTAAGCAAAACATCATGTAAGGTTGGGTTTAAATTTTTGAAAAAGTGTTTTATAGAACTAGTTTTATTTCAACACAAGCAAGTGTTCAAATTTTGTATCATTCTGACAACACCAACACGGTTATGAAATGTCCTTAATTGTCGAAAATGTGTCGCTTATAAAATGAACATAATTATAAACTTGGCTAAGAGCGTTGCGACTGAGTGGATGGACCTTCTGTTGGCTTAAAGGTTCTTAACAACTCTGTTTAATAAGTGTCATGACTGCGCTAAGCCAATTCACAAATCAAAGGAATCAGGTTGTGTGACCGTCATCTTGTGAAAAAGTGGCGCATTACTGGTTATATTGTCAAAATCTACCGTAAAGTGAATATTTCATCGGCGGTGAAAGTTTCGGGCATCAAGTCACACTAATATAGACATTATAACATTTTGTTGATAAACGACTTCAGACCAGCACAAAATTCAAGAAAAAGAAAAGTGATGCCTCCATAGTTGGTATCGCTCAGAGGATTTCCTTTCTTGAGAATTGGAAAAATAATGCCAAGGTTCTTGTCACTTGGGAATGCTTTCCTCTGATTGATGATGTTTTTAAGTTGCCCTGAAGTGTGCATACTTCTTAGAAAGTTATCGACTCCCACTGCAATGCTGTCATCCTGTCATCTCCAAAACCTTTATTAGATTAAAAATTTAAATACATACAGTGACGAGCAAAAGTGGTCAAATGATTTCGCTTTTTTGAAAAATTGATTTAAGTAAGGAGTTTTTAATATAATTTAAATATTTTTTTTTTTATTTATTTTGTTTATTTAACTCACATTTGTGAAACAAATAATAATAATTTTCTGGTTTTGTCCAAATGCACATTTTAGTTTCAAGAGATTGAACATCGTTTGTTCATTGAGAGATGTTCCTCTCTATTGTGCTTCGTTTGTTTTACTGATATTTAACAAGGTAATAGTTAAGATAATTTTATTTGTTGATAGTTTGCTGTGGGTAAATCGTTCATTTTGAAACGTGTAATGCTCATTATTGTCAAAATGAAAAAAAATTGTATAAATACCGTCGACCGCTCTATTTTTTTTAGTAAAAAGTGGTGAATCATCGCGTGAAGTGTCCAAAATTTTGAAAACTTCTGTGCTTAATACGTATTAAAAAAAAAAAAAAAAACATCGATGTCCCCCCAATGAAAAAATGACGGAATCGACTACTTTCTGATTTGGAAGCTAGAAGAATGGAAAGAGAGTTGAGAAGTTATGGGTCCAAAACATCCATGAGACAACGCAAAACATAGACAAGACAGTTTGTGAACGGACTGCACGCCGGGCACTCAAAAGTCAAAAGAATTGGGTTATACGCTAAAGAGAAACCGAAGAAGCCTCTGCTTTCAGCGAAAAATATCAAAGCCAAAATTAAAAGCACAAAAACTGGACTATTGACCAATGGAAAAAAGTCATTTGGTCGGACGAGACGAAGGTCAATAGAATAGAAGAGGTAGATCTTTTTATTGGTCACGTCGCGTCCTGGAGAACCACTTCAACAACATCAAGTTCAAAAAACCGTGAAACATGGAGTAGATTCGGTGATGGCTTTGGGGCTGTTTCTCGTGAAACTCTGTTGGTCCTTTGGTAAAAATCGATGGCATCATTAACAAAGAAAAATATTTAGACATTTTGAAGACAAATGTACCACCTTTTACTGCATCAACAGGCTTCAATGACTGTGAAATAACTTTTCAGCAGGACGGAGATCCAAAACACACGTCAAAAATTGTCTCGGAATGGCTGAGAAATCAACAGTTTACAACGATGACATGGCCAGCACAAAGCCCTGACCTCAATCCAATTGAAAATTGTGAAGCGAGGGTTGAGGCAGCACAAAAATCACCCTGGAATGGGCCGTATTCCAAAGATATTTTTCGGCATTTGACCTTGAATAGCATTTTAATATAAACATGATTCAGCAATGAATTTTATTGAGAGTATTTTAGTTAAAAAATAGAAGTGAGAGTGTTCAACACTTCTTGAGTTATGTATGTACGAGTAACTATTTTTGAAGTGATTAATTTAAGGCGAATATTTAAATGTAACAGGTACGATATGATTTCGCCAAATTAATTGAGGAAGAGTGGGCTAGATAAAATTTTTGGCAAAGCTCTAATGCAATAAATCCCGATAGTTATTTGTCCCATTTGAGAGAAATATAAATCTGCAACTTATTTCGGGACTTTTGTCTCCCTCAAATGGGAAATAAATCCCATTTTTTTATCGAATATGGCGCAATTTAAGTTTAAGCGATATATGCTGCAATTTAGAGGGACACACAATCCAAAGGACATAAATCCAAAATTGTTTGAGATATAGTACATAAAAATGTTAATACTCGTACATACAAATGTAGCAGTTTTCTTGATCAGGTACATTTGCCTGACTCACAATGCAGCTCCAATGAATTTTAGCAACCTTTTTGGGGCCTAGATCCCACTAACGGAACTCTGTTGCTCCTCTTAGCGTTTCCCTGCGCTAAGCAAATATTTTTTCAATGATTAACATAAATTTATTTTAATAGCTATAGCTTAAAGATGTGTACAACATTATAAAGAAAATCTTCATTCCAGCATCTCTTGTTCCATTAAAAGTAGGTTCAATCTTCAGGGACATTAGCTTCCGGGCCCAATGAGTGGGTCATAAGTCCCGAAATATATTTTGAACTTTTGCGTTAGTTAAAAAGTCAAAAGAGCTTTTAGCCTTAAAACTTATGCTCCTGCGCCGAATTTTTAAGATGCTCTTCGAAGATAAGAAATGCAAGAAATAAAAATTTTCGAGATAGGTAGTAACAAATATTAACAACAATTAACAATTAGTCAAAATATTCTATTGAAATCTCCAGAGTAAAAGGACTTTGGTTTGTGTTTGCGTGTTGGAGGCATTATTACAAAAAAAATATTCAACTGCAGGCACGTGTCTCATAACACATAATATCAAATAACTGACCTTGGAAGTGAGGCCTGTGAATAACTTAGAACGAACAAATCAAAACAATAAATAATAACCCTCCGATAGGACAAAACAGTTTATGGGCTTTTTTTGCGTTTTAAGTGCATATTAATTGACTTGTCTTGTTTTTTTTCATAAAAAAATGTTTGAATATTGATCGAATTTTAGGTATGAAATCGATTAAATATAAGTACATTTGTAATTATTCATAAATTAACGAAAACCACCAGTCTCTCAGAATATTGTACGGAAATTGGAGGGCTTTGTGAAATAAAGTTTATCGATAAGTCTGAATTAAAAAATGTGTGTTTTGTGCTCAAGAGTGATATTAATGGACAAACTCTGGACAGAAAATTTCTGAAATGTTCAAAAGTGTGTGTGTAGTAGTAGAAGAACACTTATTTAATTTTCTGCTGTTATTATACAGGGTGTACCCTTAAAAGTTGTCAAAAAGAGTTAGGTTTGGGGTATAAAGGACTAATTGGAAATTATATAAAATTATATGTATAAAAGATTAGAAATCGAAATTAATTCATCAATTTAATTTTTAACGCCAAGGCAAAAGTTGATTAGAAACGCTGTTTGAAATGTCTACGTTTACAAACCAATAATACGCAAACATTAATTTTTTTAGTTTATGGGCTGTGCAATGGGACTTCAACTAGAGCGCGAAAAAGATACCAAGAACTTTATTCAATTTGATGACGTACTAATTTGGAAGTGTTTGGAAATACATGTCGAAGGCTTCGAGAACCGAAGGCAGGCGTAATTGGAAACAAATTAATCGGCCCTTCAGACTCTCCCCAGGCAGAATTCTACAAACTATTTGGAGTTTTTGCGGAATGATTTACCAGAAGTATTGGAGGATATTTCACATGTGCAGACCACTATGGTCGAGAGGTTAAGAATTGGTTACATAAGGAGTACGGTAATCGTTGGATAGAATGAATTTGACCGCCGTTTCACTGGCCTGCAAGATCTCCTGACCCTACAGTATTGAATTTCTTTGTATGGGGAAGAATGAAGGAACTTGCTTATTCAACCAAAAACCAAATTTAGATGAATTAGAACAGTGTTTTTCAAACTTTTTGAGTACGCGACCCCTTTGCTAGTAACAAAATTTTGGCGACCCCCCATTATAATGTGTCAGTTATTTAAAAAGCTGTATACACTGAACCCCTTCAAAGCCCGGTGTAATTACACAAGATTTTACTTATTCGTGATAAAATTTTCTCCTGTATTGCCAAAAAAAATTGTAGCAGACCTTGCAGTAATTTTCATTTTTTTGAATTCTTAAGTGCGCATCAGATTTGTACGATGTGTTTAGAAAGCTTTCTCGACTACGAGATTGATTGGACAAAATGTTTTGCTATTTGTAGCGATGGTGCTAAAACTTTGACGGGCAACAAAAGTGGGCTCATTGCAAAATTAAAATTATTAATACCAAACGTTTCATAGACACACTGCTTTCTTCATCGACAAGTTCTGTCATCCAACATCCAAGGTGTTACCTTCTGAATTAAATGATGTGCTTAAAGTTGTGATTAGCGTTGTGAACTCTATTAAAGGCACGGCCTTGCAAAGTCGGCTGTTTAGGATCATATGTGATGAAATGGGTTCACTACATCAAAATCTCCTTTTTTACACAGAGGTCAGATGGAAAGGTATTGTATTGACACGAGTTCTGGAATTGAAAGCCGAATTACTGATGTTCTTACAAGATTCAAAATCTGGAAATTCGAATCATTTTTCTGATCCCACCTGATTCTTAACATTATCATTTCTTGCTGATCTTTTCAACCACTTAAACATATTGAATAAGGGGAGATGAAAGCATTATAACTGCAAAAGATAAAATCAGAGGATTCCTCGCAAAACTTCGTTTGTGGTCAGAGTCTTTACAAACAAACAGTTTTGATTATTTTCCCTGCTTTCAAAAGATCCTCGAAGAAAATTTCATCAGATGAATCGATATCATTAAAATCTCATATTCATCTCATGGTACAGAGTTTGTATAATTTAGAGAAGAAACTAATAAGTTTCTTTGCGGAACTGGATTCTGAGAGTGGAGATGGACAAACACTGAACCAAATCGGTGGGTAATATAGATGAAAAAGGTCGTCAATATGATGAAAAATTCGTCAATTTTAGTCCAGTGAACCTTTTCGTCAATAAGATGAACAACAGTTCGTCAATATGATGATGGTTTTAACCGATGAATCTCGTACATCATTCATCAAATTGTTTCGTCAATATGATGAAAAAAATTTCCCCTTAAATTGTTCATCAATTGCTGAATTTGTTCTTCATATTGACTACAGCGTTCATAAATATGATGAATATTTTTGAAATTTTTTGGAAATTTTTCTTAAAAACATGATGAATTTATTCATCAATATGATGAAGAATTTTGAATTTTATGAAAAATTCATCAATATGATGAAAAAAAATTCTTCAATAATATGATTAAATTCGTTATATTGATGATCGCATTCATCAATATGATGATTTTTTTCATCAATATGATGAACAAATTTCTTCAATATGATGAATAAATTCGTCATATTGATGATCGCTTTCACCAATATGATGATTTTTTTCATCAATATGATGAACAAATTTCTTCAATATGATGAATAAATTCGTCATATTGATGATCGCTTTCATCAATATGATGATCTTTTTCATCAATATGATGAACACATTTCTTCAATATGATGACTAAATTCGTCATATTGATAATCGCTTTCATCAATATGATGATTTTTTTCATCAATATGATGAACAAATTTCTTCAATATGATGAATAAATTCGTCATATTGATGATCGCTTTCATCAATATGATGATTTTTTTCATCAATATGATGAACAAATTTCTTCAATATTATGACTAAATTCGTCATATTGATGATCACATTCATCAATATGATGATTTTTTTCATCAATATGATGAACAAATTTCTTCAATATGATGACTAAATACGTCATATTGATGATCGCTTTCATCAATATAATGATTTTTTTCATCAATATGATGAACAACTTTCTTCAATATGATGACTAAATTCGTCATATTGATGATCGCTTTCATCAATATGATGATTTTTTTCATCAATATGATGAACAAATTTCTTCAATATAATGACCAAATTCGTCATATTGATGATCAAATTCATCAATATGATGATTTTTATTCATCAATATGATGAACATATTTCTTCAATATCATGAATAAATTCGTTATATTGATGATCGCATTCATCAAATTGGTGAAGAATATTCATCAAATTGATGAATAATATTCATGAATTTGATGAATAATATTCATCAACTTTATGAATATTATTCATCAATTTGATGAATAATATTCATCAACTTTATGAATATTATTCATCAATTTGATGAATATTGTTCTTCAATTTGATGAATATTGTTCATCAATATTGTGAATTAATTCATCGTACTAGTGATTGCATTCATTAGTATGATGATATATTAATAATCACTCTAGTGCTATATTTTTTGTGAAAATATATCACTATAGTGATAAAAATATATCATCATATTAATGAGCGCAATCAAAAGTACGATGAATCCATTCACGTTTTGTAGCATTTATATACTTCCTGAAAAGATTTATTATTGCATTATTGAATAAAACATATTAATCTTTTATTAAAATTGTTTGTCTTGAAAAATGAAATAATTTGAAAAAAAAAATAAAAAATCATCATTAAGATACTTACTTTATCACCACGTTAGAGCTCATCATTTGATATGATATAAATTCTTCGTACCTGCGCAATAATCTTCCCAAACAAAAGATAAAAAAAAAAAAAACAAATAGAATTTTATGTCGAATTTAACATTATTTATTTTTCTTTAATATACTTATACTTAACAGTTAGCTACATAATATTTTTTTGAAATGGGTAGTCCAAATCCGGAATTAAAAAATAAATAGATAAATCAATATATATTTTGAAACTTTTGGAAATATCTCAATCAATACGAGTATTTAAAAAATAAGTACATCAATAATTGCTTTAAAGTAGGAGGATTAGCCAAAGGCTTATCTAAAAAAGAGCATTAAAATAAAATAGCATTAATAATTACAAAAAAATTACATATTAAAGCATATTGTGTTAAAAAAATTTTAATGCTAGACAATTTACATTAAAAACAGTTTTTCTTTCACTTTGCCTTGATTTTTTTCAATGCAAATAATATTTGTTAATTTATGCATTGTTTATTCCTCTTTAAGTCCATCAATAATTGTACTTAAACGAGAGGTTATATCTTTTTTTAATGGCGGAATGCCATAAAAAAAACATTGTATAAAAACCCAAAACTGCTCACAGGCAGGTGGATAGTGCAAATCAAAAACAAAAAAAATTTTGAGGCAAATATCTACTGCACGCAGTAGCTTTTTAAATTTAAATTTATATTCATTTAAGTATACCAAGTATTCCTCCTTAGAGTCATTGAAAATTGCAAGAATAAATGGTTGAATGTTGTTGTGCTGCGTACTCAAAAAATCCAAGTGGTCTTCGGCCTGTTGCACGCAATTTGCTTCAAAAATAAAGGCCTGCTGGGAGTCTTTTATGGTGAACCTTTGAAACTTCTTATTTCCAGACGTTGACTTTAAAATTAAAGGCCTGGTAGGGTAGAGGTAGTTATGTAGGCTCTTCAAAATCAGTAGAATGTCCTTTTCTATGGAGAAAAATAAAAAAAAAAGGATAGTAAGAAAATATTGATTTTCGTTTTGATAGAATTAGTTTTAAAGTTTTTAAAAACATGGTTTTGAAATGGTTTTGGTAAAAATTATGATTTCGAAAAAAATTTCAAAGCTATTTCTATCTATCTATCTATCTATCTATATATTTATCTATTTATAATTAGATTCTCTATAAAACATTTTGTAATTTTGTGCAAATCAAAATAAACATTGCTCTTGAATTGCATCAATAATTGTACTTAAACGAGACGTAATATATTTTTTTTAACGGCAGAATGATGTGTGCAGAATGTATAAAAACCTAAAACCTAATTTGTGCAGAAAATTTTTAAATTTAAATTTGTATTCATTTAAGTATACCAAACCAAGTATTCTTCCTTATAGTCATTGAAAATGGCAAGTATGAAAGGTTGAATGTTCTATCTATTTATCTATCTATGTATCAAATCAGAATTAAGAGTTAGGTTTTAGTTTACCTTCATTGAAATTAGATTCTCTATAAAAAAATTTGTAATTTTGTGCAAATCAAAATAAAAATTGCTCTTGAAGTGCATCAATAATTGTACTTAAACGAGACGTAATATCTTTTTTGTAGTAGGAGGATTAGCCAAAGGCTTATCTAAAAAAGAGCATAAATAATTATCTAAATTGATAGCATTAATAATTACAAAAAAATACTTATAAAAGCATTTTGTCTAAAAAAAAATATTTAATGCAAAACAATTTGCATTACAAACAGTTTTTCTTTCACTTTGCCTTGATTTTTTTTCAAAGCAAATAATTTTTGTTAATTTATGCAAATCCAAATAAACTAAGCATTGTTTACTCCTCCTTAAATCCATCAATAATTGTACTTAAACGAGAGGTTATGTCTTTTTTTTATGGCAGAATGCCATAAAAAAAAAAAAACATTGTATAAAAACCCAAAACTGCTCAGAGGCAGGTGGATAGTGCAAATCAAAAACAAAAATAATTTTGAGGCAAATATCTACTGCACGCAGTAACTTTTTAAATTTAAATTTGTATTCATTTAAGTATACCAAGTATTCCTCCTTAGAGTCATTGAAAATTGCAAGAATAAATGGTTGAATATTGTTGTGCTGCGTACTCAAAAAAGTGGTCTTTGGCCTGTTGCACGCAATTTGCTTCAAAAATAAAGGCCTGCTGGGAGTTTCTTATGGTGAACCTTTGAAACTTTTTATTTTTAGACGTTGACTTTAAAATTAAAGGTCTAGTAGGGTAGAGGTAATGCAAATCATTTTTGTTATTTTATGCAAATCCAAATAAACTAAGCATTGTTTATTCCTCCTTAAGTCCATCAATAAATGTACTTAAACGAGAGGTTATATCTTTTTTCATTTAAGTATACCAAACAAAGTATGCTTCCTTAGAGTCATTGAAAATGGCAAGTATGAAAGTTTGAACGTTCTATCTATTTATCTACATATCTATGTATCAAATCAGAATTATTAAGAGTCAGGTTTTAGTTTACCTTTATTGAAATTAGATTCTTGAACTTCTATGAGCATGTCATTAACTTTCTTGTCTTTTAAATTCGCTAAGAGAAAGTGCTTTATTAACTTGAAATTTTTGTCCCAGTTCTCACATATGGAAAGGCTTTGGGGATATAAAGCGTTGAAATCTTTTTCAATCTAAAAAATTAAATTTAAGTTATAAGTTAATTAAAATATAACTCTTTTAGGCGTACCAAACGATATCCATTCGCATCTTTATATTGCGGCCAAGCATCAAATATTTCGGTTTGTGTTGCAAATTTTCGTATTTGTAAAAGCCGGTGTTGGGAGCAAGCCAGCCATAAACTGTCAAATTCTTCAGCAGACAGATTGTCGAAGTTCAAGCTTTTAACGCAAGACTCAGCGTCAGCCTCCGGAACTAAAATTAATACAAAAAATATATTAGAGTATAGCTAGGCAAAAATTTGCGTAAACTAATTTTGTTGTTATGCAATCGCAACAAAACGTATTCAAGCCATTTTTGTGAACATTTTATATTATTTAAGTTAAAAACGTTTTTGGCCTGAAAGTTAAAAAACGCATCAAGGGAAAAAACCAACAATTTAGTCATATATTAAACCCTCTTGAGCGCTAATTAGTAGTTGAAATGTTTCGTAATTATGCAAGGACGAATGAAGATGAAAATAAATAACTCATATTTCACAGAGCACTTTGAAATTTGTCTGTGACTTTTTACTTGTCACCATGTGACGAAAGATTCAATATAAAATATTTAAAACAGATTTTGTTTTCCATTTTTTTTAAATTGAAAAATCTAAAAATAAATACGGAACTTATTATTATTTTACCTGCTAACCTAAGTTTTTTCCGATTACGAGTTCTTTTACCGGGGAAAGTTTCTTTTTCTTGAATTGCAATGACTTGAAGGACCTTCTTATGTTGTGTAATTTTGTATATATTTTACCTCTTTTTTCAGTTCGGTAGTATTGTAACGTTTCTGTGGGAAAATGATCTAAAATTTCATTTTCTAGAGCATAGCTTTTTTTCAGTGTCATTGGGATGCTGTTTTCTTCGAAATATTCAGCGATTATAGTAATGAGTAGCTGTCGCTGTTTACTTTCAAATTTTTTATTCTTATCATAATAAGCCAAAATTTCTTGGCCGTATTTTTTAGATGATAAAATAGTAGACAAACCTACACATTTGCTTTCATCTGGTTCAGGTGATGAAAATGGGGAAGAACCTCTGGAAGCGGATGGCGATGCAGAACTTTGACTAATAAATTCCACAGATGATGAAGATTCTACTTGTTGAAGAGGTATGCCAATAGAATTTCTCCACTTTTCCAATTGGTGTTCGAAAAGTATACGGTCTCCATATTTAAAATCAGATATAAGACCTTTGACGTGTCGTTCCTTAATTATTTTTAAAATGTAAACCGTTATATTCTCACCTATAAGAACAACATAGAAAGAGAAAGTAAGTACATTATAATATCTAATGTTAATTAATCTAAATGTTAATTTGTTAAGTTGTTTTTGAATTTGTTAACTTTGTTAACCAGGATTGCATGTTTTTGAAAATATAGTGAAGTAGTAAGAAAGATGAAATGATGAGTTACTATTTTTTATTAAAATTTAAAACAATTTAAAAGAAAATTCGCGCGAGTGGAACTACACTAAAAATAAATTCCTAGATAACATTGATAAAAACGTTTTGTTGACCTTCAACAAAACAATTTTATCGTTTTGATTAAATGTTTGTCAATATGAAAGAATGAATTTGTTGATTTCACAAAATTTTTATAATTCAGCATGATTTTTTGTCAGTTTAACAAAATATGCACTACAAATAATATTGTCAGTTTAACAAACCAAGTTTTGTTAACATAACAAAATAAAACAGAGATTTTTGTCACATCTACAAACTTTTTTGTGATGTTAACAAAATGTTTGTTGTATCTACAAAAAATCTGTTTTGTTCCTAGGTTTGTCAATATCACAAAGTTTTTGTTAATTTTTTTGTCAATTTAACAAAAAATGAAAAATTTTTGTTAAAATGACAAATAATTTGTTTTGGGGTTGAGTTATTTTGTAATATTGATAAAACAATATGATCAAATAGATAAAACTATTCGGCGCGTATATTTTTTTTTTAACATAACATTTCTTTTGTGTATGATATAGTTAGCATTTGGTTTTTGTCAAAAAATCGAAGTAAGATTAACTGAACTTAACAAAAATTGCGTGTAGGTATTGTCCATACGCCCTCACAGATGGTTGCATGTGAGATCGTAGGGGCGAGACGCCAATTTTTGTGGAAATAAATCCCCAAAAAAAGAAACCATTTTGACACAATTAATTTTGTGGATTCAACAAAATAAATTTGTAAAATTGACAAAATATTTTGTTGAATTGACAAAATATTTTGTTAAGTTAACAAAATATGACAAAAAAGTTTTGTTAATCCGATAATAATAAAAAAAAAACAAATTTTTAACATTAACAAAAAAATTTGTTAATACAACAAAAGAATTGTTAATATGACAAATTCTACGAAATTTTGTCATATTGACAAAATATTTTTGTTATTTTTTTGTTAGCATAACAAAATAATTTTGTGGATACAACAAAATATTTTTTGTTACTTCAACAAAATTCTGTAATTTTTATCAATTTGAGAAAACTTTTTGTTGGACAAAATTTTTATCAGATCAACCTACATTTTTATAATGTATACCTAGATTTTATTTTCAGTGTAGCAACAAAATTTTTCCGAAAATAGAATCATTTTACGTTCAATTTAAAAATAAATAATTGGCAGTTATATGTATCTACAATTTTGAATAAAAGTCAAATATGTAGTAGATGGTTAGGTCTCGTTAAATTGTCTTAAATTGCTTAATTTGGTTTTTGAATTCAGATTCTTATTCTAATAAAAAAAGAAATATGTTCATATTACCATGTAAAAAGTTATACATGCTTAAGCAACCCCAAGATTTCAAAAGCTCCATAAGTTCTTCGTCATCAGTCTTCTCACTCGGAATATTATCGCTTGAGAAATTCAAATCAGGTGTTGGCAATAATGTGTAGACTGGAACTCCCTCTACTGTGTTTAATATTGTGTATTTTGAAGCTTCATCTTGCGGTCTTAAGTTTATAGATTCCGTTTCGTCTATAGGCAATATACTGTAGATATGAGCTCCCTCCTGTTTGCTTGAATTATTGACAGTAGTTACTGTTTCTTGGCAAAGTGAAGCGCTTGAAATTATATTTGGATCCCGTTCTTCATTCCAATCTTCCATGTTTAAAGATTAATTTATTCTTGAAGTATTTTGTAAAAATTTATAAAGACACAAATACAAAATACATTAAAATATTGGACATTATTGGTGAAAATGTTCTTTAAGTCTAATAAGGTATTTTCCTTTTGATGTTTTAATTAAAGTAACAGGGGGTCCAATAATTTCATTAAATCCCACAATTCTATATTCGCCCAATAATGTTGGACTAACCTCAAAAGCTCTGAAGTGAGAATTAAAATTAATGTTCGTTAAAGTCTGACAAAACATTAGTATATTTTGCTCGAACTGCACTATTATCTTAATAATGTATATCTTGTAATCGTTTGAACACCTGCCCACATAAAATCCTTTTTTATATTTCTTGCCAATGTACTCAACTTCATTGTAAAAAACTATTACATCATTTTGTTTTGAGTTTAATTTTGTCCTAATTAAGGTAGCAAATACACTGTCACATTTTTGTTTATCATCAAGTTTAAAATAATTTGAATTGCTGTTAGAGTTTAGAATTAGGCTTGCAAATTGGAACTGAAATTTTTTTGACAGAGTAAGACATATATTTTTTCTTGAAGTTATTCCGTGAGCATACACTTTGAAAGGCTTGTGTTTGGCTTCAAATTTAAAAGACCAAAAATGTCTTGCCGGCCCTGATTTCTTCAATATAGTTGGGTAATGTGTCAAAAAATGAAATTTTGGTTTCAAACTATCGTTAAATAATTTGATATACTGCTCGTTATGATGTTTGATTTTCAACTCTAATGTTGAGGTTAGTTGTTCGGTAACTTCATAGCACAACACTAAATCTGTGATATCAATAAGTTCAAGAAAAAAGAGCCATACTTCATCATCACTGGGAACCAAATCGCCGATCATTAAAGGTAAATACATGGTGAAAGTTAGCATTTCACGTGCTGTCATTTTCAGATGGCTATTTTTTAAGTGGTTAATTTTAATTTCAGTCGAAAAATTGTCCATCTCTGTTGGGCCATAATCAAAGGTTTGTTTTCTTTTATTAAGCGTTTCCAATGTTAAATATTTCATTTTATTAGTAAGGTGCAGTATTATTTTACAAAGATCATAATGGAATATACCTTCACATAGGTCATGCATTGCATCTACACAAAAATTTTCAACTACATGAAAAGAAGGTATTTTGTTAAATGTGCTTTCTGCCGCGATTCCAGTTTTTTTAGTATCACATACAGATACATCATGTTTGTAGTTGTCGATAGTTCGAATGCAATCTTGTTCTTCAACGCAAAGTATTTTTGAGCGTTCTTTGTCTAATTTACAAAATCTGCAAAACGAATTGCTCGAAAATGATTTCGAAAAATTAAGGACGGAGTTTACTCCTAAGTTATCACCTAGAAAAAGACCCATTATGAAGTAAATCGTAAGAACTTTGCCATTAACGTTAATGTCCACTCCTGTTTTTTCAAGAGATATCAACTCCTGGATAAGATAATCTAAACAATCTTCATTTCCAATATCTTTTAAATCTTT
Organism: Chrysotoxum bicinctum; assembly: GCA_911387755.1. NCBI lineage: Eukaryota > Metazoa > Arthropoda > Insecta > Diptera > Syrphidae > Chrysotoxum > Chrysotoxum bicinctum. Next base: position 197,208,961 of record OU426988.1, on the reverse strand, counting down.
AGATTTTATAGCGGCTGCCAGAAAAATGCTCTCGAGTTTTGAACTACAAACTGGAAGACAAGGAAATGAGTAATAAAAATTACAAACGGAATGAGCTGTAGCATGAGAACCAAGTGGGTTATTTACAGAGAAATCATCACAATATAAAAAGTAGGGTATCAACTTCTTTTCTGGATACATATCACGTTTCTTTTTCCAAATCGGCCCCTGAATGAAGTTAGTGTACTTTTCATCCAAGTATAAGCAATTCATATAATCCAACATATCAAACAGTATATTTTCTTGCTCGAAATATTTTCGGAATTGAAATCGTAGCGGCAAGACACTGCCTTTGCAAAGTTTTTCTCCGTAAACTAATTCAGACCGCGCATAAAGAGGCTGTATATCACTTTTTATTGTAAACTCTTTAATGTCATCCAAACAATCTATTTGTTTGAGTGTTTTATACAAATTATAGTCTGTACCACATTGTTGAAACAGATCACGGTAGTTTGAAACCATACTTAGGAAATCGCTTTGAGTTTGAGTGTCATCTTTAAGACGATCTTGTGCAAATGCTTTGATATAATCAAGCAATGGATCTATCAAATATTTCTTGACATTTATTTGAACCTCGTATACATCCTTACGGCAAAAATTATTAATCCCATGCAGGAGAGTTGTAAATTTTAATGCATCACTACGACTTCGAGTTAGGAATTCATTTTCGTTGAATTTGTATGGGTTTTTCGTTGTCATTTGTTGAGAAATAGAAGCTTTGTTGTCACTAGCACCATACAAATTAGGGTTATTTAAAACTTCTTGTGAATTATCAACAAGCACGTCCAAATTAACACTCGTTTCTTCCATGCAAGTTAGGCTATTACTGGGACAGTGTAATCGCAAAATATGCCGTTTATAATTGGAGAGATCTGTGAAACACTGAGCACAAGAATTGACATAACATATGAAAGTACTGTCCTGTTTTAAATCATGTTTCTTCCTAAGATGTTTGCCTAATGCAAAGACGTTATCAAAATAAATCCGGCACAAGAAGCACTGCATTTTGTATCCCAAACCGGAAAATCTGTAAGCATGGATAATGCTTTTTTAAAGGTTTTTCCTTAAAAAATATTTCGAATACATACATTAATACAAATAATGGGTATTTTTTATGACAACATGGCCACCAAAATTAATTTTATATTTCTAATGAAAAGATTGAGTAGAAAAAGATTAGAATATCGCATGGAATCAATAAATGCAATTAAAAATGTTAATTAGAGAAACCTGTGAATTAGGTTCTTAGTTATTTAAACTTTCAAATATATTTTATTTTATATGCAAACAATATTTTGCATTCATTTATAATTATTATTATTATTATTCTTTAAATAATTGAAAGTCTTGAATAGGACGTTTTAAATTATTAAAGTTTTCAGTGAAAAAATACGCTTCAAAACTATTTTACAATCTCAAATTAAGAGAAAAAATACATATGTAAGTAAAAGAATGCAAAAATTAGGCTATGATATGACCAAAACCACAGAAATATTTGTTTAGTGAAGTTTTTTTTCCAAAAAAATCTTATTCATGTGGCATCGACCTCGTATTTACGAAAACAACAGATTATTTCCAATAATGGAACACAACATTCAAACTCAATTTATGAAGTTGGATAATATGTCAAGTTTGTAAATGAATTAATTAGAAAAGGTTTGAAATTAAATTCCAATAATCATTTGTCTTATGTGCAAGTATTAAAATATATTAATTTTGTAATTGAGTATTTCAAGCAGAATTGAGAAGATGACTATGTACATATAGACTCGTATTATTTGTCGTTCAAACACTAGAAAACCTAATTCGATTTTTTTGATGCTTGTTTTAGTATGAAATTTAATTAAGATGGATTTAATAATAGTATACCCAAATTTCGATGGCAAATGACAGTACGAAAAACAATATCAATTTGACTTAGGTACCTCGTTTTATAATTTTTACTTTGTTAAAGCTTTATTCAAATTTCTGTTTTTTTGTAATCGGTTCTTGTAAATTTGTGTTTCCATTGACAATAGGTATTTCCATTCACAACATGAATATAAAAATTGTATTTTGTAACTGAGTATTTCAAGCAGAATTGAGAAATTACTATGTACATATATACTCGTATTATTTGTAGTTCAAACACTAGAAAACCTAATTCGATTTTTTTTATGCTTGTTTTAGTATGAAATTTAATTAAGATGGATTTAATAATAGTATAACCAAATTTCGATGGCAAATGACAATACGAAAAACAATATCAATTTGACTTAGGTACCTCGTTTTATAATTTTTACTTTGTTAAAGCTTTATTCAAATTTCTGTTTTTTTGTAATCGGTTCTTGTAAATTTGTGTTTCCATTGACAATAGGTATTTCCATTCAAAAAACGAATATGAAAATTGAATTGATATCATCAAGAAAAAATACGTACTTAAGTTATACAATGCAAAAATTAAGCTATGATATGTATACAACAGATTCAGCCCTATCTCGAATTCTATCATAATCGGAAACTTTTAAGAATCCCGAAAAAAGCTACCACCAAATCCGTTGGTAATGACAATTTGTATGAGATTTTCCACTACGATGGATTTGGTGATAGTTTTTTTCGGGATTCGTAACAAGTTTTCGATTACGATGGAATTCGTGATAGGGCTGATTATTTCCAATAATGGAACACAACATTAAAACTCAATTTATGACGTTCGATACTATGTCAAGTTTGTAAATGAATTAATCAAGCTTCGAAATTAAATTCCAATAATCATTTGTCTTATGTGCAAGTATTAAAATATATTAATTTTGTAATTGAGTATTTCAAGCAGAATTGAGAAGATGACTATGTACATATATACTCGTATTATTTGTCGTTCAAACACACTAGAAAACCTAATTCGATTTTGTTGATGCTCGTTTTATTATGAAATTTAAATCAAAATTAAGATGGATTCAATAATAGTATACCCAAATTTCCAATACAAATGACAATATCAATTTAACTTACCACGTTTTATAATTTTTACTTGGCTGCAGCTTTCTTCAAATTTCTGTTTTTTTTTTGTAATTGGCTTTTGTAATTTCGTGTTTCCATTGACATTAGGTATGTCCATTCACAAAACGAATATGAAAATTGAAAGAAAAATAACAAAATTATAAATTTTCAAATATATATGTAGATTATTTGTTGCTAGGTACTTTCTTAAATTTATCCTGTGCATGCTTTTGGAAAAATAACCTATGAAACTTTAAGTCATTATCAATATGCGTTTTAAGTCATTAATTTATTATCTTCGTAGAATAATTGTTTTAAGAAATTTTGTATGAAGAGTGCTTTCTTTTGATTTAAGAAACTGTACCATTGCCACACCTGGCACGCACGCTGGCTTTGGCGGCGTCATGGCGGTCTGGCTTTGGCGGCGTACATATCTTGATAGTATACATGATGTAAAATAATGCGTTAACGATTATATCATATTAATGGCAATTTACATGATTTTAGTTAATCATTTGATAATGAAATGATAAATTTAAGAAAGTACCTACCTACATTTTCAACATAAAATATAATATATATGTATATGATATTAAGAGGCGTCGCCGTCGTGGCGGTCTGGCTTTGGCGGCGTACATATCTTGATAGTATACATGATGTAAAATAATGCGTTAACGATTTTGTCATATTAATGGCAATTTACATGATTTTAGTTAATCATTTGATAATGAAATGATAAATTTAAGAAAGTACCTACCTACATTTTCAATATAAAATATAATATATATATATATATGTATATGATATTAAGAGTACCTACTTACCTTCTTTTATTATTTTTTCTTCTTTATTTTTTAAACGTTTGATTTTTCTTATTTTATTTTATTCTATTTGATTTAATTTTCACTTTAAATTTTAATTTTTCCCCGAAAACTTTAAACTTTTCTCAGCGAACAGAGAAGCAGACCAACTTGATACGATACGAACGACGACAAAAGACAAACTAATACTGAATGCTTTACCGAGCGAGAATCGATATATAGATGTGGTATGTGGCTCCTTTTAACGCGCGTCAAAATCAGTGCTGTATTCTGTCAATGATCACTTTTTGGAAAAGGTAGTAAAAGTAGTAAGGTTTCATAAATGATCAAAAACATTATTATATTCTTTAGTAACAAAATATTTTTGCTAAATAAAAGAGAAACTTTAATATTTGTATAGCTAAATATTATTTTTGGACACAAATGAAGAATAGTAGCATTATGTTTTTATCTGAAAATAATGGAATTATTAAAAGCAAAATATTTATTTAAGGCCCCAGTTATAGCTATCATTGAAATGCATCTTTTAAATCCACATTTATGATTTCACTGATAGAAATCAATTTCAATGAACAGCTGATTTTCGTTTCTTTAATATGGAACACAATCGTTCCACTGAATGTGTTCGATTCTCTTTCTATTCTCAAATGTCAGATTTCCTTTCAATTTCAATTCCATTGACAGGATCTTTTACTGAAACCAATTTTTCAATGATTGCTATAACTGGCTTGTCAAAAAAATGAACTCAGCATTCCACTGATTTGTTCCAATAGGCGTTTTTCTTTTTTAGCCCCGAGCAGGGCACAGAGCAGGGCCTGAGCGCTTAGAGCTCGCTCCGAACCGAGCGTGACCTGAGCGCTCTGAGCTGTTTAAGAAACATATTCAAGCACTGAATTGTCATTGTATCATTTTTCAAATAAACTGTCAAAATTCTCAGTTTTGTTTGTGAAATTTGTGTTTTCATATTCTTGAAAACTTGTTTTAAATTAATTTCTAATTAATGAAAATGGAAAAAGCAATTATCTTAAGGGAAGCGTTCAATTTGTTTTTTGACTTTGATGATGAGGAAAACTGTGAGCAAAACTCTCGAAGAATTCAAAAACACGAAAATTATGCCGAGGAAATTGTACACCGATTTAGCGACAGAACTTTTAAGCAACATTTTCGTGTGAACCCAGACAGTTTTTAATCTTTTTAAAGATTCTATCAAGAACAACGTCATCTGGTCATCTGTTTCGTCTACTTCACCCCTTCGAAAAAAAAAAATATTATACTCTGCTCATAATTATATTTATTTTTCCTTACCTTCACTGGGAGAGCAACCAGCTTCGCCCGCCATTTCCATTGTTTTGATTTTTTATTTCTTTTTTTCTTTTACTATCATCTCTTCCAAAAAATTTAATGAAGTTAGCCGCCCTCAGCTTTTTGCTCGGTCTGCTCGGTCATTTATTATCGAGCTCATCGAGCGAGCCCCGTTCGAGCTCTGAGCTAAAAAAGAAATGCAAGTTGAGCGCCTAGGGCGCTCTGGGTTAAAAAAGTAACATAGTTCTTTTTTTGACAGTTCAGTGCCCCGCTCGGAGCTAAAAAAGAAAAACGCCTAATGATGCATTTCAATGAGAGCTATAACTGGGGCCTTAAGGTCAGGTTTCTATGATTTTTGCGGGAATGTTTTGAAAAATTGTGGTTTGTAGATGGTAATAAATAGAAGGCGTATGATGGGTGAAACGGTGACAGTTCATATTTTTCGTTCGTAATTGCTTAAATGATAATTTCATACTTTTTTTTAAGTTCTGTGAATGTTTTTCGATTGCACAAATGATTTTTAGTAGAAGGAAATTGACAAAAAAAAAAAAACGCTCCCATTGTATTAGAAGACCGAACTGGTAAAACTCTCTTTGATCATTTACTTTGTTTTAAATCAATTGTCAATATGATGAATTTCATCAATGTGATGAAATCAAAGCTAAAGCATTCATAAAAATGATGAATTTCATAAATGTGATGAAATCAAATGTGAATGTATTCATCAATATGATGAATTTGAAATATGTAAAAAAAATGGTGGCAAAAACATTCATCAATATGATGAACTTCATAAATGTGAAGAAATCAGTCATCAATATGATGAAATTTGCACATGATGTTCAAATATAATCAAGGGGATAGACTTTTTGCATTCCGTTAGAATGCCAAGTGTTACCACTTAAAAAAGTAATATACTTTATTGTTAGTTAAAGTAGATTGAATAATTATGAAATTATAATCCTGAATCTTATTATGAAACTAAACTTGTAATATTTATGTTTCGTTTATATTAATGATTGCTTTATTTACTTCGTACCGCACAATAATGTGCTTTTCACTACATATTTTATTCAAAATAAGAAAAATTGAATTTTCTGCTGAAGGAAAGACAAACATCGATTTTTTTCGAAATTGTATTTTTGATGGAAATTGATTCTGTATCTATCAAAATAATAACAATGGTAGTAATATAGGATATGAAAACATGTTTTCCTTTTTTCTATAGGATTTTCTTACTGATTTTTTTAAAAATTGTTCTGTCCAAAATCTCGAATTTCGATTTAGAAATTGAATGCTGCGTGTATTTCTAGCAAAAAGTAGCAGTCCTCGCGTTCACCTCTTCGTTTGAATGAAAAGTTAATTTTTTTGTTTTTTTTGTTAAAAATTGACACAAAGTGGAAAAACAATTTACTAAACCATTGAAAGCACCTAAAAAGATGTGTAATATTATTTTCAAAAGCTATAAGTACGTAAAAATTTGCTGCAAGTTATTTCGAATAATATGTTTTGAGAAAATGGGTTTCAAAGTCATCATTACGAGATATCCAAATGATAGTAGGAGTAAGGAAAATTATACAGCGTTTTTGAAACGCTATATTTAGCAATACTGATCTGATAGGGGTGTACTGTTTTTGTTAATAAACTCAGAACCAAAAGTCCTTCTTTTCCTCTATAAATCATATATCGAAAAAATGAGTAATCAGAGTTTTTTAATTCAATTTGGCCTTTTCCTACAACTTTTGAAAAAAGTATCAGAAGTTAGTATTGCTAAAAATCTGTGTGAATCATTTCCCGCCTACCTACACAAGCATTTGTCAATACGATGAATTTCATAAATGTGATGAAATAAAAGGTGAATGTATTCATCAATATGATGAATTTGAAATATTTAAAAAAAATGGTGGCAAATACATTCATCAATATGATGAACTTCATAAATGTGAAGAAATCAGTCATCAATATGATGAAATTTGCACATGATGTTCAAATATAATCAAGGGGATAGACTTTTTGCATTCCGTTAGAATGCCAAGTGTTACCACTTAAAAAAGTAATATACTTTATTGTTAGTTAAAGTAGATTGAATAATTATGAAATTATAATCCTGAATCTTATTATGAAACTAAACTTGTAATATTTATGTTTCGTTTATATTAATGATTGCTTTATTTACTTCGTACCGCACAATAATGTGCTTTTCACTACATATTTTATTCAAAATAAGAAAAATTGAATTTTCTGCTGAAGGAAAGACAAACATCGATTTTTTTCGAAATTGTATTTTTGATGGAAATTGATTCTGTATCTATCAAAATAATAACAATGGTAGTAATATAGGATATGAAAACATGTTTTCCTTTTTTCTATAGGATTTTCTTACTGATTTTTTTAAAAATTGTTCTGTCCAAAATCTCGAATTTCGATTTAGAAATTGAATGCTGCGTGTATTTCTAGCAAAAAGTAGCAGTCCTCGCGTTCACCTCTTCGTTTGAATGAAAAGTTAATTTTTTTGTTTTTTTTTGTTAAAAATTGACACAAAGTGGAAAAACAATTTACTAAACCATTGAAAGCACCTAAAAAGATGTGTAATATTATTTTCAAAAGCTATAAGTACGTAAAAATTTGCTGCAAGTTATTTCGAATAATATGTTTTGAGAAAATGGGTTTCAAAGTCATCATTACGAGATATCCAAATGATAGTAGGAGTAAGGAAAATTATACAGCGTTTTTGAAACGCTATATTTAGCAATACTGATCTGATAGGGGTGTACTGTTTTTGTTAATAAACTCAGAACCAAAAGTCCTTCTTTTCCTCTATAAATCATATATCGAAAAAATGAGTAATGAGAGTTTTTTAATTCAATTTGGCCTTTTCCTACAACTTTTGAAAAAAGTATCAGAAGTTAGTATTGCTAAAAATCTGTGTGAATCATTTCCCGCCTACCTATACAAGCATTTGTCAATACGATGAATTTCATAAATGTGATGAAATAAAAGGTGAATGTATTCATCAATATGATGAATTTGAAATATTTAAAAAAAATGGTGGCAAATACATTCATCAATATGATGAACTTCATAAATGTGAAGAAATCAGTCATCAATATGATGAAATTTGCACATGATGTTCAAATATAATCAAGGGGATAGACTTTTTGCATTCCGTTAGAATGCCAAGTGTTACCACTTAAAAAAGTAATATACTTTATTGTTAGTTAAAGTAGATTGAATAATTATGAAATTATAATCCTGAATCTTATTATGAAACTAAACTTGTAATATTTATGTTTCGTTTATATTAATGATTGCTTTATTTACTTCGTACCGCACAATAATGTGCTTTTCACTACATATTTTATTCAAAATAAGAAAAATTGAATTTTCTGCTGAAGGAAAGACAAACATCGATTTTTTTCGAAATTGTATTTTTGATGGAAATTGATTCTGTATCTATCAAAATAATAACAATGGTAGTAATATAGGATATGAAAACATGTTTTGCTTTTTTCTATAGGATTTTCTTACTGATTTTTTTAAAAATTGTTCTGTCCAAAATCTCGAATTTCGATTTAGAAATTGAATGCTGCGTGTATTTCTAGCAAAAAGTAGCAGTCCTCGCGTTCACCTCTTCGTTTGAATGAAAAGTTATTTTTTTTGTTTTTTTTTGTTAAAAATTGACACAAAGTGGAAAAACAATTTACTAAACCATTGAAAGCACCTAAAAAGATATGTAATATTATTTTCAAAAGCTATAAGTACGTAAAAATTTGCTGCAAGTTATTTCGAATAATATGTTTTGAGAAAATGGGTTTCAAAGTCATCATTACGAGATATCCAAATGATAGTAGGAGTAAGGAAAATTATACAGCGTTTTTGAAACGCTATATTTAGCAATACTGATCTGATAGGGGTGTACTGTTTTTGTTAATAAACTCAGAACCAAAAGTCCTTCTTTTCCTCTATAAATCATATATCGAAAAAATGAGTAATCAGAGTTTTTTAATTCAATTTGGCCTTTTCCTACAACTTTTGAAAAAAGTATCAGAAGTTAGTATTGCTAAAAATCTGTGTGAATCATTTCCCGCCTACCTATACAAGCATTTGTCAATACGATGAATTTCATAAATGTGATGAAATAAAAGGTGAATGTATTCATCAATATGATGAATTTGAAATATTTAAAAAAAATGGTGGCAAATACATTCATCAATATGATGAACTTCATAAATGTGAAGAAATCAGTCATCAATATGATGAAATTTGCACATGATGTTCAAATATAATCAAGGGGATAGACTTTTTGCATTCCGTTAGAATGCCAAGTGTTACCACTTAAAAAAGTAATATACTTTATTGTTAGTTAAAGTAGATTGAATAATTATGAAATTATAATCCTGAATCTTATTATGAAACTAAACTTGTAATATTTATGTTTCGTTTATATTAATGATTGCTTTATTTACTTCGTACCGCACAATAATGTGCTTTTCACTACATATTTTATTCAAAATAAGAAAAATTGAATTTTCTGCTGAAGGAAAGACAAACATCGATTTTTTTCGAAATTGTATTTTTGATGGAAATTGATTCTGTATCTATCAAAATAATAACAATGGTAGTAATATAGGATATGAAAACATGTTTTGCTTTTTTCTATAGGATTTTCTTACTGATTTTTTTAAAAATTGTTCTGTCCAAAATCTCGAATTTCGATTTAGAAATTGAATGCTGCGTGTATTTCTAGCAAAAAGTAGCAGTCCTCGCGTTCACCTCTTCGTTTGAATGAAAAGTTAATTTTTTTGTTTTTTTTTGTTAAAAATTGACACAAAGTGGAAAAACAATTTACTAAACCATTGAAAGCACCTAAAAAGATGTGTAATATTATTTTCAAAAGCTATAAGTACGTAAAAATTTGCTGCAAGTTATTTCGAATAATATGTTTTGAGAAAATGGGTTTCAAAGTCATCATTACGAGATATCCGAATGATAGTAGGAGTAAGGAAAATTATACAGCGTTTTTGAAACGCTATATTTAGCAATACTGATCTGATAGGGGTGTACTGTTTTTGTTAATAAACTCAGAACCAAAAGTCCTTCTTTTCATCTATAGGCCATATATCGAAAAAATGAGTAATACATAGTTTTTTAATTCAATTTGGCCTTTTCTTACAACTTTTGAAAAAAGTATCAGAAAATCTTTGTAAATCATTTACCACTTACATACACAATCATTTGCCTTAAAGATGATTTTCATATGTGAAGAAACTCAAGCTTTATGAATGCGTTTATCAATATCATAAACACGTTCGTCAATATGATGATATAAATGTAAAGAAATTACTCATGAATATGTTGAATATACGAGTATTCATCAAAATTATGAACGAAATGTGAAAGAAATCATGCATAAATATTTCGATATGTAGAAATATATATAAATAAATATAATAAATTAATTCATAAATATCATGTATAAATCCATCCTTAATATTATTATTGCCTTCATCAATATGATGAATGTTATGAAATCAGTGATAAATATGATGAACACGTACGACAATATGATTATCTGAATTTGAAGAAGTCTATCATTAATATGATAAATGCATTCGTCAATTTGATGAATAAATAATTCATAAATATGATGAACGAATTCGCTAATTTAATGCACTTAATTTCATGAAATCATTCATAAATATGATGAATACGTTCATTAATGTGATGATCTAATTGTCAAAAAAGTATTCATAAATATGATGATTGCTTTTATCAATATGATTAATGCTAAAAAAATCATAAATATGATGAACTATTTGTTAAAAAATTATTCATAAATATGATGAATGCATTCTTCAATTTGATGAATAAATAATTCATAAATATGATGAACGAATTCGCTAATATAATGCACTAAATTTCATGAAATCATTCATTAATATGATGAATACGTTCATTAATGTGATGATCTAATTGTCAAAAAAGTATTCATAAATATGACGATTGCTTTTATCAATATGATGAATGCTAAAAAAAATCATAAATATGATGAACTAATTGTTAGAAAATTATTCATAAATATGATGAATGCATTCGTCAATTTGATGAATAAATAATTCATAAATATGATGAACGAATTCGCTAATATGATGCACTAAATTTTTTTAAATCATTCATAAATATGATGAATACGTTCATTAATGTGATGATCTAATTGTCAAAAAAGTATTCATAAATATGATGATTGCTTTTATCAATATGATGAATGCTAAAAAAAAATCATAAATATGATGAACTAATTGTTAAAAAATTATTCATAAATATGATGAATACGTTCATTAATGTGATGATCTAATTGTCAAAAAAGTATTCGTAAATATGATGATTGCTTTTATCAATATGATGAATGCTAAAAAAAATCATAAATATGATGAACTTATTGCTAAAAAATTATTCATAAGTATGATGAATGCATTCGTCAATTTGATGATCTAATTGTCAAAAAAGTATTCATAAATATGACGATTGCTTTTATCAATATGATGAATGCTAAAAAAAATCATAAATATGATGAACTAATTGTTAAAAAATTATTCATAAATATGATGAATGCATTCTTCAATTTGATGAATAAATAATTCATAAATATGATGAACGAATTCGCTAATATAATGCACTAAATTTCATGAAATCATTCATAAATATGATGAATACGTTCATTAATGTGATGATCTAATTGTCAAAAAAGTATTCATAAACATGACGATTGCTTTTATCAATATGATGAATGCTAAAAAAAATCATAAATATGATGAATTAATTGTTAGAAAATTATTCATAAATATGATTAATACATTCGTCAATGTGATGATCTAATTGTCAAAAAAGTATTCATAAATATGATGATTGCTTTTATCAATATGATGAATGCTAAAAAAAAATCATAAATATGATGAACTAATTGCTAAAAAATTATTCATAAATATGATGAATGTATTCGTCAATGTGATGATCTAATTGTCAAAAAAGTATTCATAAATATGATGATTGCTTTTATCAATATGATGAATGCTAAAAAAAATCATAAATATGATGAACGCATTCGTCAATTTGATGTGAAGAAATCATTTTGATTGCCCTCAAAATTCATAAATATGAAGAAATCATTCGTCAATATGAAGAACTAAATGTTGGTCATAAATAAGATGATTGCCTTCATAAATATGACGAATTTCATAAATGTGAAGAAATCATTCATCAATATGACGATTACATTCGTCATTATGATGAATAACTATCAGAAACTAGCGTTCATCATATACATGAAAAGTTTTGATGAACTGATGAAATTTCCCCTTTAAACATTTGTATGGAGTTCCTGGTTAAAAAGTTGATGAAATGAAATTCTTCATATTGACGAACGGTTCATCCGGCAAAATTTTTTTTCATCCAATTTCTTCATCAATGAGATGAAAAGTACATCTATATGATGATTTTCAGTTGATGAACGCCATTCATCAATATGATGACGGTTATTATTTTCAGTGAAGATGGGTATTAAATCCTTTTTTGAATATGTCAGTAAACATCGATAAAGATGAAAGAAAATCTTATAGATTTATCTGCAGATGGCATACTGAGAATGGAATTCAATTTGAAAACGATTGACAATTTCTGGATAAAGAGAAGAGGAGAGAATCCTGAGCTGGCAAACGAGACTTTGAAGTTGTTACTGCCATTCGCCACTTCATACCTGTGTGGAGTCACATTCTCTTCAATTTTTGACATTAAAACTAAAAAAATAAACAGACTAAATTACGAAAATGATTTAATCTTAAAAGTGTCAAAAGCTAATCCAAGATTTCAAGTTTATTAAAAAATAAACAGGCACATATGTATGTCACACTAAAAATGTTTTTCTTTTTTTTAATTTTTTAGCACAGGACTTTTGTTTATTAATCTTACCGGCTTGACCGCGACCCCCCAGGGGCTCGCGACCCACAGTTTGAAAAACACTGAATTAGAAGACCGTATTCTCGAAGCGTCTTCAAAAGTAAAACAGCAGCTATCATTAATAAATATTCGCAGTGAAATCCATAAACGGGCTCTAGCATGCATACAAAATCAAAGAGGACACTTCCCAGTAGGAAATTTCCAAAAATTCACTAATGAAGAAGTAGGTGTTTCACCATGGAAAAGGAGCTGCACCCATGAATTTCCTACGGAATCCTATGAGGAATTTAACACAGGCTTGTCATTGGAAGGAGGTACACACTTTTTCGATGCATATTTTGTTGTGAAATCACTATGCTCACGGCATCTTCGATTTCATGGGTAATTTTTGTGTCTGAAAAACTGGTTCTATTGATGTGATGCTTTCCTCAATGGAAATAAATTAATGAAAAGTGAGTCAATATTTAATCAATTGCCTCAGGGAAAGAATCATTGAAAATTCTAATTATTCACTAAAGAATTGTGTACATATTTGAAGCTCGTTTTTTCAGTTTTGAAAAAAGGAATACATTTAGGCGATGTTTTAATAAGAGAAGGAATGTGAATGAAATTATTATCCATTTCTTTTCTTATTTCATCAATAGAAGAAGCGCTTAAAATGTATAGGCAAATTTATCGCTTGAATGAAAAAAAAACAAATTAAATTTGTGTTATGTACATATGTATTTATTTTATTAACTATTATAGTACATTTTAAAGAAGTTAGTAGATATATATGTATGTCTTACATTGTCTTGTCTTGTTGTAAGACGTAACACAAACAGTTGGTCGAAAAACTCTCCTTTGACACTTGGTAGAATTTGGGGAGCAGCTTAGGGATTATTCGTTTTCATTCTCCTGTTCACTTGAGATCTAAGAAAAAAAGGAATATTTACTTTTTGCAAATCGTTCAAAAGAATATAGGGAATTTACCGTTGGTGAATTGTTTTCCTTCTCCATGGTTGTTATTTAATCTTTAGTAAATTGATTGAAAACACATAAAACCCCGCACAACCGTTTTCTTCGATCACAAAATTGACACTAAATCATTCTAAAACAAAAGAAATAACTCATGACAAAAAAAGACCTATTGAGCGTCGCCGAGACGCCGACCCATCGCGGGAAAAACCCAAAAAAAAAGGATTGTTTATTGCAGGTCAAAATCTCTCTCTTTTTCCTCTCAGCTCGTAGACTATTTTTCCCAGCAAACGAAGTTCATGAAAAAATACATTCCTTTTCCCTAGCAATATCACCTGATCACCATAGTTTTGCTCTATTGAAAGGTTGTTTACTGATTTTCAATTCCAAAGAAAAGAAAGGGTTGTTTTCTCTTTCACATCGCAGGCATTAAACACTCAATTGTGGATTACAATAACCACTGAAAAGATGCAGGAAAAATTATAACGTGTTCAGCATTGTATTCATTAACATTAAGGGTGTGTAAGAAGGATATTGCTTTTTTTCATGTTTTCTTTACCTTCTTTCGAGAACAAAGCACAAGATGCTACTGGGATTGCAAACTACTGACTCATTGCATGACTTTCGATGAATGAAACAAATGCAGACCTTCTAGGTAATGAAAGTGCCACGTGATTTCTACGAGGAATTCAACTTTATTTTTCCTTGAGGAGCAAATTTCCTACTGGGTTTGAACACATGTTACAACTGTTTGTGTATATGTACATAAGATAAAAAATATCTAGGCCGACTCAAAATTATTTTTTATTCATAGAGCCTTTGGAGCTTAAAGCAAAAAACCATTTTTTTTTTCTAATTTTGCATGTCTCAGGTTTTCCGGAATATCATAAAATTTTAGGCTTTTTGGCAAGCTTGTCTTTCAGTTTTATTTTTAAAAAAAGTAAAACTTTATCTATTTTTGTGGGCTTTAACGCCAAAAAAAAGCTATTTTGAATCAGTAAAACTTTATCTTTATTACGCATATTTTGGAGAAAATTGAGCCTAAAGTTAAAACAATAGCATGGGCAGGAAAAACGTAACATGCTAGAAACAGGATATCTCAAGGTAGAGATAGGATATCAAATTTGTTAAATCGCCATTACGAAGACTGGGGTTTCTTCTAGAAATTAAAGTCTCAATAAAGTTTCTATCATTAGTACGGGTCCGGGTACAATAAAGTAAGCCTTTTCTTAAATCTTCGATATGTGATATAAGAACTGGAGATAGGCCCTTACTGTACAATGATGTTTTTCTTAAAATATACCCAAGAATCACGTTTTAAAATAATATGTTAAATTATAGGACACAATCATTCAGCAACAATTGCCGATTGACAACATTGAAAATAGGAATCTTTTTATAGAAAAAGTTGAACTTGTAAAAAATAAGGAAATAAATAATGATTGAACTATGAGTTTAATATTAATTTTTGACAAAACTAGAGCAGCCTCACATATTATTTAAATAATTGTTAGACGTCCGTCTAATTTTGAAAATCTCCGTTAAAATATCAGAACCCAAAAGAATCTCCTTGTTTCTTATAATTTACAATGTATCGTCTCTTTTTGCCCTCATACAAACACCACACATTATTGGAGAATCATCTCTATGTGGCATATAATTTAGGTGAAGGAGCACCGCTCGCATTCTTAAATAAAATGCACGACTGGGTTGCACGAACTTGCTCCTATGTAAAAGACTAGGAATTTTAAAAACGAAAGTTATTAAAGAAAACTGTTCATAAGGATAAAATGGGGAGAGTACGATAACTTAGGCGCCAAAAATTGATAACGGATTTTTGTAGAGGGGTCAAATACAAGCGTTTTTTACTATGGGAGGGGGGGGTCTATCTTGCCCCGTTTAGGAGGTAGGGGCGATCTTAGAAAAAAATGACTTAAATTGAAAAAAAAAATATTAAAAAACAACGGCAACACTTACAATAAAATACTATACCGGTTTTGAAAGCCAGAAGTCTGTTCTATAATCGTAAATTTAA
This sequence comes from Chrysotoxum bicinctum, assembly GCA_911387755.1. Classification (NCBI taxonomy): domain Eukaryota; kingdom Metazoa; phylum Arthropoda; class Insecta; order Diptera; family Syrphidae; genus Chrysotoxum; species Chrysotoxum bicinctum. The sequence continues at coordinate 197,192,875 of OU426988.1, read as the reverse complement.
ATTAAATTATTTATGTCAATAGTTTTTGAAAAATTTGCATGCAAACTCAAAATTTTGTTAAAAAAAATGAAAAAAAAAAGTTTAGACCAATTTTTTTTTAAAATTGTAAAATGAAGTGCTTAATTGGCTTTTTGTGGTCAATGCTACTATTAATTCTGAATCGAACACAAAAAACCGAATGGTTTTGTCCCTTCTAGTTTTTGAGAAAATCGAAAATTACTAAAACTACTTTTTATGAAATTTTTGATTTTTGGTATTTAACTACGGTGATTTCATTTTAAGGATTAATGTTAGTGTAGTTTATTTGTAGGTAAAGTACAGCAAATCATTTAGGGTTACCAAGAATGCACCAGAGGTGGTAGAATTGCATGGCATTTCGCGTCTCAGTCAGTCAGTTTGTGAGTAAGTCAGGTGTTACTTAAAAATAGTCAAGTCAATTTTCCAATGTTCAATGTATTAAAACCGTGTTTACAGGCATTTTGATCACAAAAAAAAAATTATAGCAGCACCTCCCGAATATCTAGCCAATATTGAGGCCCATGGAAAAATGTGCCGATAGATGGGTTTATTGCTCTGAGGTTAACTTTTATATGGATTGCACCAGAGAAACTTTTAAATCATTAGTTTTAAGCAAAATTTAAGTAACGTTATATATTTATTAAAATAAAAGATTAACTATGTAAATCATTTAAATGTAATTTGAATTTTATATACCCACCTACAAATTTGTAACTATATATTTACTTATGTATCTTAGTCTGTAAGAGTATGATAATGCTCTGGTTGATGAATAAATAATAATAATAATATTGTATTCTTACAATTTTTGTCACCTTTTTGAGTTGGACTTGAGGGGAGTTGACGCTTTAGTTGGAATTAGACCAATTTCTTCTAAGAACGCGATGCTTTTAAAATATTTTTTTTAATATATTGAAAAGTTATTTAATTTAGGATGAAGTAGTGGATGCTTAGTCGCCATTCTTTATTCAAAGAAAAAAATACTTCACTCTTACAAAGGTTGAATAACGAATGACCTTGGTAAACAATAACTTGTACCATATTAGCATTAAAAATGTTAGACACAAACAATAAACATACATATTAATTAAGGAATTATATAAATTTGCTGCATTCCTACAGTAGTACCGAGGTAATGTGAATTTTTCATAATGTATTAAATTTTCATGTCTGAACATTTTAAATGTGCAACTTTGGGCTACGTACATACATATATTTAGTAGACATTGGATATAGACCATAGGGTAAATTCAAAGTTTCTTTAAATCCAGATTCTGTAAATGCAAAAGAAACCTTGCATACACCCAACCTCGCACCTACCCCAAATCCTATAGTGTGCCCAGGCAGGGGGGTTGCAGGGGGGCAGCATGCCCCCCCATACATATCTCACTGTTTATACGCCGCCGTAATGCGTAAGCAAGCAAGAAAAGCAAATATCCCATAAAAAAGTAGTTTTAGTTATTTTCAATTTTCTCAAAAACTAGACGTCATAAAATCATCTAGTTTTCAGTTTTTGAATAAGAATATATTAGAGCAACGAATTTTAGGAAAAATAATAATATATAACTTTTCAGTTTTAAGAAATTAAACTTTAAACTCTTTTTTTATGTTTTTTTTCACCAAGATTTGAGTTTAAAACTCATTTTTTCAAAAACTGTGCATAGATTCTACTTGATTTAAAAATTATCTAATAGATCAGAGTATTGGCTTTAAAAAAAGGTATAATACTTAATTGTAAGTATTACCGTTATTTTTTAATATTTTTGTTTCCATTTTAGTACCTTTTTTATAAAATTGCCCCTCCCGCCCAAACGGGGGGAGATAGACCCCCCCCTCCGATAGTAAAAAATGCTTGTATTGAACTGTTCTACAAAAAACCGTTATAATTTTTTGGCGCCTAAGTTATCGTACTCTTGCCGATAAAATGAATTTTTTAAATTATTTTAGTAGTAAGAGATAAAAACAGAATGCTATGCAAATAGAAATTTATACAAGAACAAAAATTATAAGTCGTTGTAGTGGTTCCTTAAAAAAATAAGCTTTTATGTAAACAATTTTTAAAACATTTTTAAGAAAAGATTTTGGTACGCCAACTTTAAGTTGTTATTATTGTACGAATAAAAGTTAAATTTCCAAGAAAAATATTAAGCCATTCTTGAATTATCGAATTTTCCAAGAAAAAAAAATTACTTTTTTTTCTAAAAATTGAAAAAAATATTTTTTTTTTTAAGTTTTGAAATTCAATGTTTTTAAACTTTTTAGGAGCTTCTTTATAAAAAAATTTCATTAAAATCCGTTATGCCGATAATGAGAAATTCAAAATTCGAAAAAATTGTTCTATGGTAGGTACAGTCAGTAATATGTATATAGATTTAAATTTTTTTTATTAAATTATAGATCGTAAAAATCAATCAAAAGAAAAAAAAATTTAGCAAAGTTCTCGGAACCGTTTTCGATAAAAATACGATTTTCGAAAAAAAAATTTTAACATTTGTATGGAAGGTACCGTTAGTTTTAGATAAAATACATTTTTTTTCTCAAATCTTGTAGATTATGTTAAGAAACTTTTATTTGTCACGTTTGAAAAAAATATAGCATGGGGTTTTCGAAATATTGAGTCTCCAAAAAAAAATTTAGATTTTGTTTTTTAATCCAAAAAACAAAATATTGAAAATGTGTACACTGCCGCTCATCTGAATAGGTTCACTGTTTTTCGTAACTTTCTGTAAGACTATCTGCATATATATGGCAATGACTCGTCTGTGTTATGTAATGTAATGAAAGAGCATTATTATGCGCTTAGTTTGGAAAAAAAGTTTTCTCTTAAAGCTTACCGTTATTCTCACACGCTAGCTAAACTTAATTCATTAAAAAAAACTAAGTGTTTTTTGGCTCATCTGAATAGGTTCGAAAGCAAAAAAATCATTTTTAATTGATGTGCGTGGCGGATGTGTACTGAAAGTTAAGTTTTTTGGTAAATCGAATCGTTTTAAACCGTTTAACAAGAAAAATGGGTCGCGGAAAATCCTTAAAATAGGAAGAAAAAGGCAAAATAAAAGCATTTATTGAATTAGGGATAAGCCAAAGAAAAATCGCAAGAAAAAATAGAAAAAAGCCAAAATTTAGTGGGTAAATATTTGCGGAACATCGAAAACTACGGGAAAAATATAAAAGGTTGCACTTATAAGGCCACATCAATGGCCGATAGACGCGCAATCATAACAGCTGCTTCTAATTCGCATGATTCCGCGTCAAAAATTAGACTCAAAACTGGTGTTAAGTGTAGTTTGGTGATGGTGAAACGCGTTATTAAGAGTACTAAGCATTCAAAAAGAAAAAAATACCGAAAAAACACCTTTGAACGAAAAACGAAAAGAAAATCGTCTCCAATTTTGCAAAAAAAATACATGTCGTTGAAATCGGAGTGGAGGCGAGTTATATTTTCAGATGAAAAAAATACAACTTAGAGGGCCCAGATGGCTACAACTATTACTTTCATGACCTTCGTAAAGAAGAACATTATATAAGCCGTCTGCATAGCTGTGAAGGCAGTGTCATGGTGTGAAGAGCAATTTCATATTATGGAACCTTTGAGCTGCAATTTCTTACATCGCGAATGAATATCAATGTGTACAAAGTTGTGTTTGAAAAGGTCTTCCCACAAATTTCTGACCTTTTCAGACCAATACCATTGTCATTCTAGCATGATAATGTCCCTATCCATACAGCGAGGTCGGTAAAACAATGGATCGAGAACCAAAATGTAGAGGTGTTGGAATGGCTTCCATACTCACCTGACCTTAACATAATTGAAAATGTTTGGGGACTTCTTTTCCGTAAGGTGTATGAGTCGGGGAGACAATATGAAGACAAGTTGTCCTTAATCGAGGGAATTAAGAAAGCGTGGACAGAGATTTCGCTGCAATATCTAGAAAAACTGTATGACTTCATTCCAATTCCAATTTTCGAAACAGTTTCAAAAAAAAGGTGGCGATACACATTATTAATATGAATTATTATGTTTCTACCTATTCAATATGCAAAATAAATCATTTAATTACTGTTATTTTTCTTGTTTTCCTCCATTTTTTGCTTTTGAACCTATTCAGATGAGCCAAAAAAACACTTAGTTTTTTTTAATGAATTAAGTTTAGCTAGCGTGTGAGAATAACGGTAAGCTTTAAGAGGAAACTTTTTTTCCCAAACTAAGCGCATAATAATGCTCTTTCATTACATCCATAACACAGACGAGTCATTGCCATATATATGCAGATAGTCTTACAGAAAGTTACGAAAAACAGTGAACCTATTCAGATGAGCGGCAGTGTATATGTAATAATATTTAAACTTTGGAGGAGCTTTAGGATAAAAAAAATTATTTAAATCGGCTGTACCGTTATCGAGAAAATCAAAAACAAAAAAATGGACCCAGGGGGGCTAACAAAAATAACAATTTTTTGGAAAATTTTTTTCAACCATTAACTAAATGAAATTTTTCAGATTTTTTTTTAAATTCTGTGGGTCAGTTTTTGAGAAAAAAAATATTTATAAAATTTCGAAAAAAACCGTATGGTAGGTACCGTTATTTTTGGTCTTAATAATAAAAGAAAAAACGTGTGGGGTAAAAAAATCAAAACCCACATCTACCAAGTTTGAAGAAAATCGGCTAAGGCGTTTAGGCTGTAGTCGAACAGACAGACAGACAGATAGACAGACAGAATTGCGAGACCCACTTTTTTGGTCTTCGCTATCATCGTAATGTCAACTTTGATCAAAATCTCGAGTTCTATTTTTTTTCCGAATGCATAACTTGCCTTATAGTACCTATAAGTCGCAAGTAAAAATATATATATAAATAAAAGGAAATTACGGTTCGTAGAGAGCCTAAGCTTAGTGACTTAAAACTTTCAACAATTCCTGTGTATGTTAGCAGGAATGGAGGTAACCTAAAATGCCGATTCCAAATGGCTAATAAGCAGCACTTATTACACTCATAACAGGAGATACTCCTGCGGGATTTGTCACTACCTTGCAAGAGGCAGTACACCTCTGAAAATACCCTGTGCATTCCCGTTAAGCCAAGGTGTACTTCCAAGCTATTGAAGTCTAAAATTATATAATTTTTTTTGAACTAAGTTAAGTGGATGTGTAAAATTTTGTGAGTATTTCTTTCTTTTTTAAAGGTTTTCAATGACTCTTCTGCATAGATCCGACTGAATTTAAGCGATGGACTGTGTTATGTTCAAGTTAAGGGCGTCAGTCGATTGTGGTTTGTTCGCATAGACCTGTGACATCAGGACTCCCCACAAGAAAATGATAATCGGGGTCAAATCGCATGACCTTAGTGGCCTATTCTCGTCGTTTTAGTGAGAGATAACCTTACCTTTAAATCTTTTATGCAGAATGCCAATCGTGTCATCTGGTAGCAACGTCCTGCTGGAGCCACAAGTTGTCTAAGTCCATGTGGTTAAATTTATTGAATAAGAAATTGGTTGCCATAGTTCTATAGCGCTCCCCATTGTGATTGCCCGCTTTATAAACGTCGTTTTTGAAAAAGTACGGATCAGTGACACCCCTAGCTGAAAGTCCACACCAGCAGTAACTTTTTGACGATGTATTGTCACCTAGTGAACCTCTTGTGCGTTGCTGGCGTCCCATATACGTCAATTTTGCTTGCTAACACATCCATTCATCGCTAAAGATGATTTTACCGCCTTAATTGGGGTTCTCTTTCGAACTTCCCGAAGTCCAGTCAGCTAAAAAATGGCATTGTCTATGGGCACGAGTCATGACATTTCAGCTCCTGTGACACATAGATCTTGGTACTCGTATAATTTGTATAATTGAAAGGTCGAGTTGTTCACGGCGAGAAATCAACTACCTAGGGTTCTGCTGGTACACTTTCAAGGACCGCAGCGATATTCTCGGCCGATCTTGCGTTCGTTTGACGTATGAAAGAAGAAGAAACTCAAGAAAATCCTCCCAACTAATCCAGTGATTCCCAGTTGCTTGAAAAATCCTAATGGCTCATGGATCAACTCTTGTTTAGTCGTTGAACCTGCTTCTAGATATCCAGGAATCTCCCAAACTATTATTATACACTAATAAAATAGTGTATCTAATAATATTTTAATTTATCCACAGGGTTTGATTACAAAGGAAACTCCTTAACGATTAAGGAGAAAGTCTCCTTGTGGTGTCACAATAGACCAACTCATGGTCTAAGTGTGTCGAACTCTCCTACTAACAGTCACCTCAACCTAATCTAACCCTAAGGCTAGGCGCGCACATTCAATTTTTAGTTGCGCAACTGTAGTTTGAGCAACTAAAAAGTTTGTATTTTGACACAAACTAAACGATTGCCTAAAATGAGTTCGCTATTTTGTGGAATATGTATGTGCATATAATTGCACGTGCGCGGACATTCAACCAAATAGTTCATCTGTTTTCTATAAGCAACCAAACAGATGTGCAACTAAAAATTAAATGTCCCCGCCTAGCCTAACGGTCAATGTTGGCTAATTGATTTTCGAACCGGTCGTCTTAAATTTGGAGTTGAAGAGTCCACTGTTAAGGGCCACCGCGTTTACTGTAAAATGGGCGCAACGCGCTCAGCGAATGCACTGACGAACACTCATTTTGATAATAAAATTTTATCATTTGGACGTGCATCAGTAATTGAATGATAAACAACAGATTTGACAGATGTCACCGAAGCAACATGGCTACCAAAATCTACCCGCGCGAATTTAAGAACCGTTTATTTTTACCTAGGACATTTTTTATCAACGATAAAATACATACCTAATATCTAGGCAAGGACTGTAAAATATTATTTCAAATTCGTGACTAATCCGACAAATAAAATTCTATGCCAACCAATTAAGGGTTTGTTTGGTTATTTAAATTATTTTTTCAACCATTAAATCTGCTAGAAACAGACCGATAAACAAAATTACCTTAAAGTGGATTATACGTGGAAAATATTGTTTTTACAGCGCAGTAATATTATTCAATACCGTGTGTGGTGTTAGCCCCTAATATTACATTCCGTACACATGTTTCATTTTAAATTTCCATATTCTCCTAGCCTTCCGGCCGGCATAATGCTGTACGACTATTCTGTATAGGGATACGATATAAGGACGAGGATATGGTGTGAATAATTAATACAGATTCACCAAAATACAATTATGCATGCGGTTTTAATATCCATTAACGTATGTTTAGGTTTTTAGCGTCACCTGCAGACCGGCAGACCTACAGTCTGGTTTGGCCTTCCGTTGTCGGTCGTTTTCAAAGTCCTTCATTTATGGGTTGGCGGTCTAGTTTGCCGCATTGGCATTGCATTGGTCAGGCGGGTTCGGGTCGTATTTCTATGGCCCGGTCATTGAGGTTGAGCTTAATCCCCTAACGATGTAACGTCAGAGGGCGGTAATATTCATTTAAAGCTCTTTTAATGCCCCCGGCATTAAGATGTAAGCTGTTTTTCAAATAATGTTCGTCTCTATGTAAAGTTTCTATGGGTTAGGTGCATGTAGATATGTATATGATGCTGAAGGCACCTGCTGTTATTTGGAGGTTATGTTCGACAGTCGTGTCTGCGTGTTGTGGTGTGGCATGGCATGGCGTGGCGTGGGTTTTATATTCGAATTTATTTCTAATGAAATTTTATATTCGAATTTTCAGGTGCTGTAATTAAAATCAAGTTGTATAAGTACTCTTTGTGTGTGCTAGTACTCGACTGGTATGTTTGAATAGGTAAAAATGTTAATTAAAATGTACTGCAACCGACTAAAACTCGTATGTCAGGAAGTTAACGTGTTTTTTAGACTAACTTCATAAAATTTTAGTCAGTCAAGCCCACATTTTCCCTGTTGTTGTCCATTTTAGTGTTTTCAAAAGTCGGCTTAATGTTAGATATCTCTGCATGTAAGGGCATTGGTAGCAATTATTTTTCACAACCTCATGTACACTTTCGGATTCAATTCAGCCCGAACAAGATTTGTTCAATAGGAATAATAGGTAAAATAGACATTAATGGTCTAGAAGGTAATGCATAAATTGTGAGATTTTGCATTGTGATAATATCAATCATCGAATTTTCGGTTTTTGAGAGATTCATATCTCTAAAAACTAGTGACTGCTACTTCAATATTAAAATAATGTTGGTTGAAAAATCCTAAGCCAAATTAATGTTGATCTTCTCATGAATGTCAAAGAATCTATACTTCCAGAGTTACTGCACAAGGTGGGGACCCTTTTCTCTGCTTCTCTTGACACTCGTGATGAAGAAAGTTCTAATGAGGCTAAATACAGTGGAGTGCCAGTAATTAAATATGCAGATAACCTAGCATTTCGAGCTACAGGTAAATTTCACTCCAGAATCAGCCAACAAATATTTAGACAATTCCTTATCAATAGTGGATACATGGACTAAGAATTGCGGTCTAGCGGTTAACCAGAAAAAAACCGAACTAGACCTTTTTACGAACAGAGGAAAATTATGAACTTTTAAACTTGCCTTAATTGAAGGAACCCAACTATAAATTGCCGATCACCCGAGATATCTTGTCGTGATTCTGGATAAGAAATAGAACTAGAGTCTCAACATTGAAGAAAGAACTAATCAATCCATGTCTTCTTTCTACTCCTGCAACAAATTATTTGGTAAGACATGAGGGCCAAACTCAAAAATTATCAAGCAGATGTACACGGCCATAAGCAGACCTGTACTGACAGACAGTAGAGTAGTTTGATGGAATGCTTTGGACAAAGTTACCAACTTCAAAACTATGACCAAGGTACAAAGAATGGCATGTATTGGAATCACTGGGGCAATGAGATTCATCTCCTCCGCAGCCAACGGCTTAGTGAAATTGGTAGCTGGAGACATAGTACCATATGTTATGATGCTTTTTCTTCGTGGCAAAGGTAAATCCGTCGGTGTCCAGGGTTCTTCCCAAAGAAGCAACAAACTTGGGTTTGTAGGGTCTAAAGCTCCGAATGAAATAACGTATTCTAATACTGCTAAACTCTTAATCAATTTATTTCGTGGTTTTCTATTTCTAACACGGTATTTCATATAATGTTATTAACAATATTACTTCTTTTCTTAAAATAAATAACACAGTATTTCACATAATACAAAATTCAAAAACCTAAATAACTAACAAGGTATTTCATATAAAGTGTGCCTTCCCTAGTAAGCAATCTAGAGAAATATATGGGTGGAACTCTAAAACGAGAACCTGTCCAATGAGCTACCTTGAGAGGAGATCAGAGGAAAGAAACTGTCGGGATTCTTATCGGAAGTCCTGCTATTTCCCTAACACGCAATCTAGAGAAATAAACGGGTGGAACTCTCGGAGCAGAACTTGTCCAATGAGCTACCTTAAGGAGGAACCCAAAGGAAATAAACGATCGGGAATCCTTATAGAAAACCCTTGTCCCTAGCACGCAATCTAAAGAAATAAACGGGTGGAACTCTAAAACGAGAACCTGTCCAATGAGGTACCTTGAAGAGGAGATCAGAGGAAAAAAACGGGTTGGATTTTAAATAATATATAATACTCCTAATACTAATGATTAAACTTGGCCCCCTCTAGCTACTAATATTCTTAGTAACAATAAATTTTGCCCTACTATGTATAGCTAATACCCTACTATTTTATAAAAAAAATAGATCATCTTTCTTCACCATTACAGCGATGCCTCTCTGTCACCGAAACGCCTTGCAAAAGGTTTTTGTTTGCAGCCCGATCTTAAACTCTCTATACACTAGATTGGTATCCACACAGGACAAAATAAAAGACAATTTCTTCGTTTTCGGAACCTCGACTTATTGAATCTGCGACTAAGAGTCAGTGTGAATTGAAGCAAATAAACGACACAATTGTATGTGAATCAAAGTAGGTATTGATCACATGACTTCGGGTACACACTGGACTGGATATGTGTAATGTGATAATTTAATACGGTGGTATGAAGGCGTGTGTCGTTCCGTTTTGCTCGTTAATAAAATTAGGGGTCGTTGGTGTCGTAGCGTTGTGCTAGATAATGTGATTAGGGTATGTACGCATTGTTACGCTCCGTTACAAGGTCATGCGCAGAATCTACAGAAATGTATGGGAAATGGGGTATGTATCTACTGACTACTGACAGCCCACTTACATTTTTACAAACCGTTTAAGACCCCCTCACCTAGCAGAGATAACTGGCAAATTAATGAGCCATCAACCTGCGAATCGTTGATAGCAATATATAACGAGACGGTTCCAAGATACATACTGGTGTTGGTGCAGGGTTCTTTTCAGAAACCCTTGGACAAGGCAGCTCATTCAGACTTCCTGATTTCAGCAGTATCTTCCTAGCTAAGGTCTTGGCAGTGACGAAAGCTACTAGATAAAAATCAATGATGGCAATACCAGAATTTGATATCGACGCGACGGTTGTAATTTGCTATTACAAAGACCTGGTACACATCCCAACATAAGGTTCTGTTGGGTTCCTGGTCACAGCGGTATCCCAGGTTATGAAAGCTATGAGAAGCTGGCAAGAATATGATCAACACTTGATCTTAATCAGGCAGACTCAACCATTCAGGTTACATCCTTTAATCTTTAATAAGTAATCGGAAGGAAAGTTCTAGCTACAACAAATAAGAGATGGGGCTCGCTCGATACCTGTGATATAACCAAAAAACTATGGCCTAGTTTCAACAAATAAAAGACCGACATTATCATCTAACTGAGTAATAAGTCTCTATTTCTTCTCGTGAGCAGTACCACTGGACACAACCAACTGGATTACCACTAGAAAAAGATGAAACTCAGAATGAACTACTTATACAATATACAGTATACTGTGTCGCTGCCCTGCGCTATATTATCTGCGAAACAAGCTCCTAGGGTATCACTTCTTCAACGACTTGGATGAAATCTCTGATATTCCAAACAAAAACCTATTGAAATATATAAATATATATATTGCAACTAATTGGCTTAATAATTTCTGAGCTATATCAACCAGCTGATCACGAGATTGGAAATCGCCTCGAACCATATTCAAAAGACATAAAAAAAAGTCCAGGACTGCAATGATAAAACGAACGAACCCGACTGAACGACAGACAAATGTGTTTCTTGTACGACCAGGAACACACGGAGAGTGGGCATTCCTCTTGAGGAAAGGGACATCCACTTTGACTTATTCAGCAATCCTGAACAAACAAACGGATACATATCATAAACCAACCACTGACCTTTCAAACTTATCTGCCAGATGTTGCAATGAGCCACATACTCCTATACGGTCCTGATGGATGGATGATTTCTCAAGTGGGGGTAAAGGGAAGGATCAGGCCCTTGAAAGGTATCTACCTCTCCTCAATCGGGTGTTTATGTGACGACAGACATTTTTCAGTGTTTTAGAAGTACCCTTCGACATTTCAGGCTATACGAGTAGCTTGCTGAACTTCGTTAACACCCTGAACGGGTTTGAATGACATAAGATTTATCATACATTTTATTACGTGGAAGTCACATTCGCTAGGGTATCATAACGGATCTACATTGATCTAAGTGTAGCCCAATACCCTAACCTATGAGTGTGAAAAATATCAATTTTTCTTTATAACTTTTAAACAGTCAGTTTTATCGATAAAGGGTACCTATGATTAAACTTTTTTATATCCCCTTAAAATTTAAATAAATTTAAATATCTCTCTATACGAACACTCAAATGCTTATAGTATAAAAAATACCCTGTTGTAAGGCATATATGGCAATCAACTTTAACAATTTAAATTTAAATAAAATACACAAATAAATACAAATTTTGCACTATTGTTTATTTTTATTTTTATTTTTATTTTAATACCAAAAATTTATCACAACTTTTAAATTTTACACGACTTTTAAAATTTATTTTATTTTAATTGATTAGGCGACGCGTTTCGGAGTGTACCTCACTTCAGGCGATTAACTCAATTTGACATTTGTGTTATGTGTCATAGCCATTATTTGTTGTAAGATTGTTGTATTTGTTGTTAAATGTGTTTTAGTTTTGTCTTCTTTCTTGTGTTTTAATTTTAATTGCTGTGTCGTATAGTGGATTTGTCTTAAGTGTTAATTTATCGTTTCATAGTTTGTCTTGTTCTAATTTGCTAGCTTTATATATCTCGTATTCTTCTGTTGCGTCCAATATTCTTCCTTTTCTAATTATATGCATAGGTATCAGGTTGGTGTCAAAGTCTGTATACCTATGGTTATTTTCAATCAGATGTTGGGCGAATGTGGATTTTGTGTTTATTTTTGGTTTATGTTCCAGAAATCGTTCGTAGAAAGTTCTGCCATAAGTTCTAAATAACAATTTAGAATTGTCATCATAACTTGTTTGATTTTATTACACTTATGCCGGTCGTCCACTATGTGCGTGATAAGTTCAACCAACTTCGTTCAACTTTTAATTCAACTCTTTCGTTGGATAAACGAATTTGCAAACTCTTATACTAGTGCAGCAACTAGCAACTAAAGTTGAACGGAATGCGTTTGGAGCCCCGTACACATAATTGACCAACTTTCCCATATGTTGATTAACCTCGCACACCTAGTTGATCAACTCTTAAAACTTATTCCAGTGTATTTTGAATACTCGTAGCTCCGTACACCTAGTTGACCAACTTACTCAAATGTTGAATAACCTCGTACACTAGTTGATAAACTTGTTCGATTTTGACAGAAAAAAAAGTTTTTCGAGTTGATCAACTGCGTTTTTGATATGGTTGCTCAACCAGTTGATGAACGAGTTGATACCTTCGTACACTTAACCAAGGATCACTCGTTGGGGAACGCGTTGAACGCACCACGATAAACAAAAAAAACTCGAACGTCAAACCTGAAATAATTTTGACTTCAGTTCGGTACATTAGGCAATTGCATTTTCAAGGAAATTTGAGACCAAGCCAATCCTCTGGCATCTCGATTTTTATAAGAGGAGCTCTTAATATCCCATATTTTGGGCTTTTCCTCAATTGCTGAAATCAATTGCAAAATTAATTCCGTGGTCCACTCTCATTTTTATCACCTTTTATGACGAAAAACCAAGTAAACTACAGCTTGCAAGTTGCAACAATTGCAAGTTCATAGCAACGCAATAGTTCAACCACGTAGACACATTTCATTGCAACCAACGCAACGCAACACAATATTACGTCAAGAAATCCCAAAGAAAATTAAAAAGTTTATCAACGCGTTGAAAAAATAATGTGCAACACATTATCTTGAAAATGTTGCTCAACGTGTTGATCGAAAATTTTCAAGGAGCAACACGAGCTCGTACACTACCCCCGTACACTCTTTGCGCAATTCGTTGAGCAACGCCCAACAACTAGATCCAACCCGTTGGTTGAACAGAATTGAAGGCACCGTACATTAGAGTTGAATGCGTTGAATTAGAAATTTGTGAGTTGATCGCCTAGTGGACGACCGGCATTAGGCTCTTTTCAATTGAAACATTGGTGAATAAGGAAATAACAAATAACATCAAAACTAATTAAAATAATTTTCTATTCATACTCGTAGCTTTTAGAGAATAAACCAAAAAAGAACATTTTTTTTTTAAATTTAAGTTTAGACTCTTGTTGGAATCTTCTTCACACACTACAACAGAAGAATTTTTTAATAAATCACAATATTTGTTGTGACTTACTCTTTTGATAATATCTACTTTGTCTTTTTAAATTTTGGTCAATAGTAGCAGAACCCATTAAATCTTCCTCCATATAACAGCTAGATTTTGTACTTCCTTGCTACGAACTCAACAATATTAAGAGTTCTCTTGAGAACAAGCAATTATGATTTTTGGTTACGTTCCTCTGCATGTGTATTGTTTGGACCCTTTTGGCTTAGTTAATTTCACTGGATACCCATACGAATGTTTTTGATGGTTTAAAGTAACTCAACTGCACGATGATGGTTGCTTTTATGCCGTAAAAAGGTTAATAAAAAAGTTTTCCCCTAAACTCTGCTCGACCAAACAAAATTTCACTTGAATTACTTTTATCAGCATCACGCAGGGAGCACTAGGTCATTATAGACTCGTTTCTATATCTTTATGAACCTAGTTTGAGATTTTGTCACTGTAGCTTAAACATAAATTTGTAAAAAGCTTATCTGCAAATAGAATTATTCATATTCAGTGGTCTATTTTTTGAAACCAGCTCTATGTATGTAATTATAATTTTCCAAGTGATATGTGTAGAGGGTGTTTTGGAATAAAATGATATTTTATATAAAATATAAAAAAGACATTAAAGAAACGGTCTACAAAATTTAACCATTCAACAAAAATCGGAAGAGCTTTATATAATTCGTAAAAATTTTGAGAAAGTGGATGGATTCCACGCCCCCTGAATGTTTACTTCATGTCTCCTATTGAAGTAAACATTAGAAAATGGCTGGGGTGTAGCAAGGCACTGTACCATTTCTATTAATATCAGCTAAGACTTAGCCACATGACCGCTCCGATCATTTAGTCAGAAGTTATCTGGCTATAGATAATAAGTGCTTCCCGTCCAAAGCCGGGGCGCATCGCTATTTTTACTTGCGATATAGATGTACTATAGGTACGGTGACCATTTTTTCAGAAGCAAAAAAAAGGACAGTCTTTCATCATCATCATCGGCTCGACAACCGGGTTCCGGTCCTGGCCTCTTTCAACAAGTCTCTCCACCTATCCCGGTCTCTAGCCGACGCCATCCAGTTGCGCACCCCAAGGCTTCGGGCGTCCTGGTCTACGCCATCTCTCCAGCGCAAGCATGGTCTACCACGCTGTCGTCTACCATAGAATATACCACAAAGAACTTTCCGAGCAGGTTCCTCTTCGCTCATGCGAGCTAGGTGCCCTGCCCACCGGAGTCTACCGAGCTTAATTTTTGTCACGATATCTGCTTCAAGGTAGATTGCGTACAGTTCATGATTGTACCGTCTCCGGAATCGTCCTTCCTCACATACGGGGCCAACAATTCTCCTTAAGACTTTTCTCTCGAACGCAGCTAAGAGGTCGGAGTGCCTTTTGCTAAGCACCCAAGTCTCGGATCCATATGTGAGTACTGGCAGGACCATGGTCCTGTACAGCAGTAGTTTTGAAGTTATGGTGAGATTTCTGGATTTGAAGAGCTTTGACAGACTATAGTAGGCTCTGTTGGATTTGAGAAGCCGCCCGCGTATTTCTTCTTCTATATTGTTATCGGCTGCTACTATTGACCCAAGGTATTTAAAGGATTGCACCACTTCAAATTCGTGCTCCGCAACCTTGATTGTTTGACCAACTGTTCCTCTCGCATTCGACGCCACCATGTACTTTGTTTTACCTTCACTAATGTGCAGCCCCAGATTTTGTGCCGCCTGCTCGATCTGGATGAAGGAATCGTGTACAGCTTGTTCGGTTCTTCCGATGATGTCGATGTCGTCTGCGTAAGCCAGTAACTGGCTGGACCTGTTGACGATGGTCCCTCTTGTTGCCGTGCCAGAGTCACGGATTGCTTTCTCCAACGCCAGGTTGAAGAGGAGGCAGGCCAAACCGTCCCCTTGTCGGAGTCCATTAAAGATGTTGATTGGTCTGGATAGCAATCCGGCTATTTTTACTTGGCTTGTTACGTTGGTCATGGTCAACCTACATAGTCGTGTCAATTTATTTGGGATGCCGAATTCTCTCATGGCTTTGTAAAGTTCTACCCTGGCTATGCTATCATAGGCGGCCTTAAAGTCTATAAACAGATGGTATGTTGGGATGTTAAATTCTAGACATTTTTCCATCGCCTGCCTAAGGGTAAATATCTGATCAGTTGTTGATTTGCCTGGAATGAAACCACACTGATATTGTCCGATGACGGTTTTAGCGTATGGGGTTATCCGGTCTTGTAGGATAGAGGAGAGTATCTTATAGGCGGTACTCAACAACGTGATACCTCTATAATTGCTGCACGTTGTGACATCTCCCTTCTTATGTATGGGGCATATTAAACCTTTTCGCCAGTCTTCTGGCATTTCTTCCTGTTCCCATACGTGTACTATAATATCATGAATTGCTTGACGTAAGGCTGGCCCGCCGTGATGGAATAATTCGGCTGGTATGCCATCGGCTCCCGGGGCTTTGTTCTGTTTAAGCCGGCCTATAGCCTTCTCAACCTCTTCTATGCTTGGTGGCGGCAACATAGAGTATTCTTCTTGAAGTAGTGGAGCCTCCACTTCTGCAGTGAGCTGACCATTTAGCAATTCATTAAAGTACACTTCCCATCGCTCCAGTATGCTTTCAGTCTTTCAGTAACGTAAAAAAGTTTAATAAATAATTATTTTTATTAAAAAGTTTTGTACTTCATATTATAGCTCAGTTCAGTTTTTAAAACAAATAAATACAAATAAATTAACAAAAAACGAAATAATATATATTTAAATATGTATACATATAAGAGTCATTCAAAGGAATGTTTAATATAGGTATTTTCCTTCGCAATGTATTTTTTTTTAGATATTGTCCCGTTTTTTTAAAAGTTATTGGAAATTGAAAATACCCCTTCAGTGGGGGCATTTGGAGCCCGAAGAGAAAACTCTACGAGCTTTAAAATACTTTATTTATTTATTTATTTGTACATTATGTAGATGCTTACACATTAAGACTTTAATAGCCTTTTAGCAAGTGAAGCTTTGATTTGCAATTTCAAAATTGAACAACAGAAATATACTTAGACAGTTTTAAGAGAATAAATTAAATTGATTAACAGAAAATATAACAAAAGAAATTTAAATAAATCAATAAATAAATAAATATTGTATATTTCACATATTAAGAAGAAGGAAAAACGAAAAATAAGTTTTTGTTTTTTTTTTTTGTGGACTTTCAATCTATTTCACATATTCTTCATTGAAATGTTTGAAAACTTCAACCCATTTTTTGTCCGGAGGCAATTTTTCAATTTTCTATATTTTAATTTGTTCTTCCGTTTGGCACAAGTAACCTCGTCAAATAATTTCTCATCTTTGATTTGTGATCTTTTCTAAATTCCATTACATTAGAAAAGCTATTTTTCAGATTTCCAACACGGATCATCAATTCAAAATGTTCCATATCCTTGAACGCTACATCCCACTAACTTAAGCACTCAGTACAAGATTGTTTAATAGAATTTATTTGGGATTTAAAATTGAGGGAATAAACTTTACTTTCTAACTCTAGGTTTGTGAGAACATTTTTAACAGTGAATGTTAAAAACACTTCTGCCCATATTTATAAACGTTTTAATTTAAAATCTTTTAAAACAAAAGAAGCTTTTATCATTCAAATGTTTTGTGATTCTAAATGGAAATGCATATGTGAAATATGAATGCTTGAATTTTGTTATCTGCTTATTGGTGCAACTATAACGAAGAGCCTTCTTATGTTTCTTGATTTCAAGGTGATGCTTGATGCTCGCCCTTCCGCTGTTTGATGTTGAAAAATTTGGTTAGCATTTTTAACACCTTATATCACTTTCGCTTAGTTTTTTTACAATGAACGGACACTGGCTATTAAAAATGCATTTCCTTTAAGGGCCAATTGAAAGTATAAAAAACAATAAATTAATCTTTCATTACCAATAATTATTCCAAATAAATCCTCACCGTTTTATATAAATTACAACCAAAAGATACCCTTATTTTTCCAAAAATAAACAAAAAGCCGAAAGGATGCCAACGAGAACGATACTAACTTCTGGATGGGGATGAGAATTTGAAAATCATTCACAATAGCAAAAAATATATGACAGAATTCAATGACATAAAGCAGTGCTGCTAATCGTAGAATCGTGGCTTGAAAAAGGAAAAGAGGACCTTGAAAGGACAATTTAGAAAAGGGAGGACAAATTTCTGTCCTCTCTAAGAAAAGCAAACAGAAAGGACACGATACAAAAAGAAAGGACTGTCCTCTCAAAAAGAGGACGGATGGTCACCGTAACTATAGGGCAAGTTCTACATTTGGAAAAAAATATCAAACTCGAAATTTTGATCAAAGTTCACATTACGATGATAGCGAAGACGAATAAAGTGAGTCCGACGATTCCGTCGGTCTGTCTGTCTGTATATCTGTGCCTCGATCTAGAGCCTAAGCCACTGGATCTATTTTCTTCAAACACGGTACTTAAGGGTCTTCGGTGATTCCCTACAGGAGAAATGGAAATTTTTTTTTTAGCTCTAAAACTAACGGTACCCCCTGTACACCCGTAATAAACTATCTTATTTATCTAGAAAACAGCTCTAACGGTTTTGATAAAAAAAAAACAAGGTGTTATTTCATGGACATGGACTACATTATGGTAAAAAATAATTTTGGGGCAAAATGTTATTAACCGGTATCTGCCATAGAACTTTTTTTGATTTTTGACTTTCTCATCAACAGCTCTATCGATTTTAACTACAATTTTTATGCAGAAGCTTCTTTGCATTTAAAAAAATATAATTTAAATTTTTTTTTTCGAAAAAATAGTTTTTGGATTTTAAAAAAATAAAACGAATTTTTTTTTGAAAATCCAATATCTTGAAAACGGATACACGATTAAATTTTTTAAATTACGTTATAAAATGTATTTTATTGAATACTAACAATTTGCATATCAATTTTTCTTATACAAATTTTAAGTGTGTCTGTATGTCTGTACTTCTCCCTACAGCCTTTACCACGGGACTTATTTTCTTCAATCTCAGTAGTTAAAGGTCTTCGGTGATTCCCTAAAAGGAAAATTGAAATTTTTGTTTTAGCTCCAAGCCTATCGGTACCCCCTATACACCCGTATGGCAAAATCTTATCTGATATATAGACATGGACTAAATTTTTATAAAAAAAATGTTTGGGCAAAATGTTATTAATGGTACCTATCATAGAACCATTTTTTTGATTTACGACTTTCTCATCAACGGCTCTAACGATTTTAACCAAAAATTTTCACCAGGAGCCCCCTTAAGTTTAAAATAATATTGTATATAAGAATATTCGAAAAAAATATTAAAAAAAAAAAAAAAAACGATTTACGATTTTTAAACTTCATTTGCGTAAATTCATACTTTTCTGGAAATCAGACGGCAATTCCATGCATTTCAACATTTTTATCTCATTAAATCCATGTTTTATATTTATAAAATGTATGTACATATTTTAAATCCCAAAGTAATTTTACATAAGAGCAAGTTTGTGCGATCCAGTCGTGCACCCGTTCTCAAGATGTTGAACTTTCAAACAAAAATCCCAAAAGTCGAAAAAATCTTGTTCTAAAAAATGTTCCATTTGTGTATAATATTATTTTAAATTTAAAGAAAATCCTCTAAAAAAATTACAAACAAAATCTGACATTATATTAATTTGTTTTTTTAATTTGTTTTAGACAAAGTGGCCGTTTTTGAGATAAATTAAATTTTCATAATGACTGTATGGCAGATAGATACATTTGGCTGTGCTAAAAAAGTCGAATTTCTCCTCTTCGGAAACACCGAACACCTTCAACTTCAAAATTAGAAGAAAATAGCTCCAGCGTTTTAAGCTGTAGGTCGAGGTACAGTGGCACAGGCATACAGACCAATAGACTGAATTGCGTGACCAACTTCGGTATCTCAAAAACATATCAATGATTTTTTCTTAAACTAATATTTTTGCTTGTATACAATAACAAAAACATAAAATTGGCGCAATAAAATGTATCCTTAAAAATGTTTTGAAGGAAAAATTTGGCATTCTTTATCAGCTCCAAACTGCTAAACGAGTTGCCTTGCCTTTTTCATGTCTTCGAACATTCCGTCTAACAACATCCATATTCACAATTCTAAGTCCCTTAAGCATAAGAGCAAGGTCGTGGGACTCAGTAGTGCATTTTGTTTTCTAATGTACTGGAAAGAAACATGAATATTATCGTAGGTGTATGAAGGATTGAAAGACTGTACCTCTCAATTCCTCAATGTTGCCACTGTTCCATCGCATATGACTGACCTAGAAGGAAACAATATTTTAGGACCACGTCTATCGAATGATTCCACTCCATGTTGTGCATTTAAAAAATATGGTAACAAAAATTGCGTATTGACAAGGTCCTCACAGTCAACTGATGATGAGTCCATGTGAGATCGCCGGGACGAAACGCTAATTTTTGTGGACTAAAGGCCAAAAAAGCTATTTTGAATCAATAATTTAACAAGTCCAATAATAGTGCTAAGTCTTCTACTTGGCTGATTTATTTCAGTAGTATATAGAGTTTGTATTATAAAAACCTTCATATATGGTAAGGATATCCAACACCCTGTATTATTCTATGTTCAAAACTGGACACAAATGTAAGCAAACAAGGAAACCATATTGCACTACTTGGTTGGTACTTAAAAATAAACATAAAATATTTTGGGTCGAGAACATGTATAATGTAAAGTCCTGTCCATCTCCATATGAAAGTCATAAAAAAATAACGACTTGGATAACGAAACTCTTTCGTCCATATTGCTAGCACCGTGGCAACTGCATAAGGTAACTTTAATTTTACAAATTACGAGTACTTCGAAGCTCAAACGAAATATTTATATATACAGACACCATACCATAACATACGTGGCTTCGCATAACATTGATAAAGTTTTCTAATAAAAAAAAAAACAGGTCTTTGATTCCCACGAGGATCGAGTTTCGCACTTATTATAATTTCATGTTCATTCAAACGGGGCCAAAAAGAACGAAGAAGTAAAGCTCCGATGACACCTTTGCAGATGTTGCCGGGTTAGGGAAAAGCAATGCTTATCTTAATTATACATTAAGAACAAGAAGAGCCTTAAAATTTGAAACTTGTAACAACGCACACGACGGAACGCAACAATCCAACGGAGGACAAAAAAAAAATACCATAGGAACTCGTCATTGGCTTCGTCTTCGACTTCGTCCTCAAACTTGATCCTGGTAATTCAGTAGAAAACTGTTTCATGAACTTTTTGGAAAGTAAGAAGAAAAGTTCAAGAATTCAATTGGTATCTATCTATACGACATGAACTAAAGTTGTATATCTTCGGTGTTATGAGTTCGATTGGGTTCGTTTGTTGAGAGGAGAACCTTTACTCTGGTCTATGGGAGAAAAAGAAGTATGAAGTCGCATTGGAAGGGAAACCGAAACGCCAAGACGAAATCGGGGAAAGCCAACGACTTAGCGGAAACATTGCACTGATGGCACACAACAGGGACCAATTCAATAACTGGCCCCAAACTGTGATGACAGAACAGACCTTCTGTTGCCATCAAGTTTTGTAAAGACTTTGGAACTTGTGAAAAGAATTCAATATCTACACTTTGGTCTCAGGAATTCTTTTGTTGTTTCGTGTCAGGAAGTATTTTTGATGAAAAATACTCTTTAAGTGTGGCATGAAGTCTAGTGCCATTTTATTATTTGGTCGTCTTTTCGTTTGGGTGTGGGAATGAATTTTCTTTTTTTTTTTTAAATCTTATTGTTTGGAGATTTTAATGAAATTTTATTTTATCCCGTAATAATAGTTATCTGTGGGTTCTTTAAT
The DNA here is from genome assembly GCA_911387755.1 of Chrysotoxum bicinctum. NCBI lineage: Eukaryota > Metazoa > Arthropoda > Insecta > Diptera > Syrphidae > Chrysotoxum > Chrysotoxum bicinctum. The sequence continues at coordinate 197,171,288 of OU426988.1, read as the reverse complement.
TTGTATTCTCCAACAAACAATACATTTAAAATTTCAGAAGACTCTTATTATTTTTCTAAGGAACGATTAATTAAATTTTTAATAACGTAATTTAACGGTAGTTTAATTAATTTAAAGGTAGTTTAGGTAGCGGGTACTCATCGCTTTATTACTTACAATGAAGCTTTCTCTTTTTTGAACTGCATTTTTGAGATAATGAGTTATAATGATGAAGTTATCTGCCTTGGAGATTTCAATCTAACCAATGTATCTTGGAAACGTTGTCCCGACACATACGCAATGGTTCCAACAGGAAATCTATCAATGGATGACTCTCAAACTCTTGACATTCTAACGTCACTTGGTCTTCAACAAATAAACGACATCACAAACTCTAACGCCAAGATCTTTGACTTAATTTACACAACAATTGATGCCGGTATTTCACTTGACAGATCAACTGATCCTCTTGTGAACGAAGACTCTCATCACCCAGCACTCACCATTTCTATTCAAAACTTTGAAATGAGTAATCAAGATCCTGACAATGTTTTTAAATTTAACTTAAAAAAAAAACTGATTATACTAAATTTAATAACTTGCTGCCTTTAATTGACTGGTCATGCCTTTTCAGATATTGATTTTATGGTTTTGAAATTTTATGACAAAATATTTGATTGTTTTTTAGCATCTGTTCCTCTAATATCTATCAGACCAAAACCATAAATGTTAAAAAAAGAGCCAAGTTCTTATATGCAAAAACCTTTGTGTAACGAGTCAGCTGCGAAAAGTACTGAGATCTAAAAGCACGCCAATTTCTTACTTCATGAAGGCTTAATACCGGATATTTAAAGTAGAATAATATTGAAACAGCTACAATGTAAAAGATAAATTTTATTACTTAATGATTTCTGTTAAAATTTCATGAAGAAAAGTCATGAACTTTCAAGATGCATGTATAGTTTCAAAACGACAATAAAAAGACACTTCGAATGAAAAATCTAAGATTTTCTATTTTTCGCTTTGAATGTACATTAAGCTATACCGCTCTACAAAATTTCATCATTCTACAGCAATCGGAAGTGCTCCATATAAATTTAACATTTTCTCAAAAAGTGGGCGGATACCGCGCCCCCTGAATAGAAAACCTCAGTGTTTAATTTTGGTCCTTTATATGCAATTTAAGCCATACCGTTCTACCAAATTTCATTGTTCTACTGAAAGAGGAAGTGTGCCATATATAATTTAGATCAGCTCTGAGGAAGTGGGCGGATACCATGCTCCTGAATGGAAAACTTCAAATTTTATATTTTTTTCTTTGTATGCAAGTCCTACCGTTTTACCAAACTTCATGGTTTTACAGCAGTTAGAAGTGCTCCATTCAACCAACATTCGGAGAAAGTGGGCGCATACCGGACAAGACCTACCGTTGTGCAAAATTACAAGATTCTACGACGTCGGGAAGTGCTCCATAATTTTGATGATCTGTCAGTCAGTCAGTCAGTTACGGTTTTTGTGATTTTTGAGGCCTTATATCTCAGAAACCAATAATGCTAGAAAATTAAAATTGAAAAAGGGTGTAGTGCCAGAACTTGGCTGGTCACTACCGTGCCCTTTGATTAAGTTTCTCATTCCACACCCTGATGGATTGCTTGAGTGCATAAGGTGAATTTCGCAGCTTAAACACACGATTGAAACCATCTTTAAAACAGCTGGGCTGAGTCAGATAAATGTCTTCTTTGAACTCGCCGTTCCAAAACACCGTTACAGCATCCATGTGCTGCACAAGAAAATCGTGTTTAGCCGCCAGTGACGAAAAATAACGAATTGATGTGTACCTCACTAACAGGAGCAAGGGTTTCCATATAGTCGATCCCTTTCTACTGGGAAAAACCTTTCACGACCAACTTTGCCTTCCGTCGAATGGGTTGCCTTCAGTATCAAATTTTTTTGAAGACCCATTTGGAACTAATCGTCTTATTACCAACCGAAACTCAGTTAAAGTCCAGGTTTCATTTAAATGCCTGAGTCATGTTTTTCCTGCATCGCGATTCTCCACAAATCGGCATCAAAACTCGAAAGAGCTTCTTTAGGACTTCCAGAATCACTTAGAATTTGATCTGTTGCAACGAAATTGTAATTCTGTCTTGGCAGGGTCATAATTCGCTCAGAACGCCGCATCTTCATCGTTCAAGATGTCAACTTAGGGTGAAACAAGGGAGTTAATATTCTTGTTCTCATTGGTATATAGTTACCTTGCTTTCAAACTCCAATCTATATGAATTTAACATTACGACTCGTTACTGTTTTCTTCGTGAAAGGAAAGGAAATGCGTACCCATCAGTATAACTGGAAAGATAAGTGAAATGCTAGACATAAGAACGGCAGAAACATACGCGGGACAAAGTGTTTAGAGAACCATCACAACAAGAGACTGTCCTCAGGGAGGGTTTCTATCACCCTTGCTGTTGGGTTTATTGTAAATGAATTCCTAGAGAGTCTTCTTCTCAATGCAAACAATTTTTCGGTTTCGCTGATGATAACGTAATTACATGCCTTAGGGAAGTTTGAAGAAACTATCTGTGATATATCCCAAAAAGGCCCGATATACAGGATAGATTTTGAAATGAGTAATAAAACAAGCTGTGTGTGGACTATAAACAAAATTCTCATGTCTTGAACATGGCATCGTTTCAATGCCTGCCTGGGCTTCCTTCGATGGCGCGGATCCGCATCGTCTTCATATTCATATATCCGGCTGAATTTCAGCGATGGCTTTTATTATGTTCACTTTAAGGGCATCGGTTGATTGTGCTTTATTCGAATAGACCTGCGACTTAAGGAAACCCAGCAAGAAAAAGTTTAGCGGCCCTTGGAAGCCAGTACACGTCACCTCTGCCGTTCATGCAGAATGTTAATCGTGGCGTCTGCTTTGTGGCAAGTAGCTCCATTATGCTGGGACCACATATCGTCTAGGTTTATGTGGTTCAATTTGGGCCCACAAAAAATTGGTTATCATCGTTCTGTAGTGCTCGCCATTGATGGTGACCGCCTCACAATTTTCATTTTCAGAAAAGTAGGGTACAATAATGCCATCCCGCGCCCTATCCTTTGTCACCTGGCTTTAAAAACGTCAAACGGCTCCTGGACAAATTCGTGTGCAGAATCACACAACTTGCTACTTCACACTCACTTCCCAGGTAGCTCGCAAAACATTTGTAACCTGAACTCAATGAAGTCAAACAACAAATTTACAGATGTCCAAGGGTTAATAACAAGGGACAAACTAAAATGGGCAATTAAGAGCTTCGATCCATACAAATCTGCAGGACCAGACGTCATAATACCAGCTGAACTGCAGTTTGCTTCGGATATTATCTTACCCACTCTGGAGATAATACTGAACGGTTGTCTAAACCACATTCCCCTAAAATGGAGATAAGTTGTCTTTATACCCAAAGCTGGTAAATGCTCCCACGTTATTCCCGAGGATCTTAGAGCAATCAGTATATAGGCATTCCTTCTAAAAACTCTGGAACGATTGTCGACAGAGCTGCAATAGCAAAGGCAGATAGCTCGTAGATAGCTCACTTGGTGATCTAATAAATTTCATGCTCAAAAGCAGAACTATAAATGCAAAACTAGGTAGCTTTACTACAAGAAGGACAGTCAGCAGAGGTACTAAACAAGGGGGATTCCTATCCCAACTTCTATGAAATTTGGTAGTCAACGATCTTTTAATAAGCCTAGAAGAAGAGGGATTCAAAGTGGTTGCATACGCTGACGACATTGCCATTGCCGTATCAGTAAAGCATTCTCAAATTATAATAGAACTCTAGCAAACCGCTCTCAACAAGCTACTCAAATGGGCAGAACGTTGTGGACTAGGTGTTAACCCCCACAAGACCGACCTCGTCCTCTTCACAATGAAGTACAAAATTCCACAACTAGACCCTCCTCCAGGAAAGAGTAAAAAAAGCCACAGCAGCTCTCTTCTCTTCTAAGAAAGCCACGGGGAACGAATGCGGCTTGTCTCCACAAATCACTCACTGGCTGTATACTGCAGTCATTAGACCGATACTCACTTATTGGGTGACTGTATGGTGAACGGCCTTAGATAAAGCGACCAATCGCGATAAACTAAGCAAAGTGCAGCGTTCAGCGTGTATTTGCATCAGCAAAGCCCTCCGCTTGACACCTTCTGCTGCATTAGATACACTCCTCAACCTTACACCCCTCGATATATAGCGAACAAATGGCCGCGAGCACATCAGCCGTACGTCTCAATGCCATGTCTCAAAACCAAAAACTCCATTGGCCACACCATCATTCTGAACTTATTCGGAACATTTCCAAGTCACTTCGACTACATCACCCCCTTGCTGGTTTTCGATAAAAACTTTGAAGTCATCATTCCATCAAGGTCAACTTGGGAGGAAAGGCCTTTGATAGAAAATGAATCAGTACATTATTATACAGATGGATCGAAAACTTAAAACGGAGTGGGTGGTGGAGTGTACTCAGATGGACTCAACCTTAGTCTCTCCTTCCGCCTACCAAACCATCGTAGCGTATTGCAAGCGGAAATTCTGGCGATAAAGGAAGTATTGTCTTGGCTTTAAGAAAACATGATATCCAGTTCGGATATCCGCATCTTCTCAGATAGTCAGGCTGCTTATAAATCCCTCGCATCAGTCTCTTCAAACTCCATTACAGGCCAAGATTGTCGATCGTTTCTGACGGAGATGGCCAAACAGTTTAATATTCACCTATTCTGGGTGCCGGGACACAGAGACATTCCGGGGAATTGTAAAGCCGACGAACTAGCCAGAATTGGAACGGAAATACCTATCTTACCCGACAGGGCAAATTTAGGTATGCCCATAGCTACTAGTAAGCTTATGCTGAAGCGAATTGCTCTGGAACAATCAAATACAAGATGGCTTAATACTACTATTTATTTGGCGACCAACCGGTCGAATTGCTTGTTGTCCCTCAGTAGATCTCAGATCAGCTCCGTAATAGGTGTTATAACTGGACACTGTATTATAGGTAGACAAGTCGCATGGCTCGGTGTACTATCAAACGATTTCTGCAGGAGTTGCTTGGACGAGGAGGAAGAGGAAACAATCTCACACCTTCTTTGTACAATGTACATGTCCTGCTCTCTCTTACAGACGCAAATTTTATTTAGGAGAATATTTCTATAATGAACCAAGCGATCTCATGAACACAGACGTAAATAGCCTCCTTCGCTTCATCAGAAGCAATAGTAACTAATAGGGAACCTTTTGTTCCCTATAGATCGTGGTATCACAATGGATTTCTACTGGTCTTAGTGTGTCAGATGCTTTAAAAAATAACAGCCACTTTAACCTAACTAAACCTTGTCACCTGGTGAAGCTCGTGTGGGTTGGCGTCTTCTCATACTCGGACATTTTGTTTGCCAACACAACCATTCAAGAATACAGTGATCATTTCAACTCAAATTCAGCGTCAATACATGGGCAGGTGTAAATACCAGGCTAAATTTGAAAAATTTTTCTGGAGTTTTTGCAAAAGGATTTACCAGAAATATTGGAGCACATTCCATTGATTCAGCTCCCTTTATCATATGTCCAACAGGATGATGCTTCAGCCCACTATGGTTGAGAGGTTAAGAATTGAATATATGAATCATTGGATAGGAAGAAACTGTACAGTTCACTACCTGCAAGATCTCCTGACCTTACAGTAAGTATTGGATTTTGTTCAACGAGAAAAAATGATATACCTACACGTGCTCTACCATGGATACACAACCAAGCAACTTGAGAAGGAATTATTTTTTAAGTGCTTTTGCCTTTTTCACACTTTCCAGTAATTTATTTATTTGAATCAAGCAAATTAATATCTAACGTACAAAAATGTTTCTTAGAATTAAGAATTTATAAATTATAAAATATTATATAATATTTTTTTAAAACCAGTATTTGATACATCAGAAAAATGTATCTATTAATAAATTATGATTAACGTTATACAAATTAAACATGTTCTTCAATGGTGAATTCTGCTCATAGTTGGTACGATAGTGTTTTATGTAAATTGGTCACGAAAACCTCTTAGATTACGATTTGGAACATTGAAATTAATGTGAGACAAAACGTTCAAAGCATCGATATTACCATCAATAAGATTAACAATAAAAACATAAATAAGAACGTCTGCGCTCCAGACTGGGTAAATCTATGAGTTTTAGACAGCTACTATATTAAGGAAGGTTCAATGGATTCAATGGATTCTGCCAGCCTAAGCCTCTAAGAGCAAATTTTAGGAACCTTTTTTGAATTTGTTCAGTTCTTATTTTGTGGCAACTGTAGTACGGGGTCCATTCCAGGCAAGTATACTCTATAATGGGTCTGACAAATGTGGTAAATAGTTGTTTGATGACATGAGGATCACAAAACTGACGTGATTCCCTTTTAATCCAACCTTATATTGAATTGACTTTATAATATGTCATATATTGATATGCTGTTTGAATTCGAGTTTTTTATCAAACAATACACCAAGGACAGATACATCATTTACATTTAACAGATTTACGCCATTGAAACTATAGTTTAAAGATAAAACTGACAATTTTCTTGTAAAATTTATAATCTTACACATGTTGATATTTAACAACAAATAATTACGTGCACACCAATTGAAGAAAGCATTTAGATCACTTTAAAGCTTTTCACAGTCAATATTGCTAGAAATGGTTTTAAATTTATGTTAACATCGTCTGCATACATAAGACAATAAGAGTACTTTAAAACTGAAGGAAGATCATTCACAAACAATATAAAAAGAACTGGACCCAAATGGCTGCCTTGGGGAACACCAGAATTTACGACAAAACTATTTGAATGGCAGCCGTTAAAATTCACTGAATAGAATCTGTCAAGTAAATAAGACTTTAGCCAAGCAATGAATATTACGCCAAACCTCAGCCTACTCAATTTATTAAGCAAAACTCTGTGTTTACAGCTTGTCAAATGCCTTACTAAAATCTGTAAGACCACAATCCGTGTATTTTTTATTTTTAAAAGAATCCACACAAAACTCCGCTAACTCCATGAGTAGGATGACAGTCGAGCTTTCATTTGAGAACTCATGTTGCAATAAACGCAATAAACGATTTCGTGTAAAAGCTTAATGATCCTTTTTACCTTTTTTTATGTAGCGGAATTATGAATGAGGAAACTTACAAGCAGACAATGAACAGTTAAAAAGAATAGAAAGTGGCATCGACAAATGATTGTAACATTTTTTTAAAACTGAAGCTGGTACCCCATCAGGACCAGAAATTATCTATAAATTTCATAATATCGTCAATAGTTATATCAAAATTTATACCAGTCAAGTGAGAATTAAAGGGCACGGTAGTGACCAGCCAAGTTCTGGCACTACACCTATTTTAGAGGAGCAAACTCAGGCGATTTTTGAAACCCCCCTATCATCAGTACCATTGAAGTCAGAAACTTAAAACTCCCAATATTTGCTAAGCTAGTCAGGCACAGGCGCCTCACCATATTTAAATTTTCTAGCATAAGCGGTTCCTGAGATATATAAGGCCTCAAAAATCACAAAAACCGTAACTGACTGACTTACTGACTGACAGATCATCACAATTATAGAGCACTTCCCGACATCGTAGTACTCGTATCTTGTAATTTCGCACAACGGCAGGTCTTATCATGGAAGCAGAGGCAAAATTGAAAATTTGAGGTTTTCCATTCAGGGGGCGCGGTATCCGCCCACTTTTTGAGAAAATGTTAAATTTATATGGAGCACTTCCGATTGCTGTAGAATGATGAAATTTGGTAGAGCGGTATAGCTTAATGTACATTCAAAGCGAAAAATAGAAAATCTATAAGATTTTTCAGTCGAAGTGTCTTTTTATTGTCATTTTGAAACTATACATGCATCTTGAAAGTTCATGACTTTTCTTCATAAAATTTTAGTCAGTAATCATTAAATAATAAAATTTCTCTATTATATTGTATAGCTGTTTCAATATTATTCTTCTTTAAATATTCGGTATCAAGCCTTCATGAAGTAAGAACTTGGCGTACTTTTAGATCTCAGTACTTTTCGCGGCTGACTTGTTACACAAAGGTTTTTGTAGAAGAACTTGGCTCTTTTTTTTACATTTATGTTTTTGGTCTGATCACATTTTAATCAAAATGGGTTTATGGTCAAGTGCCATTTATAACTATGACGTACTGATTTTTTAAAACTCGCTTGATATGCTGAATCATTTGATGGATGAGTTGTCCAAAAAATTCAAAATGAAAGATATGGGCGAAGGTATACAGATCAAGAGAAGTAAGTCATCTTTAAAATTGATCAATCGCAGTATACATTTCAAATATTTTGAGACGCTTCAGTATGGACGACTGCTCCACACCGGTAGATCTTAATCAAAAGCTATCTTCAGATATGTGCCCCAGAGATGAAATGACGGATATTCCTTGTATGCAGGCAATAGTCTGGTTGCTCCTATGCCGTGAATTTACTAAGTAGATTTGGTACGAATCCAGGTAAGACAGGCATTGGAAAGCTGTTAAATGTGTGATGCGGCACCTAAAGGGTACGATAGACAAGGGCTATTGTCTATCAGAAAGAAGCATGTGACATGGCTGGATTCTGTGATGCCAACTGGGCTGCCGATATGGATGCTAGACTTTCTACAACTGGCTATGTGTTTACGGTTCAATCGGGTGCTATATCATGGGCTACAAAATGTCAAAGAACGCGCTTTCTTCAGCCAAAGTTGAAGTAATGCCTGGCGTTTCTGCTATCCAAGAATCTGATTGGCTCAAACGCTTGCAACAATAAGAGGGCTATTCACATCGCTTCAAATAGCTCTTATTCGCCTATAAAAAAGTATGTCGTTATCAAGGCAAAATTTATTCGCAAAAAGATGCAGAGTTCGGAAGTCAAGCTGCAATACCTTCCAACATGCCAGATGTTGGCCGGTAGTACGAAGTATGCTAATAAAATAGGACATTAATTCCTTCTTCCCTTTATGTATAGGGGCTGGTCACTAGCCCTGGTTCTCTACGGTTTTGCCCAGTAAGATTGAGCTAAATAACTTTGTAAACTCACTTCCCATTGACGCAAATAGTCCTTGCAAATTGGAATTTTTATTCTTGAGCTCAATAAGAGTAAGCAATCATTCGTCCATGGCTTTACTTCACTTTCCATCAGTCGGGAAATTTTATAAAAAATTCAAAAATAGATTTAACTCATACTAGTGGAAATCTGCAAAAAAACATCCCGAAACGCCTAATGCAAATATTTTGATTTAAATATGTTTTCCAGCCTCATTTCATCTATATGATCCCTTATATTCTCGTAGATACTTATTCAAATTTCAAATGTAAGGCCTTATGAAGTATCTTTGGGGGGAGTTTTGCCACGTTTCCTTTCCTTGGAATTTAAGACATACCTATACTATAATTCATCTAACCCTGCAATATATTCCATCTGATAAAGGTAACTAGCTACATAGAACTCTAAAACAGTATTTCAAAAATAGGCAGCGCACAGCAATGATTTCTTTTTATATTTACGAGCATCAATACTCCTCGAAATTTGCGGCTCACTAAGTATATCAAAGTGAGCACCAATTCCATTGGGATTCAGCCTTCTTTTTTTTATATTTATTGATGCATTCTACAATTTTAATAAAATAAAGAGTGTACGCTTATGGAATTCCAGAATACTCGTACTCCTGAACCTATCACTTTTTTCCCTTGCAGCCATTTGTATCTCAATAACAATATCAATTACCGCATTTTTATTCGTGCCATACCCAGGTACCGTTGCGCTTCCTTTATTCCAGCAGTCAAAGACCGGAACAGCTTCTGAAATTACGTCTAACTTTTCAGCACCTGTCAGAGAGGCAGAATTCGTAATTGTATTAGGCAAGTTGAACAGTACAAATGTCTAAATACAGCATCCCTCTTACGAGAGTATGAGCCGTATTTATTTATACCCATTCTAACACCTTCATTGCTCCCGTTTGGCCTGGCAATATGCACTATATATCTCATGATGGAATGAGTTTTCCAAATGTCTAGGTCCTACAAGAAAATTCATTTAAATAAGTGCTACCCTTAGGAATCCTTTCAATGTTACAACCGAGAGATGTATAAAGATATAAGGCAGTAGAAACAGAACTTATCTCCTTCGTAGTATCTAAGGTTTCGCAATCCAATTAAATCAAACAGGGAAATCAATTTTGGTCCATGTGCTAGAATCCTGTCGTTTGAATCAACCTCACATGTGACTGCAGCAGGAACAGGAGCAGAAGCACATTATGTTGAGATGGGGTATTTTATTGTTTTAATAAGATTTTTCTTATTTGATAATGATGTTAAATCATATAAATACATACGAGCAAATTTCATAGATACAATGGTAACATATTTTCTTGCCTATATGATCCTGATATTTGTTTGTTTAAAAAGGTAAAACAGGAATGCCAACAATGGGGTAGTGGGTATTGCCTTGAGAGGGCTACAGATAAATATAATGATAGAATCACAGCTGAAGTCTCGGGCGCAGAAATGACGATGACAAACAATACCAAATCGAGATTGCACAATTTCAATTTTCAGAGAAAAACTCAACATCGGAAATAAGAAGAGATTATGTTGTTTTCGTTCGAAAATTCAAGCAGTCGTCAAAGCAATCCAATTCTTCATCTTTCTAAATCTTCAGGGTCTAGACTTAAAGACTATTCATATGAAAGCGACTATCGACCGACAAATGAACGAAAATTCGTCCATTTTGACATTTGGTTCTTATATGCGTCGGTCGTTAGTCGCCCTCATGTGAAACGGATTTCTCTTGCAACATAACTAACAGCAACCTTATGAATGAATGCATGAATATTGAGAGGGGTTTGCACCGCGACCTAAGGATATATTATTGTACCAAAATCCACAGTTTAGATGAGTTGCTAACCCTACAGCTCTTCCGCCAAGTTTATCCCTTTGTTAAATTTGATTATTTGGACTACCTTCAGAAAGGATATACTGGGTGATTGGTATAAGGTACACCAAAAAGCTATAACGAGTAGGTTGGGTTAAGAAAAGAAAAAAATCGTATGGGAGGGGGGTTTATTTCCCTCTGTTAAGGCGGAAAATTATGAATTTTTTTCAAGATTTCGAGTTTAAAAATTAATTTTCTAAAAACTATTCACAAACGCAACTTAATTTAAAAAGAAAATTAAGAGATTTCTGGCTTTCCAAAAAGTTATGGTAGGACATTGCAAGTTTTACTGTTGTTTTTAAATAATTTTCTTTTCTGTTTTAAGTCAATTTTTTTAGAAAATTGCCCCTCCCACCTTAACGGAGGGAAATAAACCCCTCTTATCTTCCCAATTCACTCTGACTTATAGTCGCATATTGGATAAGTGGAAGTTAGGAAAATACCAAAATTTAACGACACCAATCCAGCGAGTGACCCAGTTGACAGCCCAAAGCTGAGATACATAGAAGAAATAGCTGAAATAATCAGTAGCTGCAGGCCTAAGAAATTAACCGGACCAGATCGAATATCAAACTTTATTATCTAGAGGATGCCTATCTGCTATCTTCTGTGACCGAAAAATGCCCCCTAAGCTGAAGGGAAAGCTCTACACTTCAGTTGTGCGTCCAGCAATCACATACGGTTCACAATGTTGGACAATGTACAAAAAGTATGAGAGTAAGCTAACGGCAGCTGAGATGAAGATGCTTCGTATGACAGCAGGAGTTACAAAGCTTGATCGAATTAGAAGTACGAAGATCCGAGGAAGCCTTCATGTTAAGAATACCATTTCCCAAAAAATTGAACACGACCGACTCAGTTGGTATTGCCATGTTCAAAGGAGAGATCCTGAGAACCCCGTCAAAAAGGCAATATCATACAACGTTCCAATTCGGAATAAAAAGAAAGGTAGGCCTAAACACTCCTGGTACAAACAAATGCAAAAACACCAGCATTCAGTTGGCCTCAGAAATGGAACAATACAAAACCGGGAGGCTTGCCGCCGATTTCTGAGTTCAATCCGGCGAACCCCACAGGCGGATCACTAGTGTGAAGCAGATACGTGGGAGAGTTATGATCCCCTCGACATCGAGATCATAACAGCGCCGAACAAAGGAAGAAGAAGAAGATTATCTAGAGGATGCCAGAGACAGTACTGATCATTTTACCTATCATCTTAAACAACTGTGTCAACAACAACTACTTCCCCAAAAATTTTAAAAATGCAAAGATCGTGGCGATCCCGAAGAAAGGTTTCAGGAACATGATCTCTAACTATAGGCCAATATCGCACCTCAGTAATCTAAGCAAGATTTTGGAAGAGCTGATACTAAGGAAACTTAAGAGCAGAAATAGCTCTCAACAGTCATCGTGTAAGAGTCAGATGCTTTTTGGATGCCGAGAAAGCATTCGAAAGCGTCTGGTTAGACTGTGTTATACACAAACTACATCTGTTACATCTATCCCCGCCACTAATAAAAAATCTTTTTTCATTTCTTTCATCCAGGAACTTCTTTGTGCTGTTAGGAAACCACTCTTCAACTATGAAGAACGTCAAAGCCGGAGTCGCACAAGATTCAAACGCACAAGATGAAAACCTGCTGTATGCTGATGACTCACTTACATTTATGCAACCTCAATATCACCACTAGTCGCTTGCCGGAAAATAGATCTCATATCCACAGACTGTTTCATTTTTACAAAAAATCGGTGCTTGTCTGCTTCAGGAGACCTCTTGAGTGCAGGTCTCGCTCAGCAATCACCTGCAGAAACTTAGTTCTAAAACTCCCAAATGGATCCACCATTGCAGCCAAAAACAACGTCAAGTAACTGGGTATCAACTTCAACGAGTTGCTAAGGTTCAACCCGCACTCAAGAAGTATACTCAGAAAAGCCAACTGGGCATTCCGCCGGCTACACCCTTTGATGAGGATAAGATCAGGACTTAGCCAACAGACGAAGGTGCTAATTTACAAACAACTTCTGAGGTCAGTTATCAGCTATTGTTTTCCAGTCTAGTTTACGATCTCAAAGACAGGGTTGAAAGAACTCCAAATCTTCGAGAGGAAGATGCTAAGAATCTGCACTGAACTCCACTTCCACCGGCAGCGAGTAAAACACTACAGGAACGAGGACCTTTACACACAAGCAAAAATAATATCGCTCGACAAATAGGTTCTTAATTCGGCAAAGAAGCTGGTGCAGAACACCGTCAATCACCGAGCAACGATATCCCGAGCCGAGGTACTTCAGTGTGATGGAAACCCTGGATGACCCTATTATCGCGGACAACGGCGAAGCAGCCGTTCCCTTCTTCGCTGGCACAGGGTCAGCCTACCACCGGCCGCCGTGGCTAAATGCCAAGACTTTTCAAAATCAAATCCAAGCCCCCACTGGACAATCGGGACAGAACACCCCGAGAACATTAAAGTCACCCGACTTCTAATATTAAGTTAACATGCATTTTTGTATTCTTTAAAATTAACCCATTGCATAAGGTGAGGCCCCATATGTGCCATATTTTTTTTTTATATTTTCAATGTATTATTTTTAGTTATAAGCTAACACAAATTGTATAAAAATGTTCAATCGTTAAATCGTTAAAAACCAAAATTGTCTTTTTTTTCTCGTCTAAGTGTGGATACCAATCTAGTGTATAGAGAGTATAAGATCGGGCCGCAAACAAAAACCTTTTATAATGTGTTTGGGTGACAGAGAGGCATAACTCTATCTATGGTTGTTATAAAATAGTTAGGGTTTTAGGTAGGGTAGGACAAGCCTTATTATTATCAGGAGTATTATTTATTATTTAGTTATTTACTAATCCGACCGTTTTGTTTCTCTGAGCACCTCTTCAAGTATCTCACTGGACAGGTTCTCTTCTGAGAGGTCTAACCGTTTTGTTCTCTAAATTGCGTGCTAGAGACATAGGGCTTCCGTTAAGGATCCCGACCATTTCTTTCCTTATTGTTCCTTTTCAAGGATAGCGCTGGACAAGGTTCTCTGCATCTCATTTCCATCTACATGTCCTGTCCAGGTAACCACTGAAGTCAGACATTATAATTGTGAGAACAATTTATTCAATCATACCCTATATGTATACATTCCAGTCTACACTTTGAATTATCTTATCAATGTAATACATAACTTTTTGAAGACTCTCACTGACTAATCATTTACTGATATGTACTTGCTATTTTTCATTCTGTCATTAAACGTTTATCTGTAAAGATCGAGTTTGTTTTTCTTATCTCTGCTCATCAGGTTATGGGCCCAGAGAGTTTATAAAAAAAAAAATTGTCGGAAAGTACCTGATTGCGTTTTTTTTTGCCGAAGTGAGGCATTGGTACAAACGTGGGAATCGTTGGTATAGATATATTTTTTTCGTGGGCGAAGCATTAGTTTTGTTTGCTAAATACAATTAAAAAAAAACGGGAGAAAGGAGTAAATAGGCAACAACGAAACGTTGCGGTTTTTTTTCTGTAAGATCATTCGATGTCGATAGTACATAGGGATTAACGGACAGAACAGTTTAATCTGGCGGTTTTTTCCTTGAACAGCGTTTTTATAACGGGTACAAACATTATTCAGTTATCCTATCGAATTTTTTTGTCAAACGAGCATGGAGAACGACTCTTCGTTTAAGATTGACAAGCTTCTGAATGCAAGTGGCTGGTCCGTTTGGAAATTCCAGATGCGAATCTTGCTCAGCGCAAGCGATTTGTTTGACACGGCATCTGGAATCACAACGAAGCCAAGTGATGTAACAAAACAGGCAGCTTGGCAGAAAGCAGATGTTTTGGCGCAAAAGCAGATAATTTCAACGATTGGGCAACAACCCATGTTCCATATTATCAATTGTGAAACTTCCAATGATATGTGGAAAAAGCTGCACAGCGTGTACGAACAAAAATCTGACTCCGGTATACATATGCTACAACAACACTTCTATAGTTTCTCGAAGAGCCCTGCTGATAATATGGCGTGTCACATTTCTAAGTTGGAAAACATCGTGCAACAGCTCAAGGATCTAGGTGAACCTATTTCAGATTCAATGGTGATAACAAAAGTATTAATGACTCTTCCTCCAAGTTTTAATTTTTTCCATAGTGCATGGGAGTCCACAGATAAAAAGGAGCGCACTTTAGATAACCTTATTTCACGTCTTATGATCGAAGAGACCCGAATGTTATCACAGGAGGAATCAGAATCGAGCGAAGCCTTAGTTGTAAACAGGTGCAGACGTTTTAAGAGCAACAACAAACAAGAAAACAAAAAATCTTCAGCTAAACCTGGAAAATGTTTTCTATGCAATGAAAGGGGTCATTGGAAGCTGGATTGCCCTAAAAAGAAGGGTAATGTCTGTAAATCTAAAAAAACGAGTGAAGCTTTTGTCAGTGAGGTGATGTTATCTGAATGTGACGATGAAAACGCATGGTATCTTGACTCAGGGGCTAGCGACCACATGTCGAACAAAAGATGTTGGTTTAGTCATTATGAGGCTTTGGGTGAGGCTATCCCCGTAAGAGTAGGAGATGGTAACGTAATCTATGCACATGGTAGGGGAACTATTGAAATATTGGCTTTTGATGGAAATAAATGGAATAAAAAGCAATTAATCGGTGTACTATTTGTGCCAGAAATCCGACTTAATCTTTTTTCAGCTGGTAGCGTGTTGGACAAGGGTTTTAACTGTGTCTCAAACAAAAATCAATTTGAGCTGAGAATGGACGATCGAACGGTTGCAGTGGGAGTCCGTAAAACGAAATTCTTCAAAATGATGTTCAAGGTCATGTCGGCAAAAAGATGTGTGAACAAAGAAGACGGTACTGGTGATGGTGGTGTTGGTCTCATTAGGAATGGTGCTCAAAAGGTTTGTGATGCCAATGTTGCTTCTCGTCAGTCGTTACGATTGTGGCATGAGCGGCTGGGACACCAGTGTGTGTCACATGTGCGGAGTTTCCTAGGAGCTGCAAAAATCGAGTATGAGGACGAAGATAATTTTATATGCGAGGGTTGCATTTATGGAAAACAGCATCGAGCGGCTTTTCCTCGGAGCGAGAGCAAGGCAACAAAGTGTGGAGAAATTGTGCATGCCGACGTCTGTGGTCCCATGCAAGAGACGTCACTTGGTGGTTCGAAATATTTTCTTCTTTTTAAAGACGATTTTTCCCATTTTCGTACTGTATATTTCATGCAACAAAAGTCAGAGGTAGTTAAGTTTTTTAGTCAATTTATGCAATCCGTTAGGAATGAGACTGGTCACTGCATCAATATCTTGCGAAGTGACAATGGCCTGGAGTTCGTCAACAAAGGTATGGAGCAGATTCTTAAAGAAAACGGTATTCGTCATCAGCGTAGTGCCCCATATTCACCGCAGCAGAATGGGCGTGCAGAGCGCGATATGAGAACTATAGTCGAGGCAGGACGAGCGTTAATTTTCTCATGTAACATCGGGCTCAAGTTTTGGGCGGAGGCGGTAAATACGTCAGTATATGTGCTAAATCGCACAGGTAAGAGTTCTGTCGTTGGTAAAAGTCCTTTTGAAATTTGGTTCAATGCTGAACCAAAAGTTGATCATCTAAGAATTTTTGGTTCTGAGGTTTACGTACACGTACCTAAAGAGAGGCGCCAAAAATGGGATGCCAAGTCCGAAAAATGTTTATTCGTAGGTTACGCTGACAACGTCAAGGCATATCGCGTATGGAGTCCATCCCAAAATAGAATCAAGGTCTCTCGAGATGTTATCTTCAAGGAATGTGTGGAAAACCCAAGAAGACCCGAAGCGATCGTTGAATTACCAATTCCTATAAAAGAACGAGATTTTCTTTCAGAACCTGAGGTAAAAGATGAAACCAGTACTGGTGCTGAATCAGATTATACTCGTACAGCTCCAGAAATGCAAAGCGGAAGTGTGACAAAAGATAAAATTCAAGATAACAACCAATATAGAGATAAACTTCGCAAATTGGATCCGGTAAGCTACGTTTATTCGTCAGATTGTTTTTCATTTATAGCCGATTCTCAAGAGCCATCAAGTTTTAAAGATGCAATCAACTCGGACCATAAACTCAAATGGATTAAGGCTATGGATGATGAGTATGACTCGCTGTTGAAGAATAAAACATGGACTTTGGTGGATTTGCCTAACAGTAAGAAGGTCATTGGCAGTCGCTGGGTATACAAGATTAAGTACAAATCGGATGGCACAGTGGATAGGTACAAGGCAAGGCTTGTAGCCAGAGGATTCACACAGCAGTATGGTATAGATTTTCGTGAGACATTTAGCCCAGTAGTGAAATTCGAATCAATAAGGGTCATTCTCTCGATAGCGGCAACTGAGAGTCTCATTCTGCGGCAGTTCGATATAAAAACGGCTTTCCTTTATGGTGAACTACAGGAAGAAGTTTTTATGAATCAACCTGAAGGATATGAGGATGGGAGTGGTAAGATTTGTAAGCTCCTTAGAAGCCTCTATGGGCTTAAACAAGCATCTCGATGCTGGAATAAAAAATTTACTGATTTCATAAAAAGATTTGAATTTCAATCTTCCAAAGCAGATCCCTGTGTTTTTGTTTATCAAAAAGATAACGATAAAATGTATCTTGCCATTTACATAGATGATGGACTGATCGCAACAAGTTCTGAAGATCTTCTTAAGCCACTCGTTGATTACTTGAGTAAGGAATTCGATGTAACGTGGTGCGATGCGGAATGTTTTCTGGGGCTAGAGATAAGTCGATATTCTGATGGAGCGGTGCACATTTGCCAATCGGGGTATGCTAAGAGAATTCTACAACGTTTTCATATGGAGGATAGCCATCCGGTATCCACACCATCAAATGATCTTCTGTCTTCTAATACTAACAGCGACTCTACAGAAGTTCGTTTTCCATATCGCGAGGCGGTAGGAAGTTTAATGTATCTGGCCGTTGCAACACGTCCGGATATTTGTTTCGCACTTAACAATGCAAGCAGATATATGGAAAATCCTTCAAATCAGCATATAAAAGCTCTTAAGCGTATACTTCGATACGTTAAAGGGACCATCTACTATGGCATACAATTTTCTTCAAATACAAATAAAAATTTTTCTGCTTACAGCGATGCCGATTTTGCTGGGGATCTTGACACTAGAAAGTCAACATCAGGCTATGTGTTTATGATGGGTTCTGGAGCGGTGTGTTGGTCATCCGAGAAGCAGAGATCGGTGGCCTTATCTACTACCGAATCGGAATATATAGCAGCAGCACAAGCAAGTAAAGCAGTTACTGTGGTTACGTCAGTTACTGCAAGAAATTTGGCCAGGCTCTCTACGGGATTCACCAACTCTGCACGTGGATAACCAAAGCGCAATAAAACTCATCAAAAATCCAGAGTACCATAAAAGGACCAAACATATTGACGTAAGGTACCATTTTATACGAGACAAGTTCGAGGATGGAATTTTTTGTTTGAGATATATTGCCACAGATGAGCAGCTTGGGGACATATTTACAAAAAGCCTACCTAAAGAAAAGTTTGAATTTTTTCGTAGTGCTATTGGCATTCATCCTAAAATTAATTAAAGGTTTTTTTTGAATAAAAGTGGGAGTGTGAGAACAATTTATTCAATCATACCCTATATGTATACATTCCAGTCTACACTTTGAATTATCTTATCAATGTAATACATAACTTTTTGAAGACTCTCACTGACTAATCATTTACTGATATGTACTTGCTATTTTTCATTCTGTCATTAAACGTTTATCTGTAAAGATCGAGTTTGTTTTTCTTATCTCTGCTCATCAATAATTGTTCTCGCAAGTTTGTTCAACCTGACTAGTGACTACACATTCCCACACCAACTTAGACGTGATGGCGTATGAGCTTCTTGCTTTGAGTGCGGCTTGTCTATCTGACATAATGGCAACATTTTCGTGTCGATAATTCCTTTAGATCTGTACATTCTGCTAGGGCATTGACTTCCGCCTGGAAAATGCTAGTGGATTGTCCCAATGGTTTTAGTCCCAAAAATTTCAGCACCTGTCCCTTCTGTCGGTCTTGAACTATCCATATATCACTTAGTGACATTGGCTTTGAGTGTGTAGTTTTCTGTTTCGCCTACCCACTCTTTTTTGCAACTTAACTCCGTTTTATATATTTTTATAAAGTTGTGTAATCACTCAATCCATAGGAATATTGATATGGTTAGTTATTGCTGACTTTGAAAAGGCAGTACCTTTCCCTGTTACTTAAACATTTTCAGGACCCAGTCCCTTTCTTCACAAATTTCATAAAGGCTCCCTTAACACTAGAATGCCCGATGGAGTCAAAATGACTACTTTTCATTTTCAAGCGTAGAATACTTGTGGTACAGTCCACTTAAGGTTTTTTCTTTGGATGGGAATTATTAATTTATTGAAAGGAAGGTCTATGTTAAATATTGATATTATTTGAGCTTTTTTTCATTAAGAAATTAAAAATATACCCACAATGCCCAAAGGTAGTCAAAATGACTACCTAGTATTTTCTTAGTAGATTAGGAGAGAATCAATGTATTTTTGGTATAATTATGATTTCATATTTGTTCTCTTTGTCTCTTTTGAATTTCAATCTCAATTTTTTGTTCGTCAATGGCATTACAATTGTTTTATTTTGGATTTGTAGACGGTAGTCATAGCCTGTTGATTTTTGAAAACAGTTTTTGCCATTGCCAGATGGAGGTCTCCCCTATTTTCAATCTTATAAAGATAATGTATCTATATATTATAGCCCTGATGGAACTGTTCGGGTAGAACCTACCAGGGACCAAAAGATTCAAGGTAGAACACCTGCTCGAGCTTAGTCCAGAAGGCTCATAGAAAATGTGAGTCCTACAAGTGCTTGGCATTTGCTTATATGTAATAGTATGCTTTTCAACACATGGTGAAATGTACAAATGTACCGTGAAAGAAGCAAAGGGGCAGAATAGTACAAACAGCTTCCATCTTCTTGTCGATGAATTGGAAACGTTCATAGGAATCATGTATGCTCGCGCAGTTACAGGTACAGGTAACAATGATCTTTCCCTACATCCTCTTTGATCTGATTAGTGGGGCCTCAATGTTTTGTAAACTTGCAATGGCTCGAAATCGTTTTTGAGAAATAGTTCGTTTCCTATTAGACTAAGAGCCCACAGCAATTTTTGGGTGTGATTGATAACAAAAAATAATTAGCATAATTAGATAGGCCTTTTATAGTTATTTGCAAATGAGAAAGTCTTGCATACTCTAGTGGGAGCAATAGTGCATAATAGTGCATCAAGTATGCGGCTGAGAATCGAACTGGAGACCTTCCGCATGACAGTCCAACGCACTAACCATTATGCCAGGGGGTACTACATTAGCGGTGTATACGGAGACTAAATTTGTAGAAAAGAAGGAAGCACGTATTTCTGGGAAGCTAACGTTGTGTTGAAGCTTATGCTACTCTATTACTAATATTACAACTGACAATCATTCAACTTCTTTGAATCTAGCAAAAGCTTTGAAGAAGAAGAAGACGAGTATACTCGTATCTACTTGCCACTATAAACAAAGTTCGGTGAGAGATACCTGCTAAACAAGACGAAGTCAGCACTTTACTTCATCTTTTTACCATTCGGTTGGGATTCTTCTCACTCATTGTCATTACTAAGGTAAGCCCAATAAGAGTATGTCGGTCATGGGCACAATGCAAGGGAGCTATACAAAGTATATATAACGCGAAAGTACATAACGCGAACATCAATTAGAAGACTGTCCATCCAATCTTTTCAGAACACGTTGGATCTGGCTAATAACAACGCTTCGATTTTGTATAAGCATGTCACCTGGAAAACTTTAGAACTTCGACAGTTCTTACAGGATTTAGACTTGGTACCTATAACGGCAAAATTCACAATAACAGCCAACCCATCTGGCAGGATTTTCGTTTTTCTGATTTCAGAAATAAATACAAAAATTAAAAATATAGACAAGTTCATGTATTTGGTCCAATACAAAGGTTATAATACAAGGTAGTCAAAATGACTACCTCGGGCATTCTAGGTATGTTGAAACACTGGTAGTTCTAGTGTTAATAGGACTTGAAACTTCTATATTTGATGGGGATTGATGAAGAATAGCTTCCATCGCTGCTGTAGAGTAAGTTCTCATTGCTCCCAGTAATACATAAGCAAGCAAGCCTTTGGACTTTTCCTAGTTGCTTGCAACTCGGTTCTCTTGTGCCATGCAACCGCACTATAGATAATGATGGGATTTATCATCATGGTGTACATCCATTTAAGGATATGTTATATGGTTTGGACCTGCAAGCATCTTGCATATCATAAGGGCTTTTGTGGCTTTGCCGATGGTATATTCCAATAAACAGACAAGACCTGCATTTAGCAGCCGTTGAAAATTCTTAGTTTCGCTATTTCCTGTATTTTAATGTTAAAATAAGCAGTTTTGCTAGGCTTATAAGAACCAACTGTGCAGTTTCGATCAATAGACTCTTCACAACCATCTCTTCTTTCTGAGAAGTATCTTCTTCTTCTCTTTGGCAAGCACTCTTATCACTTACTTACTTTAGTTGGCCCTACAGCCCGGGGTGCGCCTGGGCCTCAAATAGTAGACCCTGCCAGCAGTCTCGACCTAAGCCTGCTGCCTCCAGTTTCAAGTCCCAAATTGCCTTAAATCTCCCTCAACTTGATCACGCCACCGGAGATGAGGTCTGGCTCTGTTTCTCGTACCCTCCGGCATAGCGTTGAATACCGTACGGGATGAAGCGTCGATGTTCATTCGCTCTAGCCCTAGCCATCTTAACCTCTGAATACGTATTTTCTTGACTAGGGACACATCGCTTCACATCTCGTACAATTGATGATTGTATCGCCTTCGCCAGATGTTATTTTGCCTATCGACATAAACCGGACCATAAATTGTGCGTAGAACCTTTCTCTCGAATACACCAAGGGAACTTTCATCCGCCTGGGAAAGGGTCCATGCTTCTGCGCCATATAGGAGGACCGGGATGATCAGGGTTTTGTACAGCGTCTCCTTGGTGTTTCTTGATAGGGTTTTATTCCTCAATTGCTTACTTAGCGCAAAGAAACAGCGATTAGCAAGAGTTGATCTACGTTTGATTTCAGCATTGATGTCATTTGTAGAGTTCACAGCTGTACCCAGGTAGACAAATTCTCTGACCACCTCGAAGTTATATCTATCAATAGTCACGTTCTGACCAAGTCTACGTTGGGAATCGGCTTTATTTGATGACAGCATATACTTCGTCTTCTCCTCATTGATCACAATACGCTTCTGACTCCATTTTAGAAAAGGTACCCGTAACTGCTCGCTTGGATCTTCCCATTATGTCGAAGTCATCCGCGTATCCAAGAAATTGAGTGGACTTTTAAAAGATAGTGCTACTCTCTCAAGGACAATATTAAAACAGCTACATGAAAGCTCGTCACCTTGTCGAAGTCCTCTCCCAATTTTGATGGAGCAACGGGCATTTTCCAACGTCATCCTGATAAGGCGTATCAGTTTGGCAGGGATACCAAAACTCGACATGGCACGGTACAGCTCTTCTCTATTAACGCTGTCATAAGCTGCTTTAAAATCGATGAATAGATGGTGTGTATCGATGTTAAATTCTTGGGTCTTCTCCAGGATTTAGCGTAGTGTAAGGATCTGTCGATGGTAGACTTTCCAGGCCTGAAACCACACTGATAGAGGCCAATCAGTTCGTCAGTAAATGGCTTCAGGCATTCACATAATACGCTAGACAGGTTCTTATAAGCGATGTTTAAAAGGCTAATGCCTCTATAGTTGCTGCAGAGAAGGCGGTCGCCTTTTTTGTGGATCGGGCAGATGGTACAAAGGTTCCACTCGTCGGGCATACTTTCCTCCGACCATATTTTATTGAAAAGTTGGTGTATGCTCCTAACCAGATCATCTCCAGTTCCAGATTTTAACCTGGCGATAGATAACTTGATCTCACTTAGGTCGGGAGGGTGGAACTCCATCAGATCATCAACCAAATTTGCTGGACGTGGCTGCTTGCTGGCGGAATTTTGGTCATCATCTCTATTAAGCAGCTGGTTAAAATGATCTCTCCAGGATTTCAACATCGACTGCGTTTCCACTATGGTGTTTCCTTCCTGATGCTTGCAGGCACCAGGGCGACTAGTGAATCCTGTTGTTTTCTTTTTGACTCTTTTGTAGAAGCTCCGCACCTGTTTTCTGCTAAAACACCTCTCTATTTCACCGACTTCACGCAGCTCATGGTTTCTTTTCTTTTTACTGAGCAAGCGGTTTTCATTCCTTCTCTTTTCAAAGTAGAGCTGACGGGAGGCCCTTGTCTTCTTTTGCTGCCACAACTTATACGCCTCGGTTTTGGCTTTGTTTGTCTGAGCACATTCGGAGTCAAACCAGGGGTTCTTTGGTGGCGGCTGTGAGAATCCTAGCACCTCTTCCGCAGCAGCCTTGATGGCACGTTGGCATTGCTGCCAGTGGTCTCCTGGGATCATCTCTTCTGCACTAGGGTCGCAAGCTCTAGAGATATTTGGTCGGCATAGGCTTTCGCGGTCTCTTCCGATTACAGTCTACCAACGTTGAATTTCCTCCTCAGGATTGATGTTCGCCTAATAGCCTCCATGGATATTCGCACGCGCAGTTTTGCAATAAACCAGGTAGTGATCCGAGTCAATGTTGGCTGATCTGTACGTGCGTACGCCCAGCATGCTAGAGGATAGCAACATGAACAATTTGGTTGCACGTTAGATCATCGGGGGGCCGCCAAGTACCCTTGTGAATATCAAGGCGGGGAAATCTAGTACTACTCAACACCATGTTCTTTCCCGCTACGAAGTCGATAAGCCTGAGTCCGTTTCCGGAAGTGATGTCGTGCATTCTTTTTTTTGCCGACTGTCCTACCAAAGACGTTTTCTTTACCAATTTTGGCATTAAAATCTCCCATGAGTATTTTTATGTCTTCATGAGAGTACTATAAGTTTCATATACAAAAGTATAACGCATTCATCATCATGCAATCATAACAGGGGTTGGTAGCCTACTTATCGCTTCAGTCTGATATAATAAAGATTGTGCCTTGTGGTGTGGCACATTAAAATATATAGCATGGAATAATACGAACTTTCCAGACGGGTTTATTTTGCATATTTATACGCTCGAATATTACTGCATGTACATAGTCCTACGAACAACTAGAGATAATGCACTTTAATTAAAAATGTAATGCCTGCTTATGCTCGAAGAATATGGAGAAAATTTTTTTTATATTATTTCCCTTGCAACAAATATTATGTTTACAATACAAATTTCACCCGCATGTACGTAAATCTGTCGCAAACACTCATATATTTTCCTAAGCAAAAAGAGCACTGCAACTTTGTGTGTGATGATGGTGGTTGGCAGTGGCATATCCTGTGCAAGAAATACAATTCGCCATTGGGCCCCAGCCTCACAATCTACCATCTACTTTCTCATGCCAAAACCCATCTTAGCGACCCGCAAACACTTTGTTCTGCTGCCGTTACAGATAGGTTCTGTGATTGCAAGAACGAAATGAACGTCCCCCGCTCGATCCATCTCCACATTCACATTTCACATATTCCAGATCCAAACCGAACTGAACATAGGGGATTTGTGCCAGTGCTGTGACTCCTGTCAGCATTTACTAAATGAAAGGCGGGATTACGCCCCCATCGGGGGACACTAACTGAGGCAGTGCAATTGCTCCAGTTTCTATTTTTCAGCACCATTGTTGGCATTCTTACACCGCTCTTTAGGACGGCATCATGCATTCATTCGTGTCATATGAATTTCTCTGACATGTTTTTGCTTAGGGATTTCCGCCTTATGTCATTCTTCTTGGTCTTTTTGTCATCAAGGGTGAAGATTAGAGTGATGACGAACAAGCTAAAACAGTTGAATATGAAAAATAGATGCCAGAGAGATGTGTGTGTTCAGAAGTTATGTGCATGCCTGAGGGCAAAGCCGTTTTAAATTTGTTTTATTTTTCTCCCCTTATTTTGTCTTTAATTTAAAATTAAATATTAAAGATTCTGTTCCATGCATTAAAGGAGCATTTATTTATATTTGTTTTGCGACAAGGACTACGGGGGTAGGGGCTTTAATAATGCAACCTGATTTCCCCCCCTGAAGAAGAAGAATTTTTTTTAAGTAAGCTTAAGATGAAATCTCCTATCTACCAACAAACAATGCTAATACTCATACAGAGGGTACGTTGTGAATAGGCTTAAGGTTAGGCTGCTCCTAAGAGGCATGGAAAATGCCTGAACTAGGATACATTTTTTTTCGGATGTCTTACTTTCTGAAATGAGCATCAGAGTATTTGATACTTCTATCGAATCAGAGAAAATAAGATTCAAAACGGTACGCTTTTTTGTCTTGATTATTGATCTCCGAAAATTGGCCACTTTGTTTATTAACTTTGAGAATGACACTAAACTCTGTGGGCTCTCAAACAACTAAGAAATTTGCAGGATCTGAGGGGAAGAGCAACAGGAGAAGCTATTGGTGGTTGTCCCATGATGCCTTCAAATGTTACCGAAGTCATGGAGATCAGGACAGCTGGAATAGATAGTTGAAAACATCCTGAATAAAATAACAATTTATGCAGGTCTAAAGACAGAGTCTTTTGATACTCTTATATTTATTGCCCTCTCTGTTCGTACTATGTCTTATAACGTCTGTTTCACCCATTATTTGAGTATTTGTTAAGAAGTTCCTTGAACCATTAAAGCGATTGGCTTTATAACATGGGACAAGCAGAATGTACGAAAGTCTCGAAAAGCTTCAGTCTTACCCGCATGCACATTTAGAAAATCAGTCCACACCAAAAGATGGCTTTCTAAACTAAAATACTAGTTGCTATTTCTGTGGAAATTATCAAAACTTGTTGAGTGTTGAGTCGGCTTTGAGAACTATCCATCAAGAATTCATGGATCTTGTGATGAGCCGAAATATCTGTTTTAAGTTTTCCAAAAAGATGAAAATGACATTGGAGTAAGCGGAAGTGCAGCAAAACGTCAACAAGTTATGCATGGTGACAGTAATAAGTCAAATTAACCAGGAACAGTTGATGGTTGTTATGAATATCAATCAACCAGTTCCAGAGAAGGGATTCTTAGCATTATTCCGATAAATTTGTTTTTGGTGGAAATTGTTAAGAACACTTGGCAATATTTGCTACTAAGCAGTGCCAATCTTACCGCACTAAGACCATCGACTTCAGGATCAATCTATGAAAGATCGACAAATTTCACATTGGGGGAAATTTAAGCTTTCCCCTAGCATTTAGACCATAGTATCTCTAAGTCTCCGAACATTGTCTCTTTTCCATTTCGAAGTTGGTAAGACTTCGCAGTTACTCATTGTAGGATAAAGCCTATGTCGATCTTTGTTCTTGTGTACAAATGTTCATTATTTCATTTTCCACGAAAGATTTTGTTTTGGAATTTTTGAATGGTTTGAGCTGGATGTTATACGTCCAAACTGTTTTCAGCACTGCTTGTACAACATTATTTTGTTCTGCATTGATAGGCCAGATTTTTTTCCAATTAACCAGTATATTTGGCTGTACTTCAAGTTTGGTTTGGATTGCGCCGAGTTTTCCAGTTTACGTAATTTATATGTAGTCTTCATAACGGATAATACAGTACCAATATTAGCGTATCATCAGCAAAAGTGACCATGATAGCGTTGATGTCAGAGTTGGTTCTAGGACACTTCCTTATGGTACACCAGCTTAAATTTTTCAGTCGGTTTTTTACGTAGGATTTTAATATTTCATAGGTCTCAATACCGTTTGTACTTAAATCCCCAAGTGCCTTGCCAAAGGTTTTAAAAACATCTAAGATTTGAGCTGATTAATTCATTTGCATGAGACGTTTTTGAAATATCGAATTTTCCAAAAAGAAAACTGATTTTTTTTTTTCAAAAGTTCAAAAAATATTCACATCACTATAAAAAATTTCATTAAAATCCGATATGTCGATAATGAGAAATTCAAAATTAAAAAAAATGGTTCTATGGTAGGTACAAGCTGTAATGTCTTAATTTCAATTTATTTTTATTAAATTAAATATCGTTAAAATTAGTTGAAATAAAAAAATTTTTACCAAAATTCTAGGCACTGTTTTCGAGAAAAATACGATTTTCGAAAGTCATTTTTTAACATTTGTATGGTGGGTACTTTTATTTTTAGGGAAAAAAAGACTTTATTTCATAAATCTTATAAATTAAGTTGAGAAACTTTTATTTATCAAGTTTGAAAAAAAATCTAGTATAAGGTTTTCGAAATATTGAGTTTTGAAAAAAAAATTTTTTAATTTTTTTTAAAAATCCAAAAAATTTTTTTCCAAAATTTGAATACACAATTCTATTTGAATTTTTGGAGAGCTTTAGCAGAAAAAAAATGATTAAGTTCCGTTGTACCGTTTTTGAGAAAATCAAAAACTAAAAAAATGGTTCTTTGGGGAGTACCCTCAATAACCATTTTTCGGAAAATTTTTTTCAACCAGGTCCTTGCTTTAACTAAATAAAATTTGTTTGTATCTTTTTTTTTCAAATATGTCGAGCAGTTTTTGAGAAAAAAAAATATTTACAAAATTTCGAAAAAAAAATTGTATGGCAGGTACCGTTATTTTTGGTCTTCAAAAAAAAAAAGAAAAAAACGTGTGGGGGGAAAATTTAAAAATAATATCTACCAAGTTTGAAGAAAATCGGCCGAGCCGTTTAGGCTGAAGTCGAACCGACAGACAGGCAGACAGACCGACAGACAGACAGACAGAATTGCGAGACCCACTTTTTTAGTATTCGCTATCATCGTAATGTCAACTTTGATCAAAATCTCGAGTTCAATTTTTTTTTACCAATGCATAACTATTAGGTCGACGGCATACACAATTGCCCGAATTAGACTACCTATTAGATCGCTGGTGTAAATGCTGAATAGAATCAGCGAGTTAACCGCTCACAGCTGAAGACCATTTTTAATATCGAAGATTGCGGTATGCAATTGTTAATGACACAGAAACTGAAGATATCGACAATGAATGATAAAAAAAATTATATGTATACTAAAGTTAATTTTTCTGTATTTTTCTGTATTTAAATAAAAAATTATTCACTCGTAAATAAAAAAAACCTCTGATTACATATCATGGATTATGCCTACGGGGGAAAACATGTAAAAAAAACGCGCACTGCATTCTACCTCGAAGGTGGTGAGGAAACGAGTGCATCGTCATAATATGTTCGCTTTATCAGCGCTCTACTCCGAAAACGGTTAATTTTACAGAAAAATGGAAGAAGCATTTTTTGTAGACAATTTCACGACAAACAATTTTTATAATGACCTTTATTGACCTCTGAGCAATAGATCGCGAGATATTTGCGAAAAACTGATTTTTGTGACCTTTTGACCCCTATAACTTTTTTAGCCGGCACGATATCAATGTCGATTTTTCACATCTTCATTACAATGCCATAATAAAGGTGTATACAAAAATTCAGCTCACTTGGAATTTTTCCGCAGATAAAACCTAAAATGACTGGACTAACACTCTATTTCAAGGAAAAAAAGCAAAAACATAACAAGAAAATCATAATAATGGTTCTCGCTTCTCGCGAGCAGCACGACGTATTCGTGATCGGCGTGCAAGGTTCATTACAGGTACAGGGTCAGCAGATCTATATTTCGTGCATTACGTTTACTGCGATGCATTAGCTTGTGCGCGTTCATCTGCAGTCTGTGATGGACTTAGTAATGCCACATCATTTGCATTACGCGTTCGCCGACCTATATTTGCTCGCCCGGCTTGTGACATTACTCCTTCATATAAAAAACAATAAATCAAATTAAAAATATAAGTTTCAATTTGACAGCAAAATCCCCACTAACAAAATGATCCGACATTTATTGAATTAATTTGTTACAAAAAATGTGATAAATGAAGAACCACTGGACCGATTTTGTGCAAACTTCACATAAACCATCTACTAAATAGTCCAAACAAAGCCTTAACGTGGCATTGATTTTTATATAATATATAGATAACTATAATTTTTGTATACTAAATAAAGATCTCCCCTGAAGAAGACGGCAACCACCGTCGAAACGTTGGGAAAAGGAAAATGAAATAATCTTTCATTTATTAAACAATACGACCAACACAGCCGATGAGAATCAACCTTGATACCTCTTTCACAAATAGGTATAATAAAAAAAAATGTTTAAATCGGTTGTACCGTTTTCGAAAAAATCAAAAACAAAAAAATGGTTCCAGGGGGCCTACCAAAAATAACCATGTTTTGTAAAAATTTGTTCAACCTTACCCAGCTTTAACTAAATAAAATTTTTGATTTTTTTTCATTCTGTGGGACAGTTTTTGAGAAAAAATAAATATTTATAAAACTTCGGAAAAAAAAATCATATGGCAGGTACCGTTATTTTTGGTCTTAAAAAAAAGTAAAAAACGTGTGGGGGAAAAAATTAAAAATGATATCTTCCAAATTTAAAGGAAATATTCTCTTGGAGAATGAATTGTTCACGTTGTGCCGTGCAAAATGCCTAAGATCGGTTTCGGAAGACTGTATCCCATCTAAATCGTACAAAATCCTGCAGGAAAAAAGTAACCACGGTAAGAGAATATCGGTTTTTAATACGAACCTCTATACAAAAAAACCGTAAAAAAAACATCAAATGAGCTAGTTGCTGACATAACACAACATTGTGGGAAACAGATTTCGGCTAGAACCGTTAGAAGGAGACTCGGAGAAGTTGGATTGAAAGGTTGCAAGGCGAGGAAAAAGCCATGGCTCTCAGAAAAAAGCAGAAAGTTGCGGCTAGAATCGGCAAAAAAATACCAAAACCTTACTGAAGAAGATTGGAGTAACGTTTTGTGGTCAGATGAATCAAACTTTGAAGTAAGCATTATAATGAAGCCCCGAACTCGGAAACTTTAAAAACTGTTTTAAATTGTCATCCACTTAGTTATTTTGAGCTTTTGAAAAAGGTTATTTTTTTTATTTTTGCAGGTGTTTGGAAACCCTGGTGTAACCTTTGTGAGGCGGCAAGTTGGTGAGGAATACAACCCAGAATGTGTAGTTCCAACCGTTAAACACGGAGGAGGAAGCGTTATGATCTGGGGTTGCATGGCTGCGGACGGCGTGGGCAAAATGGTCATTTGTGAGGGTCGCATGGACTCAAAAAAATACATTAATTTGATGGAAAACACGCTGATGGCATCTTTCCAGCATATTTTTGGTGATACAAATATGCGGGGCGTGTTGTTCCAGCAGGACAATGCACTCTGTCACAAGTCCGCCCTCTCAGTGAAGTGGTTTGATGAAAATGCCATTGACCTGCTTCCATGGCCTGCCCAGTCCCCAGATCTGAACCCAATTGAGCATCTATCGGAAATTTTAAAGCGTAAAGTCCGACAATACCCAACAACATCAAAAAAATGCTCAAAAAGGTTCTTGAGCAAGAATGGCTCAAATTAAGTTCTGCCGAATGCCGCAAGCACGTAAGCTCTATGCCTAAACAAATAGCAGCAGTCATAAAAGCGAGGGGTGGCCATACAAAATATTAAATTTTCTTTATTAAAAAAAAATTACAACATTTCTGCATACTTGTTTTTTTTTTTAAATTTTACTTGGTTTTAAAATTATGGCATCTTTTTGGGGGTGCCTAATACATTTGGCCAAGACTATATATATACCGGAAATCAGAGCAAGAGAAAAAAGTTGAACCATCTTTGATAGAATACTTTGTCTTTGTCACCTCACACTTATCGATTGTGTTAAGGAAGAAGAAAAATCCTCAAGCTCGCTTCAACACTTCATATAGACGTAGTAACAGTGAGCGGTAAATGTTCCTTCTTTCTTCTTCACCCATCCCACAGGTTGCTTTGCTTTCATCGTTCCATACATTGTTTGGGTCACGCCATGCACTGTGTTCTGTGTGCAACTGATTGAGCTAATGGAACATTTTGGAATCCAGGAGTTGATTGCAGTCTATCAAAAACAGTCCTGTAGTTTTGGCACTTAGTGAAACACTGGTGGGTGTAGTTCTGATCCTACGGAATTCGTCCTGTCTGGTTATAGCGGTTATAGTGTCTCTATTCTTCCCTCAACATGGGCTAGCCATATATGTTCGTAATGATGTTGCTTATCTACTTCAACCAAAATATTGCACTTGCTTGAATATAAATTTTAATTTCATGTGGTTTAAATTCACAATCAATAAGTGTATCATTCAAGCATGCTTTATTTATCATAGCCCAAGTATGGATAGTAACTCGACTTCTAACGAATTCGATACGTTGTCCGACTCTGTCCAAAGAATTGTTTCTCATTTTCCGAACAGTAAAATCGTTATTAAGACCGATTTCAATAAACACAATACTTCGTGGCTGCGCTATTCTGGTCAGACAATACTCAAAGGAAGGTATGTGGAGATTTTTTCTGAGTTAAACAACATGACTCACCAAGTTCACGAGCCTATCTACTCGAATTCCTGACATTGCAGGTCAATCGGCCAACTCTCCAGACTTGTTTGATACTTCTGACTCTGATAAATACAACATAAATATATTACTTACTATCGTCCAATTACACTTACATCTTTCTAAGGGCATGAAAACGCCCATAAATTATTATCAGCTCAAGAAATATTTTGATCTGATCTGATGCTATATTTAATCGAACAATAGTAAAAAGCTTTACATCGTTTTTGAGTAAGTAATATTATTGCACTTGATATTTCAAGAGCATTTGATAGAGTTTGGCTTCAAGCCATGTTATAGAAAATGCATGCATTTGGTATCGATGAATCTCTTCTTTGAGAATAAGAAACTTAAACCGCTCAATACAAGTTGTATTGGAAAGTTTTAAGGCTGAAATTCATAAAATAAATGCTGGTGTGCCATAGGGCTCCGTTTTGTCTCCGACTCTCTTTCTGATATTTATCAATATCCTTTTGTGTGAAACTTCTAATCCATTAAATTTCTTTTCTGATGACAGTACTCTCATCTTCTCATATTCGTTTCCAGATGCATGTCCTTATTTTTTGGATGTGGATCTAGAACAGCGGAGTGTGATGGCATTGTCAAATGGAAAACCATATAAGCTGCGTAGAATTTAATGCTCCAAAAACTCAATAATGCTTTCGTCGCTGAAGCGAGTCATAATCCCTTTAGTGCGAGAAAAATTATAAAAAAAAAGCCACATCAAGCATGCATTGAAAACTTTTCAAGGTAATTAAGGGTTACGAGTTTGTTTTCCTCCTAATTTTTGTAGTGAGGTCCAAGTGTAGGATGTTGTAATGAAAGATCAAAAGCAATTTGAATTTAAGTTCAATCAAACAAATCCCTTTGTAATGCAGAAGCTTGTGGTTGCATTATAATGTTCGTTGATGTGCAAAGTAATACTATTGCTTAAAATACGTACATTTGTACATATATATATTTGTATTTGCACATGAATGCGGTATATTGTTTGACAGAAATCAATTAAAATTAATTGGTGATTGGTAATTTATAAATCCAAATATAGTTGACATTGTTTTGATGGAGTCAATAAATGGAAGTTAATAAAAGCAAAGCGATTTCTTCTTGTAATTAATTTATTAATTTGCTTTGTGTATGAATGAATTCATGACGAATTTGCTGATGGGACTGTTTATTCAATTAATTTCATCGCTTAACAATCCAAATCCAACAATAGGATCCGTGGGAATAATTACTTCCGTGTGTAATATTCATGTATTAACACTTATTTCATGTACATATACATAATACAGACATTAAAATGTAGTTTGAGAGTTGATAAATATAATATTACGCGATTTAAACACTCAGTGCAGAGTGCTAATACGTGAGCTTTTCTATCTCTCCTATTCTGATGGTCTCTTTCCGAGTGAACGGAAAACAGCAGCCGGTCCCCAAAAAATTATAGTCCAATTGCACTTACGCCCCTTCTCTCAAAATTCATGGACACCCTGATACTCGTATATTATACTGCTCAGAAAATTTAAAACTTTGAAAATTATCCTAAGTACCAGGGTTCGGACTTTACTTCGATCGAAGTAGATCTACTTCGATTTTGAGAAAAAAATTGAATCTACTTCCCTACTTCTCTTTTTTATGATCTACTTCTCTTTGAAATTCTAAACCAACATATTTAAAGACAGCGCTGATCACTCTGCATTACATAAAAAAACAAGTTTAGGAATCATTTAAACGTAAACACTGTGGAAAATTTAATGTTTTTGAGATCACTTACAGAAAAACGTAAAGAATTTATGAGCCACCTATTGAATTGATACAATTCGTACAAGTTCGTTGATGGAAAATTTACTTTAAAATAATTATATTTAATTAAAATTTTTTTAAAAGTCTGAAATCAGAATTTACTTATATATGTTATGTTTATATAATTTAATTTCCTAAAACTACTTCGAAAATTTTAGATCTACTTCAGTTTTTTTCCGTATCTACTTCGAAAACTTAAAACCTAAGTCCGAACCCGGCTAAGTACCCTAATCGAAAGATATAAAGACAAATTTTGTATCACATACATACATACATATTTCGAGATAAAACAGCAAATCAAAAATCACAATTTTCCTTAATTTGACTTTAAATATAGTTTTGACTGAAATGGTGATTTTTTTTAGAGTGGCTGGCTTCCATCTTGTATTGGAATTCAGAGGTATCCCTTGGGAGGCTCCAACAATAGTCTGCTAACTTATTAGGTTCACATTTTCGTTGGTAACGTTTCTGAATTGCAACAACATTTTTATTTTTCTTGGGGAACTTTTCCTTGAGGAATTCGAATGCAGAGTCGTCTTTGCTTATAATTTCAACAAAATTCTTGATGAGTCCAAATTTTATATACGAGTAGGGTAAACCGACCAATCATTGGCACCTTAAGGTTACTCACCACTTATTCAGCTTATATAACTTATGGGAATTAAGAAACGACAGTTTTTTTTATTTTTTTTTATTTTTAATTATATTTTTGTATAGTGAAAACCATTAAATACATTATTTTTTGTTAAAATTAATAAATAATTAATTAAAAGTAAAACAATGTCCTTTTACCAATGATTGGCACCATTTTCCAATTATTGGCACTGAACAAACCAATGATTGGCACATTGATTTTGTTTAATTTTTAAAGTTTATTAAAACCAATAAAAACAAAATAAACAAATAGTATAACTCAATTATATAATTTAATAAATAAAAGGTAATTTATTTTTATAATTATATTTAAGTCTTTTAAGTTACATTATGTTTAAATTAAGGCCGAGATTAGATAAGATTTTTATTGATTGATAAAAAAGTGTTATTATCAACCTAAGGAAAATTGATACAAAATTATGAAAATCTATAACTTTTTCATTTACCAATGATTGGCACAGTGTCAATAGCCAATGATTGGCACTTTTTCTAATGATTGGCATGGCATCCAAAGATGGGTATAGTGCCAATCAACCTAGTGATTGGCACCTCATCCAATGATTGGCATGTGCCAATAAATGGAAATTTGATGGATTTACATTCCTATAGTTGACACCCCTTATAAAAACTATATTTTTAATAAAATATTAAAATAAAAAGAACTAACCTCTTTGTTATAGTTAATTTTTTTATAATAACTGCACTTGACAATGGTTTTCCTCTTAAATTTGTTATTAAATTGCACTACAATGTCACCACTTTCCTTACGGTTTTCACAAGTTTCACATTAAATTTGGCGCGAACTTGATTCTAAATTTTTAACAGCGTTTTTTTAATTGCTACTAACTTCAGATGCCAAAAGAAATGATGCCAAATCATCAGAAATAGACTAAGGCTAATATTTTTAAAAAGATTTTATTAGAAAACTTTTAAATGTTATTAATACGAGTAATTTAAACTGTAAGTGCCAATCATTGGGGGGGTGCCAACAATTGGGCAGTTTACCCTATGTAGTGGTTGTAAAATAATTTTATTTGAATAAACTAAAGGTTCATACCTATATACCGTTATATGCATTCGTAAAAAAGCGAAGACCAAAAAAGTGGGTCCCGCAATTCTGTCTGTCTGTCTGTCTGTCTGTTCGACTACAGCTAAACGGCTCGTCCGATTTTTTTTAAACTCGGTAGATATGGGTTTTATTTTTCTCCCCTAGGATGTACGAGTACGTTCGTACGTGGGTACGTTCGTACGTTCGTACGTCCGTACGTTCTCGTACCATTTTTCGTCGTCGATATCTCAAGAACGAGTAAAGACTTCAAATAAATTTTGTTTAATAGATAATAACTTCGAAAGAGGCTGAAAGGGCGTTTATTAAAATTCAGTGAGTAGTTTTTTCACTATAACGGTTTAAAAAAAAAGTTAAAATTTTTGTTAGTTTCAAATATCTCACGAAAAAATAATGCTATTGATTTCAAATAAAATTTAATGTACTCATTATAAGGTCGTACAGATTTGGTATGAATTTGAAAAAAAATGAACATACCGTTATTTTTTTAAATAAAAAAAAAAACTGAAAAAAAAATTCATAACCCAGATATTCTAAGAACGGAAAACAATTTGAAACTCAAAATAATTTTATTTTACGAAAAATAATGTGTTTGACAACTGGTAAAAATTTCAAAAAAAATCAGTTTACAGTTTTTTTACAAAAAATAAAAAACTATGTAAAATTCTATTGAAAATTGGTAAAAATTGTTTTTCGACTCAAATTTCTCGTGAACTAGTAGTGATATTGACTTCTAAAAAAAAACTATTAAAAAAACTATTAAAAATTCTGGTGAAAACTAGTTAAAATTTTATTTCAAGTCGAATTTCTTGGGAATGAACACCGATAGTGCCTTCTAACGTATGTTGTTTTATACATCGATACCTTCCCGTAAGAATGTATAGGTACTAAGCGACATTTCTAAAATTGTTCAGGAAACGAAAAAAATGAAGAAAGTTCTAGTTGAATCATAGTGTGCTAAGAGACAATTTTGGTTAAACTAAGTGACATCTAACAAAATTTTTTGTTGCTCACGACAATGAGATCTTTATTAATGTCGCTTAGCATAATTTTTTTGGCGGATAATACAAATTTCAGGGGCAACATTATTTTAATGAGAAAACATGGCTGTTGATAAATTTTTTTATTTGTACTCTAGTTTCCTTTTCATGCATAATAGGTTGGCGAAACCCAGGCCAAAACGTGGCCCTTAACATATAGTATATTTCCTCATCAAAAAGTCATTTTCGAAAAAAGTGTCGCTTATTATATTCTTACGGGAAGGTATCGACATAATACAATTATTAACATATGGTTAAATTTTGACAAGTATCGAATTGACAGTTTTAACAAAAATATAAAAAAGAAATCTACTAAAAAGTGGTAATATTTGTTTTTCGACTAGATATCTTGAGAACGAGCAATGATATTGACTTTGCCATTATTTAATTTTATACATAATACAATTTCTAACAAATGGTTTATATTTGACATATATCTATCACAATATGTTTTTATCTAAATATAAAGTTTTCAAGACCACAAATGGGAAGTTATCAGTGTGGGTCGCACCCAGCCTCTTTTTGAGAAAAAAAATCATTTACATATCTCGAAAATGGGTCAATATTTTTTTGGAAATTTAATTTTCATTCGTACAATAATAAAAACCTAAAGTTTGGTACGTCAACTTTGTTCCTAAAAATTTTTTAAAAATTTTATATATAAAACCTTATTTTATTAAGAAACCACTACAACGACTTATAATGCAGGTTTTTGCATTAATTCATATTTGCATAACATTTTGTTTTTATTTCTTACTACTAAAACAGTTTAAATGAATTGCGCACGACGTGCGACCCGAACTTGTTGCTATGTAATAGACTAGGAATTTTAAAAACGAATGTTATTAGAGAAAACTGTTCATAAGGATAAAATTAATTTCTTAAATTCTTTTAGTAGTAAGAGACAAAAACAGAATGCTATGCAAATATGAATTTATGCGAGAACAAAAATTATAAGTCCTTATAGTGGTTTCTTAAGAAAAAGCAAAATTTTTAAAAGATTTTTAAGAAACAAATTTTGTGTGCCAACTTTAATTTTATTACTGTATGAATGAAAATTAAATTTCCAAAAAAATATTGACCCGTTTTTGAAATATCGAATTTTCCAAAAAAAAATTATTTTTTTTTCAAAAGTTCAAACAATATATATTTTTTGATGTTTTGAAATACAATGGTTTTTAGACTTTTTGGAAGCCTCTCTACAAAAAATTTCATTAAAATCCGTTATGTCGAAAAAATTGTTCTATGGTAGAAGCTGTAATACTCGTATCTTAATTTCAAATATATGGTCATGGGGCTTTCGAAATATTGAGTTTTGAGTTTTTTTTTTAAATCGAAAAATTTTTTATTTGAAAATTTGAATACACAATTCTATTCAAATTTTTGGGGAGCCTTAGCAAAAAAAAATATCAAAATTGGAGTACCGTTTTTGAGAAAATCAAAAAAAAAAAATGGTTCCATGGTTGTACGGTGGTACCTCAATATCCATTTTTCGTAAAATTTTTTTCAACCTTTACATAGCTTTAACTATGTAAATGAAATTTTTTTTGTAATTTTATTTTTTAAATCTGTTGAACAGTTTTTGAGAAAAAAAATATTTTTAAAATTTCGAAAAAAATTCGCAGGTACCGTTATTTTTGGCCTTGAGAAAAAAACTTGTGGGGGGAAAAAATTAAAAATGATATCAACGAAGTTTAAAGAAAATCGGCCGAGCCGCTTAGGCTGTAGTCGAACCGACAGACAGACAGAATTGCGAGACCCACTTTTTTAGTCTTCGCAATCATCGTAATGTCAACTTTTATCAAAATATCGAGTTCGATTTTTTTTACGAATGCATAACTTGCCTTATAATATCTACCTATAAGTCGCAAGTAAAAATTAATTTTATCCTAATGAACAGTTTTCTCTAATAACATTCGTTTTTAAAATTCCTAGTCTATTTCATAGGAGCAAGTTCGTGCAACCCAGTCGTGCATTTTATTTTGTCCAGGTATGAATGAGTTTCTTTGCGGCCAATCTTCTCTTTAAAAATGTTCTGATCTTCCTCGGCTGTCCCACTCGCAAATAAAGCAGTAATATTTCGTACTGCCTGACTGCAGGCCAGTTTAGAGAGAAACCACTTTAAGATCTAATACACAAATCATCCACTATAACTTTAAATACCTTACCAGGTTATTGAGACTTGTTTGATAAGCTGAAGTTTTTCTGAACAAAGTCCTGATCATTACAATCTTCACAGTCTATTGAACTTGAATTTAGCGTACTTAGATAGATATAGGTAGACTGCCGGTATGTCGCCTAGGTTTTTTAACTGATGACACGTCTGCATATTGAAAACCTCGTTTAGTTTCTTCTGAAAACTCTTTCAGAAAAATTAAGCAAAAATAGCAATCCACAGCATGATTAGTTTGTTCAGTCTAAGTCACTGGTGAACCTTGAAAGTGTCTGTACGCCTTGATTGATTTCAAATACAAAGTGTTCAATGGGCATTACACCTAGAACGGTTTGTATCCTGATTTTAATTCATGGGACCTACACTTTACAGTTAAACTTAGATCGTCAGAGTTGTGGTTTTTGTGTTGTGAAGAAAGAATTTCTTTGACGTTATGCTGTTAAGTACCGACAAGCTGCTTTGGCATTAAGTTAAACACAGTTAGTTGCAAATACTGGATCCTCATTGCGTAATTTTTAGACGATCGTCGTCCAAACGATGGATCCTAGAGTTGGGTCGTTCCGGACCTATATAGTTCCAGGAACTATGTCCTTACTCGGACACATTTCCTTTCGTTCCACAAACTGAATTCAAACATGTCCATAGTTCCGACAATGTAGACACAAAAGAAGAACAAGAAAGCAAACGAGAGCGAATATTACTACGTTTATATGGAGAATTGAATCGGAATTGAATCAGGATTTAGCTCCATGTATACCTGGATCGGATTGAAATAGGATTTCTCGATCCGATCCCACTAAACGAGCTGAATCGAATCGAAAATATGCATGTATACCAGAATCGAGGAATCGAAGAATCGAGTGCATGTACAAAAGCATATTGTCATTTCGATCCCATTTCAATTCGATCTCTCGATCCAGTGCCACCATATACCTGGATCGAAATCTCAATTCGAATTCGATTCGATTCCTCAATCTTCTCTTGTAACCGGGGTTTTGACTCTGTGCCTGTTTAGATACAAATTGAAATATACAAACACACGCATACATACATATTATGCGAAACTCCCAACCAAAGCCAACACACAAGTATGAGAACGAGTTGAGTTGAGCCTTTGTATATACACTCTATAGTATTCTCATGAAACCTTATTTTAAGAGGACATCTATCGTCGGCACATTTACTATTTCAGATTATTTCAGAGTGCAAAACTATTCAAAATTTTAAATAAATGGCGGTTATAAAATAAAGGGGATCAAAAAAGGACTTTTTCTTGTGTGGATGATTTTTGTTTATCTTTCTATACCTTTGTGTATAGATATTCAATACGTGGTGTCTGGTAAGACGTGAGACGTGAGGGGCGAGAGATTGCTTTAGTTTTGTTTTTGTAAATTTGGTTATGAAGATTTTTTGTTGAAGTTCTTGACCTACCTTTTGCTCTGTGTATGTTTTTGTTGTTTTGTCCTTGGTAGCATGGTAGCTGGTGTTTGATGATTTTTTTTCAGTTGTGAAGAAAATCTTATTTTAGCTTTCAGAATTTTTTTAGGTAGATAGACTATTGTTTTTTATTTGTTTTTGCTTTGTACGCATGCGTATGTAGGTATTTACTTGGAGGATGGGGTTATCTATTTTTCTTTTCATTCATCGCGTTGTCGATCACTAGCAAGGAGTTTTTTATGTTATCTGAGAATTTTTGTAGGTCAGAAAAAGATATCAAGGAAGGTTTCAAATAAACTTTTTTTTTGAAGGATTTCTCTGTATTCATTTGAGGGTGAAGAATACGTGTTTTTGTTATTTTTGTGATGAGGTGGTAAACTTGGTGGCTGTTAAATGATCATCTACGTAAATGCTATCCAAAATTGTGGTTCAAAATCTACTTTATCTAACGCATTTAATATTACTTCATCCAAAACCCATTCGACGAGTATTGGAGCCAAAGATGATCCCATGAAAAGTCCTGTTTTTATTCAAATATACTGATTTTTAAAACAAAAATAATTACAATAAGAAAGACAAAATTTTAACATGATCATAAATCTTTGTTTTGGAATTTTAGTTTTAGGTTTGATATCTACGTAAATCAAAGTTACGTTACACAGTTTGTAGTGCTAACTTAGTTGAAATATTGTTAAAACAATTTGATACATCGAAAGATACAAGTATATTACAAATTGTTTTGAATTTTTGATTGTAAATTTTGATTTATAAGATTCTTTAAGAATGTTAGCTAAATATTTTGATAATTTGTAACTCGGAGAATTTATTGTTGAAATAATAGGTCGGACTGGTAAATTTTCTCTATGATACTTGTATTGTCCAAATGCACGAGGTGAAATAGCAATATATGTACGAAGGTGTTTATACTCTTGTTGGCTTATTAATTTTCTATTTTTCTTAAAAATAGTACTTATTAGGCGATTATTTTTAGCTTGTAGCGATGACGTAGGATCTGAAGCCAAAACTTCAAATTTATCAGTATCATTAAATAAGTTTACTAATTTATCATCAAAATCTGTACGTTTAGCAATAATGTTCACATTACCTTTGTGACTTGAAGACACAAAAATTTCATCATTATCTTTCAGAAACTTTGCTGTAATTTTAGCCGCTTTAATCAAAAACTTTGTAATTCTGGTTTGCTTTTTATTTGATTTTAATTGTCTTGTAATAAGGTAAGTTAATTGAGATCTCATAGATAAAAAATAAAAAGAAAAGAATGCGTTTTAATTGAATTAGAATGAAGGAAACCAAAAGGTAAAATAAAATATTCATTATTATTGCTTACATAAAGTGTACTTAATAAAGCCTTTCTGTTCTCAAAAACATTCAACAATTTTGTGTTATCGTCTTGCACACTCAAAGTTGCAATACGGCATAACAAGCATAAGAGGTTCGTATACTAATACTCTTAGACCCTTATTAACCGCACGGAAACATTTAATATAGACTAAGAGCCCACATCAATTTTTGGGTGTGATTGATAACAAAAAATATTCCTTAAGTAGTTATTTACAAATGTGAGCGTCTTGCATGCTCTATTGGGAGCAATAGTGAGTAATACTGCATCAAAAATGCAGTTGTTTCCAAAGTCTAAACAATTGTGATAACAAGTTTCTCTTAACTTCAAAATGTAGAGCCAAGTATCTACCCTGATTGCAAATATCGAGGTCCAAGACATTTTTCTGGTGGCTCTGCCAAGCACAAATGTCTTTAATAAATTGCCCTTATTTAAAAGAAATATGCTACATTTGTCTATTTCACTAAACAGGTTAAGGACTGGCTATTCAATTTAAGCTACGAATGTATTAAATCTTTTGTTTAATTATTTCCTGTTATTTAATTTGTTAGTTTATGTTTTTTTAGTTTATGAATTGTTAGTTTATGTTTATACCTATATAATAATATTTGCTTCTTGTTGTGTTCTAGTAATATTTTATCAGTTTGAAGTAAATTAGTCTGTTTACATTGTGTTGAAAAACATAGATTAAAAGCCTCTGAATATGTGTATATTTAAAACCCTCAACCCAGATGTGTAAATTGTTTCATCGGTAATGGAATTTTTTTTATTAAATCTAAACATCAACCAAAAAGCTTTAAATAATAAGTGCTAAATTTACTCTAAATTCTGCAATGGGGAAAAATTACTTTAACTATCAACTAAATGACAATAATATACCTAGTTGATTCTCAATATATCTTAAGTAACGAATATAATTGAGAATTATCTCTATTTAAGTGGAGTGATTGAGGTCACTTGAGCTTTTATTTGAAATTATCTTAAGTAACTTTCCTGAAATAGAAGAAATAGGTAGTAGTTATAAAAAGAAGGCCATACATAGTTTTTACTTGCAACATATAGGAACCCCTCGTACATATATGGCAAGTTATGCGCTTGTTAAAAAAATCGAACTCGAAAAATATAACCAAGTACATATATTTATATTATTGCCTTAAAACTTTAAAATCATAATAAAATGTATGTGCGAACTAAAAAATGCAAAAAAAACCTACCTCGTTAGAATGAAATTTAACAAACTTATTTTCAAAATCTTATATGTATGTATATATGTAGGTACCTTCTTGACATTTTTTAAGTTACGTAATCTATCAACTTAAATACCTACCTATGCAAAAATAATTCTTACTTACATTAACTACACAATTGTAAATTTCCTTTGAAAATTTTCTACTCTTTTTTGAAAGACACCAAAAAAATAAAGACACAATTTAACGAGAGTACAAATTATGTCAAGGACACCAAAAAAAGCATGGAAAAAATATCCGAAAGGATACCTTTTCCATACCCTTGCATTTGTCCTACATTTAGCGATTTGAAAATTCAAACCAAAAATCCGAAGAAAACAATCTACCCAAGATATTGCAAGGCAAAATACGTAAAACTCACAATGCACACTTATAGATAATCAAATACGTACAAACCTACTATACATATTAGGCTCGCATTCATTCTTACACCTGCATCCATAAGCTAAAGAAAACGAAACAAAATATTTGTGAAATAATCAAAGAAAACCAACCACCAAGATCATCCCCTTACGTCGCGCACGCCGCAGCCATCCACACATTGGCAGACTGTTTGCAAGGGATTAAAAACAAAATCTAATTTCCCAAAAAAATTTCCTTGTTTATTTTGGTCAGGTTCAAATCTAAAATAGCGATTTTGCGACATCTGGATCCGCATGTAATACTACAAAATCGTGTTGCATAGGAATACTATAGAGTGTATATACAAAGGTTGAGCGCCACACAAAAATCTAAATCTGCCTACCTAAACGCAGTTCGCACCGATTGGAAAGACAATAGTAGATACATACAGGAACGAAATAGTTCCATTATCTTCTTCAAGCACATTGCCTACAACATTTCTTCGTAGTTCCACTCTTATTACTAGGTATGGAGATGGAGATGGAGTATAGTCGTATCTCGTATGTAGTTCCTTCATGTCCGGCTGAATATAAATCGGTCCGATCTCTTTATCATACTCATAGTTCCCTTAATAGTTACATGTCTTTTGTTTTCATTGTATTTTCATTCTTTCTTTTTCTTATTAGGATGGGAAACATAACTTGCTCGTATACGTTTATTCTTTTTTTGTTCAGATTCAGATTCAGATGAGATAGTACACAATTTTGGATTTTTTATCTAATGATAATGAATAGTGTTTTTTCTTGCGACTTATAGGTAATATAAGGAAAGTTATGCATTCGGGAAAAAAAATTGAACTCGAGATTTTGATCAAAGTTGACATTACGATGATAGCGAAGGCTAAAAAAGTGGGTCTGTCTGTCAGTTCGACTACAGCCTAAACGGCTCGGCCGATTTTCGTGAAACTTGGTAGATATCATTTGTAAGTTTTCCCAACCACACATTTTTTATTTTTTTTTTAAGACCAAAAATAACGGTACCTGCTATACGAATCGACAGATTTAAAAAATAAAAATGCAAAACAAATTTCATTTAGTTACAGCTAAATAATGGTTGAAAAAAATGTTCCGAAAAATGGTTATTGAGAGATCCTCCCAAGGTACAATTTTTTTTGTTTTTGATTTTCTCGAAAATGGTACCACAGATTGATAATTTTTTTTTTGCTAAAGCTCCCCAAAAATTATATAGTATTGTGTATTCAAATTTTCAAAAAAAAATTTTTTTGGATTTTTAAAAAAAAGTTCAAAATTTTTTTTTCAAAACTCAACATTTTGTAAACCCCATACTAGATTTTTTTAAAACTTAATAAATAAAAGTTTCTCAAAATAATCTACAAGACGTGAGGAAAAAAAATATTTTACCTAAAAATAAAGGTACAAATGTTAAAAAATGGTTTTCAAAAATCGTATTTTTCTCGAAAATGGCGCTTAGAATTTTGGTAAAAAAAAATTTTCTTCAATAAATTCTTATGATATTTAATTTAATAAAAAAAAATTGAAATTAAGATATTACATAGAACCATTTTGTCTGGTTTTGAATTTCTCACTCA
Source organism: Chrysotoxum bicinctum (assembly GCA_911387755.1). Lineage (NCBI taxonomy): Eukaryota > Metazoa > Arthropoda > Insecta > Diptera > Syrphidae > Chrysotoxum > Chrysotoxum bicinctum. The sequence goes on along the minus strand of OU426988.1, from coordinate 197,126,954 downwards.
CATGGCGGATTTTAATGAAATTTTTTATAGAAATGCTTCTAAAAAGTTTAAAAAATTTGCATTTAAGAACTTAAAAAAATATTTTTTGATTTTTTGGAAAAAAAGTCATTCTTTTTGGAAAATTCGATATCTCAAAAACGGCTCAATATTTTTTTTTGGAAATTTAATTTTTATTCGTACGATAATAAAAACTTAATGTTTTAAAAATTTTGTATATAAAAGCTTATTTTTTCAAAAAAAAAAAAAAACAATAGAACGATTCATATTTGCATAGCATTCTGTTTTTATCTCTTACTACTAAAAGAATTTAAAAAAAAACTATTTTATCCATATGAACAGTTTTCTCTTATAACATTCGTTTTTAAAATTCGCACAAACTTGCTCCCATGTAATAGACTACATAGGAGAAAGATCGTGCGACCCAGTCGTGCATTTTATTTTTAGTAGTTTTGCTGTTGTGAATTGATCTGGAATTTTGGAATCGTATGCATGTGGATAGCGGTAATTTTATTTTTTTATATTTTTTTCTTCTGTTCAACTGTTGAACGTTTTTGTTTTGTTTTGCTGTTGTGAATGTGAATTATTGTCATTTGATTTGCAATTTCGGCATAGTATTTAGGCGGATTTTGGTATTTGTATAATTTAATTTTTTTTAACTCAGAACGGTTTCTTATGTCATTTTTAATTGTTTTCACTACGAAGAGGAGTGCATTTGGAATCCAAATGAACATGCAAAACATCCATGTTTAGTTGTATGTGGAAAGCGAAAAAAAACATTTGAAAGGGACACAAATAATTTGCCCTTCAACAATTCAATGGTATTTTTTTGAATTTCTTTTAATGCTTCAATAAATTTTTATCAACTAAAAACAAAATACTTTAAAATGTTGACTAAAAGACTGATTTTTTTAACCTAAATTTTTTGTGATCAACTATTAGGTATAATTGTTATTTTTCTGAGCTGATATATTCAAGTTTAGATTTTAAATCTTATAGTAAGACTAAAGAAAAAAACCTTAAAATATTTACCTAAGATTGAATTCTTATTTTGTTTTTGTGTCAATATTTGTTTTGTTATTTATTTATTATTTTTCTTATATTTATAATGATTTAGTTAAAAATGTCAATTGGAAAGCTGAATTTTTTTTCATATTACTTTTTTTGTTCAAAATTTCAATATTTATTTGTTAAATATAAAAATTGAATAAAGTTACTTAAAAGTCTTTAAATTCTGGCTATACTAGTGCTTCACCGCACCGAGATTTGTCTAGCTCATGCCACATAATATCAAATCTTAATAGTTCCGCGGACATGGTTCCAGGAACTAGTTCCGACCGGAAAAAGAACCGTTCTATGTTCGTTCCGCCTTTGGAACTGTTTTGCACAACTCTAATGGATCCGCTGTATTCCTTCCTTCCATGACTTTTAGCAAGATTTCCGGTGATAACTGCTCGCATTCTATCGAGTATTTTCCTTAGGGGCTGCGAATGCCTGAGACTTGTTGCGATAAGCTCGCGAATTCAAGTAACTCCGCAAAGAAATAAGTCTGGGATCGTTAAATCGTGTGATCTTGCTGGCAATGTCAAATCCCCAAAACGTGAGATTACGCGATCAGGAAACGCTTCCTTTACAATAACCGCGCTGCGGGTGTGGTTCGACCGTCTTCACCACACATGTTGACCAAGCTCTGCTCATCCAATTCCATCACTAGGAAGTCGTCTATCCTGGCCCTGTAGCGTTCACCAGTAACAGTGATCGTATTGCCGATTGCATCCTCGAAAAAATATTTCCATGTGAACTCCGTACCACACAGTAGCGTTGAGTAGATGTAGTAATGGTGCTTCGTGGATTTTCAATGCCCCACAAACGAAGATTTTGCTTGTTGACGTAACCGCTTAAGTGGAAACGGATATGCGCCTCTTCGCTTATGATAATTTTTGACACAAAATCGTCCTCTTTGTTCTTGAGATTGAGGATGGTTTGGCAATTATTCACACGCGGCATACAGTCAGCGCAGGTATTAACTGATGCACTGTTTGTACCTGAATGTCTTTCACAAAAAGTCGCTGTAGGGTCCGCCTGGTGATGTCCGGTTGCGTGGCCCGTCGGTCGGCGTCGTGGTTGATGGATCTTCGTTCTCAGTGACATCGGCAACCACAGCCGCGATTTTCTCGGCCGAACGACTAGTTCGTTGGCGGCCACGCCCTGTATGGACTCCTGTGGACCCTGTGGTTCCAGCCAGTTCGATTCGAGCAGCTAAGCAGAATGTTTGCCCAGTTGGCGCGACACGCGATTAGAAAATCGACATCGAAATTCACGCTCCGCTAACACCACCGGCCGATTTGGTCAACAAAATATACAGAATTTGTTTTCTGCAGCTGCCAAGTTCACAAATGTCAAATATTATTGACCTACGACGCCATTTGCAAAAAATTATAACATCTTCTGACAGAGTGATTAATTTTGCGCCACCTTTAATTTCCTAATCTATTTCTCCGAGGCTGGCTCAGTATTATTTACTTCGATCTTCAAGTCTCTCAAAAATAAGTTGTATAAGAACCATACAAACGTAACTTAGCAAAATGTTTTTGTAAAGTACCAATATCTACCAACAAGTCTGAAACGTAAATGTTAAACATATTCATCAGCATTCAAAATGTCAAAAACACAACCCTATACTTCCCATTTATAGTATCACCGGTGACGGCTTGACGCAAAACGTTTTAACTCATTCAATGTATTCATTCATCTCAATTGCAAGAGCTTTCAGCACAGGAGCATAATTAACAGAGCTCACGAACCAGTAGCTTCAAGCCCCGAAAGCCCCATACAAAGTCTCAAGTGTGAAGTTCTTGTATAAGGTATGTACCGCTGCTTGCTTTAAAGACATTAAACGCGAATTCAGTTTTCGTAATTTGGTGTAATGCCAGGGAAGTGGTAATTTTCTTTTTTATACCACGTAAAAGTGGATACGGTTTGTTTTTTATTCCTTCTTTCTTAAAAGGGGCTGATTCTTTTTCATTCTTTTAAATTAAAAGAATTTAAATTCACGCAAACGGTGTTTTTTTTTTATTTTTTATTTTTTGTTGGTCGTCCCGCTCTTGTAAAACCCCATTAATATTCAATTACAAAGAGAAAATTCGTCTCTTAGGTTTCCCAATGAATTTGGCAGGCGCTATTTTGAATTCACAAGGAGACAAGGACGCTTACACTTAACAGAGCTCCTTAGAGGAGGTAGTATGGCATAAGCACAATGGAAGAAGAAGGAAAAGAACATCCCAAAAAGTATTATCACACCATCAAAAATATGCGCGTTGTTCGAGCAATTTCCAACACCAAAATCTGGAAAGACTCTTCAGAATCCTGCCAATTTTATTTTCAAAGATGGCTTTTTATCTAGTCCTGTTTGATGGTATTTATGTATTAAAGAATCTATAAATTAATTTATTTTGTGTTTTATGTTGATGCCTTAAATTGGTTGCTCTAATGAATTCTGCTTCGGGAATATTTCCATGGATGACCGTCTGCTTGTCAATTGGTCTATAGTTTCAAAGGCAAGAAGGCCGAGAGTCGGAGGATTATGGCTATGGCCTTGATGTTTTTTTTTTCGGTGCCGTCGTCGGTCGTCGGAGTGAAAGTATAAAAGGATGAATGAGTACTTTCGCGATATTGCTTGAATAAGATACTTTGTTAAAAGTAAAATAAACGGCTCGTCGTGAAAAAAGATGTTAACGTTAATGGCTGCAGGTTTTTCAAAGCAATATAGACGGTTTGTTGATAAGAAATTATAATTTGATGAATCTACTTTAAATAAGCCGATAAAATTATTCTTTTTCCAGCAATAATTTATAGCTGTCGAGACTTTATGCCTAGTTACGCTTTTTTACTTGCGACTTATAGGTACTACTCGTATAAGGCAAGTTATGTATTCGGAAAAACAAATCGAAATCGAGATTTTGATTAAAGTTGACATTACAATGATAGCGAAGACGAAAAGGGTGGGTTTCGCAATTCTGTCTGTCTGTCTGTCTGTTCGACTACCTACAGGCTTGGCCGATTTACTTTAAGCTTGATAGATATCATTTTTATTTTCCCACCCACACGTTTTTCTCTTTTTTTAAGACCAAAAATAACGGTACCTGCCATATGAATTTTTTTTCGAAATTTTGTAAATATTTCCTTTCAAAAACTGTCCCACAGAATTTAAAAAAAAAATTCATAATATTTCATTTAGTAAATGCTAGGTAATGGTTGAAAAAAAAAATTTACAAAAAATGGTTATTTTTGGGAGCTGGAACCAATTATTTTTGTTTTTGATTTTCTCGATAACTGTACAGCCAATTTTAATCATTTTTTTATGCTTAAGCTCCCATTAAGTTCGAATATTATTGCGTATTTAAATTTTCAATTTTGTTTTGGATTTAAAATCCCTACTCGACTTTTTTCAAACTTGTTAAATAAATGTTTCTTAATTAATCGACAAGATTTAAGAAAAAAAAACATTTGTTTTATTTATAATTAACAGTACCCACCATACAAATGTTAAAAAATGGTTTTCGAAAATCATATTTTTCTCGAAAGCGGTTCCGAGAATTTTTTTATTTCGTTAACTTCTTACGATCTTTAATTTAATAGAAAATAAAATGTACGACTGGGTCGCACGAACTTGCTCTTATGTAAAAGACTAATAATTTCAAATAATATTAAAGAAAAACTGTTCATAAGCATAAAATTGATTTTTCAAATGACTAAAACAACACATTTAGTAGTTGGATCTAAGCCTGTGTTTTAAGCAAATATTAGTTTATGCAAGAACAAAATTATAATTCGTGGTAGTGGTTTCCTAAAAAAATAAGCTTTAATATACAAAATTCTTAAAACATTTTTAAGAAACAATTTTGGTACGCCAATGTAAAGTTTTTATTACTGTACGAATAAAAACTATTAAGCTTTTTTTGAGATATTTAATTTTCCAAATAAAATGGATTTTTTTTTATTTTTTTTTCAAAAATTCTAAAAATATATTTTTTTTAAGCTTTTAAATGCAATGTTTTTTAAATTTTTTAGAAGCTTCTCTATAAAAAATGTCACTATAATTCGTTATGCCGATAATGAGTAATTCAAAATTCGAAAAAAAATCGTTTTATGGTAGGTACAGTCAGTAATATCTTGATTTAAAATGTTTTTATATTAAACTATAAATCGTAAGAATTAATCAAAAGGAGAAAAATTTTAGCAAAATTCTCGGAACCGTTTTCGAGAAAAATACGATTTTCGAAAACCATTTTTTAACATTTTTATGGTAACTACTGTTATTTTTAGATAAAATAAATTTTTCCTTCTCATATCTTGTTGATTATATTAAAAAACTTTTATTTATCAAGTTTTAAAAAATATTAAGTGCTGAAAAAAAATTTTGAAAATTTTTTTAAAAAACAACAACAAACAAATTTTTTTTTGAAAGTTTGATAACACAGTTATATTGAATTTGCTGTGGAGCCTTAACAGAAAAAAATGATCAAAATCGGTCGTACCGTTTTTTGAGAAAATCAAAAACAAAAAAATGTTTCCAAGGAGGGTATCAAAATAACCATCTTTTGGAAAAAAAATTTTCAACCATTACCTAGCTTTACCTATATGAAATTTTTTGATTTTTTTTTTAAATCTGTTGGATAGTTTTTGAGCAAAAAAAAATTATTAAATTTCGAAAAAAATTCGTATGACAGGTACCGATATTTTTGGTCTTAAAAAAAAAAAAGAAAAAAAAAACGTTTGGTTGTAGTCGAACAGACAGACAGACCGAGTTGTGAGACCCACTTTCTTAGTCTTCGCTATCATCGTAATGTCAGCTTTGATGAAAACCTAGAGTTCGACTATTCTTACGAATGTATAGTTTGCCTTATAACTAGTACATTTATCGCAAGTAAAAAGCACATTATCATAAATGTATTCATTGCTTACAGTTATTTGTGATACATTTTATATTAGTTCGGCTATAAACAACACCTTACGCTTAAGCAAGGTGAAATAGATCTCCTCCGCTCATATGATTTATTTCTTAAAACGGGCCCATAAATCCCCTCCCAAAGTGCTGATCCTTAAGTTGGAAACACCCTGTGTAAAGTTCATACATATTTTTACTTGAATTCATGAAAAGTTGTTTGCATTTAACAATGAGAAAAAAGATCGTCTTAAAATATAAGTTCAAAATATTAAGTCTTCGTGATTCTTAATCCTCATTTTGTTCTTCTCATAAAAATTGTTTACAGCTTTCACTGTTTAAGCCCAGGGTGGGTTTAATGTTCCATGTCTTTAATCAATAACTTTTAATTTTGTAAATTATTATTAATTCATTTTTATATATGGTCCTTAACAATAATGGAGTATGATGTCAGTGGTGCAAGTGCGATCTCTTTTACGCACATTTTGCATAACTATTGAGGAAACTTCTGTTGCAATTTCATCAATTTCCTGTTGTTATCCTTGCATTGAGCCGAGTGACCCTCATGTGATACAACGAAAATATGGCATGGATGTACGTTGGTTCAAGTTCAAAAAATTCGAAATTGAAAACAAGTTTATACCAAAAAATTTTCGCTCTTCACATTTTTGAGCTTAGCTTCCTGTAGTTTCTAATAAAACAATTTTTTTTTTGTATATAAAAGATAGATTTCATTAAAACCCTTACAAATTATTTTTTAAAGAATATCTGAAACGTAGGTCGTAATTTGTTCATCAACCTCTTGTATTTGAAAAAGCTTGAAATATTGACTTTGTACTGGTGTGTTTTATTTTAGTGTCTACAGTTTATGTTCTCCTTCTGCATAAATAAATTGCAAATTGTAGCCAGATTTTTTTTGAAGTTATAAACATGCCAACCAACGATGCCTTACACCATAGAAAAAACTCCAATCAACTGGAACATTCTTAAAAAAAAACACATAACTCTACGATAAGGCAGTATACGTCAAGAACATAATTATGGTATTTTTTATGGAATATTTACAGTAACGCACCCACCGCGGCCGCCGTTAGTCCTTGTTCATTGAAAAAGAACTCCCTTGTACTTTTGTAAACTTGTTTCCTTGATTTATGCAACAGCATTTTCCCTCAACCTACATGCATACTTGTGGGTTAAAATCCATAATTTCCCTATGTTTTAATAGCTATGGATACCAAGTTGAAAATATGCACCACAGAACTTGGTCGCAAGTGTTGGCTCAAAGAATTATTAGAAATTATTTCAAATAAGGAATAAAATAAATAAATAAATAAATCTTATAAAAATTTTTTTATATATGTATAAAGTATGTAGTTAGGGAAAGGGCAAAGTTGAAAATAGGGGAACTAAGGACAAAATGATATAAATAATAAAACTCTTCAAAAATGTTTTTAATTTGAAAAAAAAAAATTGAAGTTTAAACTATTCAAGTGTGTGAGTTTCTTTGCGGGAATGGAAGGGACTTACAATTTTCTGGCTGATGATCACTTCTCATGACAAGGGATACTCTTGAAGGATTTATCACTTCATCGCCTAAGGCAGCACCCTTGAAAATAAAATGCACGATTGGCTCGCACGAATTTCAAAAATGAATGCTATTAGAGAAAAACTGTTCATAAGCATAAAAATCATTTTTTAAATGACTAAAACACCTCCTTAAGTAATTGGAGCTAAGAAGAGGATATGACTCGAGGAAATATTAATTTATGCAAGAACAAAAATTGTTGTTGTAGTGGTTCTTAAAAAAATAAGCCTTTATATAAAAAATTTTTGAAACATATTTAAAAAATATTTTGCTACGCCAACTTAAAGTGTGTATTATTGTACAGATAAAAATTAAATTTATTTTATTTTTAATTTAAAAATTATTTTTCTGTTAAGTTTTGAAATGCAATATTTTTTAAACTTTTTAGAAACTTCTATATATACAAAATTTCATTAAGATCCGTTGTACCGATAATGTAAAATTCAAAATTTGAAAAAATGGTTCTATGGTAGGTACAGTCACTAATATCTGAATTTAAAAATTTTTGTATTAAATTATAAATCGCCATTTTTGAGAAAAATACGATTTTCGAAAACCAATTTTAAATATTTTTACTGTGGGTTCTCTTATTTTTAAGTAAAATACAATTGTTTTTCTCAACATCTTGTAGATTGAATTAAAAAACTTTAAAAAACTAAAAAACTTTTGAAATAGTATTGAAATTATGAAATTTTTGAATTTTTCTTAAAAAAATCTGTCGAACAGTTTTTGAGAAAAAAAAATTATTTATAAAATTTCGAAAAGAAATTATATGGCAGGTACCATTATTTTTGGTCTTAAAAAAAGGAAAAAACGTCTGGGGGAAAAAATTTAAAATGATGTCTACCAAATTTAAAAAAAAACGGCCGAGCCGATCTAGTTGAACAGACAGATAAACAGACAGAAGGACACAAACAGAATTTCGGGACCTACTTTTTTCATCTTCGCTATCATCTTAATGTCAACTTTGTCAAAATCTCGAGTTCAATTTTTTTTACGAATGCATAACTTGCCTTTAAGCCGCAAGTAAAAATAAATGTTTATTTTTTAGGTGGAACCGACTGAGGATCCATCCCATTTTACTAACATATTTCGTTTACCGTTTTCAGTTAACCAATTTTAAAAAACTCCAAAAAAGTTTAAAAAAACTCAAAAATAAATACATTTACCAAAAAAAATTTAAAATTCAATAAACAGAAATAATTTTTAAAAGACCATTACTTCTCCAAGTCACGGATTGACATTCCCTGCACAACATCCTGTTTTTGTGAACCATTTATGGAGAAATAAAATAAATGTCCCTGCCTGTTAACTGATAAACAACTGTTAAAAAACAGCTGGAGAAGGTCAATTTTTAATTCATTGGGACTGGAATTTCTGGGACTGTCGCTACAAACAATGAACCCTTAACTCGCTGTTTAAGACATGCAAATTCTCTATGTAATGTTATTGATTTTAATTTGTACTTAAGTAGGGAGTGTTATAAAAAAAAAATTGTTATCTAGTCTTATTAACGGTGGTTAGTATTTATTTTGTATATTTCTTTTTATTATGTTGTTAATTAATTTTAAGTAATCTATAAGAGCTGTGTCTCTGCTTGATGAATAAATAAATAAATAAAAAAAAAATATTTTTATTCTGCTCGCTTTTAAGTTTTCTTTATGATTGTATCACATTAACTAAGAACAAAATTGACATAATTCCGCACAATTTACGATTTTTGAACATAAAATACCATTTTTTTCTGAAAAACAAGAAGAGGAGGTTTCTTTAGTCTCATCCAATTTTGTACTTGATAAAAATTGTATGTTTATCTAAAACTAACAGTACCTACACAAATGTTAAAAAATGGTTTTCGAAAATATTATTTTTCTCGAAAACGGCACCTATAATTTTGATAAAATTGTTTTAGATTCGCTCAATTTTACGATCTAATTCTTTTTTTTTAGCAACATCGTTGGATCCATTGTTAACGAAGACCTTTAAGTACAAAGTTTCAAGAAAATCGATTAAGCGGCTTTTTTTATAATTTTCATACCCTCAAGAGATTATGACTACACTTATAATGTGATGGTGTAACACAGTGCGAGTGTTAAGGTTAAGTAAAGACGATTTAATACGAGATGCCGATGCACATTGGTCTTGAAAGAGGGGCAATAATACCTTGCATACTAAAGGTTGGTTAAATTTTAAGGGCCGATGTTGAATGTGAACCACACCTAAACGTCAAGTTTTTTTTCTGCATTTCATTTGACATTTCTCAATTTCAGACTAACTCAATTTGAACCATGGAAAGATACACAATCGAGCAACGCGTTAAAGTTATTCAGGATTATTATGAAAATGGACGTTCAAATCAAAATGCATATCGTGCACTTCGTGATTTTTTCGGTCAATTTAATCGTCCAAATGTGCGTACAATCGAAAAAATCGTGCAAAAATTTGAGCAAACCGGGTCTGTAGGAGATGTGGAAACACCATTTACCGTGCATGCTCGTACAGCTCGTACTGCAGAAAATATTTCTGCTGTTCGCGATAGTGTGGCTAAAGAGCCGTCCACCTCAACCCGTCGTCGTGTCCAACAATTGCACCTCTCACGCTCCTCGTTGATGAACATTATGCATAAAGACTTGCATTTACGCGCTTGCAAGAACTAAAGCCTCTTGACCATTTTAAGCGTCGTTAATGGTCAGAATGGTGGCAAGAAATGGCAACAGTGGATGATTAATTTTCGAAGAAAATCATCTTCAGTGATGAGGCACATTTTCAGCTCAGTGGACTCGTCAATAGGCAGAATTGGCCCATTTGGGTGAATTATAATCCAAGAGTGATTATCGAAAAACAAATGCACCCACAAAAGCTGAGTTTTTTTGGAAAAGTTATCCGTAATACAGTAGGATTTTATATGAATAACAACATCCCCAGTAGGATCACTGCCGATAAAAGGAGAAGTGAAATCCTGCTGCGGATAGAGATTTGACATTTATTCGAGTATCGGCAGTGATCCTACTGCGGATGTTGTATTTGTTTTTCATATAAGATCCTACTGTACTACGGATAACGTTACCAAAAAAACGCGGCTAAAGAGTGACTGTTTGGTGCGGTTTATGGGCTGGCGGCATCATCGGGCCGTATTTTTTCCAAAATGAGGCCGGTCAAGCAGTTAATGTGAATGGTGTTCGCTATCGTGAGATGATAACGAACTTTTTATGGCCCGATTTGGAAGATATGGATGTGGACGATATGTGGTTTCAACAGGATGGTGCCACTTGCCACACAGCTAACGAAACAATGGCTCAATGGCTCTTTTGCGCGACAAATTCACTGGCCGTGTTATCTCACGTGGTGGCGATGTCAATTGGCCACCAAGATCATGTGATTTGACACCGTTGGACTTCTTTCTTTGGGGTTATTTGAAAGAAAAGGTGTACGTCGATAAGCCAGCAACAATTCAAGAGCTAAAGGATGAGATAATTCGGCATATTAATGGCATAGAACCTCAATTATGCCTCAGCTCAGCGTCATCGAAAATTTGGACCATCGGATGGAGATGTGTTGCCGAGGTCGCGGGGCCATTTGGCTGATATTTTGTTCCATACATACTTAATTGAACCATACCAATATTATCATAATAAAACGAAATAACAATAATTTCCTAAATAATTTGTGTTTTATTCACAATCAACAACGGCCCTTAAAATTTAACCACCCTTTAGTAGTGCTGTGGTGTAAGAAATAATATCTATGTATATTTGAAGCTACATACGATGTTAGGCTCAAGGAATAACTGATGATCAATTCCTGCTAGAAAAGTATTACTGCGGAACTGCTTGACGGGAGGAATACAACTGACTATTTCAATTGAATATTGCTGATATAAAAAGCGAGATAGGAGACGTTACAACGGTGTTCAAGAGAAATAAAAGTTCTTCCTAAAAGTCTTAGGACTCTATTCTGAATTACATCCAACAGGTTCAAATGAGTATTGGGGGCACCAGCCCTGATATGGGAGTTCTACTCAAGTTTAGGGCAGCTCTATGCCTTATAGGTCTTAAGCAGATCAGAAGGGGAAAAGAATTTCTTGTATCTTTTAGGAAAACCTTAGCCTCTCGCTGCATTTTTGGCTATGTCGAATATTATATGATCATTCCATATGATATGGTCCTTAACACACATACCAATTATGGAAAGCTTTTCAATTCATTAGATGCAAGTGCCATTCATGGATAATGGCATGGATGTTATATTTCGCTTGGCCGAAGGTGGACCGCTTTGTGGTTTGGAAGTATTAAATTCAACGCGCTTGTTAGTAGAGTTGGACAGATGGAAAAACTTACGAAATGGTTAGTATATATAACACTCTTTTTCGGAAACGCGTACCCATCACCATAATGAGAAGGAAAAAAGAAATGTTAGGCACTAGAAATGCAGAGGCACAATGTGAATGCAGGAAAAAATGTAAAAAAAATATTAATCACAACAAGAGGCTATCCTCAGGGTGGGGTATTATCACCCTTATTGTGGAGTCTTGTAGTTGATGAATTGTTAGAAAATCTTAGCTCCCATTTCCTATCATTGTCTTATCATTTCCGTACGTAAGTTTGAAGAAACTCTTTGCGACAATTACACGGAAATGGTGTCTATCTGTAGGACTATAAATAAACTCCTCCAAGACGACGGTCATACCATTTACATATAGTCCATAAACTACAATCGGAAAAGCCACAAAATCCCTAATGATTTTTAAGACTCTTGAATTATCAACATCTAGGAAAACCCTTCCAAAGGCTCGCGTGCATTTGCATCTTATGGGAGCAATGAAAACCTGCTCTACTCCAGCTATTGAGGTTGTCCTCTATATATCCCCTCTACACAAGGTTATCGGAAGTGCGGCAATGGAAACTATAATGAGAGTCTCAAAGGAAGGAACTGATACAGGCAAAATTATAGGTCTCAGGGAAAGAGACTTAATCAGTAGGTCGATAGTAACAAACCTTGACAACTCAAGAGATGGCATGATCAACAAAAATATAATTTGAGAAAAAACTTTTTTATAGAGCTAAGCGACAAAAAAGATCGGATTGAGGAAGAAATAAACTACACCCTTGAAACAAATACCATCAAGTGGTACACTGATGGATCGAGAACAAGCGAAGGAGCTAGTGCAGGAACCTAGGACCAAACCTTCCATACCGTGCCCCATCGGTACTACCAACATCTTCCAAAAGGAGGTACACGCCATAGAGAAATGCGTGGACCGAAATCTCGAAAAGAACTATTGTAACAAGAACATTGCCATCATGTCAGATAGCCAAGCCGCCCTCAAGGTAACTAAACTCATATATGTACCATCAGGTCTAAATAAGTGTGGTTGTGTACAAGCAGGCTAAACGGACTTGACACGTGGGTGTATATGGAAACGAAGGTGCCGTGAAATAAGGCCAAATGATTTTGAGAAATAAGACGGGTTTTCAGGATTTTAACTATTTTTTCGGGACTTACACTCGCTCACGCAACTTCGTTGCTCCAGTTAGGGTATGTTCAGTAGCCAGGCAGGCGCCTATAGCAACAGTACATAACTGTTAGTTGTTTACTCCAATTAATGTAAAATACAAAACTGTTGCTACAGGCGCCTGCCTGGCCACTCAACATACCCTAAGCGGAGCAACGGAATTGCGTGAGCGGGTGTAAGTCCAGAAAAAGGAGTTAAAATCCTGAAAACCCACGAAGTACTTTTGTCCAAGAAAACCAAGAACGTAGGCCCCCGATAAACAATTATGTATTATACGAATCTAACGGCAAAAACTATTTTTTTTATTTTTAACGAAACATTTTATGCTTGGCCTTGAGTCACAAACAGATTTGTCCTATGTCACTTTGTAAAAGCGACATATGTCCAAGTCCTAAAATTTGGCCTTATGTCGCTTTTGTAAAGTGACATAAGGCCAAATTTTTGTATGAAATAAATATAAAAATGCAGTTCGGCCTTATTTCGCTTTGTCAAAGTGCAATAAGACCAACTGCTGAAAATTGGCCTGATTTTACTTTATAAAAGTGCAATAAGGCCAATTTTTGAAAGTTGGCCTTATTTCACGGCACCGGACACGAAGAGACAAACTGCTTAGCAAAAACAGGCCTGAGCCCTATAGCGAAATAGGAGAAAACGTTATCGAAAACAAAAAGAGAAGGCAAGTAGGCCCAAGAATTGGAAAGAACTCCCAAAGCTAAGGAAGGTGAAACTATTACTGGGCAATTACAACCAGTAATGCATCACATACTGCATAAACTTTAGTAAGAACAACCCAAGCAAAATAACAGCTATCCTAACTGGACAGTGCAGACTTAGAAGACACTTTGGTTTACTCTGTTTCGAAAACAGTACCACATGTAGATTCTGCAATATGTATGAGGAAATACCGGACGTAATCCACTCACGCACCAAGGGGAACACCATATCGCACAATACCAGGTGAAAGAAAGCGACCTATCTTTCTGAAGATGCCCAAATACTAAGATTCCTAAGAGCAATAAATTTGGAGGAAGAACTATATAGGATGAACAAGCTCATGCATATTCAAGTGGGCCACAATCGATCTCCAGATTGCTGTGCAACACCTCCAATACATAATTTCTCATTCGTAATGGTTTTGTTAGAGAAGAAGAACACCTCTTCAGTACTGGAAGGTATACAATCTGGACCAGCGGATTTGTGTATGTCAAGGTCCTTAAGGACTCTTAGGACTGTATGAGTGCGAAAGAAGACTTCTCCCATAGAATCATTTACTCTCTAAAGTACACGAGGAATCATAATTGGGAACGAGTGTTGGAATTGGATTTTTTGTCTTTTTAGTATGTTTTACAAAAGATCAAACGTTTTTGATACCCTTGGGATATTGTAGTAAGAACTTTTTGCCGTAGATGTTGGTCATATTTAAGAATTTCTTTGGATTTTTTTTTACTTAACTGTGGTGGAGCATGAAAAGTTTTCCGATATGACACAGTGGTCAAGCATGTCTCGATGTGCTTTTCCACTTTTATTAGCGAATGGACGAAATAACCTTCAATGTCAGGTATTCGAGTTGGTTCGTTCACAAGCTGAGTCAAATGGTTTAACTCAGCTGAAGTTAAGAATAACGGTTTCGGTGCGATGAAAGTGAGTAATACTCCTAATTAAATTTTACAAGAACTTTATTATACAAACCCATAACAGACCCTTATAATAAGAACCCATGTTTATCATAAGTAGAAATCATAATGAGCAAATTTCCCTTTGCTTTTATGTTGTGTGTAGGCAAAGGGTTGTTATTACGTGAGTAGTAGGAATACGTGTTTATAATGCTGCTTATAAAACTTTTAGGATGTTAACAACGTCATGCGGAAGACCAAAATTAGAGTATCTATCCGAAACACCTGTATCTGAAAGTAAAAGTAGATGCAATACACCATGGACAGAATGCCAGAACAGCAGTTACTCATTTTCCATGTTCCAGGACATGCAGCAAGGAATCCTATAAAATGTACTTACATACATAAGTACCGACAAAGTAACTGTTAACCGAAAACACACAACAAATTAAACAAATTTCAGGAAGTACAATTTTGTGTTTTACTCAAAATGCACCTTTGAAGATAAAAGTTTTCATCACTTATACCTATGCATGGGTATAATAAGAGTAGATAAACGATGTGTGGGGTTCTTTTTATGGCCTGTATCCCATTCTTATGCTTTTCATACTTTTGATCCTTGGTCTGGAAAAAGATTTATTTTTTTTATTTTTTTGTATGGGCTTTTCTGTTTGTGAAGTATTTTAATGATATGTAGTATACTTATAAGTTAAGTCAAGTTATAAGGATTCTAGGTAAATATTTAAGAGGAAGCCAAAATGTGTTAATTTTGTTCAAAATTTTCGCACCCCATACAAATTCACTTTTCCAAATATTATAGTTTGAACAAAATCCACAAGGAACAAATGAAATTTCCTTGGTGTAACGGTCAGTGGGTTGGATTGACACCTCGCAAGCCTGGGGTTCGAATTCCAGTCTTTGTTACATAAATGTAGGAATATGTTATATATCTCGATAAGTTAATGAATTGTTTTATCCTGTTGCGATAAAATTTACCACAACAAGTTTCACCTACCTATTCAATTTTCCCCAATCCATTTTTCAACCTTCCCTTCTATTGACGCTCCAAAATACTGTAGAGCTCAGTTGAAACCTGGGTTCCATCGACTCTTAAGTATTCTGGAAAAGCAATCAAACTAGATCTTCGAATTTGAAATACAAAGTTGAGTGACAGGCGGTCACCAAAATCCATGCAGAAGTGACGGATGAGTCACAACGAAACCAACGTATAGGTACACACAATGTGCGACAGATGGTCCACAAGAGATATGGGTTGGGTGTGCGACAGATGGTCCACACAGGATGGCAAAACATGAAGATCTTGACCCATGTTCAACGGCATGTGTGATTTCAAGTTCATACCAACATACATTTAGTACGGCCTTCTGCCCAATTTTTAAGTGTCTGGCTCACCAAGTAAAATCACGTTGCGATGTTTTTCCCTTTACCCCTGTCTGCGCGAAAGTCTACGGGTTTAAAATATGTTAAATTTCGCTTGAAAC
Source organism: Chrysotoxum bicinctum (assembly GCA_911387755.1). NCBI lineage: Eukaryota > Metazoa > Arthropoda > Insecta > Diptera > Syrphidae > Chrysotoxum > Chrysotoxum bicinctum. Next base: position 197,110,801 of record OU426988.1, on the reverse strand, counting down.
ATTGGATCCTGTCTCATAATGTTTGTTGAGAAAATGGCATGGGATCCCATCTAACAGAATGCTTTCTTCAAGTCTTTGAGTTGGGCCGGTTGGGCTGGGGACGTTATTCGCGATCTTTAATCATTTTTCGTTTAACTTTTTAGACCATTTGAAATTGACGGATTAAAACTGAATTCGTCCATTAAGCCAAGGTTGGTGTTCAAATCACCAATGTGAAAGAGACCATATATGCGTGGCTGGATTCGATAGCGGCATGCACCCCAGCGAAAAAGCCAGGTGTTGCAATCGTGACAGAATACCAACATGGACCAAAGGTCAGAAGAGGATGGCGTATATGTCGTGGCCGAATGGATTAGGCTAGTTCCCCTTTTGAGAGGCACTTTTTAGAAAGCTACGAAAGAGCTAAGTTGGAAAAAAAAAGTTTGAAAGCGAAAAATTATTATCGGATTCGAGAAAATTTTTGAGTTGTGATTTTTATAGTTAATTTTTGTAAGAAGAATCCCAGTTGGGGGATTCTAAAAGAGAAATTAAATTTCGACCTTGATTTGTGGCATTTTGAAGCATTCTTGTTCGAGAAGATAGAGCCAGGGTGAGACTGACTGAAAGAGACAGGATCCGCTGAAAAAAAACTAAGTATACAGTGTAAATTGTATCAGCTGGGCTTAGGAGAATTTTCATTCGTTTTGTTTTGTTTGGAGGCTATTAAGTGCCTTAGATTTTACCCTTCTAGGCTTTCGTTTCGTCTTTTGTCTTACCGAGATTGCGGGACTCGCGACCGTTGTTAAGATTCCGTTGTTGTTCGGGAATTTTTCCCAACGTGATTTTTCTTTGTGTCTCGTTGTGGCACAAAACCATTGTTCTTGTTTAAATTTTACATTTTTCACATTTTCAAACATTGGCCATCTGCCAATTGCCAAATACATTTGTTAATTTTTTTACTTGTCTTAGAAAAAATTCTGGGTTTTATTCCTATATTTATAAAGGTTTCCCAGATAGTTTTAAATAAAACTTCGTTAAAATCCTATTCAGGTAAAATTAAAATATTCTTTTATTTTTCTTGGAAAGGAACTTCTTTTTCAGTGAATCCGCACATTTTAATTTGGTACACCCTATTTCATTATTTAATTCATTTTTTTTATCCTTTTTTTATTGATTCCCCAATTAATACAGCCCACTGAACCCACCCCATCGCTGAGCTATCTATCTTGTATGCATAGTTTATCACATTAAAAAGACTGTTCGATCTCTTTTTGCTCTAACCTCCAACAGATTACATTGTGCGTTCCTTAGCTACTAAGATTTATGTACCAAGTAAATAAATTGTTAATATTACTTAAAATACATAATACAATAAATTCCTCTTTTGAGATAACAAATCATTTAAAAGTGTAACTTTTCATGAAGAAGTGCCTCTTATATTAGTCATTCAAATTCGGTGGAAAATTTAAAGTCTCCTTTTTCCATGCAAATTTTACGTTGGCACTCCGCATTCAATCCGAAGTGCGCAATCAACATTTTGACGGAATGCGGAGAGCCGAGAATCGCTGAACACGCCAAACCTGTTTTAGTAAGTAAGTACAAGTAATTAATTTTATTGCTTATTTTCAGTTTTTATGAATTTAGTAGCCGTCAGCTCGGTTTGCAAGTTTACATTATAAAATTAATTTTGTTTTAATATACAGGTTGTCCGGTAATTCGCGTGCCATACTTTGAGATGTGATTTTTGGTCATATTCTAAACAAAAAGTGTTCTGCAGTAAAGTCTGATAAAAGGCTAACTTTGGTGTACCCTGACCCATGTTTAGGTCAACTTCTCTGTCAATACTAATGGTAGGGACCTCATTTTAAAGTTTTTTTAGTCGAAATACTAACCTTTAAGACTACGTGTGAATTAAGCTGGTATAATTTTAGGGTTGCCAGATATTCAATTTTAAATGATGGTCAATTTTTTTTGCCCGAGCAAAATTTTTACTTTGAGGTAAATTTTTTTTCAAAAAATGCGTTATAAACATAAATTTTTCTTATTTTTACTTGATGAACAAAACTATACCTAATAAAAAAACACATTAATAAATTCACCCAAAAACCCATACATTTTATGATACTTGGGAAAATCTAAAATCGAATTTTGGGTTTTTACCTACTTTTAATGCAATTATAATGCAATTATAGTGGTTTTTCAAGAACTGATAGTTTTAAGGTAATTTTCAAATGTAGTTTTAAAGTTCTGATGCCTTTTTGTTTCCAGTTGAGGTTGGTCAGCGGGCTCCAGGGTCAACCGAAGAAAGCCGTAAAACTCGGCCAATAGAAAGTTCAAAGCTCCAATTCCAATTTGCATTTATTGAATATGTATAAATAGGTTAACAAAGTATTTCATATAATTTTACAATATTTACGATCTTATAATAAGCTAGCAAAGTATTTCATATACTTTAACAAAATTCACGGCCTTACAGTAAGATAACAAAGTATTTCATACAACCTAACGCCGGTATCGGAGAGGAGATTCAGAGAGCAAAGGATGGGATAGAGTCCCTAGTCTGAGTGGAGTAGGAGAGCGGAGGGGGTATTAACGGCGGAAGCCAAAAGTTGCGAAACTGCTACCTGGTATATGCGACCAGCATTGTGCTTCTTATTGAGATAACCATGTACACTGGTCAAAAGACACGGTGGCAAGAAGAATCTGATTTTCTATGAATTTCCAACTTTTACTTGTCGACTTGGCGGCCAAAACCAAATGTGGATTGTAAAACTGAAGAACGAAAACTATTTGCAGACGTCGCGTCGCCAACTATCAGAGTGTGTCCTCTTTTGCATTTTTGCGTGGGCGCCTTGAGGTATGTAATACTTGCTGGCCATTTCATCCGGAATAGTAATTGAATTAGAATTTCAGCATTCTGTCTTCTCTGGGTGGTAAAAGGTGTAATTAGGTTAAAAAGTTTAACTCCAAAATATCTCCAATCGGTTGCCATTGAAATACCAATTGCGTGTGTTTTTGGTTGCGGTTAAATCTAGAAAATAACATTACTTTTGATTTGTCCGTGTTACTGCAATACTCGATTAATCCTAAATTGGCGATTTTGAGGTGATTCTGACAGTAACACCATGTCATCAGCATATAAAAGTACATTTACATTTTTTTCAACAATTCGGATTCCTATTGGAACGGGCATTACAACATCATTGATAAATAATGAGAACAGAAGTAGAAGAGCACTTAACAGACATCCTTGCTTCGTTCACACCAGTATCTGTTTCGAACCATTCCCAGACAATGGTACCACTTTACTTCAATTGAAGTAGATCTACTTCTTTTTTTCTAAATATTTTAAAATCTACTTCCTATTTCTCACCATCAGCAAAATACTGAAATCTACTTTCTTTTAAAATCTTCGTTTCAACCTACATACTTCAATTTTACAAAAAAATGCCCAAATCTACTTCTTTTTCTCTAGGTAACCCCAGAATTTTCATGAACAAAATTTACGTCAGCACAATACAAATACACAAATGAGTAATTTTACATGTGGGCACGAATCTTATGAAAATTTTGGCAGACATCCTTAATAACTACTTTTTCGTGTTGTAATGTCAATTGATAAAAATCTTGTTCAATATTTTTCTAAATGCAATTAAAAAGTCATTTTGAAATCTACTTCGATTTTTCTCTAGTTACTTCACTTTTTTCTTCAAATCTACTTCGACTTTTTGTTCAGAAGTGGCAACGCTGTTCCGAGACAGCCGCTTTCGAATCTGCATACCTCTCCTTCAAAACAATAATAAACTTTGTGAATATACCCAGCCGGGAGAGTTTGTAAAAAAGTGTGTTTCGATTCACACGATCAAATGCTGACTTGAAGTCGACGAATAATGCTTCTACCTTTTTGTTTATTGCTTAATATGCTGTCACAATGGATGTCAGCGTAAAAATATGGTCTACTGTTGAATAACCTTTCCTGAACCCAGCTTGAAATTCCGAAAGGATATTGTTGTAGCCAAACCATTTTTCAGATATATTGGCGAGTACACCACAAAACAGTTTGGCCAGTACGTTCATGAACGAGATTCCGCGAAAATTTTCTATATTGTTCAAATCTCCTTTTTTTTGAATCGGAAATATGATGGCCATTTTGAACGATGAAGGGATATCTTCATTGATGTAAGCTTTATTGAAGAATGATTTGAGTTCACATATAAACGCCGGAGGAGCATTTTTGAAAAATTCGTATGGAATTCCATCTTCACCAGGCGCTTTAAAGTTCTTGAAATTAAGGATAACAGATTGTACTTCATCTAATGTTATATCACTATCTAGAATCTCATCAGTAGAAAGAGGCTCCGCATATGCAAAGAGGAGACCAGATTTTGCATAAAGTAGATTTTTGAAGTGGATCGAAAGAATTTCAGCAGCTACTCCTATGGTGCCTATGGTAAAGTTTGCGCCATTGATTTCTTTGGCCACCTTCCAAAACTCATTCCAGTCTTTTGTTTGACCAAGTGTTAGAGCTTGTTAGTTTTCAAATTCCAGTTTCTTTACTAAGCATAAATTTTTATAATAACAATTTGCTTCAAAATACCAATTTTTCAGATATTGATAGATGAAGTTGGAGTTTCTCATCTTACTCGTATTAAAAAGAGAAAATGATTCCCTTCGGGCATTCATACTCTCATTATTAAACCACTTATTTCTTAACTTGGTTCTTATTTGTATCGTTGTTTGTTGAAGAACTCCTTATACAAGAAATGAGCTGATTGGAATGTACTTCAGCTGACTCAGATAACGCGTTTAACCTGAAAAGATTGTTGCTCAACTTATTTCGATAAATTAATAAATCATCCTGTTTTCATTTTAGTCGAGGTTTTATTATTTGCAAGATATTTTTAAACACAAACTGCACAAGTCTTGAAAGTTTGAAAACCCAAAACGAAATTTGTGTTCAAAAGCATTATTTTCCATAACGCAGTTTGCAAAAATCAAACGTTTGATTTCATCATTTGCCACACAACTCTGCAATTAATCTATTTGACGGAAAAAATGTTGACAAGCCCAGAGAACGTATTCATAAACGTCAAATGCGATACCATTTTTGCAAGAAAAACACCTGATATTGATCAAACAGAATTTGTTAAAGACCATTGCATACGAGGGCTGTCCGATAAGTACTTAGACTACAAAAGAAAAACAAAAATTCTGGAAAATTGGCGATTTATTTCTCAACAAAGTCTCCTTTTAACTTGATACACTTGATCCAGCGATGCTCCAAGTTCTTTAACCCATCCGAAAAATAGGCCTCCGTGACGGCGATGACCTCCTTATTCGACTCAAATTTCTGCCCGATGAGTGATTTTGTCAAGTCTGTAAACAAAACAAGTCGCACGGGGCCAAATCTGGAGAATACTGAGATCAATTTTTTTCGCAACTTTTCTGAGGAAATTTCTATTTCATATCAACAATCAATGGTTTCAGACTGAAAAAAATGTTATCCAAATCTATTAGGCAGCGTTTTCATTATACATATTGATTTTTGTAAATCAAGTTCCCCGACAAACAGTGTTGTCTAAGTGTGTCAAGATTCAACTTTGTTGACCCAAACCAAGCCTGATTCAAGTGGGTAGAAATCAACCAACTGTTTCGATTAAAAATTAGTTTTCTAGTCTAGATGGTTCATCAACACAAATGTCAGTTGTCAGATTTGATTTGCTTGCTGTCAATAATTTATTTTAATTTATGGCTAGCTGAGTACTGTTCATGACATCACAATGGTTATGGGAGACTAGAATGTTAAGGTTGGCAGTCATAACCATGGGCATTGGGCATGCTATAGGAAAATATAGTGTTTATTTTCAGGTACAATATTTCAGGTACAATATTGACAAATTTCACATATATTTTACAATTTTTCTATACAGTATCAATTATCAAGCAAAAATTAAATAAGAGAACATAGTTATTCAACCATGAACAATAATTGCAACTAATACACTTTGTGGCAAGAAGTGCCAGTATCAAGTGTTTTTTTTTTTAAGAAGATTTATAAAAACTAATATGTCATGCGGAGCCGCGCAGGAAGAGAAAGCGATTGTTTTTTTGAGATTTGAAATGGAGGCGAAAAAGATTTTTTTTTTTTTTTTTATTTTTTTTAGGAGAGAAAAGGTAATTATTTTGGATTGTAATGCGAAGTTAGTTCAATACTTGTATCAATATTTCTACATCATCACTATTAAGTAGCCATACTCGAAGACGGCTGAAAAAAACTGATTTACTATCTATTTGCTTGCGTATATCCCTTGGTAGCTTGTTGTAAATAAAGGGAGCAATTATAGTGACAAACCGTCTATAGTGTTCCGTCCTTACTCTAGGAACTACAACAGAGTTTGAATTACGTAGTGAATGAATTACATTCATTCGTTTGTTGTGATATCCCCCTCGTAAAAAGAATATTCTCAATACCTTAAACACATATAAATAACGAAGTGGCAAAATGTCTAGGGTTTTGAACAATGGGAGCGAGGGCTCCCATCTAGGTTTGAAAACCATTACCCTTAGTACCTTTTTTTGAGCAGTAATGAGTGGTTGCATGTTGCTTATAAATGCACTTCCCCAGCAGGTTATCCCATACTCAAGTCGGGAATTTACAAGAGCATAGTAGATTGTAACTAAAAGATTCGATGGTTCAAATTTACGAAGATGATATATTTTATTCAAACTTATGTAGATTAACTGTTTTACATTAGCAATGTGGCTTTTCCAGTTTAGCTTACTATCCAGCGTAACTCCTAAGTATCTGAATTCACTAACCGGTTCAAGACTTAAGCACTCGGCACTGCAATTTAAGCGACCACAACCTGTGACGTGGTGTTCTATTTCATCCAGATTAAAAGTTTTTGAGAGCGAAAATGACATGACTTTAGACTTACTACTAAGAACCATATTATGATATTTGAACCAACAGTTCAATGAAACAAGATCTATATTTATTTGTTGCTTAAGGTTTACTATATCAACTGCAGCGTAGGCAAGAGCCAGATCATCCGCGAATGCAACAATATTTCCATTTAGAGGCAAATTGAAAACAGAGTTTATATATATTAAAAAGAGCAAAGGGCCAAGCACTGACCCTTGGGGAACGCCAGTTTCTGAGCAGGGTAATACCTCACTCATCATTGCATTTGCAGAAACAAATTGCTTTCTATTCGAAAGATACGAGGATAACCAACAGAGGATATTACTTCTAAAACCAAATCTATAAAGTTTACGTAACAAGATCTTATGGTTAACAAGGTCAAATGCTTTGGTTAGGTCAAGGAACATACCAGCTGACAATTGAGATTTGTCTAACGTTTTATAAATATTTTCTAAAAACGCTATAATCGTGTCTTCTGTAGATTACCCTTTCCGAAATCCAAATTGACTATCATTTAAAAGCTTATATTTATCAATAAATTTGATCATTCGAAAGGAAATAATTTTTTCAAAAACTTTCGAAAACACAGATAGCAGGGATATTGGCCGGTAGTTGTTGGGGTCACACTTGTCGCCTTTTTTGTGGATAGGTATTATAATTGATGTTTTAAGGCACTCAGGAAAAATTCCTGATACAAAGCTTTTATTTATTAAAAATGAAAGGGGAGCAGCTATATACGGATAAATTTTTTTCAAGATCACGCTGCTGATTCCATCAGGTCCACTTGAATATTTAGGTTTCAGATTAGATACGACTTTCGCTATATCGGTTTCTAATATTGACCCAAGAAAAAATGACGAGGTTGTTTGAGAATCTAAGTAAGGCTCTAATTCTAATCCGGTAGAGCTTAAGGAGCTTTGTTTGTATGTTCCGGCTACATTTTTGAAAAACTCATTGAGACTGTTGCATATTAGTAAGTTATCCGTAGCAATTAAATTATTACTAAGTCGTAAACTTTGTATGCAGTTTTCACTAACACTTTTACCTAGGATATCGTTTACTATTTGCCATTGACGTTTAGGATTTTTCGCATTATACTCAAATTGACGTTTATAATAAGATTGTTTTTGATAATTTATTTGTTCAAAAATGTCTTTTCTCAGTTGTTTATAATGCAATTTAATAGGTACTATATGAAAGTTGTTTTTATTTCGTCTGTAGAAAATATTCTTTTCATTAATTTTTTTACATAGGTCATCTGTCATCCATGGTTTTAATTTTACTAGCTTCGACTTTCTGGAGCTATGTTTACAATTATCTATATAATGATTAATTATCATATAATAAAACGGCAAACATGTTTTTTGTGGTACACTTTTCTCCAAAAGTATTTAACCGATTTCGATAAATTTTATATGGTTGGAAAGCCACAGTTACGGAGATGTGCAGAATATACTTGAGACACGCATTTACACACTGTGGGTCATTTTTGTTTTTGCACTGTCGAACACTTTGCTTATTACATAAAACTAGCCGATCCAGTTCTCGAGTGCCAATTTATTTATTTAATTCATTATCATTCAATAAAAGACAGAGAATTCATGATTTGTTTTAAATTGTTGAATGCAATGAGTAGTACCTACTAAGAACTTACTCCTGGAGTCCAAAGGAAAACTGTTAATGGTAAGAAAACTTTCATATAGGTGTACACATTTTTGACACATTAACAATTTTCTTTTCGATTCTTTCATGTCATTGTCCTTTAGCTGTTGTTATGGCCATAATATTGGACTCGAACCCACGTCGTTGCAGTGAAGTCAACCTGTGAATTTTGTGTTACATAATTGTGAATTTTTTTTTAAATTTCACTCTCATCATTTTTTCATAAAAGAAACGAACCGAAAATTGTTAATGTCTCAAAAATGTGTACATATAGGTTTGAAAGTTTGTTTACCATTAACAGTTTTCCTTTGGACTCCAGGAGTGAGTTCTTAGTAGGTACTTCTCATTGCATTCAACAATTTAAAACAAATCATGAATTCTCTGTCTTTTATTGAATGATAATGAATTAAATAAATAAATTGGCACTCGAATTTCGAGAGCTGGGCCGGCTAGTTTTGATAAATATATCAAAACCGGCTGAAGGACAATTTGAACTATATATTTGAGACCAGGATTCTTTTGAAAGATATTCATTAAGTGCGCCAAAGTTAATTTTTGTTGTTGTATCTGTATTATTGCAGTATTTTAAGCTTTTACCAAGAGTATTTAACAGATCAGGAAACAAAACACCGGTAGCATAATGGTCAGTAATATCCCAATCAAGTACAAAAGGAGTTACTTCTAGATTATTTATAGCGTTGAGAAATATGTGATCAATACAAGTTTTCGAATTTTCAGTTACCCTAGTAGGAACATTTATAATTGACTCAAAGCCCATCGAGGACAGAAGGAGATAATAGTTATCGCTACTAGACGGTAATCCCAAAATATCGATATTTATGTCACCCACAATGCAAGTGTTTTCATTGTTTAATAAAGGTATAATATCTTCGATGTCTTTTAGGAAGACCTCCCTAGCAACAAACTGCAGACGATACAAGCAAACGACATTTATATAAAAGTATTTAAAATTACCTTAAGTATAATACAGTCGGCACTTTCAAGATTCGGTGTAAAAACATTTTCTATAACAAGTGTATTTTTGACAAAAACAGCTATTCCGCCCGAAGGGTATGTATTATTACAATTTGCCAATAGATTATAACCCGGAAACTTATTTCATGGTTGAATATCCAGATTTCTGATAAAACAATTATATGAGGTAGCTCAACAAAACTATTTTGCAGATAAGAACAAAAAGAATCAAAATTTTTTCTAATGCTTCTAATGTTTTGATGAAAAATTATGAAATCATTATGACTAGCGTTAAAATTTGAACCGATAAAAATCTCATTACAATTACTACTATTTTCAAGATCAAAAATTTCGTTTGGATTAGGCATAATTAAATTATAAAAATTAAAATAAATAGAGTGACTTAATCTAAGTGATTCAGATCGTTGATGCTCTGAATATATATGATCTTACTACCAGTAGCTCGCCTCATCATGATTCTCCCATTTCTCACCCATAGATATTGGTAGCCTGAGTTCTTTTTCGCCTTCTTCGCCTCATTGAGTAGTATTTTCGACTCAGTTGAAAGCCAGTCGTTGACAAAGGTGTGTCCCTCACTCGAAGAAAAAACTTCTTTAGCATCTATTGGTCCTTTATTTGCATATACGGCAGACAAGATGCGCTCCTTTATTCTTTTACTGCGTAGCTTTACAACAATAGTGCTTGATCTATTGCCTTTGATTTGTTTCCTGTAACACGAATCTAAGTCCACATCAGTAACATCAACAACCGAAGTGACAATGTTGAAAGGTTTATCGATATTTATAACGCCAACTGCCTTATAATAGGAGGAACCTGTAGTTTTGAGCACAAGACGTGGCACAAAGTTATTTGGGTATTGACACACACACACGTGACTTCCAATCAAATCGATCACTTCGCGATCAGTCGAATTTTTAGAAGCAATATCCAGGACGTTCGAAACAGGAAAGGTGCAGCTACGGGAATGGTCCAGGACCATCATCAGATTGTTGCTACCGTAAGATTACATTCAGTTGCAGCTTTATGTAATACCAATAGACTAAAGAATCATGCACTCCGCAAACAATTGGAGATTGAGAGCACTAAGCATCAAACACCAGTTGTTTGCAGTGAAAAATGTGTTCATATCCGGTGCTGGAAGTATAGCCGGTCGGTCGCAGGTAAGAAATAGTGTGTGTCGAAGAAGTTTGGTCGCGGATCGACAGCTACTCCAGCTTCACATATTATTGAGAGAGAGAAGCAGAAGAAAAAACAAGTAGGTTTGATAGTCCATAGAGACTTAGACGAATCTCTGATAGTTTCGCATAAGGACCCTCTCAAAAAGTTGAGCGACCAATTTGTTGCAGATTTAAACTGCGTTCTCACAAGAAAGGTAAACCCAACGCCCGTCCGAAGTAGCAATGTAATGTTAAATTCAGAGATTCTCTCCTTAGGCATATTATGCGAAAAAGGTATTCTCTACACGCATCAAAATTTTCCTCCCTCCTTACACCCACTAATTGAGATACCTTTCCTGAAAAGAGGAATGATTGTGAAGCTCACAAAGAAACTAGACCTTACACAGTGCAAAAACTATAAAGGAATTTTCGTGCAGCCTGCAGTTTCTAAGGTACTATTAAGAATCCTCCTGGCTCGGCGGCGAACAAGCTGGCTTCCGTATTTGATCTTCCACATTAATAGCTTGCGGATCATCATAGAACTGTGCGTTGAATCCCAATCAGTCCTTCATTTCTTGATCATCGATTTCAAACAGGTATTCGTCAGTGTCAATAATGAAGAGGGTATTTCAGGCAAATTAATTGCTAATTTGATATTAGATCAAAATATTAAGTTCTGTTTAGACGAAAGTCAGGCAAGGGAGTATACTGTCACCAATACTGTTCCTATTGCTAATGAACGATCTACTGTACGTAGCTTTGTCAACAGGAATTGGGGAATATCAGTGCAATCATACCTCAAATATTTGGACTTCGCGGACGAGACGGTTGCTTAATCCCTCATAGAATCATGGATCTCCGTTAAAAGATAACATGCGTCAGGAGAGAGAAACAAAAATCATGGGGCTCAAGATCAAAACGAGTATTATTTTTATCGATTGCGGAACCAAATAAGATATAAGCAATCTAATCGTGAAAGCTAGAAAGCAAAGCCTGCGTTCTGAATGCTGCGAAAATATGGAAAAACAACTCTATTAGCTTCGAATCCAAGCTATGGCTATTTCGCTTAAATTTTGCTTCTATATGTAAAGTAACATCCGCTGTCACAATCTTGAGGAACTCCAATGACGAACTTCATGCAAAAGCGGATCATGAACCGATTGAATATTTTATACGATGAAATAAGCAGCAGTGGATTGGACATGCGCTTCGAAAAGGTAACCAGTGCATTGCGAAAAAGAAATTAATCAAAATTTTGGGAGCCGTTTTCGAGAAAAATTCGATTTTCGAAAACTTTTTTTAAGATATGTAAAGAGTTAAATTTTAAGGGCCGATGTTGAATGTAAACCACACCTAAACGTCAAGTTTTTTTCTGCATTTCATTTGACATTTCTCAATTTCAGACTAACTCAATTTGAACCATGGAAAGATACACAATCGAGCAACGCGTTAAAGTTATTCAGGCTTATTATGAAAATGGACGTTCAAATCAAAATGCATATCGTGCACTTCGTGATTTTTTCGGTCAATTTAATCGTCCAAATGTGCGTACAATCGGAAAAATCGTGCAAAACTCGACTCAAGAACTAGAGCCTCTTGACCATTTCAAGCATCGTCAATGGTCAGAATGGTGGCAAGAAATGGCAACAGTGGATGATCAATTTTCGAAGAAAATCATCTTCAGCGAAGAGGCACATTTTTACCTCAGTGAATTCGTCAATAACCAGAATTGCCGCATTTGAGCGAATGATATAATCCAAGAGTGATTGTGGAAAAAAAAATGCACCCACAAAGAGTGACTGTTTGGTGCGATTTATGGGCTGACGGCATCATCGGGCCGTATTTTTCCAAAATGAGGCCGGTCGGGCAGTTACTGTGAATGGTGTTCGCTATCGTGAGATGATAACGAACTTTTTATGGCCCGAATTGGAAGATATGGATGTGGACGATATGTGGTTTCAACAGGACGGTGCCACTTGCCACACAGCTAACGAAACAATAGCTCTTTGCGCGACAAATTCAATAGCCTTGCTATCTCACGTGGTGGCGATGTCAATTGGCCGCCAAGATCATGTGATTTGACACCGTTGGACTTCTTTCTTTGGGGTAATTTTAATGAAAAGGTGTACGTCGATAAGCCAGCAACAATTCAAGAGCTAAAGGATGAGATAATTCGGCACATTAACGGCATAGAACCTCAATTATGCCTCAGAGTCATTGAAAATTTGGACCATCGGATGAAGGTGTGCCGCCGAGATCGCGGCGGCCATTTGGCTGATATTTTGTTCTATACATAATTGAACCATACCAATATTATTATAATAAAAAGAAATGACAGTAATTTCCTAAATAATTTGTGTTTTATTCAAAATCAACATCGGCCCTTAAAATTTAACCACATTTTATATGGTCGGTTATCTATACATATTTGTAAATAAAAATATTGAGTTGAATTATTTTGGCTCAGACAGCTTTGTTCTTGTGCATGAGCACATACTCGTTTTTTCCAGAAAATTATTGTTTGTTCGTTTTCAAAGCGACTGCAAATACGAGAAATTCTAAGAAAAACCTTATCTTCCAAATGTACAGCGAAAACAAGAAGTTGTTTAATTTCATGGATTTCGTATTAAAAAGAAATTTCAATCGAACCCCTCAAACGAAGCTACCATCTCTCTGAACAGGCACACCATCCTGAAAATCCTTTAAGACTTAAGCTTTAAACATATTGACATATCGCGAACGCTTGCTGTTCCCAAGTATTTTCTATAGCTCCACATTACCTAATTTTTATACCCAAGGCGTAGATGTGTTCGAGGCAAGTAAAAGTCTCTTCGTATAATGTAGTTGCAGCCTTATTCGATGAAGAGGAAGTCCCATTCAGGTGAATCCAAACAAAGTGAAATAAAAGCTGTATAACTCTATTATGTGGCATTTAAGGAAAAAAAAAACAGGAATCCTTCCGGAAAAGGAAATCTCTTCAATGAGCCACTGCGCCCCACCTCTCTGACGCCTTGTGCTACAACACACAGTATAGAAATTCTTTCTCTAGCCTAACTTTCTCATTATATCAAGACCATATATACTTCCTGTATGTCATATCTATCTATCTAGCTGTATACACCTACCCCTTGTATATAAAAACTCATTTCTCTTCTTTATCATGTTATTGTATATGCACCAACGCTGCTATTTACTTTTATTGAACTTTTATGGCCTCTTTAAATCGTCGCTTAGCACACACCCAAGCAATGTTTATCTTCGAGCGTACTCAATAAGGAGCTATTAACATCAGAAGACAAAAAGGGAAAGCCATTGTATTCAATGGAGAAGGACTTCTTCTTTGGTTTGGCTGCCTTCGTGCCGCATGCCAAGCCGTCTTGTCTTGCCCTGTCCTTCAATGGAGTAGTGTGATGCTTCTGCTGATGCCGTTCTGCAGACGATGGCTCCGAAGATAAAACTAAATTATAGATGTAATAAATTTTCTTGCAACAAATTCGATTTGAAGAAGTCCCCTTTGTGCCACCTGCTTTTCAAGGTAGAAAATTGTTGCTGGTAAATTTTGAAGGAAGCAGAGAAGGAAGGTCCGTGGAGACGGAGAGAAAATAGCTATGACATCCAAACGGGGCGACAATTTCTTCTTATAGAATCTTAGCACCAGCGATTGACGATATTGACTTAATTCAGATATTTCAGTTTGGATTTCCAGGTCCGATTGTAATACCAACCGAACGGGAACGGGATAATAGCAATCTTAATGAAGAACGAGAGCGACTTAATGAAGGATGATTTAGTGTGTCTCAGTTTTAAGCAAGTCGGAAAGTGAATAAAAAACCGGTAGAGTGTTTTTATGTGTACCTAAAATTCATTTTAAGTAGAGAAGAAAGGTTGAAAGGAGGCACTTGACATGCGGCCTTCGAAATTTTATTGATTCGAAATCGAAATGTATTTGTTTTCGAGTTCGGTAAGACATCAACTATTAATGTCTTATCATGCCTTAGAGTTAGGAAGTGAATGGTCAAGGAGTGCTCGAAATTAACGTTAGTTAGTAGCAACCCTTGGCATAGTGGTTCGTGCGTTGAACTAGTTCGACTGCCAGCCGCTGCCACTTAAAAAAAAGAGTGAGTGCCAGGACCAGTGGTACCACTTTACTTCAATTGAAGTAGATCTACTTCTTTTTTCCAAAATATTTTAAAATCTACTTCCTACTTCGCACCATCAGCAAAATACTGAAATCTACTTTATTTTAAAAATCTCTGTTTCAATCTACTTCAATTTTACAAAATAAAGCCCAAATCTACTTCTTTTTTCTCTATTGCACTCTAAGTAGTAGTATATAACCTAATAATTACCATAAAATAAAAGAACGTCAACACAATCCAAATAAACAAATGAGTAATTTTATGCGAAATTTCTTTAAAATTAAAAGAAACGTATTGACAATTTTAAATACATATTTAATAGGTAATATGTATTCATTTAAGGAAAAAAATTTTTGTATGCAACATTTTTTCCAAAAGCAAGTAAAAAGCCATTTTGAAATCCAATTCGATTTTTCTCAATTTACTTAAATTTTTTCTTCAAATCTACTTCGACTTTTTTTCCGGAAGTGGTAATAACGCTGGCTAGGACTCACGGTTAAGATGTGTAAACATCAACGTTCGTCCGAGTGCCAAATTTTTGTTATCGAACGTACCCAATAAACATACAATGCTACTATACTCTGTTCAATTTATATTTGCAAAACAGGCCTTATGGAAGAGCTTTTTCAGAAACACTGGTGCCTGCTGCTGTTTGCACGCGGCACCTCAACTTAAGAATTATAGAGAGAGCGATGGTCAAAACGACAATCAACAAATTGATAATAAACTATCACCTTTCGCGATTCTACCCCAGCATTTCGACAGTTCTTTGTGCTTTCCCACTCTAACAGCACAATAAGTAATGCTCTTCTCTTGTCTATGATAAATGCATATTTTGACTCTTAAATCCGCAAATAAAGCATGAAAATAGCCCTCAAGTTTTTATTTAATAATAAACTTAAACAATTCCAGCTCAACCCCCTTTACCAAACCAAACCAAAAGTTACACTATGTTTTCCGAGTTTGCACCAATAGCGCTAGTTCCGTAGTTCTGGCAGTCCATAAATAATAATAAGTCAATGGCTGTACATAACGCTTTCCACCTTAACACACGTATTTTTGGACCATGTCCTGTAAAAACGATTTGAAATAATCAACTATTTTGTTGTCTTTACTTTTTTCTAGTAAAATAATTATTTCGAAACGAGTCCAAACACATTTTTCTTGTTCATTTTCCATTATTACTTGTGTTTAGGATACTCTTAATGTAATGATCAAAAAATTATTGAGTAAATTTAAGATTAATGGGATCAAAAACACTAGTTAACAACTAAAACCGAATAACAACATAAAAAATTGTGTCCACGAAGTATTTCGGTCCTTTTTAGGCTAGGCGCGTACATTCAATTTTTAGTTGCACAACTGTTTGGTTGCTTATAGAAAACAGATGAACTATTTGGTTGCATGTCAGCGCAGGTGCATACAATAATTATATGTTACACAAAATAGCGAACTCATTTTAGGCAATCGTTTAGTTTGTGTCAAAACACAAACTTTTTATACTCTGTTCAATTTATATTTGCAGTACAGGCCTTATGGGAGAGCTTTTTCAGAAACACTGGTGCCTGCTGCTTTTTTCACGCCACCTTAACTTAAGAAATTGCCACCGAAATAAGAAAGAGAATCACTGAGTTACATTGAAACTGTTTGTGTAATCTTCTTTGAGCTCACGTACAGCCCACCATGACCTATCTACTCCATGAGTAAAAGAAGGAGACTGATCGCCAATTTGCAACCAACCCTTATTACTCGTATGTTTATTAAAAAAAAAACAGAATCAGAGTTACCATTGCCAAGTTGATGGAAATTCATATGGCATTTTCTTTGGTTTGTGCTTTGTAACTTCCAGGATTTAAGCTTTTTCGAGCTTTTGGTAGCAAATATTTTTCTGAGATTTTCCGCAATTTTTAATGCACCTACGGCAATACTGTAAGAGCTTTAAATTAAAGATAGCTTATTGAAATCCATAATGGTCAGACTGAAAGGCAAATATCCTATCTTCCCTGTACTGCAAATAAAAATTGAACAGAGTATAGTTGCTCGAACCAAGCAGTTGCGAAACTAAAAATTGTATGTCCGCGCCTAGCCTTACACGCCATGTCGGCATACTACTGCGATAGTGCGATTCCCAGAGTTCGCACTGCCGTGTCGGCACTTATTCATTTCACACAACCCAAAAACCTTATCGACAATATGCTTCGATGAAGTAGTTCGTGGCGTATGTTAGGAGTAAGTGGATTCCGCTGCGTAACGTTAAGTTTGTTTGACTTATATTTAAACAGGGATGTTGCTTTTTACACTTATATTCAAACAGAGATGTTATCTGATAGAAAATAGACTGTTTTTACACTAATCCGATTTTAATCTCTGTTTCTCTTTTGGCTTAATTTCGAGTGTATCAGTGCTTTTAAACACAGCGATTTTTAATGTAAGTTAACTTTGTTCATGCAAAAAGGAGACACCTTTTCGCACTCCTTACTCTACTCAGTTAAGTGAATTTCACTGAGCGAACGCCAAATATAAAAAAAGAAAACCACAAAGAAGAATGAACGATAACTCCGCCTTTTTCTCAACCTCAGCAATTGCGTTTAGAGCTAGATATACATTGTTCAAATGCATGACAAGCATGCGTGTAAGTGTATTATTGAAAAAGTCACACATATAGATCGGATGTAGGCTTGAAGAAAAATCCAAACCCTTTCAATCTAGCGTACTGCATAGAAATATTGTATATGCAAGATTGATGATTGATCATGCATTTATTGGTTCATTTGCGTATAGTACGTCGAAGAGATGAGAACACAGCACAGCATAATAAGCACTGATTAAAATATTAAAACAGCAAACGAAAATTATATGATGAAAAGGACAGACAAAAAAAAACAAATTACTCGGATAAAATTTAAAAAAATCTCAAAGAAATTCGTTAAAACACAATTTTACAGAAAAAAAAAAAGCTCACAAATGGCAACGTCCTCTTGCCACTGAAATAATAGACTGGCACGTGCTTGTCATGCATTTGAACAATGTATATCTGGCTTAGCGCGCCAACAAATATACTTATCATGCAGCGAAAATGTCAAAAGATTTTTTTTTGACAAGCCACTAGAATGAGCGTTCATCTCATCAAAATCAAACCAATCCTTTAATTTTTTTTTAGGTTTCTGTACTTTATCTTACTCGCTTCCTCAGAGATTTATAAACCGATTGACATCATTTCCACCTTGTAATGGAATTAGAAGTGGCAAAACCTAATTTTTTTAATCCATTGAAGTTCGTAGTCATCTTTCAGTTCATGGCTTGAGAGATGGAGAACGATCTATATTTTGATATAGTGAATGCTAAAAGTATATTTATTCAATAATTAAAATAATTATATGGTATGACAGATAAGGGAAAAATTATATTTTGACGTATCGAGAATATTTCGTTGTAGATGTCAACTGATTGCCCTGAACAACATTTTTCGGATTTTTAAAGTTCAACTCTGAAAATGCATTTTTTGCGAGCATAAAATAAAATGTTATCGTCCATCAATAACATGAAGTGGATTTTTTAAGGCATTAAATGAACCCACTGTGAAATTTTACACCAGTTGATTTGTCTTTCGTCTTTTTGACATATTGGTCGAGAGGTGAAGAAATGTTAAGGGATTGAATTAAGTTCTAGTAATTCCAGCAATGGAAAGTAATAAAATCGAGATTTCAGTACTCAAAGTTTCCAATATAAACACGATGGCGTAAGTAAGCAATATTTCCAATGTAAGCATGGTGTTAAATGCAATCGTCGGTAAGGTAGATTGCTATACGGTACGTGTAACCGTAACGGGTTACACGGAACGTATAAATTTTACACACGTTTTCGATTCACTCTACCGCCGGCAAAGATGTTTACACATCAAAAATAAGAAAGCATTATGTGTTGAAACAAATACCAAGAAATGCAAGAAAAAATGCTGTGGCATAAATTCATAAAGTAATAAAATTCACTGGTGAGTTTATTTTATGTTTCAAATGACGAACGAACCAATTTGATCCACATACTCGTATATGCTTTTTACAGTCAGAATCTCGTTTGAAATGAATATCGTCCTAATGGGCGAATAGATTCCTGTAAGCCCGGAATACTTTTACACGGCAAATAACAATTCTTGCTCTTCCTAGTCGGATGAATTTATTCTAATTTTAAAACCAATCAATGAAAACTTAAAATGTGAGCTGCTATATCCACTTGTTACGGGTATTTGATGACATTTTGAAACGAGCTGTCAAAATGTGTACGGGAAAAATTTTCTGTAGAGCTCATACAATTATCTCACGAATTTGATGCGGAAAGAGATTAAATAAACCTGATAAACTGAGAAAAATCCTTTTTGACCGAACAGCTGATTATTTCCCACATTTACGCAGCCATCGAAAGGTTGTTGTCTCAGAAAACGTGGTTATCGAATGCACGATCCGGATCCATTCAATTTTTAAATTTTGACCGTTACGTATGGGAGTTAGATGTTATTTAAGCGGAATGTTTAATAACAAGAAAACTATGCGAGCTACAAAATCGGGGTTTGCAGGTTTGATTAAGTTTAGGGACACTTTAAATTCGTTCAAAAAAAAAATTGGATTTTCTCATTTTTTTAGGTTTTGGAAGCTGCACTTTTTATACTTAAAATGCAAATGAAATATGAACCATTAAATCTAAAAAAAATGTTTGCGCAAAAAATTAGCATTTAAAAAGCTACAATTTTTGACTTCAAGAGAATTATTGTTTTCACATTTTCGTCTGCTAACTTCAAACTTATTTTAGCTGAAACTTTTATATAAAATAAGCCATTTTGTAACGCGACTATATGTTGGATTTGGATGGGCGCCAATAAATAAATTATTTATTTATTTATTTATTAAATATTTGTGAGAGCTTCGTTTTGGGTGTGGAGAACTCGTTGAAAACACTAAGCTGAAAATTATAGAAAAGGATTAGCCAACGCCGCTTTGTTTGACTCTCCACCACAGGTATGCTGTCCGAAGACCGCAGTATCCGTTGAATGGGCAGCTAAACAAATGTTTTAAAGTCGAAGATGAAAGAATGAAAAGAAACACCTTCTTTGTAAATTTTAAAAAAGAACAAAATGGATTTTATTTGTCATTTAAAAGAAACAAATAGTCTAGTAAATGGTGGTATGTACTTAAAAGTGACAACCATGGCAAATTAAGTTAAACGTTATTTTAATAAAATGAAGGTGTGGCAACATTGTTTTGCATCTGGTATCTATGGAAGAGTATTTCGTGTGGACGCTCGTGGAACTTCGCACATTCCATACCCCGTAGTGCCCTTCAGCAAAATATGTACTAATGATAAAAGAAAGAGAAAAGAAGAAACATCCTTGCACTGCCAAACACTATAGGACGCTTGTGAAACGTCGCGGTCGCAGTAGTGCAAAGCATACACAAATGCTTCTCTTCTAATATGATGTTATAGCGGACGCTGGGTACCAACTTCGCACTAAGAGCACCAAACTAGAAGTGATTTCACTCAAGGTTTCAAGTGATTTCACTCCTATCAAGTCTCGCCTTTTATACTGTTTGCCGAGGAGCTTTTGCGCAGGAGCAAAGAGCTTTCATTATAGTTTGTTCGAATTTCGAAGTATATTTTTAGGTGTTGCCATATGGTTGTTTACATAGGTAGTGAGATTACAAAAGTAGATAAGTTAAGTAGTGACATTTTATTAATGTAATAAAAGTAGTGAAATTTACATAAAAGTAATTGAGTAGTGAAAATAATACATGAACAATTTGTTAATAATAAAAGAATTAAGTGAATCATTTAAAAATGTAATGAAAAGTTAATAATTAATAAGATGGATGTGTGTGGTCGTTACAATTTGAGTTTTAAAGAGCATTTAAAAAGCTACAATTTTGGGTGTCAATAAAACTTTAAAATTCGTTGTAGTATTTCAGAATTCGTTCGCTAACTTCAGACTTATTTTAGCGGAAACTTTAATATCTCAGAAACTAGTCGAGCTACAAATTTTTGGTTTTGCGCAACAAATGAGCATTTAAAAAGCTACAAATTCAGATATCAAAATTTTTTGATTCCGCCAAAAAGTGTCCGCCAAAGTTGGTACGGCCCAATAAGTCCATAAAATAATTTGCGTTTTTACGTTAACTTTAAATGGACCGATTTTCTTCAGATTTGGAAAACTTTAAAAAAAAAATTCCTTAAAAAATTATATTCCAAATTTGAAGAAATTCGGTTTACCCGTTTAGGTTCGAGCTCAATTTAAAGTGAATGTAAGGATGCAAATTATTTTACGGAGTTATCATGTTTCTACCAAACACCACAGATTTTTTTTTTAGTATCGTGCTAACTTCCTATGACTCTTTGACATTTACAAACGTCAAAATAGGTCTGTTTACTTAATTTTTTGCACGAACTGTCATTGTTTTAGGTGTGCTCAGAAGTAATTTATTAAAAAAAATTGCCCTAGTACGATATTAGTAAGAAAATGTTTAAAGTTAAGAATAAGTAAGAAAACTACTTTAAAGTTAGGAAATATATAGGTAATGTAAAAGTTTAAAAACTACAATAGCTACAATAGAGATGCGACAGCATTTTGTTAATGCAAAATTTAATAGTGAGAAAAACTCAAAATCAACTCGATCTGCATTTTCATGAATATTTCAATTCCAGCTTAAAAACGAGATATAAATCTTTCGAACACATCCGTGTAAGTTAATTAAACAAGTAGGAAGATTTTGGCACATAATACACTTGTATCAACTTTTAGAGATTACTAAGAGTGAGTTAAAGAGTGAATAAAGCGTTTTTTTTGGTGCTTGTACAGATTACCAATAAAATACGCCTTATGTAATAAATCTAAATCAATGGCAACCAACAAAAACCAATCTTATCCAAATCTAATAAATAGACTGTGGTAAATTAATATTGTAAATATTATTCTACTAAGCGAATTACTTTGCTCTAGCTTGTATATTAATGTACTTCCAAAATTTGCTGTCGGCTCTCAGTCTATTAGAGTTTAGACTTTAATTAACAATATAATCTAAAATGCAACTCCTGCTTAATGTGTTTTTACGTAGTTTGACAGATTGACCTGACCTTCTGTACTTTGTTTGTACCAGCCCTTGCAGCTATTTACATTCTCAAAACAATCGTATGGTGAGATAAAATACTAACAATTCTAAATTTAACTTTTTACCTTCACTGTGATGGGTTCTTGCAATATGTGTTTTATATATCTAATTCCATCTCTTAAGTTTTTGATTGATACATTCTTTAAATCCAAATCAATATTGTGTTTTCAAAGCTTAAAATATCATGCAGAAATATATTCCTTATCTCAACTGAGCAGTAGTATTTATAGTATTATTTCGAAAATCCAATCAACCCCGAACAATTCATGAGAGAATTAATTTTCCAAAAATCCATCAAAACTACTTCATCTAAGTCCGGTCACAATAAAATTTTCGAACTCTATCAAAGTATATAGCTGCATTACACTTACAGCCAGATGCACCAGAATGTTGAAAATGCACTTAATAAATGTTATGTTTTGCCCAGGAGTCAAAGCTCAAGTATAAGAAATTGTAGTCAGAATTAATGGTTTCTCATGAACACAACAATGTCGTTTAAGGTAACTAAAAACTAACCCATGCTAACAGGCTTGCCACTTGCTGTGAAACAAAAATTAGACAGACGAAATTGGAGAGTTTTATTTTAAAGCACATAGTAAACTAATTAAAACAATAAAACAGCAAACATGCAATTTGCAGTGTGATTTCAAATGTTTTCTGATTTAGTGATTTCTATGTCTTAAGCAGGCTTTCATCTGTAGATGACTAGGACTATGTCATTCTTTTTGAATATTCTTCAGCCATAGGATAAAAATGATAAAATAGAATAAAGAATATAAAGAGGAAGTACAACAGACAAATTTTTATTGTGCAGAGTTAAGACAGGCTTTAAGTGCGCTTAAGCCAACTTTTATGCGTGCGTTGAGTTGAAAATGGTTGGTTCCAGTCCATTGCGTTGAGCGGATGCAGGCTTAAGTCATCATCATGCTATGGAGAACTATAGAAAAGTTAATATTTTTTTTAATTAAACTTTTCAAGACACGATCTTTTTGTCTTTTAACACTGAAATTGTTTTTAATATTGTATTTCGTATATTTCTGCGATTCTATCAATTGTTAATGTTAACATTCCAGATGCTCTAATGCAGCATTATCCAAAATAGTTCCATATCCCTTTCCTCAAACACAAACGCTGTTCTGAAATCTACTACAGAAACACTTTAACTGCATTCTTTGACAACAAACACCCTGTTTTTTTTAAATTATATCAACTATGCAGGGTGTCCCGCCAAATTTGTCGTTGATTTTTATTTTATAATTATTATGTTCAAAAGAAAAATAAAATGCACGATTGGATCGCACCTACTTGCTCTTATGTAAACGTACTTTGGAATTTAAAAATTGCTTATAAATAAATATCAAACATGGATTTAACGGGATAAAAATGTTCAAATGCATAAAATTGTCGTCTAATTTCTAGAAAAGTGTATAATAAGTAATTTTTTATATAACAAATTTCTTAAAAAATTTTCAAGAACAAAATGTGGAATGCCAATTTTAAGTAATTAGTAAAACATATAGATTTTAGGATATAAAATAAAAAATAATCGTTCACAAGTTTTTCTTTTTTTTTAAAAACCCAAAAAATATTATTTTAAATTCAAAGAAGCTCCTGCACAAATTTTTTTTCCAAAATCGTTAGAGCGGCTAATTAGAAAGTCGAAAATCAAGGAAAAAAAAACAAAACATTTCTATGAAAGATACCGTTAATAACATTTTTTCCAAAATTTGTTTTGAGCAAATTGTAGCCCATGCTCATAATAAATTTTTTGTATCAAAATTATTAGAGCCGTTTCTGATATTTTGCATAACGGCTGTATGGCAGGTACAATTAGTTTTGGAGCTGAAAAAAAAATTTCAATTTTTCCTCTAGGGAAGAAAATCGCCTTAGGGGCTTAGGCTGTAGGTCGAGGTACAGACATACAAGCAGACAGACGGAATTGCCGGAACCACTTTTTTTTGTGTTCTTGATCATCGTAGTGTCAACTTTGATCAAAATCTCTAGTTCAATTTTTTTCCACATGCAGAACTTGCCCTATAGAACCTTTTTCGTAAGTAAAAATATTAAAAGTGTCAAAGTCGAGAATCAGCTTAAAGAAGAAAAATTGAACAGGATCAGGAATTAAATATCTGAAGACTCTAGCAATAGTCAAACGGTTTTCCATTAAAGATTTTCAAACTTTGACAGATTATTGCGGCCATATTAATATCAAGTCTGTCTCGCCAAATAAATATGGTGAGTCTAAGTGTTCAACAATTTGTACAAATGATTAAATTTGTATATGAAAGTTGGTCTCCCGTTCCTGCTCATCTCTGGGTGAATGGGTTCATGGAATAAGCAAATTTGTTGAATTTGGAACGATCACAATACACACGAGAAAGTAAGAAAGTAACTCTGTTGTGTGGATTTTAGACTGCCGGCATCATTGGTTAATACTTCTTTGAGAACGACGTCATTGACGAGCATTTAAGGTCGAAAATTATCAATTTTTCGTATTTTGGTCTGAATTGGATGACTTGAACACGGACGACATGCGGTCTCAACAGGATGACTGTACGTTCCACATAGTTCTTGCTAAAATGCACATTTTGCATGAGCGATTTCGGAAACATGATTATCTTAAGCAGAGTGTGAGATGTGAATTGCTTACCGAGATTGTACAATTTAACCTCGTTAGACTTTGTGCAGCTTACCAATAAACCACAAACAACGACTGCCTTGAAAGCCAACATAATCAATGCCACTCGTCAAGTTCAACTTTATTTATGCGCCAGAGTCATGACAAATTAGAATATTTGAATAATGTCAATTCATGCAAGATGCCATACTAGTACATGGGTGTTCTTAATAGATACGCAATTTCAATGATATTTGTCTCGTTTTATTCAAATTATGGTCTATTCATTAAATGGTCCTTCGACCCGGATTAAAACTATTTATTTGTATTGGACATTTGTGATACCTAATCTATTATTGTCAGACATTTAATTGATACGTAATTAAATTGTATGATAAATATGTTATATATATACATATGTATAAGCAGTATTAAATAAAATATATTTAGTGCTATATCTATAGTGCGAAAAGAGTAAGGAATGAAGCAAGTGAACACTAGCCTTTGGATCTTTAATATTTTCAATCAATTTTTGTCTTTTTTTTTTAGTTGATCAAACACAATGAATGCAATTAAAATTAAAAGGGACTACACAAAAGGTACTTCAATACATGCAGATTCGTTATTTGAATGTAGCTCTTGCAGAAACTTGATATCTCTTTAGAAAAACTCTTTAAACGAAGTCAGATTTCGTTGGAACAAAATCATAAATGTTGGATCTCTGTATCAGCTTGTAGAATCCACTCCAACTTATCCTCAATAGCATGGTGATCACTTTTTGCAACAACGTAAATATTTTATAAGACTTTCCTTTAAAAACATTCGATATGTTTTGACTGTCTTCGTCAAGGACATAGTTTAAGCAAATACTGGTTAAACTATAGGTGTAATACATATGTTTGTGCAAAGCTCCTCGGCATTTGAACATCTAACATAAAATCCGGAGTAACTCTTGGCGTAAGAATCTCTCTGCAAATACAATTATGTCGCCATAGGTCCTCAGGTTCTCTCTAACCGTTCGCAAGAATATTCTCTTTATTCTCAAGATTTAAGACGGCTTCTTCCCTAATTTCTCCATCGCTCGTATTATGTTGAAGTTTAACATCAAACCTTGATTACACGTGTGAATTATAAAAAAAATATATATATATTGGCAGACACAGAATCTTAGATCTCGTTTATAACAGGAGACGCCGCCATTCAACGCATTCGAACTCCAATTACAGGAATAGCATTCAGCTGAAATAACCAATAGACTGGTTACCACCAATCTCCAATCTCGATTTAGTTTTAGTTTCATTGATTTCATAACTTAAAAACTTACTTAATATTTGCAGTCCTCTACCTTCGTTTAAAGTGATTACAGCCTTCTATCAATCAATTTAGTAGCTCTCGAATCCACGATCTCACATCCTCTTTCTTGGAATTGTATGTGGATGATGTACTGATCGGAGTGGATTCTATAGATGAGGTGATCAACCTCCCATCTGATCTAGAAGAATTATTAAAATCCATCTTAGATATGGACAATTTACTTCTCTCTGCCGGAAGAACAGAGAGAACTTTTTCCAGTGGAGTTCAAAGATTCGATTTAAAAAAAAAAAATCATTTCATCGAGGAACGGTTTTCCTTATGAAGTTCACTTAAGAATATCTAAAATAATAAGTAAAAGTCGAATACTTTATTAATGTGAGAAGTATTTTTCATGGAAAAGATGTACTCTTGCAGGATTTGTCACTTCTTCCCACAGCAGTAAGCCCCAAAAACATTTTTGCAGCGGCTGAGAATCGAACCGAAAACCCTCTCCAACTCGCTAACCATTATGACGATTTGCTTAAAACTATCGTCTGATTTATTTGAAGCAACCTACAAAATTTTGGAAAAATCTACTTCTTAAGCTTGATATCATCAAAGTGGCAACCTTTAATACAACTACATATACTTCTTATCCTCTTGTTGTTCTAATACAAAAGAGAGAAAAAGAGAGGGACAATGTTGCAGCAGACAAGTGATTAATTGGAGTTTCTTTCACTGTATACACTCCTTCGTTTCGTTTAGTTGCATGATGCTTTGTTTCATCTTTTGTAAAAGCTCTTATTTGTTAACTTAGAGTAGATCTGGTTTCGTTAGTCAATTTCAAACTTTATCCTTGAGATAAAGAAGTTAAAATAATTTCTTGCACAAAAGATTGTAGAAATAGGTACTTCTACTTTGTTCGAACAATAAACTCGATTAGAGTGGTAAGAATAATGGTTGGTTGTTTCGAGTAAGTGCGTAGTTCTCTTGAAATTAAAGTTCACATATGTATGTACAAGAAATTTAAGATCGTAAATCGAAATATGATAAGGTGTGCTTAAGATTCTATTGAAGAAAAACAATAAATACATTTGAGCTCCTATAAATGTATATAAAAGTCTTCTTTGGAGCCTAATAGGAAAGAAAGTCATTCAAAGTAGGGCGGGAGTGGTCTCATTTTTTGTCCTTTCAGCTGAGTCGTCATCATGGGTTGGAACACTAACAGCTGTTTCCCGCTCGAAATCTTGATAGAAAGTCAGTATCACACCTCCGCGAAACAAAATAACTCGTTTTACGCTTCAACGTACGAACGTACGTACACGTACACATATACACACAGACATCTCTCTAAAAATAATTGATATAGCCTCTAGGGACCTTGAAACGTCGAAAAATGTCAAAAATTCCAATTTGACAAATCGGACCGATTACAATAACTCCCTATGGGAAGATAAAAAGAAACTTTTGTTCGGCCCACCCTTTGAAAAGGGTATAGAACAAGCTAGCAATTTTAAGTCCTGGAAATTTTAAAGTAATTTCTTGCATTATTGTCTTTTACCATTTCCTCGGTTTAGGCTTAGGAAAAGTGCCAGGGCATAATTTCATGTCAATAAGGGAATGAATGTTGTTACAGCCCTAAAAATTGCTATTTTTAATCCCACACCAATAGCGAAAAAAAACCAGTCAGAATTTTGTATATTAGATATCAGGACGCATGCACCAATAGTTGAAAATTTTTTTCCAAAAAATGGTAATTAGTGGTATTTTTTTTTATTTTGTCAAGAACGGTGCAACTGATTTTGTATACTAAGGCTCCAAAAAAGTTTGAATATCAAATTTTCAAAAATTCTTCTTTAGATTTAAATAAAATAATCCCAAGATTTTGTCTTGAAAACTCAATATTTCGAGAACCATATATGCTTGATTATCTAAGACCTGGCAAATAACAGCCTAAAAGTAACTGCACCCGGTATTAAAATTTTAAAAAATGGTTTTTGAAAATCGAATTTTTCTAGAAAACAGTACCACAATTTTCATACAAACATTTTTAAATAAGACATAACTGATAGTACTTATTAAAGAAACGATTTTCATTTTCTTTTTAATAATTCGCAATGATCGAATCGATCTACCGTGTCTCAAGCTTCAAAACTTCTTGACTTCTACAATATTCAGCGATATTGCGATGACTGGGAGTTCAAATCACCATTCTTTAATCAGTTTAGGGCTATATTGCGCAGAGCCTAAGGGGATACGAGAAGTAAATAAATACCTAAATAATAATCCAGTAAAAGCTTAAGCTTTAAAGTTTGCGCTACTCTAAGACTCGAAGCATAGTTTTTGATTAAAAATCCCAGTTTAGCTTTCTTTTAATTCACTAGACCCCTTCATTTTGAATAACATAGATACCTAATACCAGTGTTGCCGATTCAAAAAAAAAAATTCATGATTTTTTATCATGAGATTTCTAAAAAATCATGAGATTGCATGTGCTCTTAATAATCTCTTTTACAATGATTCACACAATTTTTTGAAAGAAATAAGTAAAAAAATACATATGACATTCCATTTCATTTTATTAAGCATTCAAAATAACATTTAATTATACGAGTATCTTATTTTTTAGTTACATAATAAAAGAAAATTTGTATGGCAGTGTGTACATATAGAAAAAATCCCTACAAAAATGAGATTTATCTAGCGTACCCATACGGGAACTCTCGCAAGCAAATGTTTCAAAATGAAGTTATTATTATTCAAAATTAAATATGCGTCTCAAATTTTCTGTAAATCGTTTTTCTTGCGTTGCAAAGCTCGATCAACAACTGTCGCAACGGATCGCCTTTTATAAACTAAAGTTAAATTTTTGTCAAAAATTAATTTTTAGTATGTAAACACTTATTATTTTTTGACATTTGTATGCCTTGAAAACCAAAATTTCCGCTCTAGTGGTTTTCCCACCAATTGGCTAGCCCACTAGACAAAATATTCCGCACGGTTCCTCCCTGGCTTAGCTCATACTAAGTAAGTTCAAGTAAGTAAAAAACAAGTATTTCATATTTTTACTTTTAGAAAAATACAGTTCGCATAGTCTTCAGACTATCTTTCTTTTGACACCTCATTTATTAAAATGTGTTCACTGTGAGAGTCGGAAAAGGAAGACGTACTTACGAAATAATATATGTACAGCTGTGGACAAAATAATAGTAGTGAACCTTTTGACACAACAATCGAATCAATAAAATTTTCACATCTTTCTATAGATATGGAATTCCAAGACTACTGTATAGCTTCCCAAAGGGCTGTGTTAGTAGTTGGCTAACAACTAGCAACATACTTCTTGACATCGCACCAAAGATATTCTATAGGGTTGAGGTCTGGGGACTGCGCAGGCCAATACATCACATTAACCCTCTTTTCTTGGAACCACTGCTTCGCAAGTTAACTTCTTGGGGTCGTTGTCTTGATGAAAGACCCATTTCAGTGGCATTTCATCTTCAGCATATGGCAACATAACTTTCTCCATGATCTTCACATAAAGATGCGCTGATCCATAATGCCTGCAACCCGGTATATGGGACCAACACCATGGAAAGAAAAACATGCTCAAACCATTATACTGGATCCTCCATGTTTAATTGTCTTGGCTGTGAAGCGTGTATTATATTCTGTGTTTGGAGGCCTTCTTACATATTAACGAGATCCCTTTTCAGCATATAACACAATCATGGACTCGTCTGACCACAGAATATTCCTCCACGGAAACACGAAAATTCAGGGACTTACCATACCAATTATTTTATTTACACTATTTACGTTTATTTTGACCGCCACTGTATATATGATAAATAAATTTAATCCCACAATTATTGCTAACTAAAGATTGAATTATATATGAATAAGTGCTGATGACAATACTGTCCCGATAAGTGTGTACTTACTACGATTTAGTTTCATCAAAAATTACGAATATGAATATACAAAGTTTGTTATCGGACGCAACACCCAACATAAATACCACTTAACTCATCTTAAAAAAAAAAAGTTAGTACGATAGAGAATAAATGGAATAAAAAAAGTAGAATTCTGTTAAGCGAATTATTCTCCAACCATGATGTTTTTCGTTTTTATTGGCCATTTTTATAAAACTTTCTTTATTTTGGGGTCTACTAATCTCATTGAAAGTGAACAATACTGTCATTTCAGTGAAACACTATTGCAATTAATGTTTGCTCTAATTGTAATCTTCGTTGGCATATACTACCTAAACCCCATGGTTTACAGCTTCGTGTCAATTCAATTCAATTCAATTCAATTCAATTTTATTTAATAAGGATGTACAAGTAAGACTTAGTCTTTTATAGTACTTAACATTTGGATAGTAAGCAACAATTATTATTCAATTATACTTAATCTAAGAAATAATAACATAATATACATATAAATATATAATACATGGCACATAATAATATTACATAAATAAAAATAAAAACCTGTTTAATTTCCTTTGTTAATTACTATATATAAATAATACTGTGAAGAGGTTTAACTAAATTCAGAAGAGATCGCATTTTTGAAGTTTCCAGCATTTATTATTCTTTTAATATGTAAGGGAAGAGAATTCCATAGCTTAGTTACATATATAATAAAAAGCCGCGAAGAGTTCAAGTAGTTAAATGTTGGAAGCAAGAGGTTTATGGTTCTATGGGATTGAGCGAATGTTAGTTTTTCAAAAATGTATAATGGTAATTTATTGTGGATAATTTTGTGCAGAAACGTACAACACCTGACATCAAGATATTGCTGAAGGGAACATCCAAGGACAAGCCGATGATAATGTGATATGTGCTCGTATCTCCGAAGTCCATATACATATCTAACCATGTCATTAAAAGCGACAAGGAGTTTGTGCTGCGAATGGGAATCAGGTTTGCAGTATACGGTATTACCATAGGTTATTAAAGGCAAAAGTAAAGTTTTAACTAGTCTAAGTTTAGTTTCAACTGGAGTTATGGTAGAATATAGCCAAAGTTTACGCAACCCAGTGTAAATTCTTCCTACTGTAAAATTTATGTGCTTTTCGGCTGAAAGTGATTTACTTATTTTAATACCCAAACTCGTAACAGTGTCCACAAACAGAAGCTGAGATTGGGAGAGAAAGATTGGGGGAAGAAGTGCGGTATCAACATGATTTTTTGATATAGAAATAAGTTGCGACTTTGTCGGATTGAGGGTAAGACCATTTTGGAGTGACCAATTAAATATTTCTGTAAGATCTTCGTTTAATCTACATACCAAATCTTCTTGCAAGCCTATCGGACGAGATATGTAAATTTGCACATCATCAGCATAAAGATGTAACACCACGTTGGAGCAAACTTTTGTTATATCATTTATGTAGATACAAAACAATATGGGCCCCAAAATAGATCCTTGTGGTACACCCATTTGCAGATTTAAAAACTCAGATTGTAGCTGACCAAAATTTACTCTTTGACTACGGTTACAGAGATAATTTTGAACGAGACGGACAGCTCTCTCATGAAACCCAAAGTAGTACTTTAACTTTTGACAAAGTATATCATGGTTTACTCTGTCAAAGGCCTTTGAGAAATCTAGTAGACAGAGAATAGTAACCTTGTCTAGATCATATTGTATCCTAATGTCATCAAGTACCTTAATCATAGCTGTTTGACAGCTGTGATGTGCACGAAAACCTGATTGGAGTGGTGACAGCAAATTACCTGTAGTAAGGTGATCAGATATTTGTGAGGCAAGAATTTTTTCAAAGACCTTTGACAGACAAGGAAGGATACTTATAGGACGAAAGTCCAAACAAGAGCTAGCATTTGATTTTTTGGCTACGGGAATGACTTTAGCTCTTTTCCAACTATCAGGAAAAGATGATGAGGTTATGCAAAAATTAATTAAGTGAGTTAGAGTACGGGTAACATGTGGCAAAATCATTTTTAAAAAACTAATTGGCACTCCATCTTCACCATAAGCATCAGATTTGATTGAGCGAATGCTTTCAAGGACATCATATTCAGATACTACTTGAAATTCAAATACGGTTGACGGTTCACAAAGGATATCACTGTTAGGCAAAAAGTTGGTTGGTTGAAAGTCTCTCAAAACAAAAGTCTCATTAAGTTCATTGGGATCAGGGAAATTTTGAATATTTTCTTTTTTTCCAATTCCAATCGAACGAAGATTACTCCAAAGCTTTCGTGATGACTGGTTTGTATCCAATTTTGACATAAAAAATTTTTTTTTGGCTCTGCGAGTTACAAACGTTGCATCATTACGAAAACGGCAAAATAATTCCCAATTGGTCGCGGTGGGGTTTAGCTTCCACCTAGAGTATGATCTTTTTCTTTTCTTGATTGACCTGTGCACCTCAGAGGTAAACCAAGGACAGTTTATGTTACGTACTGAGACAGATTTGAGAGGAACGTGTTTTTCAAATAATTCAAGAACTAATGATTGAAAATAATCAACTTTATCATTTGAATTTGAGAAACTGTAACACATATGCCAGGGAAAGATGATTGCATCAGCCTGAAGTGCAACGTTATTAATAGACTTAAGGTCTCTGAACTGAAAGGACAATGGTGTATAGGAACGTGAGAAGTCAATGTCATATGTGCAGAAAATTAGGTCATGGTCAGATATTCCATCTAATGATAATTGGTCCAACAAGATAACATTTGAAAGATCAGAAACAATCATAAGGTCAAGAAGACTCGGAGTAGAACTAGGGGCAAAGCGGGTGGCATACGAATTCGAAACATAAAGTCCGTTTGTTGCGATTTCGTCCCTAAGTTGCTTGGCGCGACTATCGGATAACAAAAGATCGGCATTGAAATCACCACAAATAATAATATGTTCATAAGTGGCAGAGAATTCCTGAAGAGCAGAAAAAAAGGGTTCTGGCGAAATACTTCTGTTGGGATTGTAGCAAACACCAACAATGGCCTTTGTATTACCATCCGTCACCTCAATAACGAGAAATTCAACTCCACCATTCACAGACTTTACCAAAACCCTATTTCTGAGTGATGCATTGCAGTATACCGCAACCCCACCCCCAATTGTATCGGTGACTCTATCGTTTCGTATTAAATTGTAGTTGTTGATTTCATATGTACTACTAGGTATATCTGGTTTGAACCATGTCTCTGTAACACATATGACATCCACCCCTGAAGAGACGAACACATACTTCATAAAATCAAGCTTGTCCATGTTAAGGCTACGAGCATTAAGGCAACATATCTTGAAACCCTCGCGAGCTTCAGAAAGTATATTGATAACTGACTTTACTGAGACGTCGCTAACCATTCTAACGATGAAACGCCTCTTCAAAAACAACATAAAAAAATAAAAAAAAAAAGAAAAGGAAATTAAAAAGGCTTTACAAAAAAAAAAAAAAAAAAAAAAAATTATGAATAAAATTATGAAAAATAATGAAATAAATAAAATTAGAGAGAGAGAGAAAGAAAATTATAAGAGAAATAATAGATAAAAGAGAGAATAAAGAGAAGAAAAATAAGAATATTATAAAAAATAATTTCAAATTAATAATGTAGGTACCAATTAAATAATAAACATAATGATGATCAGCTCCGTATATAACATTCCAGTCTTCAAGTCGAACTGGAGAGAATAGATAGAGTACTTGAATCTATTTTCATCTCTATATCATCACTGCTTTTCTTAATATACACAAATCCATTCCTCGTTCGTGTAGAAAACAAAATTCCCTCTTTTCTTAGCTGAATGGCATGTCGCAACAGAGAACTATTAAGCGGTGTTAAACTCTCGTTAATATAGATTCGTTTGTCAGGGGTACCGGGGTGTGTGTTGTTAGGTAACTCCCGATCATCGAACAGTTGTGATGTTGTTAAACCATTTAATGACTGGAACGCAGAGATCAGTGATCTTTTTTCAGAAGGAGAGGACAGTCGAATTAGCAGCGGATGATCATTGTTTGGATTTCTTGTGTTCAAACGAAATGCATCAAAGTGAGGTGTGAGCGGATGGTTGAGTTTCGCAGCAAGTTTTTTTGCAAGTTCAGTTGCACTAGCATTTTTGGGCAGACCACAAACAATCACATCACTTAAACGTTGCACTCGTTGTTGATCTTCTAATTGATCTCTGATTTTTTTGTTTTCAGTTTTTAGCTCAGAAATTTCTTTCTCACACTGAAACAAACGTTCATTAAGTATTGATATGCTTTCGTTGACGTTTTGCATCAGTTTAGATTCAAAGTCTTTAAATAATTTATTAATGTTCGCCAAAAGGTTTGTTTCAAACTCCAAAAAATTTTTATTTTTGTTGTTGTCTATTGCAATTTTGTGCGTGGGAGTCGATATAGCCGACAATGATTGTTTTGATTTGTCTGGAGTTTGATTCACTTTGGATGTTACAATTTTGATGGTTTGTTTTTTAGAACGTGTGTTAAAAGCGGCAGAGTTGCATTTTAATGAAGAGGCAGCTGGGACATGGCCAGTGGAAGCGACGGTCGTAGTGTTAGTGGAGGTGGTGATGGTGTTTGTACGGATAGAGGCAGCAGCGGTTGAAACATCTGGCTTTCCAACAGTAGGAGTGGAAGGGGTAGTTATCGATGAAGCAGTAACTGCAGTTGCAGTTGAAAGAGTGTTGTTAGTGGTAGTAGTGGCAGAAGAGTTACTCATTTTGCACAAAGAAAAATTAATGAGATGAGGGCACTCAAATTTAATGTTTTAGTCTTTTTTAATTTAGCAAGATTGTTACACTTTTAGTAATATTATATTATATATTATTATTATTAATTACTTATTAATTACTTTCACTACTTTAACACTGCGAAAAACGGATTTAAAGTCTTGGAATGTTAGGAGCAGATCAAAAACACGTCTACTTCGTTGACATTACAATCACAAAAAATAAAAAAGTATGCACTAGGGCTAAGCTTTCAAAGGATATAAAATGCCCATTCTCCTATATTACTACTTAAACACTTGAGAATTTCTGCAGGTTGAATAGGTATTCTTAAATTATAATAAAGAAGTGGCATGGGCTGATTATAATGGGCTAAGGCGTTGCACTCATTGGACAATTTAGTTGCCTGCAACTTTAAGTTGCCACAATTGCTTCAAGCGAGTAACCAAGTTGCTTTTATTAAGGAAAAATAAAAAAAATCATGAGATTTTCAGTGAATTCATAATTTCATGAGAAGAGGTCAAAAATCATGAGAATCATGATAAATCATGAGATTCGGCAACACTGCCTAATACAGTGAAAGCTCTAATAAGCGGACACTCATGGTCCCCCAATTTTTGTCCGGTTATGAGAACTGTCCGGTTAAGGGAAAGCAATAAAAAAAAATTTTTTTTTTTAACTTCATATTAACTCTGATTAATATTGGATCTACGATCTACCTTGCCATTTTCCACGAACATCTTCTTTATTTCTTTAAATCACTGCAGCTTGTATTTTTCCAATATTAAATCTAAAAAACTTTGCATAGATAAAATATTTCATGTCGTGGCTGAAAAAAAAAAACAAGATTTTTACCAAAGCGCGAACCAATAAGTTTTTGTTGCCCAATGCATTGGCAATTTACAACTTTTCTTGCCTCACCCTTTTTTAGCGTTATTTTAACGGACTATGCTCTAGTAAAATTGCCAGCTGCATTCCTCCTCTTAAACAATTCAGCCGTAATATTCGCACTTCTAGGAATGCCCATCAGTTTACCCTTGAGCCCAACTTCGGACGTACTGTGAAGTACAGAGATTCGTTCTCCAGCCGTACTACGCGAATGTGGAATTCCTTACCACGCTCTGTCTTTCCCAGTCATTGCAATGTTCAAAAATTCAAAACCAATGTACACCGACACCTCCTTTCTGACCCCTCCCTTTTTTCCTAATGCTCACACTGTGTCTCTGACATATTAAGTGTATACAAAAAAACTTTTGAGTGTGATGAATAAGTAACTGAAGGAAAGGAAATGACATGTGTAAAAACGAAATGCGATGAAAAAAGGGAACCAGACCCTCTCAAAATTACACCAACTACCCCCAGTAACTAACTCGGGAAATCCCCTAATAACCTTTCAACATAACATCGCACTGTCCAGCTATTAGAGTTTCACGATTTTCTATAGATTTACTTACGTATTTAACAAAAACTGTACTTAAAACAGATTTGCTGTTCTTTTCCGTTACATTTTTGAGAAAAAATAATCCCTTAATAAAATAATGTGTCCGCGTATGGGAGGTTTTCTATCTAAATTGGGCAAGAAAACGTGTCCGCGTCCGTTTATGAGAGTGTCCGTTTATAGGAAAGTTATTTGTATGAGATTTTCGAAAAAAAAGTTCGTTCCCGAAAATGTGTCCGTTTAAGGGAACTGTCCGCTTATTGGAGCTGTCCGCAAGTAGAGCTTTTGTAAAAACAATTTCAAACTTCAAAAATGGCCCAAGAGTCTTAAATTCCATTTAGGTACATCCTCAATCGATTTTGTTTCATAGATAAGGTTTATAAGGCCTTGTAACCTCCGTAGATACGAGTAAGAAATGAAAGAGAAAAGTATATCAATAAATACTTAGACAACTCTCACATACTTATATTCAATTATTTATATCCTTGGCTCAGAATTGCGGCTCATTATCTCAGTAAAAGGATCTAGAGCGATAATCTAGGTGAGTATACCTATAATAAAAATAAGTTCTTACGACTACAATGAAACACTTGCTCCTCGTAAGGCTTAGGTTTGTTTTATACAAACCAACTTTATATATATATATTGTTCTAGGAATGAAATTGCCCACTTACAAGAAAACGACATCAACTGGTAAGCTCTTTAACTTGTTAAGTCCACAAAAGGGAGTGGAATTGGAATATTGTATGCGGTCTCATTGCTAGCAGTGTTAATGTTCTTATCAAACCA
Organism: Chrysotoxum bicinctum; assembly: GCA_911387755.1. Lineage (NCBI taxonomy): Eukaryota > Metazoa > Arthropoda > Insecta > Diptera > Syrphidae > Chrysotoxum > Chrysotoxum bicinctum. The sequence goes on along the minus strand of OU426988.1, from coordinate 197,073,946 downwards.
TTTTTATCTTATCTCATGAAAACCGAATAAATTAATTAATTTTATTTTTTTGTCAGTCCTTTCGTCGTGTTATGAGATCCGGTTGTTCAGTTAAGATACATTATAATAAATCGTCAGCAGATACACCTTTTGGATAATATTTCTACCTAATTATATTTTATTTATTAAAGAAAAATTGAATTCGAGATTTTGATCAGACTTGATTGGGTCTCGCAATTCTGTCTGTCTCTGTTGACTGGACTTTAAACTTTTTTACGGTAAAATTTGGAGTAACAAGAATCATTCTTTCGGTTTCCTTATCTTAGTTCCTTTCTTACCAATTTTCCCCTCACAGGTGTTTCCATCAGCCATCGGTCCACTCGCTCAGTAACTTAAAGAAACAAAAATATCAAAGTTGTCAATTTTGACATTTAAAGTGAATGGGTGGTGGACGGACGGTCTGTTTAAACCCATTGTCCAAAGCACTGGTAACAGCTGGTCACCCAGCGAGTATATAATAATTCAAAGGTGGCATTGGCGACATTTGGTTGCCGAATGTTGAAGTTACTATTTGTGTGAATCGCTGAGTGCCCAAAAGTTCGGAGCGTCCTATACTATTTCCCTATTTTCGAATTAGAATAGTTTTAAGAAGTTGAATAATGAAAGAAAAAATAAATTTCACTTTTGAAAACTACTTAAAGCCACCTTTTTTAAAATACCAATTTTTAAAATAAAAGTTGATCAGAATATTTTTAATTAACGAAAATGTTTTTTTTGTACCATCAGCTAACCATCAGTTTCCGGAGATTTTTATTATTTTTTGTTTATAATTTGTATTTTAAACTTTATGATATGAGGCAAAACAATTTTTTTGTCATTCAAACATAGTCCAACCTCGCAGCAAGAGCAGGACCACTTAGTACGGTGAGGCTCAAATGCTATACTGCAATGTGCACACCGCCGCGATGAGCCATGATTCAGCATGTGGTCACATTTGTCAAATCTTTTTTCATAAGGCACTTTGGTCTTGAGCATGTCCACCTTATCTACATAGCCCATGTGTTTGTTGTAATCCTTAACAAATTGTGGACAAGAAACCTCCTTCTTACGGCCATCTTTTTGCATACGCATTGCTGTTCCAGCAACTGATTGATCATGAAAGTTACTCAGGAAATGTACTGATTTCTTGTTCTTCCATTTTAAAAATGCTAGCCCGTTCTTACTTATTCGCCAGTCAGATTGTAGCTGCTGTAAGTTTTTGTCGTCTATTAGATCAGTGGGTACATCTTATCTTCCTCTTCGGAAAATTCGACAGGAGTAAATCATATCAGCTTCTAAGCCCTTTTGAAGTTAGATCGCATTGAAAAAATTTTCAAAAAAGATACAATGTCCTTTTCCTATACTAACGTTCTTGAAAGGTCCTTTACCACACGTGAACCAACACCTTCTTCGGTATCTGCCATGGTTTTCCCGGTATAGACCTGAAACTGGCAAACATATCCTTTGTCGGCAGCTCTGATTCAAACCTTGTATCCCCGTTTTCAATGGCACATATTGTCGAAAACAGCGCCATCCCTTATAGACTAAGAGCTCAGAGCAATTTTTGGGTGTGATTGATAAAAAAAAATAGTTAGCATAGGTAATAAGATTAGTCTTTAAGCAATTATTTACAAATGTCATTTATTTATTAAATTGGATGGAGCTACATTCGCCACTGGACTCTATTCTGGACCCATTGGAAAGGCGCTGTAAAATTGTACTGACCTTCACGTTACTAAGTTTTTACCAATCCCAGGAAACCTACCTGCTTTAACAAATGAAATCCAAGACACCCTTAGTATGGATCAAACATACTTATTTCAAATGTACGAGGTTATAAGCAAAGTATCGTGTCATAGAGTTCGCTCCAAGAGAAACCCAGGACAAATGGCACACTCCAGATGGTTGACAACTGCCAATAGAATTTTGAGGATTTATGTAGAGACATCTAATCCAACTGATAACTTAAAGGAACTTAATAAATACATTTTAATAGTGTATGGTCCGGTTTGGTTTAGAGTTAAAAAAGAAAGTTCATTAAAAATGGGTCATACGAGTATCACGTGTTCGAGTTAATACATTTTTCAAAATTATTCAGTTTAAACGTAAGGGAAATACGAGGGTGATCCGGTAAGTAATTAGCCTACAAAAGAAAAACAAACATTTTGGAAAAGTGGCAATTTATTTCTCAACATAGTCTCCTTTTAAATCGATACACTTGATCCAACGATGCTCCAACTTCTTTAACCCATCCGAAAAATAGGTTTTCTCAAGGTCTGCAAAGCAGGCCTACGTGGTTGCGATGACCTCTTCATTCGACTCAAATTTCTGCCCAGTAAGTGTTTTTTTCAAGTTTGATGGAGCAGCAGTTTGTAGTGCAATGCGACCAATTTGGTCGTGGCGACGGCGGAGTTGTGAGCCGCTGCGTTGTCGTTCGTAGTGAGCAAACTCGGCACCCATCGCGCCGACAGTTTTTTCATGCGCAAAATTTCATGGAGGATATGACGCACGCGATCTTTTGATGCCTACTGTTTCAGCTATATATAGATATCATGGATTTTTGACATGTTATCCTCCGTGGTAGCCATTTTCAGGGCACCTGAGCGCGGCTCATCATAAACCGATGTGTGACCACGCTGAAACTCGCTATACCAATTTTTGACGGTCGCCATCAAAGGAAAAGAATCACTGTACACAGCATCCAAGTGCTCTTTGATTTCGCTGGGCAATTTCCCTTCCCAAAACAAAAATCGAATCACCGACCGATATTGCTGTCTTTCCATTTTTCTAAAACTCGCGGACAAGCTAGCTGAAATTTTGACAGTAGCCGTCTAAGAGAATGTATAGACGATAGTAAGTCTCTCATGCGGTACTGGCACAATCGGGCGGTGAGGCTAAGTACTCATCGGACCGCCCTCGTAATTGACCCCATTAATGGCAATGCTAAATGATGAAATACCACATATCAGAGAACTGAGCTTAAGAATAATCATCTAATCATAATGTCGAAGATTATATTGAATTAATTACTGGGATGAATCACAAGTAACAGCATCCCAATAAACGCAGAAAATGAGTGATAGGCATTTGGAAGACATTTTACAACAAAAATCTACAATTGATATGACATTTCCAGACAACCAACGCAACGCTTGTCACACTCAAGCTGGTTGAGCGTTGCCTGAAGATGGTGACCGAAGCTTCAAGCAAAGTAGCTGGCAAAAAAGCTAAAGGCGGGCTCATAAAATCAAGAATTCGTTCACGAAGCATTTTTTTATTTTTCAAAACAAAAACAATAATTATAACATTAAGAAGTAAGATTAAAGGTATAATTAAGCTAGTTTTTAAATGACTTACATTTTTTTTAGTTTTTATTCAAAAGTTTTTTTTATGTTTTTTGTTTAAATTAAACTAATTATATCATAACTTGTGTGTGCATTATTTCATAAATAAATAAATATGAAGTTACTTTAAACTTCTGGACAAATTTAAATCTAACGAAAAAAAAAAATTCTTGCTAAAGGTAGACATTTTGAGCTGAGGTTGATCAATCAATTTTTTGTCTGCTTATCAGAAACGCAAAAATTGGAGATATTCGAAATTGATAGGTATAACAACTTTTTGTTTTATCCATACAACGACGCTTCACCCTAGTGCCCAACCTATGGGTATATATAAATATTTCCTTATATGTTAGAGTAGGAACGTTAAGGGATAATCTTAACATATTCCTCAAATCTGCGCAAAAACTCAATGAACTAGTGTAAATTCGTGAAATAAAGAATTATTGCCAGCTAATTCGTAAATAATAGCAACTAAGTTTCCATCGGTTTTCCATGGCCAAATACAAGTTTCTTTTTAAAAATGCAATAAAATGAACAAAATTAAATTTTGTCCATGTTTTATGGCTTTATTAGTAAGAGCAAACATTCCCATTAATTATGAAACACAACGTCGCGTCGGTCGTTCAAGTGGCTGCCTCGGCTGGCTTCGCAATAGCGCATTCTGTCACTCCAAGAGAATAATCCGAGATTTTTTTGTGCGAATTTCTCTGCATGAAATTTGAGCTGTTGAGACCGATCGATGGCGACTTGATGTTAGAGCTGTGTAAATCGTTCATTTCAAATGCTCGAATCGTTCAACAATCGATTACGAAAATGATCCGATCATTTCAATCCATAGATCATTCGATCATTTTCATTTCACTGAAATGATTCAATACTGTTCCTATTCGATTTTAATTTTGATTTCGATGATACGATTGACTTGTGGCTTTGATAGTTCTCACAAAATACTCTACTATTGTAAGCCCTAAATTGCCAAATAACATCAAATGATGGCTAGTTTGTACATGGATTAAAAAGTGTCACAAAGGTTCAAGAAAAAGAGATTTTATTTATTGCTTTGGAAAAGAGCAATTTTAGGGCTTTTGGCTGACATTTGGTACGAAAAACTCTTTGTACGTCATAACGGAATTAGTCCTCTATTTGTCAAGTGATAAACTGTCAAATTCCATCAAAGAATGACTACGATGTCGATGGATTAAGGATTTTAAGGTCCAAAAATCCACATTAAACATACCGGAACCTGATACATCAAATAACATCATTTCAACCCAAAAATTGTTTTTGCTTCCTACAACATCAACAACCAACTCGATCAATCATGTTCTCCAATGCCGAGTTCAACCCAGAAATTCCAGTCCACCGTCCGTTTGGCATTCATAATCCAGAACAAATAGAATCGAGTAAATCATAGTTAATCGAGTTAATGATATCGAAAATCGAGAAGATCGAGAGAGATTGAAATAGAAAATCGAGAATCCAGAATCGAGAATCCAGAATTGAGATTCATCTAAATGATTGAGATTGAGGTCGATTAAAATGATTGATTTCGATCATCAATACTTTTCGATGATCGGATCAAAAAAAATAGAATCGATCCTGATTGACACAGCTCTAGTTGATGTTCGTAAATTGAGTCTCACACTCTCGGCTACAGCAGCCATATTCTCATCTGTGCCGTGGCAGGGACCATGAGTGTTGTCCACTTCAGTCTCACGAACTTTTTGCCAAAACTTGCGTACAGCAGGCGAGGTGAGTGCTTCATTTCGACCAAAACTTCTCTTCAAAAAACACTCAGTTTGGGCCACACAGCACTCACTTTGGAAATAAGTTTTCAATATTTTTCAACGTTATTCAAGCACAAAGTGACTCATTTCAGTCCGCGGAGGCATGATACTGACATTCTGTCAAGATTTCGAGCGGGAAACAGGTGTCAGTGTCAAAATAATCTATGAAATGAAAAATAAACCGGCCAACACTGTATACTGTTTTGGGAAAAATTCTCGCGGGAACAAAATTGTTTCTTTTCAGTTTTCTGAAACTTTCCCTTAAGATCTTGAATAGGGGTAAGACGTATGTGCTGGCTGAAGGCTCCGATTTATTTGCCTTCCACTGGAAAGTCATACCAGAGGTCGGCGAATTCAATGATAATGAATGTGCAAAAAGTTGGATAAAAAGCGCGACTCCTTAATTTTGCATAGCTATGCACTATGCAGTATTATTTCAATTTTGGGGAGTTCATGTATATAAATGTACATAGATCGAAAGTTATAGAACGGTTTTTGAGAAAGGCAAAATAAGAAAAAAGGTATGACTTAATGAAGACAATACCTGTACCTACCCAGAATTGTTTGTATCCAAATCGATAGTGTCATTTTCAAAATAAGGGCTGTATGGTAGGTATAGTTATTTTTGGAACTCAGCTACAATTCAATTTCAAATTTCAAGGAATTTAAGAATCTAAAGTTATAAGTTTCAAGAAAATCGCATAAGTGCTTTGGGTTGTTAATCGAAATCGATGTAAAGACATTGGCGCGAAATTTTGAACGATAAAGCAATAAGTTAAGGCCATTTTAGTAAGTTACTTAGGATACTATCTCTTAACATTTGTTTACTAAAGTTAAAATCACAAACAGTTACTTTAACTTTTGTAACTTGCTAAATCCATATGAAATCTGTCATTTTCCCCGAAAAAAAAAAACCCTTGACAATTTTATTTGAAAGAGTTAAATTGTATTTTTTTCTGAGTCGTGAGCTAATATTGTTTTTAAAAGTAACTAAAATAATATAAAATGTTTTCGGAAGACAAAGATTTTGACATATGTATGTTTGAAGACTTGATATTTTAAATCCCAAGCAAATCCTATTGAAGAGCTGAATGATGGAAAATGGTACTCCAGGTATAGGACTGACAAGATAACAGTTCGGTTTTTGGTTGAAAACATAAACATCCAATACCGAATTACAAGCAGTGGGCTTCAGATTTCACCAGTAGATTTAGATTACACTTCTTTGGGAGAATTATCCATGAGGCTGATGTTAGATAGTTTACTTCCTAATAGAAAACAAACTATATATCTAAGTATGTACAACAATTAATCTAATAGGAGCATTACATGGAATGGTCCAGTCCACAGCAGGGAAATAATAAGAAAAATTTCGAAAAAGGTTTTCACAAATAAACAAGTAACAAAATAAATTGTTGGTTGTCACTTTGACTTCTGAGTTTCCGACATTTCAAATTATTAGGTTGTGTTTGTTTTGTTAATTTTCACAAACTGTCATGATTTAAAAGTGTTCAGATGCACCGTTTTTAATAAAAGGGTATTAGTATCTTACTAGTTACTAAAACGAAAAAAAAGGTTTAAAATTTTCGAAAAGCTAGTAAATTACTAAAAGTTTTACAAATTGCTAACTAGTAAAATGCTATAAGCCTTTAACAATACATACATCATCATCGGCTCGACAACCGGGATCCGGTCCTGGCCTCTTTCAACAAGTCTCTCCACCTATCCCGGTCTCTAGCCGACGCCATCCAGTTGCGCACCCCAAGGCTTCAGGCGTCCTGGTCTACGCCATCTCTCCAGCGCAAGCATGGTCTACCACGAATGTACCACAAAAATCTTTCCGAGCAGGTTCCTCTTCGCTCATGCGAGCTAGGTGCCCTGCCCACCGGAGTCTACCGAGCTTAATTTTTGTCACGATATCTGCTTCAAGGTAGATTGCGTACAGTTCATGATTGTACCGTCTCCGGAATCGTCCTTCATCACATATGGGGCCAACAATTCTCCTTAAGAGTTTTCTCTCGAACGCAGCTAAGAGGTCGGAGTGCCTTCTGCTAAGCACCCAAGTCTCGGATCCATATGTGAGTACTGGCAGGACCATGGTCCTGTACAGCAGCAGTTTTGAAGTTATATTGAGATTTCTCTCATGGCTTTGTAAAGTTCTACCCTGGCTATGCTATCATAGGCGGCCTTAAAGTCTATAAACAGATGGTATGTTGGGATGTTAAATTCTAGACATTTTTCCATCGCCTGCCTAAGGGTAAAGATCTGATCAGTTGTTGATTTGCCTGGAATGAAACCGCCGTGATGAAATAATTTGGCTGGTATGCCATCGGCTCCCGGGGCTCTGTTCTGTTTAAGCCGGCCTATAGACTTCTCAACCTCTTCTATGCTTGGTGGCGGCAACATAGGGTATTCTTCTTGAAGTAGTGCAGCCTCCACTTCTGCAGTGAGCTGACCATTTAGCAATTCATTAAAGTACACTTCCCATCGCTCCAGTATGCTTTCAGGATCGGTGATCAGATTTCCCTCTCCGTCCTTGCAGTATGTGCAGCGTGGTGTGTACTGCGTCATGTTTCGGAAGGATTGGTAGAACTTCCGCACCTGGTGCGGACCTCGCTCTCGGCTGTTTTCTATTTCACAGATTAGGTTCTTCTCCCAGGCTGATTTTTATATTCTTCTGAGCTCTTTATATTCCTTTTCGCGTGCCCGCGTTCTATGAGATTGTTGCATTGCTCGGTACGCAACATTCTTACGTTTAGTCGTTAGCTTGCATTCATCATCAAAACAGTCGTTCCGATGTTTACGACTGCTGCCTAAGGTGGAGTTGGCAGTACTAATGACAATATTCTTAAGGCGTGTCCACTTCTCATTTACGCCCAGCATACTGGCTCCAGGACTTACTCTCCCTAAATCAAGTGTTTCTAGGGCGAGTCCTAACGCATTACCAAAGGTGTTACTGGTGTTGTCATTGCGCAGGGCAGCCGTGTTGATTCGAACCTGATCGGCGGATGCAATGCGTCTTCGCAAGGCAATCCGCCCTCGGAAAACCATACCAACAAGATAGTGATCCGAGTCGATATTGGCACCTCGGTATGTTCGTACCGTCATCAAGTTCGAGTAGTGGCGACGGTCTATCAACACGTGGTCTATTTGGTTACGAGTGACTCCATCAGGTGATACCCAGGTGGCTTTGTGCAGGAACCTGGTACTCGAAACGACCATGTTTTTCGATGCTGCCAATTCTAAGACTCGAAGTCCATTGTCATTAGTGTTCTCATGCAAACTCTGGGTGCCTGCGTAATGCCTGAATACCGGCTCCCGACATATTTTTGCGTTCTAATCCCAAGGATGATTTTAACATCATACCTTGGACAGGCATTGAGGGCCCTCTCGACTTGTTCGTAGTAAGTCTCTTTTTCCTCGTGTGAGGACTCCTTCGTAGGTCCATGAACGTTAATGAGGCTGATGTTCGTAAATTTGCCTCCCACGCAAAGGGTGCATAGCCTTTCGCTTATAGCGTTAAAGGCGATGATAGTAGACTTCATTTTTTCGCTGACTATAGGAAGCCTACCCCGAGCACATGGTGTTTTGTATGACAGCTGTAATATACGTCATATTCTTTCTTCTGTAGAACACCATTCCCTGTCCATCTGATTTCTTGAAGAGCTGTTACGTCAGCTTTATATTTTGACAGGGCATCGGCTAGCTGCTGAGCAGCTCGAGCTCTATAGAGCGATCGTACGTTCCATAAGAAAATTCGTAATTCATTTTTCAGTTTTCGTTGCGTGGGTTGTCGTCGTGTGATCAGTCCGTTTCCGAGGCTTGTTGTCGCTCGCGTAATTCATTAAGTTTTACGGGACAGGGTAATTCCCTGTCGCCAACCTGAGGAACCAGCCTGATCATATTAGCCAAATCTTTTTAAAGGCTTGTTTCTAGCAGCCGCCACGGAGAGGCTATGATCAGACTTCCACCAGTCCCGAATAGTTACGGCACGTGCATGTTTTCGTATGCTACATGTTATTCCCCCTATTCGTCTGATGGCTGACCGCCATAGGTTGCTTAAAATGTTGCCCCATTAAGAATTACAGACATACAGAAAGACGGACAAAAAAAAAATGTTTATTGCAGGGGTACTCTCTCTTGACAGGAAGTAAAAGCTACCCCCATATCTCAGAGAGTATCTTTGGCCATGAATAAAACTTCTCATCTGAAACGCTTGCACTCGGCAGCCAACTCTAGCTCCCTCCAAAAACACATCAAAACACATACCTGGAAATGGTCTAGTGTTTATATTTAAAACAAAAAGTGTATCCTATATTACTAGGATAGCCCATAGCTCTGAAGGGAAGAAGATTTGTTCTTAACTGATACAAGTTGTGTCATAACATCTATCTTAAATATTCTTTGTAAGCCCTGTGTGATGCCTAATTTGATCCATTTTGTGAAGTTATGTCAACGCATAAAATTAAATTCTGTCATTTGGAATAGTGACATCCAAAATTTCAATTTCAACTCAACATTCCTATTTAACCTTGGGAGTCAGAAACATTATTCAGCTTCCTAAAGTTTGAATCCTGATCCTGGGACGATATGATATTCCCGGCCAAAATCCTCTATTTACCCATCCTTACCACAGCAAGTAAAGTTCTTTTTGTTGGTTCCCTCCAAAAGTATAATTTTGTCTGCAATTTTCCATTTTGCAATTACGGCCAACACATCCCAGCAATTTGACTTCGTCTTTTGTCAAGACTAATCTATTATTCAAAATTATTCACCCTCCCAAATAAAAAACAAAATATCGATCAAAATCGCAATGACGTTAAAAAAGGAACAAAATCTACTATTGACAGACAAAATCCCCCTAAGTGGACAAATAACCTATCTCACTTTAATATCACTTTAGATGAGTTTTGTTTATTTTCATTAAACTCAATTTCCTTACAAAGGGAAACACAAGCCTCAACTTTTAAAAGTAAGTATGTACGTACAATATTTTTTTTTTTTGTTTGTGTATTAAGGGAATGATAAGGAGGATTCCAATGCCGCACCAGCAGAGCACCATGACTCCTCCCTCTCTCTGCATCCCTGGTAATAGCTTTGGCCACGAGCACTTAAAAGTGAAAGTAAAAACGAAACCAAAGGAATTGGAATCATTTGCTTCTCCCACACCAACGCAGTTTTTATCGCCAGGATGGTTGCGACTTTCGCATGGAAAAGAAAATACCGAACGCCACCAAAAGCAATAGAAAACGAAATAGAATGGACAAATTGCCACAAACACTCTCGCAGCGCCTTCTTTCCTAGGATTCACTTGATTTGCATATCTTCTTGCGATTTGGTCCTTCTAATGGACATTCAGTCGACATACGCTATCAGCTTGGTGCTTTGTTACGGTTGAGTGATTGCGATTGCTTTCGAGCGGAGACTTTCAGTGACAGTTTGGTACTTTTTTTTTTGCTTTTTTATTGTTGTTGTCCCTAATGTCCTTTTCTGTAACTTTATGTACTCACAGTTTTCAAGAGGCTTTGTTCGACTGTCAACCTGCGTAATAAGCCTTGGGGGCAAATTAAAGTGATTGCTGTGTGGTGAGTGTTTGTTGAAATCTGGCCATCGGACATCTGGACAGACAACATCGTCACTGTATGCCAGCAGTGGGGTATTTGACTACAAAACTAGGCTTTTATTTCTATTGTGAAGAAATTAAATATTTAGTTTTATTGAATGCTTTTTCGATTTGTAGTGGTAAGATTGGGGTCGATGAGGTATACGGGATAAACAACTAAGAGCTACAATTAGATGTTTGATAATACAGTTTTAAGCTTTTTTTGAAGAATTTACACGTGCTAAGTGTATGTTAAGAGACCTATATAATCCCGGGTAGAATTTTCGACTCGATAATGCCAAGGCCCCAGCTAGTTTTTCTTAGTTTCAGTCATGGCCCTACCGAGCAGTATCTAGCTTGTCCCTCGCTAATTTGTTAATCATCATCATCATCGGCTCGACAACCGGGTTCCGGTCCTGGCCTCTTTCAACAAGTCTCTCCACCTATCCCGGTCTCTAGCCGACGCCATCCAGTTGCGCACCCCAAGGCTTCGGGCGTCCTGGTCTACGCCATCTCTCCAGCGCAAGCATGGTCTACCACGCTGTCGTCTACCATAGAATGTACCACAAAGAACTTTCCGAGCAGGTTCCTCTTCGCACATGCGAGCTAGGTGCCCTGCCCACCGGAGTCTACCGAGCTTAATTTTTGTCACGATATCTGCTTCTAGGTAGATTGCGTACAGTTCATGATTGTACCGTCTCCGGAATCGTCCTTCCTCACATATGGGGCCAACAATTATTCTCCTTAAGACTTTTCTCTCGAACGCAGCTAAGAGGTCGGAGTGCCTTTTGCTAAGCACCCAATTCTCGGATCCATATGTGAGTACTGGCAGGACCATGGTCCTGTACAGCAGCAGTTTTGAAGTTATGGTGAGATTTCTGGATTTGAAAAGCTTTGACAGACTATAGTAGGCTCTGTTGGATTTGAGAAGCCGCCCGCGTATTTCTTCTTCTATATTGTTATCGGCTGCTACTATTGACCCAATGTATTTAAAGGATTGCACCACTTGGCCCTAGATGGGTCTTCACAAGTAGCACAAGAGCTACGGCAATTCTTAAAAAAATTATTAGAAATAATAAAAATAAATTTTTTTATTTTTTATTATTGTTGATTATTTTCATTTTTTCTGCCTCTCTATATTCGACTCTTTATGTGATTTTTTGCTGGAATGAAAGAATTTTTTTTTTTTTTATTTACCTCCACTGAGATTGGAACCCGAGTCCTCTCGCTTGCCGTGCTTGTGCGCTACCTATTGCGCCACTGTAGTGTAATATATAAAATATCGTGTCTCAAAGTGCTACTCAAATAACTCTCTTTTAATTATACTGTTTAAAAGACTCAAATACGTATTAAAGAATCTGAAAAATACCGATTTAGGACCAAAACAAAAAAGTTATGTTTTTAGAAGGATAATGGATAGCCTTTTATAGAGACATATGTATAGGCACATGTAGGATACATCAAGTAAAAACTATATAGCCCCAGTATAAGTAACATCTGAGAATGCCTATAAAGAGGCGAGACTAGCTAAGGCCAATATAACGGCCAGATACAATTCCTTATCCAGGCTACATCAAGTAAAAACTATCTAGGTCCCCTGCAGTTTATATGTTGCAATGCCAATAAAGAGGCGATACTATCTACGGCCAATATATCGCCAAGGAAAAGTTTCATATCTAGGATACATCAAGTAAAAACTATCTTGCCCCAGTATAAGTAAAATCTGAAAACGCCTATAAAGAGGCGACACTAGCTAAGGCTAATATAACGCCCAGATACAATTCCTTATCCAGGCTACACCAAGTAAAAACTATCCAGGTCCCTTGTAGTTTATTTGTTACAATGCCAATAAAGAGGCGATACTATCTATAGCCAAGATATCGCCAAGAAAAAGTTTCATATCTAGGCTACATCAAGTTAAAAATATCTAGGCCCAGTCTAAGATACTCCTGGAGAAGCCAATAAATAGGCAATTCTAGCCAGGTTCAATATAAAGCCAGGATAAGCATAAATTAGTCAAGATCCGCCAGGCTTGCATCTGTCTAGGCCCAGCATAGGATTTACTATATAATGGCCAATCTAGCTAGGGCCACGCTATTCGATAGTGTTTCCTAGATAATTTTCTACCCGGGATGTTAAGCGCAGCACGGGCGATGCGAAAATTAGGCAGGGGTGAGAAAGGAGGTGTCAATGAGCATTGGTTTTGAATGTTTGCAAATTGAAATAACAACACAGTATTTCATATAAAGTATCCCCAACGTGCAAGCTGGGAAATAAAACGGTCGGAAACTCTTTGCAGAGAACATTGTCCAGCGCTATCCTTGAAGAGGAACACGAAGGAAAGAAATGATCAGGATCCTTATCGGAAGCCCTATGTCCCTAGCACGCAATCGAGAGAAATAAACGGTCGGAACTCTAAAAAGACAAAAGAGAACCTGTCCAATGCAGGGTTCGAACTTCATAAATCGCAGATCGCAGTAAATTGGCCAAGAAATCGCAGTAAAACCAACATTTTCGCAGTAGAAATACGAGTACATATATTTTTTTGATTAGGTATCTAACATAAAATTATAAACAAAGGAACCAGAGTTAAATCACATTTAAATCATCGTTGATTGTTAAAACAACATAAGTGATATTTAAATTTTTTAGGGAAGAGAAAAAAAATCATAAAATTAAAAAATCCTTAATGGTTTAAAAGTCGAAACACTCTTATAAGATTTTTGGGTTTAAAAAATGACAATGACTACACGACCAAAAATGTAGGATTTTATGTATTTCCTGTGAAAAAAATTAAAATTTCAGTAAAGTTGTTTTAACAATCACCGATTCATTTACATAGTATGTGTGAACAAATATACTCTTACAGCCTTATTTATTATTTTTCACTATTACTGGGTTCAACCTTGTAATAGTTAAACGCCACGTCAAACAAATCCTTATTTGAAATTATTTTCTTAGCCGTTTTAGCTACGCCTTCCTTATGTCAAATATACTGGGAAAAAAAGTGACAAATCTAAAACTCTGGTTATTATACACCTAAATTAAACCCCAGCTGATTTCCATTATTATTCATTTTATTATCATTGTATGCATATTGGAAATTGGATACATTTAAAATTGGATTGTATAAAGTTCAAATCCAATAAATGAATGTACCAACCACATTGCTTTCCCAATACCGTACAACTGTTAGAGCGCTTGGAAAATATAAATAATTTATTATTGCAAAATATCTATCCTTTTTGTCTTAGTAAGAAACGAAAAAAATTGCTTACACTCCTTTTTGTAAATTTCACAAGATGTCATCTCAAAATGACATTTGGATACTAAAACGGCCTTAACCTCCTATGAAAAAGTTTTAGCTTATTCCACCGCTATTACTCGTGCATTTTCATTATAAATAAGGTTTTCAGGATTAGAGCCGTTGTAAAGTCGAAGTAACTTTACTCCGTCGCTGAAACGAGTTAGTAAATAAGGCTGTTACTCGATAATGAAAATTTATAGTTTTAGCAAAAATATATGTAGCTAGGTAATCAAAATAAATTTACCATCTACAAATTTGTACTTTTTGAACTAAGAACAAATTAAAGAGTAGTAGAACTAAAAACGTATACATCTGGCAAGACTTGCACTAAAGAGGCGAGAATCTTTTAAAATTTTGACATTTTGTTGAAAGAAGAATCGCAGTAGATTGTAGGAATAGCGCAGTGGTGCAGTAGATTTAAAATATAAGAAAAAAGTGCAGTAAATCTACTGCTTTCGCAGTAAAGTCCGAACGCTGGTCCAATGAGCTACCTTGAAGAGGAGATCAGAGGAAAGAAACGGGTGGGATAGGTAAATAATACTCTTATAATAATAAAGCTTGCCCACTCTAGCTAGTACCCTACTTTTTTATAAAACAAATTTAGATCAGCTTCACCATTACAGCAATGCCTCTCTGTCACCGAAACGCCTTGATTGGTATCCACACTGGACCAGAATAGAAGACAGTTTTGTCATTTTTCCAACCTCCACTTTATCAAATCTGCGGCTAAGAGATAGTGTGAACTGAATAAAATAAATGACAAAATTGAATGTGAATCCAAGTGAGTAGTGATCACATGACTCCGGGCCGGGTGCACACTGGATGTCCAATATGATTTTATTTAATAAGGCGGGTCGTTGGTGTCTTAGCCGTTTTATTCGGTAATGCGATTAGGATATGTAGGTATTAACTCTTCATTACAAAATGTAAATATTTTGTTGATATTTCAAATACTGGTTCTGAATCCGATGATTTTCGTACGGTAAGACTCTCAAACTACATGGCACCGAATACAACCAAATGTCTTTTTAAGATATACACTAAAACCAACCAGCCATATCAGGAGTTTCGCTCAAATGTCATTCCAACTGAAAAATACTCGTATTACTTTTTTCTTTTCCCTTACATATTTTGAGTTTCACCCGAAAAATGCACCTATTCACACATTTTGCCGCCAAAATTTTCACTTAAATTTTCGAGGCGTAGTGGACGACATCAACTTTAAAATGTAAGTTTTTCGACGTATTGTTATTGTTATTACTAACAAAAATTATTTAATTTTTATTTTATTTTTAGGAGCAAAACAATTAACTCAAAGCAATGTGATGTACTCTTGTTAAAAATGCAGTAAAACCCTGACATTGCCGGAGGGTTTGTAAAAGAAAATACAAATAAAATAACGGCATTTTGGAAGCAGCTAATGCTCCAGCGCCGGACATCCAATTAAAAGTGAATTTTTTGTATTGGCATACAAAATTTTGTGGTACCATTTTCTCCAAAAGTATTTATTTCGATTTCGATAAATTTATAGATATGGTTGGATAGCCACAATTGAGGAAATGTGCAGAATATACTTAAGATACTCATTTACTGTGGGTCATTTTTGTTTTTACACTGTTAAACACTGTGCACATTTCAAAAAATAAAATTTAAAAAAAAATTAATTTAAATTTCAAATAATTCAGATTTTTGTTACGAATTCAATGGTTTATTTTTTTGTATTATAGTGTATTTGCAATGTCATTACGATTGCGCTATCCTGCAGTAAGTTAGCTAGAACTTGATTCAGTTCCTTGAATATTTTCAACTTCATTTAAAATTTCTTCACTGCCGAAAGCTATGTTACTTTCATAGCTAATGCAAATGTTATAGAGTGCTGTAAAAACATTTACAATTTTGATTGTTTTCGCGGGCGAATAGTCAAATTCCCTTGTATGTACCTGAAAGGCATCTCCATCTCTTCTTAAGAACGCCGTTTGTCCTTTCTATAATATTTCGGCACCGTGAATGAGATTCCTTAAATTCTTCCGCTACAGAATTACTCTCAGAAGTTCTGAATGGACTTAAGATCCATGACACCAAGGGATACCGAGCATCTCCTAGCAAGAAAATCGAATTAAATTTTTAAAATAGTAAAGTTTTAAAAATAACAACCTAACAGCCATACATTAACGTCATCCTGCAAATAGTTAGTCTCCATTTTGGATCTTAGATCACTTACGTTCCGTATAAAGGAATCGTGGCAAGTTCCGGAATGCGTAGCATCTCTGAACCGGATTCTCAGTTGATGATCGCATACCTTTAAAACAATTTGTCATTACCTTGTTATACATCAGTCATAATAAAAGTTTTTTTACCAGTAAAACATTTAAACTGCATCTGCCTTTGCGGTTATAAAATAAATGTTTATTAACTTCAGGTGAAATTATATTCACATGGGTACCATCGATGCATCCCAACAACTCCCGGCAGCTTGTATTTAACAAAAAAAGATTGTCTTGTTTGTCGTTGTTCATCCAGTGTTGGCCAAGAAATCCAATGTGGGCAAAGTTCTTTTTCAAACGTGTTGAGAACTTCGGAAAGTACCGCACTCACGGATGATTGTGCTAATTCAACCTGATAGTCATTACCGACACCTTTTTGGTATCCACCTTCTAAAAAAACAGAAAACAAGCGCAAAGTTTAACAATGGGTGGGATTCCAAGGGATTGCACTTTTAAGGGTAATGTGGTCCTTAAGATCTTCAGCAAATAAGTAAAAGCTGCCTTGTTTACTCTATAGAGCTGTTGAAATCTGAAAATTATTTATATTTAGCGAGTAAATGAAGTTGAAAATGTAATTCCATTCTTACAATGGTTCAGGTAACTGCAACGCATTGGAGTGATCCCTTAACTCCCTCCGAACAGTTTGACGCAGTGTTGCTTTGCATTTTAATATCTTTAATGATTTTTTTAAGTTTCTTATTTATATTTCTAAATTATACACTTTTTCTTCATAAATAAAAATACCATCAAAAGCAATTTTTTTTTATTCGTCGCTTCTCGGTTGTCAAAACTAAAAGATTATGTTAGGTTGGTTTATTTTCCGAACACGAATAGCCACAATGCTTAAAAACGGAGAGTGAAATTTTGTATATCCGCTTCCAAACTTTTTTTTTGGTTTTTAATAAATCGATTGGAGAAGGATTGAAATTAACAATCATTGCAATCAGTGGCCTCAATTTTAACAGACAATTGCAAAAACGCACACTTTTTTTTTTTTTAAGGAAAGAAGTGGGTTCAGTTTTTTTTATCTGTTCCCATCATAGAGACGAGGACATTTATTGAGAGCTCAGTTTTCGAACTTTCAGCTCTAAATTCAAAGTGAAATCTTATTTGGGCGAAACTCCTGATTGCTTTTTAAAATCCGGGGGAAAGAAAATATTTCGGGTGTAAGGTTATTCGGGCGAAACTCCTGATAGGACTGAACATGGGAAGTTGAAAAAAGATAATTGCGACATAGAGGTACCATATATGTCAAGTAAGGCCCTCGCAAAAAAATCGAAATCGAAATATTAATCAGACTTAACATTTCGATGAATAGGAAGACGAAGAAAGTGAGCCTCTGTTCGAATACTGCCTTAACGGCTCGGATGATTTTTTTTTAAACTTGGTACATAAAATTTTATGCTTATGAATATTTTCATCTAGTGACAATTATTTTTAAAATTCTAAATCTATTGCATAACCGCAAGTTCGTGCGACCAAGTCGTGCATTTTATTTTTTATTTTTTTCAAAATTGTTCGTTTTCGTTATACACGAAATCTCAGAACAGTTGAAGGCCCTTAAGAAAACAAGTAATATTGTGCTAAGATTCACACCTGCACTGAAAATAAATTCCTAGGTAATATTGATAAAAACGTTTTGTTGACTTTCAACAAAACAATTTTATCATTTTGATTAAATTTTTGTCAATACGAAAGAATGAAGGTTTTGTTAATTTAACAAACAAAATTTGTTAATCCGATAATAAAAAAAAAAAACAAATTTTTAACATTAACAAACAAAATTTTTTAAGACAACAAAAGTATTGTTAATATGACAAATTAATTTTGTAAATTCTACGAAATTTTGTCATATTGACAAAATAGTTTTGTTAAATTAATCTGTTAGCATAACAAAATAGTTTTGTGGATACAACAAAATATTTTTTGTTACCTCAACAAAATTCTCTAATTTTTATCAATTTGACAAAACTTTTTGTTGGACGTATATTGACAATATTTTTATCAGATCTACCTACATTTTTGTCATATATACCTAGATTTTATTTTCAGTGTGGATTTATCGCAGAACCATTTCCGGATCGGACTCTAGCCACTGTACAAATTGTAAGTACAAACTTAAGTCATAAGAAGAATTCAAAGGAGTTCAAGATCCAAATCTTAGATGTAAAAAGCGGTTCTAAATCCGAAAAACCCACAAGCGATGGCGAATATTCACTCTCACAAGCTTGACATATAGAAAACAAGACATTTTCATACAAAACTTATACAAAGTACATAAGAATAAACCGGGTCAAAAATGACCCAATCTGACAGAGAAGTCTTCAAAGGACAACATTTAGAAATAAGTACAAATAAAATGCACGACTGGGTCGCACGAACTTGCTCCTATGTGTCGATTTACCGCTCGTAGCAAAAAAAAAATATTACAAAAAAAATAATAATATAAACAACAACAATATAACAAAAAAAAATTACTTAAACCATTGGCATAGCATCACACCAGTTAACGGCGCGCTCTCTCCATCTCCATCTCCCACTTATCCATTTGCCTTGAAGTAACTGTCGCTTGCTATACATTGCATGTCTCTTGTGCTTATCGCATGATTCTTGAAGCATCCAACTAGGACCGTTTGACAATACGAGAAAGCCAACTGGGACGCACAGTGGAAAATGGTAGAACAACAGCTGATCATAAATGATTTTTACAATTTTTTTTTTAATTTTACATTTGAATTTTATCTGAAAGCCAAATAGTCAATCTTTACGAAAGTGCAAGAATTTTTTGAAATATATGTATGAATCATTTTTTTAAAGCATTAATGTTTATTATTTTTTTAAATTTTCAATTCAAGGCCGTTTGGTTCATCACTTTGAAATTTAGTTTTCTATAAGACTTTGTAGGAATAGGTGTAAAGTATTATACATTTTTGAAAAGCTTATTTTATGGAAATATTAAAACAACTTTACGTTTTTATAAATTTTGATTTATTTCACAAGTAATTAATTAAAATGTAAAATAAAATAAAAAAAAATATTTTTCAAGTTCACAGAGAGTTTTAGTAGTTAGCGATGCTTCGCGATGCTTTGCTTTTTATATTAATTTGTAGCTTAGATTCTTATAAACAAACATTTATAAAAATCAGCTGCGATAACGTGCGATTTTGGAAGTTATCAGTAAAATAATGATTAAAGTCAGAAAACTAAAAATCGCTACATGAGCCATTTTAAAAAATATTAAAAAACAATGGCAAGACTTACAATTTCATATTATATCTTTTTTTAAAGCTAGAAATTAATTCTTTAATTTACTTTTCAAATCAAATTATTTTATAACATAGTTTCTGAGAAATTAATTTTCAAACTCAAAATCTTTAAAAAACAAACTAATATTTTTTTCTTCGAAGTGATTTCTTTTAAAGTTTACATTATTTAGTACTATTTTTGTTTTAAAAATTCAATGCTTTTATAAATTTGGAATTGAAAACTGAAAACCAGATGGTCGTAGGACTTATACTTTTGAAGATATAAGCAAATATCAAAACCAACTTCATTATTTGACTTTTAGAATACAGCTTAATCGAGATGTTCCCTAAACCTTTTTTATTTGAATACTCGAATAAACGTCAAATCTCTATCCGCAGCAGGATTTCACTTCTCCTTTTATCGGCAGTGACCCTACTGCGGATGTTGTATTTGTTATTCATATACTACGGATAACTTTTCCAAAAAAACACGGCTAATGTCATATCTATTATGCGTTTTTCCTTTTTATATCTGAGCAGAGTACTGTGCATATATATAAACGATTATATATATTATTCCATCGAGTTTTCTCTAATACTCGTATTATACACTGAGCGTCAAAAGTGAGTAAGCACCATTGTAAATAATTCCTTTAGTTACATGGAATTGAAACAAAAATTGAATTCCAGTTATACAAAATAAAATTTATATTTAATAGCAATAAACCAAAACCAAAATAAAAATTCAAAAAACGAACTAATGCATTTTTACCCAATAAAAACTAAATAAACTTCATATATTACGCGTCAAAAGTGAGTATATTATTTATATTATTGGCAGTGTTTTCAAGCAAATTTATTAAATTAAATTTTATTTTATGTAATATGCAAAGTGTTCGACAGTGCAAAAACAAAAATGACCCACAGTGTGTAAATGCGTGTCTGAAGTATATTCTGCACATCTCCGTAACTGTGGCTTTCCAACCATATAAAATTTATCGAAATCGGTTAAATACTTTTGGAGAAAAGTGTACCACAAAAAACATGTTTGCCGTTTTATTATATGATAGTACCTCAAGTAAAAAACTGGGTATTTCATTTGATCACCTTTAGACTATATAACATCTCTTAGTCAGCGTGACATGGAAACAACAATGTTATTTTTAACATCGAAGGATATTTGGGACAGTTCTTCAATTAAACCCTTTTAAGGTCATCTTTGTTCTTGATGGCTCGTTTGTGAAATTTTCCGGTCCAAATGATCCCATAAATGTTGTATGTAGCTTAGGTGCGGCGATTGGGGAGGGTGGTGGAGGTGCTTTGAATTCCTATAAAATATTCATTCTTTAAGAAACTGCGAGGTAGGATCATTGTCTTGCTAAGAGATCCAATTGCTAAGCATCCATAATTTTCGTAAGGTCGGTTGAAGGTTATTGCTTAGGATGCTTAGATAGTCTTGATTATTCATTGTACTTTCAATGAAGACAAGATTCCCGATCGAATATGCTGCCATACATCACCACACCATCATGTTTTACTGTGCTCCTTGTATTCTGTTTATGATGTTTTCTTACTTGTGACGCGTTAATATGGAGTATGTTTAGTTTCTATTAGGAAAAAATTGTAGGAAGCTACATATATTTTGAATTTTTATTTATGTTTTGATTTATTTTTATTGATTTTAATTATCCGAATTCATTGCTTATTTGTTTGATCGAATTCTATGTAACTCCAGAAACTATATAGGTGTTTATTCACTTTTGACGCTCACTGTATGTTATTATAGTTATTTTTTCTACTCATATATATGTGTCGGTACACAGACATTATTCCATGAAGTTTTTTTTATACATGCATACATATGTATATATGTACCATATATTTTTTATTTAATCGGGATTTTATTTTAATTTTCTCATGTCTTAAAAATAATAGATCATCTGATTTGAAATTGATAACGGTATTGAAAAAATAAAATTTTCAAATTTTTTAGTTTGAAAATCAATTTTTCAAAAACTATTTGCTCAAATAAATCGATTTAAAAAGCAAATTAAAGAATGGATTTCTGTCTTTCAAAAAAACTGCTTGACTGTAAGTATTTTATAATAATTTTGTGTGTGTTCCCCTCCCCCCTAAATTTGGGATAAAGACCCCCCTCTTTATAAATTTTTGTCTTACCTCAACATAACCTACAAGTTCTAGCTCACACCTTATTTGCAATCACCCTTTACAATAAATTGTTCCATGGAGTTTTTTTAAATTTTTAGTTTGTTTTTCTAAATATGCAAGTATTATTATCGTTATTATTATATTAAAAGCAATTCATTAAAACAATACTCTCCTTTGAAGTTGTGCAAAATTTCAATACTCTATCTTCAAAAACAAAAAAGTTATAGATTTTTGATCAGAAACATCCAATTATTTTCCACTGTGGGACGGTCTGAATAACTTTTTTAGAATTTTTAACTGGTCACTTCACTATGTTTCCTCGATAGTGACGTTGATGCCAGTTATGATATGATCACAGAAGTGATTTTTCTTGGAATGCGTACGTTTATTCCTTACAGAATTAAGAGTATAAAGTCTAAAGAAAAGTCTTGGCTCGATACAAGCTGTAAAGAAGCTATCAGGTTGAGAGAAGTAAGTTTCCGCTCTTACAAAGCCAACCCAACTGAGGAAAATCGGAAAAAGCTTACAAGTCAGAAACCAATGCAACGCTGTTATAAAGAGAACCAAATTCTTACATGAACAGAAATTAAGGCAAAAAATCTTGCAATGTCCCAAAGGCAGTAGAAATTTCTAGTCATTTGTCAAGAACATAAAAAATTCAACTTTATCTTCGGTTCCAACGCTCATCTACAAAGAAAAACCGATAACTAGCTCTTTAGAGAAGGCTAATGTACTTGCAGCTCATTTTGCTGCTAGCTGCACGTTGCCTGTTAGTAACATTGCCCCTCCTGTACTTGAGAACGTAAATCATTCAATGGGGCAGGTATATTTCCGCACTCGTACAGTTGCAAGAGCCCTTCGAGATCTTGATATAAACAAATCCGCTGGTCCTGATGGTATACCCCCCATTCTTCTGAAGAGGTTTTCTTTATCGCTGGCAAAACCATTGCGTAAGATTTTCCATCGCTCCTACTGTTCTGGAATCTTCCCTAGAAAATGGAAAACAGCATTTGTCCAGCCTGTTCCTAAAAAAGGTTACCCTTCCTCCCCCTCGCCCTATCGACCAATCGCACTTACGTCCCGTCTTGGTCATGGAATCGCTGATAAACCATCAGCTCAAGAAATATCTGGAAGATCGAAAGCTTCTTAATGACCGGCAATACCGCTTTCTCAACAATCGTTCTACTGGTGATCTGATGGCATATCTCACCGGAGCACAGTGTGACAATTCGCACATTTAGCGGGATTTAATTAAAAAAACAACATGCATGAATGTAAACAAAAACCAGTTTCTCTTAAAGCCTAAACCTTCCCCTCAATGACTGTGCACATTTTTATGAGCTAGAACTAAGCACAACAACAAAAAATCAGCTTAGAAATTAACTTTTGTATAATTTTTAGGAGAAAGGTCTGATTTAGTGTCAAGTGGATTAGCTTCTGTTGCAAGTGGTTCGTGAGGCTTAAAGGAAAAGTTTATTTTTTTTATATTTAATATAATATTTTTGATTATAAAGGTAAGTTTTTTTTTTTAAAAAAGTGTTGTCATAAAAAATGGGGGTGCTTGGAAGTAAAAAATTAGTGAAAAACTATGTGTTATGTGTTCATTAGAAAAAAAGTAAAGGGTTTTCCAATAAGAGGTGTTATTTTGAATAGCCCGCTATTTCGGTAGCTGTCACTTTTGAAGCTGTCATTTTTTGACATTTGACAAGCAGAAACTACGCTATTAATAAAAATGGAACGATACACGCTTCAACAACGCATTGAAATTATTAAAATTGGGTCCTTGAAATGCATGAAAATGAACCGGAATTTCATCGAAAAATCATCTTGACTGATGAGGCCCATTTCCACCTCGGAGGCTACGTCAACAAGCAAAACTGTCTTATCTGGGGCTCGGAAAACCCAAGAGTTATTGTTGAAAAGCCTCTCCATCCTCAACGCGTGACTGTTTGGTGCGGTTTATGGTCCCGCGGGGTCATTGGACCTTACTTTTTCGAAAATGAGGCTGGAGCAACAGTTACGGTCAATGGATTGCGCTATCGAGAGATGATTAATGATTTTTTATGGCCTGAATTGGATGGTATTGATCTGGACAACTTTTACTTTCAACAAGACGGCGCTACGTGCCACACAAGCAATGACACCATCGATCTTTTACGGGAAAAGTTTCCGGATCGTGTTATCTCTCGAAGAGGTGATCACAATTGGCCACCGAGATCTTGTGATTTAACACCTTGCGACTTCTTCCTTTGGGGCCACGAGAAAGATAAGGTCTACGCCAACAGCCCAGCGTCGATTCAAGACCTCAAAGATGAAATTCGTGAGGCAATCGAGGACATAGGGCAGCCACTTTGCGATTTGGTTATGGAAAATTTCATGAAAAGGATATGGTCCTGTAAGCGTGGTCTTGGCGGCCATTTGGCTGATGTTGTGTTCCATTATTAACGGCATACCTTCCTCTTTATCTCCAAAAATGCCATTTTTCTTTGAATATCAAAATAACACCTCTTATTGGAAAACCCTTTATAATTTTACAGTGTTTTACAAAGTTGAGATCCTTTTTGTTTTAAAGCTGTATATATGTGGAACCAAAAAGTGTTTTGTCTTTTTGCGCACAGGTGCGACACTCATACAAAATTTTTCGTATTTTAGGATGCCAACCGAAATTACGAAAAAACAAATTTTTGATATTTGGATTTCCAAAATCAAAATTAAGCGCTTTGAGGCTGTGTTTTCCTTCGTTATGGATAATTTTAATAATTTTTCATTTTCTGAAGAGGCAATTAAGTCAATAAAGGCAACCTTAAAAACTTTATGTTTGAGGTTTGACGAAAAAATGAACAAATGTGGTCGCCATAGAGAACGCTTTGAAAGCAATAATTGTGATTGGTTAAATGAAATCATTAAACTCCCACAAATTGTTTTAGATGAAATTCCCTCTTCATCTAGTGCAAACAAAGCAATAGGAAGACCAAGAAAAAGTTTTGATGAGTGCTGTGAGAAGACTAAGAAGAGAAAAGCACAAACACTTCTAGATTCATTTAGCGCTGAAGAAATCATAACTGCGAATGAAGTCAACCTTAGGAAAGCTGGAAAGAGAAATACTGCTATTGCAGTTAAGCAATTATCAATATGCTCCCCGAAAAGAGGTTCGTTTTGTGCTTAAGTCAAATTATTTCTTTGTTTTTTTTTTCTTTTCATAATTTTATTATTAATAAGGATCGATTGTAAGGAAAACACTGGAAACACATACATCTGGCTGTTTGTCAATATCTGCAGATGATGCATTAGCAATGATAACAGACGCACAGCTATCAACTCATCAGTACGATACAATACGCCAAAAAATAAATATAAATGTTCCAAATTTTCTACCTTCGTACCACAAAATTAAAGAGGCAAAGGCAAAATGCTATCCCGATAACAGAACTGTGAATGAGTCTTCTGCTGAATGCGACTTACAAAGCTTGGTTAATCATAGCATTGAACGTTTATGCTTAGCTCAAAAAGATGTTCTAGATTCTGTTGAGGATTTTAAGACTCAGGTTAAAGAATTAAATCTGGTAATAAAATGGGGTTGTGATGGTGCTCAACAAAAGCCATACAAACAAAAGTTTTTATCAGGTCAACATTTCGATGAAAACCTCTTTAGCATATCTATGGTGCCAATTCAGTTATATTTTTTACAAGCAGAAAATAAAAAGGTACTTTGGCAAAACCCAGCCCCGTCATCCACCAGATACTGTCGGCCTATAAAATTAAATTTTGCAAAAGAAACGACCGAGTTGGTCAAGTTGGAAGTAGATTCAATTCAACAACAAATAAACACTTTACAGCCATTTGAGATAAATAATGACAGCTTTCATATCCGAATTAAACCAATTTTCTTGCTTACCATGATCGACGGCAAAATATGTACTGCTTTATCATCTATAACATCTTCGTCACAAACCTGCTACATTTGCGCAGCAAAACCATCTGAAATGAACAATTCAGCCAAACTTTTGGAAAAGGAAGTGGACCAACAAGCAGTGTCCTTTGGGTTAAGTCCGCTACACTCTTGGATCCGGTTTATGGAATGTATCCTACACATCGCTTATAGACTAGATGTTAAAGTTTGGCAGGTTAGAGATCAACTGAGTAAAGAAAAGGTCAAAGCAAGAAAAAAAATGATTCAAGATAGATTTAGAGCTGAAACTGGTTTATTGATTGATATGCCTACTCAACAGTCCGGCAACACAAATGATGGCAACACGGCCAGAAGATTTTTCAGAGATGAAGAAAAAACTGCTGAAATTACAGGGATCGATATTGAAATTATAAAAAAGTTTCACATTATTTTAGAAGCGCTTGGGTCTGGGTTTGCAATTGACGTAGATGCCTTTGAAACATTTGCAAGAGAAACGAGGGAGCTATATATCAGAAACTATAGCTGGTTTTATATGCCAGTAAGTGTTCATAAAGTGTTATTTCATGGGAAACAAATAATTTCCACTTGTATACTCCCAATTGGACAACTTTCGGAGGAAGGAAAATCGAAGATTAAGAGAGCTTTTTACTAGGAAAACCTCGAGAGTGGATACAAATACTGACCTTCTAAATAGGTTGCTAGTATTCTCAGATCCATTCTTGGTAAGTCTTAGATGCATTCCAAAAAAAAAAAAAGTTCTAAAATTGTTAAATATACCAAATGAATAAAAAAAATCAAAATTAATGACTTTTGTATATTTCTTTTTCCAAAACTGATATAGATATGTTCATGAAATGTATTAAATGTTATTCTATGAACAATTCTCCTAAAGATAAGTAAAAAAAATTAAAAAAAAACATTAAATGCAAAGCGTTATTAATTTAATCCCGCTAAATGTGCGAATTGTCACACTGTGCGGAGAGTGGAACAGATCTTTACATTGTTTTGGAGAAAGTAAGATTATTGCGCTTGATATTTTTTAAGGCATTTGATAGAGTTTGGCACCAGACTCTCTTATCGAAAATGCGTGCGTTTGGCATCAACGAAACCCTTATTCGTTGGATTAGAAATTACCTTCTCGATCGTTCAATACATGTTGTATTGGTCGGTTTTAAGTCTGATCTTCAAGAAATAAATGCTGGTGATCCCCAGGGCTCCGTTTTGTATCCGACTCTCTTCCTCATTTTTATAAATGATCTCTTGTCTGAAACTTCTAATCCACTTCATTGTTTTACCGACGACTCTGTCTATTTTCGTTGAAGCAAAATATTCCTCTTATGCCATTGTCGCTGAATGGCACTTGCATTGAAGAAACCGAAAAGCCCTCAGTACTCGGTATGTGTGTTAACGACGATCTTCATTGGAATGATCACATACTCGAGACCGCAAAGAATGCTGCTAAGTGCTTAGGATTTCTATATCGATTTAAGAAATTTTTCACCCCTTCTGATCTGGCTACCATTTATAAGGCGTTTATACGTCCAAAACACGAGTATAACTCACAGCTTTTGGCAGGCGCACAAACTTCTGCCCACTAATTGGATAGAATTCAGAACAGAGCGTTAAAACTGATAGGAAACAGAGCTATCATGGATTCATTTACATCTCTTCGACAACGTTGGAATGTTTCATGTATTTCCCTGTTTTATCGCTTCTTTCACAAGCAATGCTCACTCGAAGTAGCCAGTTGCATTCTTCCCTTTATCAATTCACCCGTGATACCCGCTTCGCAAGGAATGCTCATCAGTTCACCCTTTAGCCTAAATTTTGTCGTACCGTCAAATATAGAATTTCGTTTTTTAGTCGCACAACCCGATTATGGAATAACTTACCACGGCACAGTTTTCATCTCATCGACACCTCCTTTCCCCCTCGCCCGTGCTGTGTTTAAAATATTATAGGGGTCTCGCAACATACCCTTGAGCGCGAGTGAATTATAAAAAAAAAAAAATGTAATAGACTAGGAATTTTAAAAACGAATGTTATTAGAGAAAACTGTTCATAAGGATAAAATTAATTTTTTAAATGACTAATACAACTCCTTTAGCAGTTAAGCACAGGATGCCATCTGTTTTAAGCAAAAACAAGTTTATACAATAACAAAATTATAATTCGTTGTAGTGGTTTCTTAAAAAAATAAAGTTTTATATACAAAATTTTTCTGAGATATCGAATTTAAAAAAAAATAGATTTTTTTTTCAAAAATTAATAAAAATATTTATTTTAGAGTTTTGAAATGCAATGTTTTTTAGACTTTTTAGAAGTTTCTCTATAAAAAATTTCATTAAGATCCATTATGTCGATAATGGGAAATTCAAAATTCGAAAAAATGATAGGTACAAGCTGTAATATCTTAATTTCAATTTTTTTTTATTAAATTAAAGATCATACAAATTCATTGAAAGGAAAAAAATTTTATCAAAATTCTAGGCTCCGTTTTCGAGAAAAATACGTTTTTTGAAGACCATTTTTTTAAATTTTTTAACATTTGTATGGTGGGTACCTCTATTTTTATGTAAGTACAAAAAAAATATTTTCTCACATCTTGTAGATTATATTGAGAAACTTTTATATATCAAGTTTAAAAAAAAATAGCATGGGGTTTTCAAAATATTGAGTTTTGAAAAAAAAATTTTGAGAAAATCAAAAACAAAAAAAAAATGGTTCCATGCGGGGTACCCTCAATAACCATTTTTTGGAAACTTTTTTTTTTCAACTTTTTAGCTTCAACTAAATGAAATTTTTTTGTGTTTTATTTTTTAAATCTGTCGAACAGTTTTTGGAAAAAAAAAATATTTATTAAATTTCGAAAAAAATTCGTATGGCAGGTACCGTTATTTTTAGTCTTAAGAAAAAGAAAAAAACATGTGGGGAGAAAATTTAAAAATGATATCTACCAAGTTTAAAGAAAATTGGCCTAGCCGTTTAGGCTGTAGTCGAACAGACAGACAGACAGACAGAAATGCGAGACCCACTTTTTTAGTCTTCGCTATCATCGTTATGTCAACTTTGATCAAAATCTCGAGTTAGATTTTTTTTACGAATGCATAACTTCCTTATAGTACCTTTAAGTCGCAAGTAAAAATGTCTTGTTTCAGTGAACAAGGGTTTAAGTAATAAAGTCATGAAAACGCAGTCGTATTGATAAATTTATTTTAAAAATATTTAAGATTAAAAAAATGCGTACTTCCGCCGTAAGAAAAAATTTTTTTTTTGAAGATTCGATATTTCCAAAATGGCAAGACTCCAAAAAAAAAACTTGCAACAAACTGAATTTTCACATTAATTCTCGGTCTGCCCACTCGTCTGCCTGTCTGCGGGATCGGGTCCATTGCATATCTTGGCTCGCAATGTACTCGTTACGTTTCCTAAGCGTATATGGCCAATTCACTGACTCTTATGTCTACGTATAATTGAGCCAATGGGTTCCTGATCCGTTCTCGTATAAAGTTCATCATTGGAGTTTTGGCTGAGCCAGAAACTCCTCAAAATGTTTCGCAGACAGCTATTCCCGAACGTTTGCTTTCTTGTGACTTTCCAAGTCATCCATTCATATAGAAGCCCGGATTCAACATATGAGCGAAACAGATGCAGCTTGGCTTTAAGGAGTTGTTTCTCCATATTTTGGACATCATTCCCAACTCAGCCCTTGCTTTCCCGAAAATAATGTTAGGTTTGAATTATTATTCTCCTCGGTTTTAATTTCAAACGTAAATAATTTCTTAACAATAAAACCTGTTTGTGTCAGGTTTAGAATACAAACATCCCAGTGTTGGTCCTCGAGCCGCCTGCCAATTGTAGTCATGAAGAAAAATGGAGTGGAGGGGTAAATTTCTACATTATTCTTTTTATCGTAACGATTTTTTTTTTTTTCAATTTAAAATGGTCTTCTGAGTTTTGGTTGTTTCTATAATTTGGACTAAGAAATTTATTCACTATTAAGTCTTATAGCAGATGTTTTTGGGAGTAACAAAAAAAAAACAGTTTACGCAAACATTGCCAAGTGTTGCGAGATAATCCTATTTTAATCGCGTTTGTATTTTTTTAATACAAGAAAAAAAAAATAAGAAGAAGAATAACGATGCCAAGAGAAATATTGTTCGTTGTAAGTCCTTGGAATGATGCTCCAAAGATTGCAATATACTCGTAGAAAATTTGAGAAGATTTGAATTTAAAATAAAGATGAATCATTTTTAAACGAACTAAGTCTTAAAGTAGTCTTTTGTAGTTAAAGGAAAATCATAATCCGAAGAACATATCACGGGAAGAAATCGCCACGACAAAAACTATTCTTTCTGCATTCCCACCCTTAATTCTTTTCGTACAGTTGTTTCCTTCAAAATACTGAAAGAGAGTAGAGTAGGGCAGTCATGGTCCGTCAGCCATTATAGTACACTCTCTCAGTGCTTTGAAGAAACAAATATGACATGACAAACAATGACATTTCGTGATGGCTCTTAAACTGGTCATAGTCCTTAATGTGGATAAGATATTGACCAACGTTCAACAAGCTAGACCTTATCCCAAAGGAAATGCGGTCGAGCAGTGGGGTAGCATGGGTGGGGCGGAGGAGGCGAAAAAACGTCACCGGTGAAGCGGGTAGAGTAGAGATCATAATCGTTCATGACAGAACGTTTGACAAGTTAACAAACAACAATGAAGTAAATGTATAACTTATTTTACAGGCAGAAGAAGAAGACGTGCCTGCCGTCGAAGTTGGAAGTCGTTCTGGTCTCAGCACAGATTAGGGTCAAGACAAAGTCGACTCACCAGAAGAACCTAAAGCATCTAGTCACAAGCCTGCAGAAGAAGTGAACCTCGATGTTGCCAAAGAAGACATAATTGAAATCGAGCCTTTTGCTCCTGCCGAATCCAAAGATGTGAATCTCGACGATGTAGGTTGCTGGCCTTCTACTATGACCGACGAAGTCAGAACGCTTCTACCTTCTAGTACGACGCGGATCTGACTCAGTACAGAACATCGATTCTAAATTTGCCGATGTTGTTCGCTTAGGGACTTCAACGAAAGGCGGTACCCGAAAACTAACCAGAGAGTGGTTCTAGAAATCATTATCTAACGATGAAAAGGTTCTCCGAACATGGATGGTGTACTAGCCTTTGAAGACATTTTTGTATTGTTTCTGTTGCAAGCTGTTTGGTAATTCCGGCTCGAACTTCGCATCTGAAGAAGGATTCAACAAATGGTGGAAGTTAAATCCAAGCATCGGAGACCATGAGAATAGCTTAGACCATGAGCAGAGCTTCTTAAAGTGGAAGGAGTTGGAAGTTCGCATGAACCGTAAATCAACCACCGATCAGAAACAACAAGAAGTTTTCGAAAGTAAGGAGAAGAAGTGGAGCGATTTACTGTACCAGTTGCCGAATATTATCCAGTTCTTAGCAAAACAGATTCTGGCCTTCAGAGGATACCGAAAAGACATTCGAGGAGATGATAGTGGCAATCGCTGGAACTTTATGGAGTAAGTGCACCTCCTAGCTAAATATTACCCCCTTCTAATGGAACACCTGACAAAGATAAAGCTGGGAGCAAGAGTCCCAGTTTCGTATCTATCTCCAGAAACCCAGAATGAATTGATAAATTTACTGGGACAGCAAGTTCGATCTACCATCATCCGTCGCATTCAAGAAGCTAAATAGATATTATTGGGTAATGTTCGACAGTACACCAGACATCTCCCACAAAGATCAAATTAAGGGGGTGGCCGTGGCACGATGGTTGTGTGCTCGCCTGTCAACCTCATGATCATAGGTTCGATCCCTGCCATCGTCTATGTCGTTTTAATTCCATTAAAACCTTCTAAAAATTGTTATCAATGGATTGCTGGTTAACTCATTACATGTTGTTCAGGCATAACACTATACTCTGTCCAATAAAAATTGTCAGTACAGGCCTTATGGGAGAGCTTGTTCTAAAGCAGTGGTGCCTGATGCACCCTCACTACAATGCGTTAGGAAAAATGCCACTAAAAAAAGAGCAAGCCACTGACTTTTCTTAAGGAATTGTTGTTGTAATTCTTTGCAAAAAGTTGTACACCCCAACACGACCGTCGTATCCCACTGCTGATGAGATATTGAGATACTGTCACGACTCACGAGTCACGAGTGTCACATCAGTGTTGCCATATCGTGGGTTTTATCCCTTTTTGTGGGTTTTTTTGGTCTAAAAAAAGCAAAAAGTGATAAAGGGTTTTTTTGAAGCTCGTAGAACAAAAAAAAGGGTTTTTTCATAATGAGAATTTTCGTTTTTCGTTTGCTAAAAAAAAATTCTAAATTAGAAATCACTTCCACTTTTCCTTCATCTAAACGTAGTGTTAGAATGTTGTTCAATTTTTTTCCGCTGCCCCTATTCACCTATTCACCTTCCCCATGTTCTTTTTCACCTCAGTGAGATTACCATAGAATACAACTATATTCTACAATGTTCTCTGTCTCTGTGATAATGTATCTTTGTTGTTTGTTATTTGTTTTGAATTTGTAAATTACGGAACGACCACGAAGTACACTTCAAAATTTAATTTATTTGGATGGTTCTGCCTTGAACATTTTAAAACAGCCAATTGCCGATCTTTTGAATCAAATTGCCATTAAAACTTCAAACGTCGTTGAAGAATTCAGAAGCATTTCTGTCATTCTATGTGATGAGAAAAATGCTTCACTGAGGAAACTTTCGATCGACGAAATGTGGTTCGAGATCTGCCACATGAAGAATTTCAACGACGAACTAATTTTCCCAAGCTTAAATGATGTGGTCAAAACGGCCTTAAGTTTTCCGCATTCGAATGCAGAAGCAGAGAGAATTTTCTCTATTGTAACAGATATGAAATCCAAAAAAAGAAATCGCCTCAGAAAAGATATGATAAATTCAATTTGTTTATTAAGATCATGCTTCCAGACCAAAAATATTTACTGCTACAATTTTGAAATTAAGGAGGAGCACTTAGCCGCACATAATTCAAAAATGTACACATAAAATGTGTAAATGAAATAATGTTAATATAGGTATAAGTTCTTATAACTGCATATGTGAGTTTTTTATAAGTTAAGTGTGAAAATAAGTTTTTTTTTTGTGTTTTTTTTTATAAGTTAAGTGTGAAATAAGTATTTTTTTTGTTTTTTTTTTTTATAAGACTGAATATGTGATTTTTTGTTTTTTATTGTTAATTTTTATTTTATTTTTAAGTTTGTTGATGACTGAATAATAAATAAGTATATTTTTTATTAAAAACTTGTTTTTTTTTTAAATTTTAAAATGGATTATAATGAAAAAAACTATAAATTTTTGGTTTTACACTTCGTGGGATATTTGTGGGTTTTTTCTTGTAATACCGTGGGATAAAAGGGTTTTTTTCTATTCATTCTGGGATTTTACGCTTTAAAAGTCTGGCATCACTGTGTCACATGTCAAGTGTCACTCAATACACTCAAAAAATTTCGTGTGTAAATATTACTAATTTATGCGTGCATTCTACGAATTTTATTCGTGGTTTTCAGCCACGAATAGCATTCGTAGAATAGAGGTTTATTAGTACATATTACTAATATTTTATTAGTATTCGTAGAAAAACAAACGTATATTGTACGAATACTATTGGTACAATGTACGAATATTATCGTAATATTTACTAATGCCCTTGTAATTCATTCGTATAATACACAGCTCCATTCGTACATTGTACGAATATCATTGTAATATTTACTAATGCCCTTGTTATTCATTCGTAATATTATACAGCTCCATTCGTACATTGTACGAATATTATTGTAGAACTTACTGTCATTAAATATGTTCTCTGAAATTTCCTTAAATATCCATTGTAAGAAGTATTAACAAAGGTAATGTATTTTTTAAGTTAAAAATAATGTTTTAATTAATTTTACTATCATATACGAGTATATGAACAAAGTTAAAAAAAAATATAAAGTATCTGAAAATTAATCAATTCATTATTAATAAAATTAACAATCACAGTAGGTAATATGTCCAAACTCCTTATTTTCAAAGGGCCACTGAAAATAAATTTAAAATTTGACATTCAAAATCTTCCGAAAAAATATTGTACTTACGAGTACATTAAAATTCTTTTAGCGAAAAATTCCCTCATATGTATGCGCTGCTGCTTCTGGATGCTGTATGTCAAATATAAAATAAGCCTTAAGGTATATGTATGTATGTCTAGGTACTCAACTCGTCTTTTCGAAAAAAGCAGATGTTGGTCTGGTCCTCAAGTTTTGTATCTTATACATTACACCGTATGAATTTACAAAATTATTAATTAATTCAGACCACTACAGCAAAAGAGTGTGACGCGTCCATTACCTTATAAATAATTCGCGCACTATGGAAAAACACGTTTCAACGTGTTGACGAATGGAATACCTTTAATTCTTAGAGCTGAACACATATTATTTTTTTACTCATGATTAGTAAATAATATTAATGCACTTCATGAAAATACGAAGTTATTAGTACATTCTACGCATAATGCGTACAGTCTACCTACGAATGAATTCTGTCTACTAATATTAGTTTTACTTAGTAAATAGTACGAATTTATTAGTAAATACTACGAATGCAAAAGATTAAAGTACGAAGTCATTCGTACGAGAAATTAACGAATATTATTAGTTATATGTACACAATAATTCGTACAATGTACTCAAACAAATTTTTTACTTCTTGTTTACGAATGAAATTAGTGTATTAAACGAATAGATTCGTGGATAGTACGACAGTTATTAGTAAAATTTTACGAATGCATTCGTAGATATACCACTGTACAAATACTTCGTACATCTTACGAATATTCGTACAATGCACGAATATTTTCTTTACGAATATCATTCGTAGCCATTTTACTAATAAATTTTTTGAGTGTACGATAGTAGTAGGTTTTGGCCGGTTCTGGATCAATGAAGCGGATCAATTTAAGCGGAGCAAAGTGGATTTTTAAGAGAGAATTTAAGGGGATTTTTAAGTTGGATTTTTTTAAGTTGGATTTTTTAGTTGGAATTTAGAGAGTAGTAGGTTTTGGCCGGTTCTGGATCAATGAAGCGGAGCAATTTAAGCGGAGCAAAGTGGATTTTTAAGAGAGAATTTAAGGGGATTTTTAAGTTGGATTTTTTTAAGTTGGATTTTTTAGTTGGAATTTAGAGAGTAGTAGGTTTTGGCCGGTTCTGGATCAATGAAGCGGAGCAATTTAAGCGGAGCAAAGTGGATTTTTAAGAGAGAATTTAAGGGGATTTTTAAGTTGGATTTTTTTAAGTTGGATTTTTTAGTTGGAATTTAGAGAGTAGTAGGTTTTGGCCGGTTCTGGATCAATGAAGCGGAGCAATTTAAGCGGAGCAAAGTGGATTTTTAAGAGAGAATTTAAGGGGATTTTTAAGTTGGATTTTTTTAAGTTGGATTTTTTAGTTGGAATTTAGAGAGTAGTAGGTTTTGGCCGGTTCTGGATCAATGAAGCGGAGCAATTTAAGCGGAGCAAAGTGGATTTTTAAGAGAGAATTTAAGGGGATTTTTAAGTTGGATTTTTTTAAGTTGGATTTTTTAGTTGGAATTTATTTAAGCGGAGCAATTTAAGCGGAGCAATTTAAGCGGAGCAATTTAAGCGGAGCAATTTAAGCGGAGCAATTTAAGCGGAGCAATTTAAGCGGAGCAAAGTGGATTTTTAAGAGAGAATTTAACGGGATTTTTAAGTTGGATTTTTTTAAGTTGGATTTTTTAGTTGGAATTTAGAGAGTAGTAGGTTTTGGCCGGTTCTGGATCAATGAAGCGGAGCAATTTAAGCGGAGCAAAGTGGATTTTTAAGAGAGAATTTAAGGGGATTTTTAAGTTGGATTTTTTTAAGTTGGATTTTTTAGTTGGAATTTAGAGAGTAGTAGGTTTTGGCCGGTTCTGGATCAATGAAGCGGAGCAATTTAAGCGGAGCAAAGTGGATTTTTAAGAGAGAATTTAAGGGGATTTTTAAGTTGGATTTTTTTAAGTTGGATTTTTTAGTTGGAATTTAGAGAGTAGTAGGTTTTGGCCGGTTCTGGATCAATGAAGCGGAGCAATTTAAGCGGAGCAAAGTGGATTTTTAAGAGAGAATTTAAGGGGATTTTTAAGTTGGATTTTTTTAAGTTGGAATTTAGAGATTTAAGCGGAGCAATTTAAGCGGAGCAATTTAAGCGGAGCAATTTAAGCGGAGCAATTTAAGCGGAGCAATTTAAGCGGAGCAATTTAAGCGGAGCAATTTAAGCGGAGCAATTTAAGCGGAGCAATTTAAGCGGAGCAATTTAAGCGGAGCAATTTAAGCGGAGCAATTTAAGCGGAGCAATTTAAGCGGAGCAATTTAAGCGGAGCAATTTAAGCGGAGCAATTTAAGCGGAGCAATTTAAGCGGAGCAATTTAAGCGGAGCAATTTAAGCGGAGCAATTTAAGCGGAGCAATTTAAGCGGAGCAATTTAAGCGGAGCAATTTAAGCGGAGCAATTTAAGCGGAGCAAT
Organism: Chrysotoxum bicinctum; assembly: GCA_911387755.1. Lineage (NCBI taxonomy): Eukaryota > Metazoa > Arthropoda > Insecta > Diptera > Syrphidae > Chrysotoxum > Chrysotoxum bicinctum. Next base: position 197,037,737 of record OU426988.1, on the reverse strand, counting down.
TTAAGCGGAGCAATTTAAGCGGAGCAAAGTGGATTTTTAAGAGAGAATTTAAGGGGATTTTTAAGTTGGATTTTTTTAAGTTGGATTTTTTAGTTGGAATTAAGTGGAGGAATTTAAGTGGAGGAACTTAAGCGGAGCAATTTAAGCGGAGCAATTTAAGCGGAGCAATTTAAGCGGAGCAATTTAAGCGGAGCAATTTAAGCGGAGCAATTTAAGTGGAGCAATTTAAGTGGACCAACGGTTCGGGGAAATCAAATTATGTCCTTTTTGGTGCTATGGATGCTTAACAAAAGAGAAGAAAGAAATATGCCCTAGTAAAAAATAAAAATACAAAGTTTTTAATATGATTTAAATTTTTATTTATTTTATTTAAACTTAGGTTTTACAGTGTTAATGTGAAAAATTATCTTTATTTTATTTAAACATTTTTCGTTTTAAAACTATTGAAATATAATTCTCAGACAAGCCTGGTGACTATTTGATCAAGTGGATTATACTCGATAATTCGATCATGAAGCATAAGGCAGTAAGCTGAAGTGTTTGGAGGAATATTTTTTGATGTTCTCATCTCCAAACGTATATCGATGGGGCCTGTTTTCAATGTTTCATTTTGATGTCTGCAGTCTATAACAAAAATAGGAGCACGTGATTTAAATAGATCCCAGGAAAGTAGAGGCTCGGCAGTAGTTTTATTATAGTAAGATTTTTGGAAATCGGCGTACATCCTGTAAAACAAGCTATATCTGTTTCTTTCAAAAGAAATATTGAGGTCTTCGTGAGGATAAACGTCAGAGTTTAGATAAACTTTTAAATCAGTAAGGTCACAATGATCAAACATCGTAGGATCTGCAGAAAGTTTTTTATTTTTTTCAGTTTGTAGAGCAAAGACAATGTAGCGTGGTTTCTCTATTTGTGTTGTTGTCTTTACGTTCCAAATGTGATGTGTAGAGCTCAAAAGCGTGGGGTATTCATAAAGATCCCAGTTTCGGAAAGCAATTTTCATAAAACTATTTTTATTTATCGATTTATATAGATTTAATTTCATAGAATCTGATAATGTCACGTGTGGTACTTTCCACTGCACCTTATGAAGTTTTACTTGAACATTTTCTTCAGTTGAGGAGATAAGAGCGTTTTCATCCATTCTAGCACGTGTGATAATTAGATCATGTCGAGCATTTGGGATAATTTTCTTATAATCTTCGGCGAACCCCAATAGTTTATTCAATGGAATACAGTAATTAAAATGAAATGGTTTCAAATTAATAGCAGATTCAGGAGACCATGATGCATTTAATAGCATATCACTCTCATTTTTAGTCAAAGATAAATAATTTTTGATCGTTGATGTAATCCCCACATTTCTATTGCAGTCAATTTCCTTTCCATTTAGTTCATAACGTATTTCATCAAATAGAAAAGCCATTGCGTTGTTTACAAGTTTTGTATTAACAATCTCTTTTGCATCTGTTTTCGAAAGTGTTCCTTCAACATATAAAAAACTTTCCGAAGGAAGAACGTTAAGATTTTGATGTTGTATAGAAATCTGAATGATATCATTTCGTTCAAAATTGTTTTGATATGGTGAATAAGTATGATATTCATATTTAGAAATACTTTCACTGATCTCAGGGTCTTGGAAAATGTTCAACATATTTTTTGCTTATATATGTTTTAATTATTAGTTTATTGTTTTCAATGTCTTAAGATGTATCCCAATGATATCAAAAAGTCCTGATTACTCTTCGTAAGTCGATGTGTTACCGCATCTGAGTTAGAAGTTTGATTAAGGCGCTTATTATTTTCTACAGTGTATTTATAGGGAATTGAGGATATTATATTTTCATATACAATCATGATTCTGGTTGTAAATGTAGTCGCACCGTTATTTTTTCTCCTCTAAAATTAATATCTTTTCCGTCTTGGTCAACGAACTTTAAACACAACGATGTTATTCGTTTGACGTTCACAGGTAAATAAATAACATTTCTTGGAACTTCTATGATTTTATAGCCAGGGCTTACTTTAACAGCAAATTCATGTAAAATATGCGCTGATTGGTTATTAATGTATGTTCCATCTATTATATTACATTCAATTCGGATAGCATTAACTCTATTTATATCAACGTAAAGATCAGATTCATGTATTGAATTGGACTTTAATAGTTTTTTACTAAACCCTAAAAGGGATCCAATAGTATTAGGTTTTGAAAAGTCAATATCATCAGTGCTATATATTTCACATTTCAAAGTGTTATTATTTGCCTTGATTTTTATTTCACTTTTTCGTATTACACCTTTCTTTTTTTTGTTTATGTCATTAAGCTGTTTTTGTACAAAACTATTTATATCTTCTATCTCATATGAACCGATAGGGAAAGAAATTACATCATTACCTACATGCAATAAGTTATTAAACTCATCCACGTTTGGTATAGAGTTATAAGTTTGAAAATCTATAAGTCCACAAACATAACTAGATTTCAATATGATTGGTGGAAAATACTCAGCAATCAGACTTGATTCATTCCCACTTAAAGTAAGTGTTAACGACATGATGATGGAAAGACAAATGACTCGTTTTAAATTTTTTCATATCATTTTATTCGTTTTTATGTTATTTCTTAAAATAATTATTATTACATTGTTCTAATAAAAATCTTAAGCATAAATGGCCACATATAAAAGTATCAAAATCTTGTTCTTGAATATAATTATAATTAATTTTATTACCAAGATAGCGTATTACTTCAGATGGTGGTCTTAAATTTCCAAAACTATCAAAATACTTTAAAATATTCTTGTTTTTATTTTTAATATATGCTACCCAATGAGTACCCATTCCAACTTCATCATCCAAATTTATAACGCCACACTCTTTATCTATAGATGTTTTCGGTAAAGAGTCCCGCATAAAAACTCCTCTAAAATGCTCCAAATGTTTCTTCCCGAACCGTAGAATATCATGATTGTTTAAGGGTCGGTTGGGTAGCAATTCAATCAGTTTTTTGTATTAGGTGTGTTTAGAAATAAACCAAGTCCACTTTTATATGGTTTTAAATATAAACCTTTTCCTTGAATAGCAACTGCTTCCATTGCCTTATTATGTCTTTTGTTTTCTTCCAATGATCTTTTAGCATTACGTGCATCATTGAGTGCTTTTGCAACACCAACTGCTCCCCCTGATAAAGATCCAATAGCTGATAAACCAGCTAGAATAGGAGCTAGAAATGGAAGAAACCCACCACTTTTTGGAAGTGGGATTATTCTCGGTGTTTGTATGTGTTCTTTTTTATTATTCTTAATAGCATTTTTTGCGGCCTTCACAGCAATGTTAGCCATAGATGTTGTACCACAACAATTGATATTGTTTTTAATAGCATTTCTTGCTTCAGTTATTGCCTTTTTAAAAATATTTCTTTTGCAAGACTTTTTTTTCTGTTTATTTCTTTTAGTTTTGTTTTTAGTTTCTTTATTACCCATACCAAATTTCGTCTTTGCCTTCATCATGTTGGTGACTAAAAGTCCGCTTAACTTTTCGGAGGTTGAAGAATCGCTTGCTTTGAATCTTTTCCAAGCTTGCTCGGTTAAAATTTTGTCAGCAACGTGTCGATCTGAGACAGAGCTACTCTTAGAATACGCAATATCATGTAAGCGACAAGCCTCATCTAGTTGATTAATCCCTTTATCTCCTCTACGTAATCGTTCTTCCAATTTAGTTCCAGGACCACAGTAATTATACGAAGGAAGATGTAGCTCAAATGGTAAATTGTCTATAACTGTATTCAAAAGTCCTTTCCCTTTGATTGATTTTGTTTTATTATGATACTGAGTTTGATTGTGCTCAATCATATTATAATTAACACTCCTCCCTACTTGAAGGTTGAAACGTTTATGAATATAGTCATATAAAAATCATATGTTTTATTGTGAAAGCTATCAGTTGGCATTATGCGCTTCGTAAAGCAGTCAGAAGTTATTAAAATAAAAAATTTTGATTCTAAAGTCAAAATAAAAAAAAAACATGGATCATTATTTCCAAACAGTATTCGAGGAATTATAGTTGGCCCATCAAATTGTGGGAAAACAAATGTAATGCTAAGCATTCTTCTTGACCCTAATGGATTAAAGTTTGAAAATATTTATATTTACTCCAAATCCTTACATCAACCAAAATATCTATATCTTAAAAAGTTGATTACATCCGTGAAAGGAATGGGATACAATGAATTCTCAAATAATTCCGATATAATGCCTCCATCAGACGCGAAAAATAATTCAATATTTATATTCGATGATGTTGCATGTCAGAAACAAAATAATATTAGAGACTATTTTTGTATGGGTCGTCATAATGGAGTCGATAGTTTTTACTTATGTCAGTCCTATACTCATATACCAAAACATTTGATTAGAGACAATGCTAATTTTATTATTCTTTTCAAACAAGATGAATTGAATTTGAAGCATGTTTACAAAGATCATATAAACTCTGACATGACATTCAATCAATTTAAAGACTTGTGTTCACATTGTTGGGTTGATAATTTCGGATTTCTGGTTATAGACAAGGAAAGCTGTATTGAAAAGGGTCGCTACAAAAACAGTTTTCACAAAATTGCAATACTATAAATATGCATTTATCATATAAAAGCAACACATTCCGCCAACAACACTGTCTGGGAAAACTAGTCCCCCATCTAAATATATAACAAAAATACAAAATATTCAATCATAAAAATGGATGAGAGTGTGTTGAATGATTTAATAAAAACAAAAAATATTTTAAAAAATAAATATATTCAACTAAAAACTGGAAAAATGATGAGAGAAAATGATTTGGAAAACACCTTCAAGCCAATTGTTGAACCTTTGGAAAAATTGCTTGAAAATGTAAAAAAAGAAAAGCCGCAGCAAGATAATGACATTAAAACAGTCCAACGTAAGAAGCTTCAATTTAAATCTTTTGATGAAAATGATGATGAGGAAATTCATGAAAGAACAGGATCACCAACGCTAGAAATGGATAGTGCAGATAATGCTTTTTTATTCAGTACACCTAAAAATTTTGCTAGCCCTAATAAAACATATTCTTTCAACCGAAAAATGTTGTCTGAATCAAATAGTGATACAACCTACGGCCCATATTTTGATGAAAATACACAATCTATAAAAATTGGAAAATGTAGCTTTGCGATGAATGATCATGAGATTATTATCGATAATGATATTTTTAATCGAACTCCTGGTCTTATTGAATTGATTCTAAAGAAAAATCCTCGCAAACAGAAATATACTAATGATGACTTAGAACAATATGGGAAAATCTTACAAAAAAGTAATGCGCATATGTGTAATCATGATAGTTCTTCTCGAATTAAGAGTAATAGAGGTATAAAATACACCCATATAATTAAGGAACTTGTTGCTGGACTTAAAACTGAAAATAAAAAAATAGGAAAATCGTATTCTAACATTACTGAAATGAAATATACAAATAAAAATATTGAATATGTATACTGGAATGATCCTAATGAACTTGTTAATAGACTAAGACTTTTAACAGCATCTAAAAATGCTGGTAATGATAATCATCAGAATGAAATCAGCTCTATACTTGAAGAACTAAACGAATCAAATATTATATATTAACATTATTCCGAACCAGTCTTAACATATAAACCATGAACGTTGACAAGTTCGGTAGGAACTCCAAACCTATTCCAAAAATCAAAGGTCTTGTAGGTCCTCCAGGAATAGGATTTAAACTCCTACCAACTGGTGATTTTGATATAGATAATAAATATTTAAACAACATTGGAATTAAACCTCAGCAGCCACACCAAGCCGTCTCCAAAGCATATGTTGATGAGCAGATAAACCTTAAGGAAAATAGTATGAAAGACCATATAAACTCTTCTTTAAAGGAGATAATGACAACTATGAACAGGGAAACAAACATATTAAGAAACAATATGACCTCTTCTTTCAAGGAAACAATAGCAACTATAAAGCGAGAAAATATGAAGCTATTATCACTTTCAAAGAAATCTGAAGATATCATGAATATTGATGAAAAACAAATTGACGAAAAAATACAAAAAAAAGTTGATATGATCATGAAGGCATTTTTTCCAGAGCGCATCGCAGAATAAAAATTTGTTAGTAGGCATTCAACACTAAAACGAACAACATCTTTAAAAATGGACTCTGACAAAATATTAAAAGAGATTTGTGATTTTTTAAAAACATATCGAAATGGAATGTTAGATGAGCATTACGAAGAGTTTTTAAATTGTATATCTTTAATAAAAAGATTTGAAAACGCATTCTACATTCAATCAATTCACGGATGTCATTACTCAAATTGTTGCTGGGCATCCAATCAATGTACACTAGGACCGGATACTTGTGCTTGTTATATTATAGAAAGCCGTTTAGTTAGAATTAAGAAACTTATGTTATTATATAAAAGATTGAAATAAAAGAATTTTAAATATATAAATAAGCCTACTTTTTATTTGGTTGAATTCACTCTTTGTAAATATGAGTAAGCGAAAGGTTGTTGAAGAGTTACATAAAGCTGCACGTCGAAATTTCAAACGTCGTAATGTTATCATTAAAGGTTATGATGATTTGTGGCAAGCCGATCTAGTTGAAATGATACCTTACAGCGATCAAAATAACGGGTTTAATTATTTGATGACAGTTATCGATACTTTTTCGAAATTCGCTTGGGTCATCCCGATGAAAAATAAAAAAGCGATTACTATTTCAAAAGGAATTGAAAAAATATTTATAGATTCTTCTAGAATTCCAAAAAATTTACAAACGGACGATGGAAAAGAATTCTTCAATACAAAATTCAAAAGTTTGATGGGAAAATATAAAGTAAATCATTACTCTACATTCAGTTCGTTAAAGGCTTCAATTGTTGAAAGATTTAATAGAACTTTCAAAGAAAAAATGTGGAAAGAGTTTAGTTTCAATGGCAGCTATAAGTGGATGAATATTTACAAAAAAATACTTTATGATTACAATCACTCCTTCCACCGAACCATTCGTTGCAAACCTTCAGATGTCAACAAGAAAAATTCAAAATCATTATTACCACGTTTCAAAAATAATACAAAAGAAGCAATTAAACAAAAATTTAAAGTTGACGATAAAGTAAGAATCAGTAAATACAAACATTTATTTGAAAAGGGGTACACACCGAACTGGACTACTGAGGTTTTTAAAATAAGAAAAGTTCAAACTACAAGACCTATTACATATCTCCTTGAGGACTATCAAGGGAAACCTGTACAAGGTGGTTTTTATGAAGCAGAACTGTTAAAAACTAACTGCGCAGATATATTTCTAGTAGAAAAAGTTCTACAAAGAAGAGGGAATAATGTTTTTGTTAAGTGGTTGGGATTTCCAACAGAACATAACTCCTGGATCAATAAAAATGAGATTCTATAAGACTATTCTATAAAAAGTAATGTAATAATAATAATAATAATAATAATAATAAACATGTTTATGTACAATCTGTTTAAATGATTTTTATTTTTCTCTTATCCTTGTTATTATTAATGTTATATATATATATAAAACTAAAATATGAACAACAAATTATTTAATTTTTGCAAATTTTAGCTCGAAGGTTGTTCCAAGTGTTCTCACTATCTCAAATACATAACCTCCTCCACCAATTGATGCCATACTGTTCGATGTTAGATCTGAATATCTACCAGGTAAAAAGACCTACAAAAGTAATAAAAAAATTAATTTGATAAATAAGAAAGAAAATGTTTGACTTACCTTATATTCCCCGAGATCTGCTACGATCCGATCACCCCATCTGGTTTTAACCTTTTGTAGGGAGAAAATATTATATTTGAATCCTATGTCCAACTCGGACAACTTCCTCGTTGGCTTAAAACCACTGTTTCGGTTTAGCGAATTTGCCTCCCTCACAGCAAAATCATCTAAGGTAAAAATTGAATACTCTTCCTCGAAATGCATTTTAGTGTTGTCTTCTTACAATCTTGAGAATAACTGTGATGTTCTCCAACAAATATTTGTCTTTTTATAAGAAAATCTTCTCAGATAAGTATGTAGTATGTGTTTCAATACATATTAAATTTAGATTTTCATTCAACCGATCATGTCCATTCATGTTCATGATAGGGGGAAGATAGACTTACTCCAAAACCAAAACCCCAAACCCAGAACCCAAAATAACCAGGTTTAGAACGTAAAACGAGGTTCAAAACGTACAACGACGTTTTATTATCCCATTATTTTGAATGATATATGGGAGAGGTCTTTTTCTAATAAGTGATAGTGGTTTCAGGATACATTCAAAGATAGATTTTTTTACATTTATTTATAGATCTTTAAAAGGATACTCCCCATTATTTGAAATGGTCTATAGAGATATTTTTCTAAGAGATGATAGTGATCTCTGAATATATTTCCTACAAGTGATGGGGGAGATAGACTTAACCCAAAACCAAAACCCAAAACGACTTTGACAGCAAGGTTTAGAACGTACAACGACGTTTTATTATCCCATTAGTTTGAATGATATATGGGAGAGGTATTTTTCTAAGAAGTGATAGTGGATTCAGAATACATTAAAAATTTTTGTATTTTTTCCTAATTTTGTAATTTCTTTTAATAGCATTAGAAAACCCTATAGTATACATTATTCCCTATAATCGAGAATGTTTAAGGATGACCGTAATCTTTTATTACCCCATTAGTTTCAATGATATATAGGAACCATGTTGTGATAGTGGTTTCAAAATGCATTAGCTGTTTCTATGAAAAGATAAAAATTAAAATAAAATAAAAATAAAAATTCTTTGTTTTGGATGAGAAAGATGTGTAATTCAGATTGGGAAAATGAGAATAAAAGAAAAAAAGAAAATAAAAGCAAAACCCAATAAACAACCCGATCATGTCCATTCATGTTCATGATAGGGGGAGATAGGCTTAACCCAAAACCCAAACCGACTTTGACAAGAAGGTTTAGAACGTAAAAAAACGTACAACGACGTTTTATTATCCCATTAGTTTGAATGATATATGTGAGAGGTATTTTTCTAACAAGTGATAGTGGATTCAGGATACATTAAATTTTTTTTTGATACGTGTATAAAAGGGAACTCAGATTTTTAAACTTTCCATTCAGTTTTAACTATAGATAGAAAAACGTTGTTTAATTAAAAAAAAAGTTATATTTCTTCCAAAATGTATAAGTGTCAAGTTTGCTTAAAATATTTTACAAATAAACGGAATTTGGTGAGACATAATTCTCTCCATAGTGAGAGTAAAATTGAATTAAAGTGTAATTTCTGCCAAAAAAAATTTTCGCGCAAAGATGTTTTGCTTCGGCATAAAGAAATTATACATTCCGTAACTGAGGTTGCTGATACTCGTATATCAGAAATGATAATTTCCAAAGGAAGGCAGAGTTTTCCATCTTCAACATCACTTGGTGCTGAATGTTCATCGGAGAGGAGTGGAGAAGGTATGTTGGTGAGTACTACAAGAAAGAGGGATATTTCTCCGAAACCAACTACATCATCTGATACTACAATAAAAAAGCTGAAACTTAACTTTAAGAGATGTGACGTTTGTGAGGAAGACGTTGATGTTATGAAATGGTCTCATCATCAACGTAAAAATACCCATAAAAATAAGGCTAAAGTTCTCATCACACATAATGTTAGCTTGATTGAATCAGCTTTCAATAATAGAATTAAGACTTTCTCCATTAAAAATGTGGATGAAAGCATTCTTGACATAAAGATGCTTGTTGATAAGAAGCACCCCATAATCATGGGGCTTCTACAAGAGGAAATTCAAGCGATGAATTCCTTTAAATTCAATCTCGAAGTGTTTGGCGAATTTATAAAACATTCGGATGATCCCGATAGTGCAATTATTGCCACTAAAAGCATGCAAACCAAAATGCTAAGTGTAGTTTCAGAAGATGAATTGGATGATCATCTCGAAAAAATGTATACCGAAATAAAAAATAAATTGGAGGAATTTCAATGTAAAGACAGTGGATGGGCTTTATTGTCATTTTTAAGGATAGAAGTAAACATTAACAAATATAGACCTATTAGTGGATCTTCATATTTCAAGCTACCACTTCAATTAATAAAAAAGAAAGCCTGCATCAATGTTCAAAATAATGATGAATATTGTTTTAAATGGAGCATCATAGCTGCTCTGAGCACAGAAGTTACGAATAATCGCTCGAGAACTAGTTCGTATAATATCACAAACATAACAGATGAGTTGATTGATGTATGTGGTAAACTAATCAGCTTTAAAAATTTGCAGTTCCCTCTGGTATTAAAAGATGTAAAAAAATTTGAAGAGAACAACCCAGAGATAAGTGTGAATGTATTTGGATATGAATCTAATGATAAAAAGAAAAGTGTTAAAATCATTGGTCCATTATATCATACACAAAAGGAGCAGAATATACACATTAATTTGATGTATTGTATAAACATTGATCGTAGAACTCACTACGTTTATATCAACAATATATCTCGCTTAATATGTAGTCAAATTTCGGGTAAAGAACATCAAATGCATCTCTGTAACGGATGTCTACAACATTTTGCTAGTAAGACTAAACTTGAAAACCACAAAAGCGAATGTTGTAGACTTATAACAAAAATGCCAGAGGGAGATAACACAAATATTTATTTCAAAAATTATGGAAGACAACTTCAAGTTCCACTAGTAGTGTACGCTGACTTTGAGTCCATCCTAGCTCCGATAAGCCACCAAACACCCGATCCTAAATTTTCATCAACAACAGCTGTCCAGCAACATATACCTTGTGCCTTCTCCTACTTCATCAAGTGCAGTTTCAATGAAAAACTTGATAAGCAAGTGACATTTGTTGGTGAGTACTAACATTTAACTTGTTATAAACCATTTATTTTACCCACATTTCATTATTTTAAAAGATATGAATAATAATTTTTTTCTTCCTTTCTTTTAGGCAAAAACTCTCCAGATAAATTTATCGAAATGCTGACATCGGATTTAACTGCCTTATATCAGGATGTGTTGGAGAAACCGAAGCCAATGAATCCACTGACGGATGCAGAAAACAACTATCAAGTAAATAATCCATTTTGTACAATTTGCAAATTAAGTTTTAAGGAAAGCGAGCTTAGAGTAAGGAACCATTGCCATCTCACTGGTATATTTATAGGACCTGCACATGTGAAGTGTAATTTAGATTTTCGTGTCCCAAAATTTTTTCCAGTTCTCTTTCATAATTTCTCGGGCTATGATTGTCATATGTTTATTAAAAGTCTCGCTAAAATTCAAGGAGACATTAACATCATTCCGATGAACAAGGAAAATTATATATCCCTATCTAAAAGAATTTATTTGGGTGAAAAAAGATTTTTTGAAATAAGATTTTTAGATTCAAATAGATTTCTTCAATCAAGCCTTGCTTCTTTAGCAAATAATTTATCTCTTGATGACTTGAAAAATACAAAGAGTGTTTTTCAAGAGAGCGAATCATTCAATTTAATGATAAGGAAAGGTGTATTCCCTTATGATCATTTAGATTCATGGGAGCGATTTGAAGAACCATCACTTCCATCTATTACTAAATTTCATAATAAGATGGTAGATGAAGCATGTTTAGATGGGGATTACAATCATGCTCTAAAGGTATGGAATCATTTTAAATGTAAAACATTTAAAGACTATACCATTCTATATCTAAAGAGTGATGTTCTCCTGTTAGCAGACATTTTTGAAAAATTCAGAACAGTTTGTAATTCTATATACGAACTTGACCCTTGCCATTATTTTACCGCTCCTGGTTTATCATGGGATGCTATGCTCAAAACAACAAAAATAAAGTTGGAGCTTTTAACAGACGTTGATATGTACAACTTCTTTAAAAGTGGAATTCGGGGTGGGTTGTGTCAGTGCAGTCACAGAGATGCCGTTGCAAATAATAAATATATGTCAAGCTATGATCCAAATAAAGCATCGGAATATTTAATGTATCTGGATGCTAATAATTTATATGGATGGGCTATGTCACAACCCCTTCCCTATGGTAATTTTCAGTGGGATAATCCTGAGTTATATACAACTGAGTATATATCCAACATCAAAGATGATAATGTTGGATATGTATTGGAAGTAGACTTAGATTACCCATCTAGTATCCACGATTTGCATAACGATCTTCCATTCTGTCCTGAAAATATAATTACCTCGGGATGTAATATTCCTAAACTTATTGCTCATCTCAATTCGAGAAAAAAATTTACAATCCATTTAAGAAACTTACAGCAGTGTATCTCTAATGGATTAATAGTGACTAAAGTGCACAGAGTCATGACGTTTAATCAATCAAACTGGCTTCAGAAATATATTTTGCTTAACACTGAATACAGAAAAGTAGCCAAAAATAAGTTTGAAAAAGATTTTTTTAAATTGATGAACAATAGCGTTTATGGTAAGACCATGGAAAATGTTGAAAAACGTAGAGATGTAAAAATTGTTTCTGAGTGGCATGCAATAAGAAACCAATTTTCAGCAAGAAAGCTAATTGCTCATCCGAATTTTCATAGTAGTAACATATTTTCACCGAATATGTGTGCTATTGAAATGAAAAAAGGGAGTATAAAACTCGATAAACCAATTTACTTGGGCTTTGTTGTTCTTGACCTATCAAAGTGGTTAATGTACGACTTTCACTACGACTACATGAAACCAAAATTTAACAACAAAATTCGTTTGAACTATATGGATACAGATTCTTTCATCTATTCCATATTTACAGATGATTTTTATGCTGATATCTATGATGACGTAATAAATCCTGATAGATCTAGATTTGATACTTCTGAGTATCCTCCCAACAATATACACAACTTTCCCTTAAATAACGGCAAGGAAATAGGTCTATTTAAAGATGAAAATAACTCGAGAATAATGTTAGATTTCGTTGGATTACGTGCAAAACTATATTGCTATAGAGTAGATACCGGTGAGGTTACAAAAAAGGCGAAAGGTATTAAAAAATATGTAACAAATAATTTAGAATTAAGAGATTATAGAAATTGTTTAATTAAGAAACAAGATCAATATAGATCAATGTATACCTTTAGAAGTAGAAATCATAAAATATATACTGAAAATATTAATAAGTTAGCATTAAGTTGTGGTGATACAAAAAGATTTATTTGTGCGGATTCAAAGACCACATATGCATGGGGGCATAAGAATATTCCAATATGATTGTCTATTGTATATATGTATCTATAAATAAATAAAATATTATATATTATATTATATATATATTATAATATTATATTTTAGTAGTTTTAAAACGAAAAATGTTTAAATAAAATAAAGATAATTTTTCACATTAACACTGTAAAACCTAAGTTTAAATAAAATAAATAAAAATTTAAATCATATTAAAAACTTTGTATTTTTATTTTTTACTAGGGCATATTTCTTTCTTCTCTTTTGTTAAGCATCCATAGCACCAAAAAGGACATAATTTGATTTCCCCGAACCGTTGGTCCACTTAAATTGCTCCACTTAAATTGCTCCGCTTAAATTGCTCCGCTTAAATTGCTCCGCTTAAATTGCTCCGCTTAAATTGCTCCGCTTAAATTGCTCCGCTTAAGTTCCTCCACTTAAATTCCTCCACTTAATTCCAACTAAAAAATCCAACTTAAAAAAATCCAACTTAAAAATCCCCTTAAATTCTCTCTTAAAAATCCACTTTGCTCCGCTTAAATTGCTCCGCTTAAATTGCTCCGCTTAAATTGCTCCGCTTAAATTGCTCCGCTTAAATTGCTCCGCTTAAATTGCTCCGCTTAAATTGCTCCGCTTAAATTGCTCCGCTTAAATTGCTCCGCTTAAATTGCTCCGCTTAAATTGCTCCGCTTAAATTGCTCCGCTTAAATTGCTCCGCTTAAATTGCTCCGCTTAAATTGCTCCGCTTAAATTGCTCCGCTTAAATTGCTCCGCTTAAATTGCTCCGCTTAAATTGCTCCGCTTAAATTGCTCCGCTTAAATTGCTCCGCTTAAATTGCTCCGCTTAAATTGCTCCGCTTAAATTGCTCCGCTTAAATTGCTCCGCTTAAATTGCTCCGCTTAAATTGCTCCGCTTAAATTGCTCCGCTTAAATTGCTCCGCTTAAATCTCTAAATTCCAACTTAAAAAAATCCAACTTAAAAATCCCCTTAAATTCTCTCTTAAAAATCCACTTTGCTCCGCTTAAATTGCTCCGCTTCATTGATCCAGAACCGGCCAAAACCTACTACTCTCTAAATTCCAACTAAATAAATTGCTCCGCTTAAATTGCTCCGCTTAAATTGCTCCGCTTAAATTGCTCCGCTTAAATTGCTCCGCTTAAATTGCTCCGCTTAAATTGCTCCGCTTAAATTGCTCCGCTTAAATTGCTCCGCTTAAATTGCTCCGCTTAAATTGCTCCGCTTAAATTGCTCCGCTTAAATTGCTCCGCTTAAATTGCTCCGCTTAAATTGCTCCGCTTAAATTGCTCCGCTTAAATTGCTCCGCTTAAATTGCTCCGCTTAAATTGCTCCGCTTAAATCTCTAAATTCCAACTTAAAAAAATCCAACTTAAAAATCCCCTTAAATTCTCTCTTAAAAATCCACTTTGCTCCGCTTAAATTGCTCCGCTTCATTGATCCAGAACCGGCCAAAACCTACTACTGTACTGCAAGGAAGTTCAAAGAAGACGTCAAAGTCCACAATCGCAAGAGATCACAAGGTCAATTTCCGATCGAGTTTTTACAACGTCTTAAGAAGTCCTAAGCTGTCAGCATGAAGTTTTGAGGACCAGTTTCCAAGCAGCCATCGGAGATGCCGCCTATGACGTGCTGGGTTTTACACGACCACGACCACGACCACGACCACGTAACTCCTGGTTTGACGATGAGTACCCGCATGTGCTTGTATCTAAACAAAAGTTATATAAAGTGGCACTGCAAAGAGTGAACAGAGCTGCTCGCGAGCTCAATGAGTGGAAGAAGAATGAAGAAAGAAAAAGAAGGACCATGAGCAGCGTTCGATCGAGGAAATAAAGGGATGCCATAGTAGGAATGAGGTTCGGAAGTTAAACCAAAAGGTAAAAAAATCATCAAAAGGATACAAACTATGAGTCGAAGCCTACATAAACAATCAAGGAAACATCGTATTAAAACCGCAGTCCATGCTGGGAATACAGAAAGACCATTTCTTCAAACTATATAACGGCGATGAAGAAGAGAAATCTGCTGCTTAAGAGATAATACCAACCGATCGACGTTGAAAGCATGCCCGATGAATGCGGTACTTCAGCATTGTCTACCCGATCCTCAAGGAAAAAGCCCTTTGAAGTGCGCCAACCATACAGAGGCATAAGTATCCTGCATAAAAGATTCTTTCTGTTGTATTACGTCAAGCCTTTCGTCAACAACCTGGTAGGTACATATCAATACGGCCTTAAACCTGGAAAGTCTACTATATTTATACTACCGCATGTAGGCTAGAAGAACAAGGGAGAATTAATACAATTATTTTTGAGAAACTGGACAAATTTGAGTCGGCGGCTCTTAAAACACCAAATTTATTGTAAACATGAATCAGTCGTCAGAAAAACTCAAAATAATAACATGGAACGCTAACGGACTTACTCCAAAAATTGAAGAACTAGAAACAGTTCTTCTTAATGAAAAAATAGATATTTGTTTGATCTCTGAAACTCATTTGAAAAAAGACTCGAATTTAAGTATCAAAGGTTATTCGGCTTACCACGCATGTCATCCATCCGAAAGAGCAAGAGGTGGTTCTTCCGTATTTATCAGAGAAAATATCAATCATTCGTTTGAGATGAATATCGAGCTCGATGCAATGCAAGTAACTTCTATTATTTTAAAAGTTAGACACGTTCTTTTTAACATTGCGTCTATTTACTGTCCTCCTCGGTCCAAGATAGACAAACAGGAGTTTAAAGAACTCTTCAATGCATTAGGTCCAACATTTATTATTGGCGGCGACTTCAATTCAAAACATACATTTTGGGGATCACGATGCATCTCGACGAAGGGTAGACAACTCTACAAAGCGGGTACTGAATGTAACGTCGAATTTTTCTCTTCAGGAAAACCAACGTATTGGCCAACCGATTCAGCAAAAACTCCCGACCTTGTCGACTTTTTCATTGCAAGAGGAATTAACAGAAAATATGTGAAAGTAGATGATAACGTCGATTTTTCTACGGATCACTCGGCCGTAATCCTAACAATAAGCAGTAACGTAATCGAAAAAGAAAAGCCCCTGTCTTTAACAAATAATAACACAAATTGGGACAAATTCAAAGAAGATTGCGAAAACAGTATTATACTGAACGTCTCCCTGCAAACTCCGTTTGAGTTAGAAGATGAAACCGACAAATTTATAAATATTATCCAAAAAGCAGCTTGGGATAATACACCGGTCTGTAGTAAAAAGTCAAGGCAATACGAAGAAAAAATTCCAGCAGATATAAAAGAATTGATTCGCGAAAAACGAAAAGCTCGAAAAACATGGCAGCACTCACGTGCTCCTCAGCATAAATGTGTAGTCAACTTTTTAACAAACAAAATCAAAAACTTGTTACGAGATTTTAAAAACAGAAAGAATTCTTCCTATCTTGAAAGCCTCACAGCAGACAAAAAAACGAATTATTCTCTTTGGAAGACGTTAAAAGGTATTAAAAAGCCTCAAAAAATGTCGGCACCGATTCGAAAAAATAATTCTGAATGGGCAAAAACTGATCAGGAAAAGGCGGATTTATTTGCTGAGTACCTCGAGGAAACGTTCAAACCATTCGATGGTCAAGAGTTTCCGACAAATGAAGGAGAGTTTCAACCAAGGCCGGACAGTTTATCTATAAGAAACATCACTTTGACTGAACTTGTCCAGGAAATAAAACGGCAGAAAAATAATAAAGCTCCTGGTTACGACCTTATTAACAGTCGTGTCCTCAAAGAGTTGCCTAAAAAAGCAATGGTTAAGCTTTTACAGCTCATTAACGCTGCTTTAAGACTTGCGTACATACCTTCGCAGTGGAAAGTCGCCGAAGTTATAATGATCCCCAAACCGGGTAAGCCACCGAATGAGAAAAAATCGTACAGACCAATTTCTCTCTTGCCTACAACATCTAAAATATTTGAAAAATTGCTTCTTAAACGACTGTTACCATTCATTGCAGATAAACGTTTAATCCCCGAACACCAATTCGGTTTCCGGAAAAAACACTCGACAATCGATCAGGTTTTTCGGATAACTTGTGAAATTGAAAAAGCATTTGAAGAAAAGAAGATTTGCTCAACTGCATTTCTTGATGTTTCCCAAGCTTTCGACAAAGTCCGGCATGACGGGCTTAGATATAAATTAAAATTCTTTCCAGAGCAAATATATAACCTTCTTGAATCGTACCTAGAAAATAGAATCTTTCGAGTTAAGCAAGGAACGGAGTATTCTGAGTTTAAGGAAATTAACGCTGGCGTGCCCCAGGGTAGCGTCCTTGGACCGATTCTATTTGTTCTCTATACTCGCGATATACCCCAAACAGAAGGTACAACTTTAGCCACTTTTGCAGATGATACAGCCGTACTCGCAATATCAGATTCAATAGAAACGGCGACCTCTAAGCTTCAAATGGCATTAAATAGCATTTCAGATTGGACAAGGAAATGGCGAATTGAACTTAACGAAGCGAAATCCACGCACATAAATTTTACGTATAAAAACGTAAACACCTTACCCATCTATATTAATTCCATGCAAATTCCATATACAAATGAAGCAAAGTATCTAGGTATGACTCTAGACGCGAAACTTAAATGGAAGGCTCATGTTAAAAAGAAACGCGATGAACTCGAAAATAAACTCCGCGAATTGACATGGCTTATTGGAAGATATTCCAATCTAAGCGTGTATAACAAGCTGCTTATTTATAAGCAAGTACTGAAACCAGTTTGGACGTACGGTATACAACTTTGGGGTTGTACCAACGAAAGAAATATACAAATTTTACAAACATACCAAAACAAAGTACTTAAGACAATAGTTAATGCTCCATGGTATGTAAGAAATAGCAACTTACATAGAGACTTAAATATAGAAAGTGTAGAAAACGAAATTAAAAAATTTGCCACAGAACTAAGATCACGACTTAGAGATCATAGAAACAACGAAATCCGACAATCGCTTAGCGAGACGAACGTTTTTCGGCGATTGCACCGAACAAGACCTCTTGATCTAGCGCAACAAAATTAATTTCTCCACTCGAATCTTGTGGAACTTTCAGGTCCTCCCGTTGGGGAGCTTCCTGACAAAATGCGAACGAAACTGCTGCCAAAACTACTTGTTAAGCTCGACTTAGTTGTAGTATCTCTATAGAAGATAAGGGAGGTGTTTTTTTAGTCAGTAAAAATCTGACACTACTATAAGCATCGGGCTTATAGTGTCTTCCTGAAGATTTCTCACCTTCCTACGCAAAAAAAAAAAAAAAAAAAAAAAAAAAAAAAAA